>CM041794.1:41313039-41378039 GCA_023376895.1 Aspiorhynchus laticeps | reverse complement strand
AAAGTATAATTTTATTCAGCTGTATGAACTAAACAATATTCAATACACTCAGAATCGAGCGCCATGAGTATGAAGGACCCCTGATGCCTGCGCGGTTAGTACGACTCTCTGAACGCCTGAGCAAAATACCAATCGACACTTAATTAAGCAGTGCAATAAACTGGAATATAAATAAAGCGTTTCCACTTATATTATTATTATTACGAATTGCCAAATGTTTCAGAATTATCAGCAGTGTTTAATGACGAAACATGCCATTCACAAACGTTTTCATGTTTCCATCTTTATACAGTCTATGGTTTCCATTAAGCATAGAAAAAAAAAAGTAAAATTAAGATTTTTTTTTTTTTTTTTTTTTTGCGTCGTACAAACCCCGTGTGGCGTTGTCTTCTAGTCTGGAGCCCTGCTGGCCCGCGGAAGTGTTGCGGTGGTCCGAGGACAGCTCTGGTTATTTGCAGTGGTTTGACTTTGATTGTGCGGGTCAATATTGGCTTGGGCGGGTGGACAAAATTTGGGCTGGTTTTTGGTCAGTTTGGCGGTTTTCAAAACATATAAATTGTATAGACTAATTGACAAACAAGCCCAAGTGTGCATATATAGCCTACTGCATTCATCAATCAGTCACAACGTTACTAAACGCACACACACACAAACACACGCACACACACACGCACACGCACGCACACACACAAACACACACACGCACACACACACGCGCACGCACACACGCGCACGCGCACGCACGCACGCACGCACACACACACACACACACACGCACGCACACGCACACACGCACACGCACACGCACACACACTCACACACACACGCGCACGCACACACGCACGCACGCACGCACACACACACACAAACACACACACACACACACACTCACACACACACACACACACACACTCACACACACGCACACACACACGCACACACACACACGCGCACACACACAAACACACACACACACACACTCACACACACACACAAACACACACGCACACACACACACAAACACACACGCACACACACACGCACACACACGCACACACACACACGCACGCACGCACACACACACACTCACACACACACACACACACACACACAAACACACACGCACACACACGCACACACACACGCACACACACGCACACACGCACACACACACACACACACACACACACATGTTGGTTTTTGTGGTTTATGGGGACTCTCCATAGGCGTAATGGTTTTTATACTGAACAAACTGTGTGTGCTATTGCCCTACACCTACCCTACACCTAAACTTAGCCCTCACAGGAGACTGTGTGCATTTTTAGATTTTCAGAAAAACACCATTTAGTATGTTTTTTAAGCCTTTTGAATTACGGGGACATAGGCAGTGTCCTCATAAACCACCTTCATATTGTAATACCTCTGTCATACCCATGTTATTATACAAATTTGTGTCCTCATAAACCACATAAACCCGCACACACGCACACGCACACACACACACACACAAACACACACACACACACACACACACACATGCTTATATGGTAAAGAGTGGAGAGTGTTTTAACTCTCAAAACGTGAATCACACCTGTTGAGGGAGAAGACACGAAGGCTATATCACCGCAACTCCGACATCAGAGCACAGTTCAATGATTTAATCTAAATCTATTGTCTTTTAAACGCTCCAGATTGGATTAAAGCTGCTGGACTCGTTAGTTTTGACTGTGTAAAGTTCTACATTATGTTCAATATGAACTTCACGAAAGACTCGGTTCTGTGTGAAATTATAGAGCGACACGAAGGTAAGAGCATTATTATCAGACAGAATGACACAGTTTTACTGTCATGGTGTGCATGAACGAGTGTGAAATATAATTAAGTTGCTTATTGGGCACTTTTTTGCGTTTAAATTCTGACTGTTGACATTGAAAATGATGCGTGTGTTTTTCGAGGGTAACGGTTAATTTCTTCATCGCCGTTTTGACAGTGTCTGCATATTTTAATCATATTTGGTAGTTCTCTTTAATGTATATGCCCCGATTTGATTATAGCTAGCATTATATTTATATTATTTTGTCATTATTATTTCGTTATAAGGAGATAAAAATAGCACTTATCAACCTTGATTTACATACATTATATCACATTATTTTGACAGTTAAAATTTTGGGCGGGAAATCGTCCGTCCAATCTGGCAACACTGGTTATTTAAAGAGAGTAACGCAATTTCAATTCTCTGTATGTATGTACGGTACATGTGGCAGAATTGACAATAAAGCTGACTTTGACTTTTTTTGACTTTGACTATTTAGGATGATCTATAGACAGAAATGCAATATAATATACTATACGTTTCAGAGGATATAAAGACCTTATTAATGAACTGTTATGTTTTTCATTACCTTAGAATGAGCGATTTATAACTACATATACCGTGGGTCCCCTCACATGGAAGTCACCATCATGTTTCTACAGTAGCAAACCATTAAGAAAGACAAACTGCTCTACAGAGCGCGTATCGTCACTATGTTACAGACATGTTACACAAGTCTCTGAGGTCAAGTCTAAGTCAAGTCTCAGTCTTTAAAGTAGAGTCAAGTCACGTCTCAAGTCTCTGAGGTCAAGTCTAAGTCAAGTCTCAGTCTTTAAAATAGAGTCCAAGTCACGTCTCAAGTCTTTGTCTATTATTCAAAGTTCATCACAGTTATTGATCTAAATCATTTGAAAGTACGATTTCCAATACGATTTTCTCAACAAGAACAAAAACTTTAACAAAATGAAGACACAGTCTAAAAGTAGTCCAATCTTGAGGTCAATTGTCTAAGATCAAAATGCATGCACATTTCTTTAAAGATAAAATGTCAAATCAACAATACTAAATTCTGAAAGGCAAGCCAATAAGTCAAACTGATATTACTCAATATAAATCTCATATACAAAGTCTAAGTCAAGTGCTCATGTCATTTAAAATTAGAGTCCAAGTCACTGTCTACAACATCAATCTCAAAAAAGAGTGTGCATATCCAGTAACGTTCAATCTCAAGTGCATTGTATAATGAAATTTAAGTCACTGTCTATTAGTCTTGTATTAAGTATTTTTTGAGTACCATAGTCACTGATCTATGCAATACTCTGCAGTGGTGCAAGCTTAATCAAGTAAACTCAAGTTTCTTGGTGTAAAAAGTAGAGCTGCGTAATACATCTCTAGTATGATCTCTGAGGTAAGTCTGAAAGTCAAGTACCATCAAGTTTTTAAAGTAGAGTTTCAGTCAGGTCATCATATATCATGAGTAGTCTAAGTCACGTCTCTTACAGTCTGCTGAGGTAAGTTAAGTCATAGTCTCAGTCCTTTAATAGAGTCCAAGTAGTGCTCAGTCTTGAGGTCAATCAAGTAAGTCTGTAGTCACTTAAATGTTAGAGTCAAGTCAGTCTAGTCTTTAATAGTAGTAGTCCAAGTACTGTCTCAAGTTTGGAGTAAGATGTAATCAAGTTATAGTCTTTATTGAAGTTTAGAGTCCAAGTAGTCTAATCAATCTGTAGGTAAGTCTAAGTCAATGATTAAGTGTGTTAATATGTATGAGTTAAGTACAGTTCAAGTATTTAAAGTAATTCTATAGTATGCGTTTCATAGTCAATCTTCTGATGGTTTAAGTCATATATCATGTCTAGTTGTTAAGTAGATCAATCAATGTACTAATGTATGTGTGTAGTCTAAGTAATTAGTGTTAAGTATGTGTATATAATAGTTAGTATTGTATAGTCTAGTAGTTAGTTTTATATATGTAGTATGTATAGTATGTATATATATGTGTATGTATGTGTTATAGTATATATGTTATGTATGTTGTGTAAGTATGTATATATATTTAGATTCTGTATTTATCTGTATTCTCAGTTCTACTGTAGTGTTTAGTAGTTCATCTGTATGACCAGGAGTTTAAGTAGAGTCAACGCATTTCAATTCTCTGTATGTATGTACGGTACATGTGGCAGAATCTGTCAAGTAGAAGCTGATTGACTTTTTTCTGACTTTGACTATTTAGGATGATCTATAGACAGAAATGCAATTTTAATAAGTCAAGTACGTTAAGCTACTTAAGTAATGTTATGTTTTTCTTACCTTAATGAGCGATTTATAACTACATATACCGTGGGTCCCCTCACATGGAAGTCCATCATGTTTCTACAGTAGCCCTTAAGGACAAACTGCTCTACAGAGCTTGCGTATCGTCACTATGTTACAGACATGTTCACAAGTCTCTGAGGTCAAGTCTAAGTCAAGTCTCAAGTCTTTAAAGTAAGTCAAGTCTCAAGTCCTGGTCAAGTCAAGTCAAGTCTCGAGTCTTTAAAGTAGAGTCCAAGTCACGTCTCAAGTCTTTGTTCTATTTATTAGCAAGTTCTTATCAGCTAGTTATTGATGCTAAATCAGTTTTGAAATACTGATTTCACAATATGATTTTCTCAGCAATAAAAATAACTTTAACAAAATTTAAGACATAAGACATGAAAAGGTGTCCATTTAGTCAATTGTCAGATAAATGCAGCACATTTCATTTGTAAAATTGACAATATGTCAAGTTTGAGTCAATCTAAGTAATCTAAATTTGAAAGTACAATACGTCTCAAGTCTACTGAGGTCAAGTGTAAGTAGCACAAATTTAAGAGAGTAAGCATCTCAATCTTAAAGTCAACTAAGTCAGCTTTCAATCTCTGTGCTCATTATATTCAATTTAAATTAGAGTCAAGCACGTGTAATCTTAGTAACTAACACAATCTCAAGACTTTAAAGTAGGCTGCATACATCTCAGTCATGAGCAGTTATCTAATCTACAATCTGTTAATTGTAAGTCAATCAGTTCGAAGTCTTGAAGCAAATCTAAGAATGGTCTGACTTTAGTCTTTAAGTGACAACTCATGTCTACATAAGTCTCTAGTCGAAGTCAAGTCACGTCTCAAGTCTTTAAAGTAGAGTGCAAGTCACTCTCACAGTCTCTGAGGTCAAGTCTAAGTCAAGTCTCAAGTCTTTAACAGTCAGAGTCCAAGTCATCGTCTCAAGTCTCTGAGGTATAGCACGTCTAAGTCTTAAACAAGTCAGAGTCTAAGTCGAGTATGTCAAGTCACGTCTCAAGTCTTTAAGTAAGTCAAGTCAGTCTCAAGTCTGAGGCTAGATGAAAGTCAAGTCCATCTAAACTCTTTTTTAAGTAGAGTTTCCAAGTCACGGTACAATTCATAGTAACTCCTATACCAAAGACTCAGTTTTAAATTACGAGTCTCACGAGTCACGAAGTCCAAGTCAAGTCTCAGTCAGCTGTTCACGAGTCTTTCATTAGTCAAGTCTCGAGTCAGCTAGTTCACGAGTCCAAGTCAAGTCTCGAGTCAGCTGTTCACGAGTTTCCAAGTCAAGTACTTACGAGTCTAAGCTAGTATCACAGTCCATTAGTCATGTCTCGAGTCAAGCTGTTCTTACATGAAGTCAACAAGTCAAGTCTGGAGTTAAACAAGCCATGTATCACGAGTCCAAGTCTAAAGTAACTGGAGTAACAGCTAGTTCACGAGTCTTTTCAAGTCAAGTCTCGAGTACAGCTGTATCTAACGAGATCCAAAAGGTCAAGTCTCGAGTCAGCTGTTCACTAATGATGTCAAGTCAAGTCTGGAGTCAGAACAATGTTCACGTAGTCCAAGTAACAAGTCTGGAGTCAGCTGTTCAACGAGTCCAAGTCAAGTCTCGAGTCAGCTGTTCACGAGTGCCTAAGTCAAGTAACTGGAGTCAGCTGTTCACGAGTCACAAGTCAAGTCTGGTAGTCAGCTTAGTTCACGAGTCCAAGTCAAAGAATCTCGAGTCAGCTGTTCTTACGAGTTCCAAGTCAAGTCTCGAGTCAGCTGTTCACGAGTCCAAGTCAATGTCTTTCGAGTCAGCTGTTCACGAGTCCAAGTGAAGTCTCGAGTCAGCTGTTCACGAGTCCAAGTCAAGTCTCGAGTCAGCTGTTCACGAGTCCAAGTCAAGTCTGGAGTCAGCTGTTCACGAGTCCAAGTCAAGTCTGGAGTCAGCTGTTCACGAGTCCAAGTCAAGTCTCGAGTCAGCTGTTCACGAGTCCAAGTCAAGTCTGGAGTCAGCTGTTCACGAGTCCAAGTCAAGTCTGGAGTCAGCTGTTCACGAGTCCAAGTCAAGTCTCGAGTCAGCTGTTCACGAGTCCAAGTCAAGTCTGGAGTCAGCTGTTCACGAGTCCAAGTCAAGTCTCGAGTCAGCTGTTCACGAGTCCAAGTCAAGTCTCGAGTCAGCTGTTCACGAGTCCAAGTCAAGTCTGGAGTCAGCTGTTCACGAGTCCAAGTCAAGTCTCGAGTCAGCTGTTCACGAGTCCAAGTCAAGTCTGGAGTCAGCTGTTCACGAGTCCAAGTCAAGTCTGGAGTCAGCTGTTCACGAGTCCAAGTCAAGTCTGGAGTCAGCTGTTCACGAGTCCAAGTCAAGTCTCGAGTCAGCTGTTCACGAGTCCAAGTCAAGTCTCGAGTCAGCTGTTCACGAGTCCAAGTCAAGTCTCGAGTCAGCTGTTCACGAGTCCAAGTCAAGTCTCGAGTCAGCTGTTCACGTTCAAGTCCCAAGTCTTTATTTATGCGACTTAAGTGTGACTCGAGTCCAAGTCTCTGACTCGAGTTTCCATCTCTGCTATGTTATTCTCGTGAAAAAACACTGACACAATGATGAACAAGTAACAGTAATATTCGCAATGACATCGTTTATTGAATAATTAAGTAAATATAATGCCTTAATTTACCTTTGTAAAGAAACCTCATTGCTCTCTGCGGTCTCAGACGACGGCATCTTAGCCCTGTATCAGCCACCGTAGCTTCTCTGAAGGGAGGGGTGAGCGGGGGACTGAGCCGTTGGTTGCAATTCGCAAACTCAACCGCTAGATGCCGGGGGGGGGGGGGGGGGGGGGGGGGGGGGGGGGGGGGGGGGGGGGGGGGGGGGGGGGGGGGAAAAAAAAAAAAAAAAAAAAAAAAAAAAAAAAAAAAAAAAAAAAAAAAAAAAAAAAAAAAAAAAAAAAAAAAAAAAAAAAAAAAAAAACATATTCAAAGAAGGATTACTAACTATAGCATTGTTTTTCAGATAAACAAGTATCGTTAACTTAACATGTTTCCTAAATTTGGGGAATCTCGCAAGCATATGTATGGAATTGCTTTAAGGGTGCTCTCTAGTATTGAGTCAATAAATACCTACTTACATACTAATTGCACTTTCTTTAAGTGTAAATTGTTGTAATATGCTTTTGACTCGCAAATGTAATGCTCGGTTAACTGAAATAAACCAGGCTTGATGACGTCGAGTGCAGCCTTCCGTTTGAGAAACGGCCAAGACTAAAAAATTATAATAGTAATATTTAATTATAAGATGTTTTAATATGATCTGTTCTAGCTTAAAATTAGGTTCAGTGTGTGTAAAGGCAAAATAAATAAACCAAAAATAAAAAAACACTGTTCTAGTATGTCATTAATCATATAATTAACACTGTTCCCTTACTTTTGATGGGATATTTTTAATTACGATTTTTTTTTTAATAAGACGTGTTTTTCATCACTTGATATAACTAAAATAAAACTTTCAATACAGAATGCACTGTTTCTTTAAAATACTATGGTGTCTAATATCTATCTATATATATATATATATATATATATATATATATATATATAGCCTACTGTCATTTCATTGGGGTAAAATGTTTCTCATAAGAGGTTCAGTATGATTTGAATGTAAATATATCACTTGTTAGTTGTAGTTTGCTCACACTGGTTTTGAATAATAATACATAATGGCTGAGGTGCGTTCAGCTCGAGCTGTGAAACACAGAGAGAACAAAATGGCTTCCTTCCCTTCAGCCCAGAGAGAGAACTGCTCATTCCCTCAGAATCAACACACACATTCTCGTGGATGCCCTTGCCATATGATTATATATGATATTCACTATTAAACAATCATCATTTTGTGTTATTTCTATTCATATTTGTACCAACGTTTTTTTTTCAAGAAAAGACGTTGTGCACGAATGCGCGTGCATGTTTCCCCGGTCCCGCGCACGGCACCACGTGACACCCGCTCTCGCCAATCGCGACGGAGCGCGGTCAACGGACGCGCCGCTCGGGATCGCGCACGCCACTGCTGTTTTTAATCGGGGGCGCGGACGTGCGCGTCCCCGCGGAGTCTTTGTGTGGCGGCGTAGAGAAGCGCAAATACAATAACCATGGCCGACGAGAAGCCCAAGGTGAGTGGCGTTTAAAAACGAAGGGATTATTTATTATTAGTTAGCGTCCGAGGCGTGCGAGGCCTCGCGAAAACACGCAAATGCGCAGATGGTTTGATTTTTAATGTGAAATATCGCGCGTAGTGGATAAATACTGTAACTGCCGCCTCAGAAACACCGGAAGAAGCCGTGTGAACGCGCGTGAAGAGCTCACGCCGCGCGCGACACACGCAGACGCGTTCAAATTAAAATATAAAGGAGAAAATGCGCTCAAATGACTTTTATATCAGGTTTAGTGCTGATAGAAACGCGCTAGGCGCGAGAGCTCTGAGTATTTGTTGACTAAATCCTGATGGAAACTATTTCTCTGTTGGTTTGAGTTGATGCTCACATTAGAATCCATTCATCACGTGAAACACTGCAACTCATGCACAATAATGCTAATAAAACTCAAAGACACAAATAACCACCACAGAGATGAGCATGCACGTGTTTGTTTATTGTTGGAGTGGATTTTCAAACATAAAAGATGCTGCTATTTTATTTGGAGAGACATGCACAATGACCAAGACTGGAAACTAGTTATTTTTAGATCATGTATAGGTTCCTTTGGTCATTTTGGTCAGGTTTGTGATGGACAGCATTTATATGCATTATGAAAATCATGATTTTTTTTTTCATAAGACCACATCATATTGTGTACCTCAGCTAGTAAAGAGCATATGTGTCTGTGCTGAGTATGAGAGTCACATGTTAGCCTCTGGCTTGCCCGGTTCATGTTATTATCATGTGATTATAACATGAATTCACTTTCTATTTTAATCATCAAACTACAAACAGCACTCCTACTGATAAATTATAGATGACTGAGCCATTATTTAGAATATTACAGTATTTTATGTGGATATTGTGTAGTGGTTGAGCAATTTGTCCATAAATAATTTAATTTAACGATTGCAAGTGAAATTTGTTCATAAAATATGCAAATAATAATGATGTAATATCTCATAAACTTTTATGTTTGTACATATGTGTTTTTGATTTCGCAGGAGGGGGTAAAGACAGAGAACAACGACCACATCAATCTGAAGGTGGCGGGACAGGACGGGTCAGTGGTCCAGTTTAAAATCAAGAGACACACACCTCTCAGCAAGCTCATGAAGGCCTACTGTGAGAGACAGGTGAGGTCACGGCCGGCCACACACACACACACACACACACACACACACACACACACACGTTGGTTTTTGTGGTTTATGGGGACATCCCATAGGCGTAATGGTTTTTATACTGAACAAACTGTGTGTGCTATTGCCCTACACCTACCCTACACCTAAACTTAGCCCTCACAGGAGACTGTGCATTTCTACTTTCCCCAAAAAAACCTCACCCTGTATGATTTATAAGCGTGGTCGTTAAGTCAAGTCTCAAGTCTTGTTTATTTATTAGCAACAGTTCTTTCAGCTAGTTATTGAGGCTAAATCAGTTTTGAAATACTGATTTCACTGATATGATTTTCTCAACAAAAAAAACTTTAACAAAATTTTTAAGACAAAGAAATGAAAAGGTCAGTCCATTTGATTAATTGTTCAGAGTCAAAATGTCTGGAGTCAGCTGTTCACAGTCCAAGTCAAGTCTGAAGTCAGTGTTCACGAGTCCAAGTCAAGGAACTGTTCAGAGTCCAAGTCAAGTCTGGAGTCAGCTGTTCACGAGTCCAAGTCAAGTCTGGAGTCAGCTGTTCACGAGTCCAAGTCAAGTCTGGAGTCAGCTGTTCACGAGTCCAAGTCAAGTCTGGAGTCAGCTGTTCACGAGTCCAAGTCAAGTCTGGAGTCAGCTGTTCACGAGTCCAAGTCAAGTCTCGAGTCAGCTGTTCACGAGTCCAAGTCAAGTCTCGAGTCAGCTGTTCACGAGTCCAAGTCAAGTCTGGAGTCAGCTGTTCACGAGTCCAAGTCAAGTCTGGAGTCAGCTGTTCACGAGTCCAAGTCAAGTCTGAGTCAGCTGTTCACGAGTCCAAGTCAAGTCTCGAGTCAGCTGTTCACGAGTCCAAGTCAAGTCTGGAGTCAGCTGTTCACGAGTCCAAGTCAAGTCTGGAGTCAGCTGTTCACGAGTCCAAGTCAAGTCTCGAGTCAGCTGTTCACGAGTCCAAGTCAAGTCTGGAGTCAGCTGTTCACGAGTCCAAGTCAAGTCTCGAGTCAGCTGTTCACGTTCAAGTCCAAAGTCTTTATTTATGCGACTTAAGTGCGACTCGAGTCCAAGTCTCTGACTCGAGTTTCCATCTCTGCTATGTTATTCTCGCGAAAAAACACTGACACAATGATGAACAAGTAACAGTAATATTCGCAATGACATCGTTTATTGAATAATTAAGTAAATATAATGCCTTAATTTACCTTTGTAAAGAAACCTCATTACTCTCTGCGGTCTCAGACGACGGCATCTTAGCCCTGTATCGGCCACCATAGCTTCTCTGAAGGGAGGGGTGAGCGGGGGACTGAGCCGTTGGTTGCAATTCACAAACTCAACCGCTAGATGTCGCTAAAAACTACACACTGCACCTTTAAGAGTAAATTGTTGTAATATGCTTTTGACTCGCAAATGTAATGCTCGGTTAACTGAAATAAACCAAGCTTGATGACGTATGCAGCCTTCCGTTTGAGAAACGGCCAGAGACTAAAACATTTAAGTAATATTTAATTATAAGATGTTTTAATATGATCTGTTCTAGCTTAAAATTAGGTTCAGTGTGTGTAAAGGCAAAATAAATAAACCAAAAATAAAAAAACACTGTTCTAGTATGTCATTAATCATATAATTAACACTGTTCCCTTACTTTTGATGGGATATTTTTAATTACGATTTTTTTTTTAATAAGACGTGTTTTTCATCACTTGATATAACTAAAATAAAACTTTCAATACAGAATGCACTGTTTCTTTAAAATACTATGGTGTCTAATATCTACTATATATATATATATATATATATATATATAGCCTACTGTCATTTCATTGGGGTAAAATGTTTCTCATAAGAGGTTCAGTATGATTTGAATGTAAATATATCACTTGTTAGTTGTAGTTTGCTCACACTGGTTTTGAATAATAATACATAATGGCTGAGGTACGTTCAGCTCGAGCTGTGAAACACAGAGAGAACAAAATGGCTTCCCTTCCCTTCAGTCCAGAGAGAGAACTGCTCATTCCCTCAGAATCAACACACACATTCTCGTGGATGCCCTTGCCATATGATTATATATGATATTCACTATTAAACAATCATCATTTTGTGTTATTTCTATTCATATTTGTACCAACGTTTTTTTTTCAAGAAAAGACGTTGTGCACGAATGCGCGTGCATGTTTCCCCGGTCCCGCGCACGGCACCACGTGACACCCGCTCTCGCCAATCGCGACGGAGCGCGGTCAACGGACGCGCCGCTCGGGATCGCGCACGCCACTGCTGTTTTTAATCGGGGGCGCGGACGTGCGCGTCCCCGCGGAGTCTTTGTGTGGCGGCGTAGAGAAGCGCAAATACAATAACCATGGCCGACGAGAAGCCCAAGGTGAGTGGCGTTTAAAAACGAAGGGATTATTTATTATTAGTTAGCGTCCGAGGCGTGCGAGGCCTCGCGAAAACACGCAAATGCGCAGATGGTTTGATTTTTAATGTGAAATATCGCGCGTAGTGGATAAATACTGTAACTGCCGCCTCAGAAACACCGGAAGAAGCCGTGTGAACGCGCGTGAAGAGCTCACGCCGCGCGCGACACACGCAGACGCGTTCAAATTAAAATATAAAGGAGAAAATGCGCTCAAATGACTTTTATATCAGGTTTAGTGCTGATAGAAACGCGCTAGGCGCGAGAGCTCTGAGTATTTGTTGACTAAATCCTGATGGAAACTATTTCTCTGTTGGTTTGAGTTGATGCTCACATTAGAATCCATTCATCACGTGAAACACTGCAACTCATGCACAATAATGCTAATAAAACTCAAAGACACAAATAACCACCACAGAGATGAGCATGCACGTGTTTGTTTATTGTTGGAGTGGATTTTCAAACATAAAAGATGCTGCTATTTTATTTGGAGAGACATGCACAATGACCAAGACTGGAAACTAGTTATTTTTAGATCATGTATAGGTTCCTTTGGTCATTTTGGTCAGGTTTGTGATGGACAGCATTTATATGCATTATGAAAATCATGATTTTTTTTCATAAGACCACATCATATTGTGTACCTCAGCTAGTAAAGAGCATATGTGTCTGTGCTGACTATGAGAGTCACATGTTAGCCTCTGGCTTGCCCGGTTCATGTTATTATCATGTGATTATAACATGAATTCACTTTCTATTTTAATCATCAAACTACAAACAGCACTCCTACTGATAAATTATAGATGACTGAGCCATTATTTAGAATATTACAGTATTTTATGTGGATATTGTGTAGTGGTTGAGCAATTTGTCCATAAATAATTTAATTTAACGATTGCAAGTGAAATTTGTTCATAAAATATGCAAATAATAATGATGTAATATCTCATAAACTTTTATGTTTGTACATATGTGTTTTTGATTTCGCAGGAGGGGGTAAAGACAGAGAACAACGACCACATCAATCTGAAGGTGGCGGGACAGGACGGGTCAGTGGTCCAGTTTAAAATCAAGAGACACACACCTCTCAGCAAGCTCATGAAGGCCTACTGTGAGAGACAGGTGAGGTCACGGCCGGCCACACACACACACACACGTTGGTTTTTGTGGTTTATGGGGACATCCCATAGGCGTAATGGTTTTTATACTGAACAAACTGTGTGTGCTATTGCCCTACACCTACCCTACACCTAAACTTAGCCCTCACAGGAGACTGTGCATTTCTACTTTCCCCAAAAAAACCTCACCCTGTATGATTTATAAGCGTTTTGAAAAGTGGGGACATGGGCCAATGTCCTGAAAAGTCACCTTCACCTTGTAATACCTGTGTCATACCTGTGTCATTATACACATTTATGTCCTGATTTGTCACAAAAACGCGTACAACACACACACACACACACACACACACACACACACACACACACACACACACACACGCACACAGTGTTAAATGAAGTCACACAATCTCCTCTGTGAGCTCGTATCAGCTACAAGACCGAAAACTTACCATCCCGACAGCTTTTTGTAGCCCTGGTGCACATATTAGAGTTTGTGCCCAAAATACAGAAGCCTGTCATAATTTTTCATTGTCATATTGAAGAAATACAATTGAATTTGACTTCTTTGTCAACAAATGACCAACAACAATAATACAGTGCAACAACATGAAATATAATGAACAGGGTTTGGAAATGACATTTTGGGTCAATTCTAAGCAGAAACAGCACTTTTTAAATAAATAAATTGCAATTATTATTATACAAAAAAGACGTTTGTGTAAAAAATGTACAAGACAACATACCTACTCATGCATACAAAAAGAGAAAAGAAATAAGCAAATCCCAGTTTATATATGACTAAAATACACTAACCGAAAGTGTCATTTAAAAAAAATCCAAATTGATTAATTTAGCAAAATGTTTCCTCATTTCATAAAAAAACTAGCCAGTACTTATTTTTTCCCCCACCTCAAATCTGCATTTGCATGGATGATTTGTATATCATTTTCCTTTATTTTTCCAGTTTTGGAGAATATTTAATTTCAGTATCACAAAACAGTTCAGCAGTGGCACAACATGTTTTGAAGATCTACTCAATGATAAAATATCACCTTTTGATGCATGCACTTAGCATCTTAAGCATGAACATAGCATTTTTACATTCAGATGTTCTTTGGCCTCCTTTCCAGCATTTCTGCGGGTCTTAGAGAGTTTCAATTCACCATTTCACAAATTAAGACCTTACAAATGTATTAAATCAGAGCAGAAAGTCTTAAATTGATAAAGTCATGGCATTAGATGTTGCACACACTGCAAAAAAATGAACATCTTGTTTTCCAATAAAAATATCTAAACATCCTTAATCAAGATACATTTACGTGAGAAGCAAAATAAGGATATGAAGTCCTGTTTTCTGAAAAAACTGAATAAAATGACGCAAGTTTATGTTTAAAACAAGAGCAAATGTCTATCAGTGGGGAATGGAAACTTATTTTACTTTTGAATTAAGTTAATTTTTCCAAGTCTGCTGGCAGATGTTTGTTCTTTTTAATCATAAGCTTACTTCATTTTGATCAATTTCACAGAAATCAAGGCTTCGGTTAATAGGGGTGGGCGGATCGATCCAAATATCGATAGTATCGATACCAACGTTGGTATTTGTATCGGATCGATACTAGCCTGATAAGATCGATACTTTCGGTGATTTTTTTCTCCTATACACTTAATACATTGCTTAATACATTTATCAAAGTGTAGACATGTCTGTGGGCGTATATTCCGCTCTTTTCACATCCCGTATGCAAACATTACTGCTCCTCCCCTGCTACGCTGGTTTGTTGTCATGCATCACGTGACTCAGAGGCTCCAAGCAGCAAGCGCGAGCGGATGGTTTTGGCTGCAGCGAGAGATGGAACGGTAGAACTTCGAGCTACAAACGAAATGAAAAGGGGAGGAAGGAAATCCTTCACATAGTACACATTGTATATAACTGTATACCGAATTTGTCCTTTTTATGCAGTATCACTGTAAGGAGTATACCGAGTTTGGCCTTTGAATATTATTTCTTTCCTCCATTACACCATATTAAATGTTTTTATATTGGTTATCAATGAGAGGAAATTAAATTCAGCATGTTGCATTCATGTTCTGGGTTCATCTGCTTACCTGTACATTCATAGTATATATTTTTATAAACTATAATTTGGCCTTTTCATATCACAGTTTTTTTATTGCATTAATAACAAACAACTATTACAGTATGTATAAAATAAACAGAAAATACAGTAAATACGAAAATCCTTTCAATAATAAACGAGTTATGGTTTAATAGTTCTTTTTCATATCACTGTCTTCATTCAATAAGCCACTTACGTTATACTTTTCTTTATAATGGTTTTCTATGGGAGGAAAATGCATAGTTTGAAAACTTTGAGCGTTGCTTTCATATTCTGGACACATCTGCTAACTTGTATATCTAGTTTGCAACATTAATAAGGTGTATACTGAGTTTTGTATTTTACGTTCTTAATTTATTAAGCCACGTACATTTTTTTATAACTCTTTTCTATGGGAGGAAAATACTTAACATGAAACTGCATTGCTTTCATGTTCTGGGCTCCTCTGCCTGCAAAGTCCTTAGAAAGGCAAATAATACCCACGTAGCTTTAAGGTGAATATAATATTAGTCATATCAACATTAGTTATTGTAATTTTTTTTAAATTGTTGTTGGTCATTTAAATGTATGTAATTTTAAATGACAAGTATCAGGATCGGCGATACTGGCCCTGTATTTACTTGGTATCGGATCGATACCAAAATTTGCAGTATCGCACACCCCTATCGGTTAATAACATTCTTTAAAATGAAAGAACACTGTGTTAAAAGCTTTGAAATGTAAATCATTTATTCAGAAATGGATGCGACTGTAACCTAAATGTGTTTGTGCATTTGTGTACTTTCTACAAATTGCAAGAATGACTGATATTTGATAGATAATGTCGTTCTACACAGAACATGACATGAAGAAACATACAGTATCTGAGCCTGGCTCATCCTCAATATAACACCAATCAAAGTCATTGAGAAAGGACTGAAGCAGGCTGTATTAATCTGAATGTGAATGTGTCCGATGGGTCACCATACTTGGCCACACACCACTTTCCTTTCCTTTCCAACAACGTGAAATATAATCAACAGGGTTTGGAAATGACATTTTGGGTCAATTCTAAGCAGAAACAGCACTTTTTAAATAAATAAATTGCAATTATTATTATACAAAAAAGATGTTTGTGTAAAAAATGTACAAGACAACATACCTACTCATGCATACAACAACAACACAAAAAGAGAAAAGAAATAAGCAAATCCCAGTTTATATATGACTAAAATACACTAACCGAAAGTGTCATTTAGAAAAAATCCAAATTGATTAATTTAGCAAAATGTTTCCTCATTTCATAAAAAGCTAGCCAGTATTATTTTTTCCCCCACCTCAAATCTGCATTTGCATGGATGATTTGTATATCATTTTCCTTTATTTTTCCAGTTTTGGAGAATATTTAATTTCAGTATCACAAAACAGTTCAGCAGTGGCACAACATGTTTTGAAGATATACTCAATGATAAAATATCACCTTTTGATGCATGCACATAGCATCTTAAGCATGAACGTAGCATTTTTACATTGTTCCTTGGCCTCCTTTCCAGGGTTTCTGCGGGTCTTAGAGAGTTTCAATTAGGGCTGAACGATTAATTGCATTTGCGATAATATCGCGATATGAGAAAACGCGATTCTTCAACCGCAGAGGCTGCGATTACACTGTCACGTGACACGCGGAGGAGGGTAAAGAGGTGTGTTCGACTTGAAGATCGATCGTATGACATCAAAGTACGGCGAGAGAAAGCATAAGGAGACTTCTGCTCTCTGATAGCTCTCACAGTACTTTGATGACACACAGCGATCGGTCCAGCAGCGCTGCTTCAAGTCAAACACATCTAAGCAGTCTTCAGAGGAAGCATTAAGTTGGCACGCTATGTTGCCAAGTCCGCAGTTTGCCGCGGGTTATTTTCGTGTCCGCTGGTCTTTCATAACATGCAGAATTGACGCGCTACATGTAAACGATATCCTTTGTTGTATTTTTCTGTCAAAATAACGGAGTTCCTTTGGAATTCTTCAGCTTTTAAGAACTAACGGGTTCTCCGCTAGTGGGCGGAGCTAATGCGCAAACGGCAATCTCATTGGCCGGCGCTCACCTATCATCCTCCCTGTTTTGATTTCAGCGAATCAGTTCGAGCGAACGCAGACAACCTGATTAATATTCATGAACCCAGCAGCTCAATAATCCTTAGTGTGTTTTATACTGTTATTAGTAGTAGAATTCGTTGTAGTTTTGTTATCTTATCAGTATTATTTGTAGATTTCTTTTTCCTTTTTTTATAGAAACACTAAATGACAAACAATATCTTAAGCACCACCACCAGTCCTAAGTTCAGTCAACATGACAAATACATTCATACTTGGTTATTCTAATTACTAAAGTTATATCATCATATACTGCTCAAATTTAATGCTAAATTATCATAATATCATATTATAATGTTTTGACTGACTGATGCTAAGTGAGATATTTAAAAAAAAAACTGTGCCATTTTACAAACATAAGCTTTATATAGATATAATTATATATAATTGAAAATCATTCAATTGATTATTGTAAATATCATCAACCCTCTATGGACACCATGGCAATATAATCTCCATTGGATTGTCATTTTTTTTAGTTTACTCACCAGACTAATATTAATTATCTGATATACTGTGCCAAGGTGTCCATAGAGGGTTGATAATATTTACAATAATCAATATAATTTGATAGGTGTCTCTCACATTGTCCCACAGAAACATTAAAATAGTGTAGATTAGTGTGCAATGTTTTATAATAATAATGTGTTCTATTTAGTGTCCATTTCATTCATTTAACATTTAATATTGGGGACATCCAAGTTATTTGACATATTTGAACATTTAAAAAAAAAAAAGTAACAATAGTTACTTTCCCTGGTAATTAGTTTATTTTATAATGATGTAACTCAGTTACTATTTGTGAGAAGTAACTAGTAATATAACTAATTACTTTTTTAAAGTAACGTGCCCAACACTGCATACTATACAATGATTTATTGCTTGTCTTTGTTGAATAATACAGAATATAAAGAGCTTAAAAAAAATCGCATATTAAATCGCAATCGCAATATTGGTAAAAAAAATCGCAATTAGATTATTTTCCAAAATCGTTCAGCCCTAGTTTCAATTCACCATTTCACAAATTAAGACCTTAAAAATGTATTAAATCAGAGCAGAAAGTCTTAAATTGATAAAGTCATGGCATTAGATGTTGCACACACTGCAAAAAATCTTGTTTTCCAATAAAAGTATCTAAACATCCTTAATCAAGATACATTTACGTGAGAAGCAAAATAAGGATATGAAGTCCTGTTTTCTAAAAAAACTGAATAAAATTAAGCAAGTTTATGTTTAAAACAAGAGCAAATGTCTATCAGTGGGGAATGGAAACTTATTTTACTTTTGAATTAAGTTCATTTTTCCAAGTCTGCTGGCAGATGTTTGTTCTTTTTAATCATAAGCTTACTTCATTTTGATCAATTTCACAGAAATCAAGGCTTCGGTTAATAACATTCTTTAAAATGAAAGAACACTGTGTTAAAAGCTTTGAAATGTAAATCATTTATTCAGAAATGGATGCGACTGTAACCTAAATGTGTTTGTGCATTTGTGTACTTTCTACAAATTGCAAGCATGACTGATATTTGATAGATAATGTCGTTCAACACAGAACATGACATGAAGAAACATACAGTATCTGAGCCTGGCTCATCCTCAATATAACACCAATCAAAGTCATTGAGAAAGGACTGAAGCAGGCTGTATTAATCTGAATGTGAATGTGTCCGATGGGTTGCAGCAGTGCTCAGTCTGCAAGACGGTTACGGCCATCTGCACAAAAGCTCTTCAGTCTGATCAATAATAACTGGTGCATCCATGTATTTCCTCAACAGTCTTACCGTCTGCTGGCTTTATCACTCCCTCATGTCCGCTTAATGGTCCTGTGCGTCCGGCCCAAGCTTTCTTCCATGTCAGAGAGGGTTCGAGAGAGAACAATGACTCTAATGTTCACGTATGACAAAGAAAGAGACTTGATCACCATTTCTGCTCAGTTTGACTCCGTTCAGCTCATCAGAAGTCCATACAGTCTTCATGTCCATGAGCACGAGCAGGCTTTATTAACAGTGCTGTAAACACACAAGGTTAAGATGCTCCGCGAGGAGACGCGTGATCTTTAGGTCACTAACATGTTTTCCTGGCAGAGGCGGAGGGTTTAATCTCATTGTGGGGCTGTGAGTTTCACCAGCAGAAGTAGGACAGCATTTACTGGCGCGCGGGGAAGGAAGCGTCTCTGCCCTGAGGTTCATGTTCATTCAGACTTCAGGAAATCCTTGTCAACAGCGGAAAATAAATATGAAGGCTTGAGGTTTCAGCTGATCAGCTGTCTTTATCTCAGACTTTCAATTCCCTTTGAGGGGTGGGACATCCGCTAAGATGTCGGATGCTGTGGACGTACCTTCAGATTAGCATTTTAATGTTGCTTTTGACCATTTTAACATCTTTGGAGTTGCCAGTCGATTCATTCAAATGAACCGGTCTAATTGATTAATTCATTCAGGATTCAGGATTTATTCAGTTTTCAGCAGGGTTCATTAACTATAACTATTAAAACTTTTTTTGTGAATTCAAATAAAGCTAAAATATAAATATTAGATGAAACACTTAATTTCACTTAGATGTGAAGGCAACATTTTGAATTTTGATTTAGTTAAAGTCAAAGCAGTAAAATGACTAACTGTAAATAAAATAAAAAACTGAAATAAAAAAAATAAACCTAAATAGTAACAATTAAAAAAAAATCAAAAAGACATAACAACATTTATAAAATGTAACTAAAATATAACAAATTTACTAAAATGTAACTAAAATTCAAATGAAAATAATAGTAAAATTTTGAGTGTCATAACGTCTTTTGAGACGGAGTTGCCATTTGATTCATACAAAAATAAGTCTAATTCATTTGTAATTCAATATTTATTCAGTTTTCAGCAGGGTTCATTAACTAAAACTATTAAAACATTTTGTTAATTCAAATAAAGCTAAAATAAAATATAAATATTAGATGAAACTCTTAAATTCAGTTAGTTGTCAAGGCAACATTTCTAGTTTTCTTTGTTCAACTGTAAATAAAATAAATAAAAACTAAAACTAAAAAATAAAGTAAGCCTAAATAATAATAATAAAAAAAGAATAATAATGTGAAAAGCACATAAAATTACAAAGGTTTTACTAAAATGCAAATGAAAACTGAAAGTATGAAATGGCGCCGGTTGTCACACTGGTGCCGTGCCGCTCCTGAATCACTGGACTGATGTGCTCTTGTGTTTTCAGGGACTGACGATGAGGCAGATTCGATTCCGGTTTGACGGACAGCCGATCAACGAAACAGACACGCCCGCACAGGTATGACATCACTGCCTTTCACTCTGTGGAGTGACATCACTCTGCACAGGTGTGTGCGCAGGTGTTTTTAGACACACGAGTTCAAATTAACCCTGTTCATTGTAAAGTAAAAGGCAAAGCTCATAAAACCTGTTTGTGAATATTGAGCTCATCAAAATAATGCTTAATGGCATTGTTAAGAACATTAAGAAAATGAAGCCTAATTGCATTGTTTTCACGATAATTACATAGGTTCCTTCCCAACTGTTAATTACTGCAATGAAAAAACATTTGTATTTTGTAATTTGTAATTAAAATATAGTTTTATATTCAGCTCGATTCAAGTTTGTGTAGCCCTTTGCACAATATTGCTTCAAATTAGCTTAATGGGAAAGGTGTGTACACATATATATACAGTATATATATATATATATATTGTGTGTATTTATAGTGCTGTCAAACGATTAATCACATCCAAAATAAAAGTTTTTGTTTACATAATATATGTATGTGTATTGTGTATATGTATTATGTATATATAAATACACACAGATGCATGTATATATTTATATATTAAATGTATTTATTTATAATATAAATTATATGAATATAAATATAGACATGTACATTTTTTCAAAATATATTCTGTATGTGTGTGTATTTATATATACATAATAAATATACACAGAACACACACATATATTATGCAAACAAAAACTTATATTTTGGATGCAATTAATCGTTATTAATCGTTTTTACCGTTTCATTTGAGAAAACTAGCATCATATCATACTGTATAAGTTACACACAGAAACTTCACGGCAACCTGTCAAAATAAAAGTGCGGTTTAACATGTAACAGAAATATATTACTCTTGTATTACTTTTGTACAGTATAATGTGCGTCTTTATATATCCCATTTACTGACAAATTTACATAAAACAATTAAATGATAAAAAATAATTATTACAACTACATTAACCACTTAATTGTAGAAAAAATACAATTATTATTAAAACTTTTTAAAGGAATATTCACACAATTTTTCTACCATGTATTAATTTTAACAGTAAACCTCTGTTTGTTTGCCAAAAAATAAAAGGGTTTCATTTTCATTTGATTAAAAATAAATAAATGTTTCATGCCTTCATTTGATTATCAGAAAAAAATAAAACACAAGAATTTCTGGAAGAAAAAAAATTGTAGGGCCATATTGTTCAAAATGTTGAAATTGAGAGTTTTGGATTTATTTTTTCACTGAAATAAATGTTTTTGTTATTACACAGCGAGTAAAGTACAGAAAAAAGGTACCGTTGGGTACCGGTACCGCATTTCAGGTACTGATACCGGTACCGTACCGGTTCAAATGTGAACGGTACCCAACCCTAATTGTAGTGTTTCTTGTACTGCCTAATTTATGAACATTTAATTGTTCATTTATGGCCATTTAAAAACAATGTTAACGTTTATTACAGTAGGAAATTAGTATAACAATCAGAATCCAGTTTGTATTATCATTGAAAAACCGTACCATAGGCCACTTTTTATTATCCAATCAAAAGCTGGTGGATAAAGTCCTGCTCTTGTTTTCTCAGATTGGAAGTTAAAAGCATTTCATGTTGACTTTAAAGCTGTTATTGTTTGATTTAGAAAGAGCAGGCGTCATGTGTGCTCTCAGATGAACATTTAGGCAAGAAAACCAGTTTTTTTCAAACATAATAGACTGCATCTCACCCACTGAATGAATCTGGCTTGACAGCATCATTGTGCTGCTGCATCATGGGATAGGAGTGAACTGTAGTTACAGCAGATGGGTGTCAATTTCACAGTCAACAGGAAGTCTTGGGAATTCTGAAAGAGCTGTCCTCATGTGACTCTCTACTGACCGCACGTCTCTTGTGTTTATTAATAATAGTGAATAATAAATGACCTCATGTTATTCTTCTGCAGTTGGAAATGGAGGATGAAGACACAATTGACGTTTTCCAGCAACAGACAGGAGGACACATCTGAATCGGACGACTCTAGCGACCCCGACCCATCTCTCTGCACCTCTCTCTCTCTCTCTCTGTTCCTGGTTCTCCTCATGGTTATCTGTAACTGCTGTTGTATAGTGTTTTCAGTTCATCATGTTTTTCTTTCGTTTTGTACATAAAGGGTTTCTGCTACAGTAATTATTACATTGGGATTGTTAATTGCCATAAAATCTGACATGTTAAGCCCAAGTCTTTGAACGAGCGATCGCTAGACCATCATGCAGACAGTCATCTGTGTACAGACCAACTAATACGTGTTTCCCCTTAATAATCATTGAGGATAAGAGCTGTGTGTTTGAGTTCAGGGTTTTGTTCTGGTTCGAATACGAGCACACAGGCTTTTCCAAAATTGTGTTTCAAGAAATAATTAAGAAATGTTCTGCTCCTATTATACTTAAAGCAGACAATCCTGCAGTTCAGATTGATTTTCTGTTTTCCATTCAGACAAATTGGTTTTACAACTTATTTTTTTTTATTGTAGTGGTCATGTATAGTGCGTAACTTGTGTTAAACATGTTTTGACTCGAGTACGAACGAGGGAATTCATGTTTCAGACAAGTCAAGCATCTGTCTGTATTGTCTAAACTCTTGTTAAAATAAAATATTCTCTTTTTATCAAACTGTCAATGTGTTTTAGTCATTGCTCTGAATCTTTATATGTGACCCTGGAGCACAAAAGCAGTCTTAAGTCGCTGGGGTATATTTGTAGCAATAGCAACAATACACTGTGTGGGTCAAAATTATCCATTTTTCTTTTATGCCAAAAAATCTTTAGGATATTAAGTAAAGATGTTCCATGAAGATATTTTGTAAATTTCCTACCGTAAATATATCAAAGCTTAATTTTTGATTAGTAATACGCATTGCTAAGAACTTCAGTTGAACAAATATAAAGGCGATTTTCTCAATATTTTGATTTTTTTTGCACCCTCAGATTCCAGATTTTCAAATAGTTGTATCTCGGACAAATATTATCCTGTCCTACCAAACCATACATCAATGGAAAGCTTATTTATTCAGATCTCAAATTTAAAAAAATTGACCCTTATGACTGGTTTTGTGGTCCAGGGTCACAAATAGTTTTTGCATTCTAAACAATTTATTTTAATTTGTATAATTTTAGCAATTATTCTTAAATTAAGTGAATTATTATTGTTAGATATAATTTTACATAATTAGAATCCATTGTACTTTAATTAAAAATATGATTAAAATATTTTTTTTTACTAAACTATGACTATAATGTGTATTAATATAGGTGTTTTTGTTTATTAACTCTAAGGAACTTTAATGTAGTTTAAAATACTAGAATGAAAAAGCAAGTACTATATTCGCATAACTCGTTTTAGTCAATATCCTATGGATGATTTTGCAGTAAACTACATCACACAAACCGATGAAGGCTATTGCCTGAATGACGGCCAATCCTCCAATCAAACGCCAGGGTCCGTGGTCCTCCGCCCAATCAGGTGGCGCGTCGCGGCGGTGGGCGGGGCTTCGTGGGCTGGTCTAAAGGGCCGCTCCGCCGCGCTCGGATTTCAGCTGGCCCGGGCGGAGTCCATGCGGGATAAAGGACTTAAGCGAATTCAGTCCAGCTGAAGGCTTTCTAACGCGGTTTAGCGAGCACATTACCCGCTCAACATGACTACGACGACCAACTTCCAAGGCATGGAGCCTGGTGCCAAAAACAGCTCCAGGTAAATGCGTTTAAAGGGGTTTGTTGCGATCAGAAGCGAGACAAAAGAAGAGTGGAGCTCAGAGCTGGAGGTGATGAGGATGAGGATGATGATGGTGGTGGCCTGATGGATGATTCCTCCTCCAATGCATGCATACAAATGACGCTTATCAGCCTGAATACGAGAATTTAATGGATTTGGATTGATTTCACGTTTTTATTTGGTCTGAATTAACCCAGACTGTCTGCCACCACCATCATCATCATCCTCTTCTTCTTCATGGCTATGAAGACCCACCCACCGTTATTCTGATCTGAGATTCACTCCAGGCTCATTATATGTATGTAGTTTGATTTGATGTCTGGTGTTTTGATGTGGATGGTGCCCAAACTTCACCCAGCATAAAGGAATGGGGCTGGCAGGCTGCCACTGCCATCTCAAACTGGGTGATTTGCTTTAAAGTTGATTTGCATTGTGCATTGCGTTGTTTTCATGAATAGATGTTTGCTTTGCTACTTATATTTTTGTCAGTTTAATCCCAGTCATCTGACTGTTCAGTCAGTGTTACCTCAAGCTCTGGCCCAAAAATACACGCTCCATTGTCCTTAAAAGGTTTCTGATACTAGGGTTGGAACAGATGCGTTGAATTTCATCCAGCCAGCCAGTGGAAGGTTTGTCTGGCCAAAGGACTTTGTGATCCAAACTAACTGATTATTTTTTTAGGTGCATTTGTGTGTCCAGAAATGATATCATTTGTAACTTTCAAAGGAGGGATGGAGATGCATTCAGGCATTTGCATATCAAAAAATGTTGCAGTGGCTTTTGTTTCCGCCTGATGCACAGAAACAAGGTTGGGTCTTGTTGCTTTTAAATGAGGATCATGGCATTGTCTAGTATGTTAATCCTAATACAAGACATCCTGCTTTTGGGTCTTGCTGCAACATGTTGCCACCCTCACCACCACCTTTGAAGCTCTTTTCCCTGTCATTTCCCCCAGTTTTAGTCTTTAAATCCTGCATGTCTGGGGTTTCCCTCAAATGTAGGTCAAGCCGAGAGCAGGCGTGTTTATTGGTCACTCGGTCTGATTTAGGGATGTTTTCGGCATGTATCTTGGGCTTGAGGAGGGATTTTTAATGCCATGTGTCTCCTGTGTCGGTTGGGTGGGGTCTCGAGCGAACGGCCTTCTCTAATAAAGTCCCCTGATCTGATCCCGAGCTTTAGTCTGGTTAAGGCATTAGCTGTTTAACCAGTCCATCCAGACGGCACTGGTTGGTTTTATAATCGCCGCACCGTCGATTCCTTTGACAAAAGGAGCAGAAAGTTGCGTTGGGATGCAGGCGACCCTGACAGCTGCCGGCGGGTGTCAGCTGGTCTCGTTCTGCGCAGGAGGGAGGGAGGGGTGTTGAGATCAGCACTGCTCTTTTCAAAAGCATTGATTAGGGCTTCCCTCGACCGCATCAATCACAGGTCTGCTGCTTTTCATCTGGGGTCGGTCCACACCCGCCCTCGTGTCTTTTTAATGAATCAACATGTGCTGAATGAAAACCATCCAACACTGGAATCTGCACTTGGTGTGAGCAGATGAGCTCTGGTCTGGTCAGCTGTGTGTGTGTCTCAGTTTAGGGGTGGGAGATATGACCCAAGTCATTCGTTGCATGAGTCACTTAATATCACCATAACAAATTTACATCACAGCAGCATAGATATTCTTACTCTCAGTATTGTGCATATTTTATTAAAGATGTGGTAATGCATATTCATGTAGCTCAAATCGTAGGGCAATGCAAAGGTCATGGGTTCGATTTCCTGTGCATGTATGAACTGATGAAGTCACTTTGGATTAAAGTATCTGCCAAATGCATAAATGTATGTATTTTGCATATTCAATGTTTTTTCATTGATCATGCAAAATGCTTTATTTATTTAAAAGTCATTTTGTAAAACTAATAATATGATTTTTATAAGACTTCATTGACTAAAAAGCATATTTTATTGAACTGTCTTTCTTTAAACTGATATTAGGCAACAACAAAAAATAAATAAAAGCCTTCTTGGAAGATTTTATGTCATATCAAACTGAAAGACCTTATATAATTGCTATATATTTTTATGGAAAATATTAAATTATTGTATGTAATTGTATTTATTGAAATTTTATTATGATGATTTTCACTTTCTATTACTCTGAGCTTATTATGAAAATAGACCTTCGGATATTTTGTTAAATAAAGGAAACCCTATCAGAGGAAAAAAACTGTTAAGCAAAATTCTATATGAATGCAGCAACAGCATGATTGTTTCTCAGTCATAAATGACTAAACTCGTGACTTGTTTATGACGTGCGCTGCATTGAATTTTTCATGTTGCTTCCTTGTTCTGATATGTAAACAATGTAAAAAGGCCATTTCTACTGTTATCATGGATTTAAATCTCTACCGTTGACTCATCTCTACCGCTGCATGGTACAAGCATCATAAAGTCCCACTTTGTTTCCTTCATGCAATATGTGCTGTTCATGTGTAATTGATTTGTTGGGCATCATTCTTCTGACCCATGTCTTGTAGGGTGTTGCGTCCCCCTGGCGGAGCCTCGAATATTTCCTTCGGCGCAGATGATGAGAAGCCTGTGCGCAAAAACAAGATGGCCTCCAGTATCTTTGCTGAACCTGACGACCCTCATGCCCATCGGAGGAACAACCCACCAGGTAACACACACACACACACACACACACACACACACACACACACACACACACACACACACACCTGGTTTAAATTATGCTTCTGGTCAGGTCTGGATTTGGTTTTATTTTAATACTTGCATTATTTAAAACCAGCATAGTATTATCACCCTTACATGTTCAACAACTAAAGATGATTTACACAAATGTTTGCTATAAATTAATATTTAAAAAAAAATTTTTTTTTGAAAGTCTCTTCTGCTCACCTAGGCTGCATTTATTTGATCAAAAATGCAGAAAAAAAAACTTAAAATTGTGAAATTATTACAATTTAAAATATTTTAAAATGTAATTTATTGCTGTGATCAAAGCTGAATTTTCAGCATCATTACTCCAGTCTTCAGTGTCACATGATCCTTCAGAAATCATTACAATATGCTGATTTGCTGCTCAAGAAACATTTCTGATTAATGTTATTTAAAATGGAAATCTTTTGTAACGTAAATGTCTCGGTCAGTTTAGATTAATTTAAAAAAAAATTCTGTTATTTACATTTACATTTATGCATTTAGCAGACGCTTTTATCCAAAGCGACTTACATTGCATTCAAGTTACAGTTTTTTTACATTTAATCAGCTCTTGCTTTCCCTGGGAATCGAACCCATGATCTTGGCGTTGCTAGTGCCATGCTCTACCATTTGAGCTACAGGAAAGTATAAGTGTTATAGTGCATTATAGTAAAATGAATTAAAATATAATAATAGCATCTTGTTCACAAGAGAGTAGTATCAATTTTGAGTCACTATTGTCTTTTCAATAGGAAAATATGTAAAAATTGAATCTTCACGTAAAGTCTTTAAAATAGATCCAGCATCTTTCTCTCGTCTAGCAGCACATAGAGACTGTGACATTTTGTTTTATCATATTTGCTTGGTCAGATACACATTGCAAACAGATGTAGCATGCAGTGATTTTAGCTAGTGTTTAGAAACTTACTTTGTAAGATTTTTCATGGTTAGCATACAATTATCAGTCCTCACTAACACTTACTTGACCACAAGTGTGTCAGCATACCTTTAGCATGATGTCATTTCCTGGGCAAATATCCTGACAGTCCAGTGATTCAGGAAGTGACTTCGTGATGTTGGGAATGAAAGTGTGTGACCTCATGATGAAGCATCCAGTCCAGAGAGTCTGCTTTACACAGTGAAGAGAAATGTTGACTTATAAATACACCTGAATTTTATTTAATAATTAAAACTATTTCCCCAATGCCAGTGCTGTGTTTCAATGCTTGAAGCAGCACATTGTTAGTTTAGCAACATGTCGAACTCTACTGAAATTGTGTCTCCCATGTGCTTCACACGCTGCTCCAAATCCGTCACTTATGTAGGATGTTCCCTCAGAAGGGAGCTGCCTATGTAGACAGCGAGGCACCTCTGTGTTTAGATGTTCAGAGTTTGACAGCAGCTTCGTTTTCTGGAAAAGAATCACATATTCGCTGGTATGGGGATAATCTGAGCTTTGATTCTGCGCTAATGCTTCACTCGGGCAGGTGTCCTTCGTATATCTGATTATTCTCTCTAAAGGCATTTGCCTGGCTCCCGTCTGAGATGTTGAATCCCGCTGCAGCGTTTGGGCCGTCTGGTTATTTTACAGCCATAACTCTGAACACACAGCTTGAGAATTCAGTAGCAAGCAAACTAGATATGCATTAGCAGATCTAAGCGTCCCCAAATAAGGAATGTCTTTCAAAGATTTGATGCCATGAACTTTTACGTCTTCTGGGGCCCGTTGCATAAACTTAGCCTCTATGTTAAGACAGTGTCTTAAGAACTAGTTTGACCAACTAGCAGTTAACCAAGGGGTAATCAGGCTTATATTTTGGATTCAGTTTAGACTAATCTACATTTTAATGCAACGAATTAAAAAAATGTTGACCAGTCTTAAAGAACAACATTAGATGACTAACTTTTAAGACTAGTCTAAACCTTTTATGCAACCGGCCCCAGGTCTTGGAGATGGTAAATGACTGATATGGATTTTGCCTTCCGACTTTAGGGAAAACTCTTGGCATTTTCATGTACAGTATGCATGAGGATCTGTTGATTTATAGTGTTGGTCCGATTGAATGAGCTGCTGTCGTGTCTGACAGGAAGTTCAGCGTGTCGGTCAGAGGTGCCTGACAGGATGTCGTTGTGATTGTCTATTGTGATTGTCTATTGTCTAAAGGGGTTTTAGTTTTTTTTTATTTATTTTTGTGTCAGCTAATGGAGCATAACAGTCGGTTCTGGAAGTTCAAATCCCATTACATTTTTCTCCATTAAAGCAGTACATCAAGGGTGAATGGTGTACAAATTTAACAAATGGATATCATCATACTTTCCCCAGTTGGTTAATCACAGTACATTTGAAAGAATTGTTTTGTATTACAGAAATGTTATGTTTAAATAAGCAAATGAGGCATTTTCTAATTAAATATGCACTAATTTGCAAACATTTCCAGAGAATAAATCTGAACACTGGATAAAGCCAGGTTCAAAATTCCTAGTTTGCTGATGTACAGTCAGGTCCATAAATATTGGGACATCGACACAATTCTAACATTTTTGGCTCTATACACCACCACAATGGATTTCAAATGAAACGAACAAGATGTGCTTGGACTGCAGACTGTCGGCTTTAATTTGAGGGTATTTACATCCAAATCAGGTGAACGGTGTAGAAATTACAACAGTTTGCATATGTGCCTCCCACTTGTTAAGGGACCAAAAGTAATGGGACAGAATAATAATCATAAATCAAACTTTCACTTTTTAATACTTGGTTGCAAATCCTTTGCAGTCAATTACAGCCTGAAGTCTGGAACGCATAGACATCACCAGACGCTGGGTTTCATCCCTGGTGATGCTCTGCCAGGCCTCTACTGCAACCGTCTTCAGTTCCTGCTTGTTCTTGGGGCATTTTCCCTTCAGTTTTGTCTTCAGCAAGTGAAATGCATGCTCAATCGGATTCAGGTCAGGTGATTGACTTGGCCATTGCATAACAGTCCACTTCTTTCCCTTCAAAAACTCTTTGGTTGCTTTTGCAGTATGCTTTGGGTCATTGTCTATCTGCACTGTGAAGCGCCGTCCAATGAGTTCTGAAGCATTTGGCTGAATATGAGCAGGTAATATTGCCCGAAACACTTCAGAATTCATCCTGCTGCTTTTGTCAGCAGTCACATCATCAATAAATACAAGAGAACCAGTTCCACTGGCAGCCATACATGCCCACGCCATGACACTACCACCACCATGCTTCACTGATGAGGTGGTATGCTTAGGATCATGAGCAGTTCCTTAAAATTTAGTGTATGCAAGTACTGCTGAAGTGGAGAAATAAACTTATGGCATTGTAATTTAAATCTACTTGCGAAAATTGTAGTGTAAAAAAAAAAAAAGCTTTTTTTTCTGAAAAGACGTGTTGCACAAGCAACATGTGTGTGTATTAGTATGTGTGTGTAATTTATTATATATTAATATATATATATATATTAATATAATATATATATAATATATATAATATAATATATATATATTATTATATATATTAATATATATTATTATATATATATATATATATTATATATATATATATATATATATATATATAAAAATTATTTTAAAATAAAATGCATATATGGTCATGCCATATGACAATGAAATGAGAACTACTTGGCACAAAATTGTCCATGACATCTCTTATAGAACAGCTTTTTTTTCCAGTGTAAGCTAAAACTAGAGCAATCCAAAACAAGTTTTTATTGGCAAGCATGATGAAGATTAGTCGATAGGCTGTGGATTCATTAAATAAGCTTTTAGCCACAAAAGCAGTTTGTTTGGCATATCAAAGCTTCTTCACTGACATCCATTTAAAGAAACAGCCTCTTGTCTCCTTGCCAGTGTGTTGCAGCATTATGCTTTTTTTGATAACCTTGAAGGCTTCCCTTAAAGCGGCTTTGTTAGTTCCTGTCAAAAACTCCACTTCCCATAATCCTGCAGAATCACTGTTACCATGGCAACAGGAGTCACTGCAAAATGGCTCTGCAGTGACCAGACGCTCCCCTGAAACACTGTGACGTCATCGAGCCTGTCTCCCTATAGTCCCTGATTACATTTGCATTGGACATTTCTGAACATTTAGCAAAAATTAAATGATCTTTCTTTCTTTTTCTTTATCCAAATTTAAGTGTGACGTTCATCTTTTATTTCATATCTGGTTTGTTTCGTGACTCAGAAACTCCATAGAGAAAATGACTTCCAGAGCAAATCCTGCTGAAGTGTGTGTCACTATTGAGCTCATTTGATGTTCATAATCACTCCATTGACTCACAATAGGATGCTGCATTTTTTTTGTCCATCAAACCAAAAGCTCTTTGTTTCTTGCTTGTTGAAATGCAAGCGGCTGCTGTTGTTCTTCTCTGACCTCGGGGTCGCGTCACTCAAACACTCCTCAAAGCCTCATCTGGAGTGTGTCGTCTGTGGTAATAAATGCTGTCTGTGATAATAGCAGCTTGTTCAGGTCTCCGGTGGCTGTTTTTCCTCCCACATCAAACAAACCTGTTGCAAATGTGTCTTTTTGTTTATTTCAGCGTCTGATTCCAGAAAACACCGTATCATGTCAGGGTGATGTTATTTCAAACAGGTTGTTTTATGACTCAAACATCAAGCAGCCAACATTGACCCTGAATAGTTTATTCTACAAAATGACCTTAAAATCAAAATCATGAACATTTACATGGAACAGCAATATGGAAAATATTTATGACATGATGATTGAATTGTAAATGCAAACAGCGGAAGTGATTTACCAGCCAAACAAACACAGATTGGATGCAGTCTTTGTTCTTTACTCCTTTGTATTGTATTTATTGACACTGTGATCTGTACCAGTGGCTGTGGTCTTGTGTTTTGTGCCGGTGGTCTGATGTGAGTGTTGTGCTGTGCTCTCAGGTGGAGAAGCGTCTGGAATCCTGTGCGGTGAACCCTCGGCTCCTCTGAGGCGATGCCAGCCCGTCATCGTCTATGATAACGGCGCTCCCGGCGAACCGCCCGCCAACAACACGGTGAGTTCACAGACACACCTCAGATAAAACACCGGGGTAAAGAGTGTGACGTGAGTGTAGGTCATTCAGAGTAGTTCTCACACACCCATTCATGGATGTAATGCTCTTAGTCAACATGAGCCTTATTTACTTAATGCATGTTCCTGGTGTTACTGTCAGCAATTCATCTGTACATTTTTTTTCTGAGGGGAAAAATAAGCAGTGCAAAAAATGCAGAGAAAAAAAAATTACAATACATTTTCAATGTTTGTGTGCAATGATTAATCATGAACTGTAATACCAGACAAATTCAAGACTGACAGAAAATGCATACAATAAATGAATGGACATCTTTATTATTAATAAATTTGAAATATTGTTTTCTGCAACCTTTCATCAAAATAAATAAAATGTAAAAATCGTGTGCAATGATTAATCAAGTACTATGAATCCAGAGAGATTCTAGACAGATAGGCAATGCATTATTAAATATTTATTATACATTTATTTTGTAAGAGTTTCCTGCATTTGAAAAGTGTACAGTGGTTAATCATGAAATGTAATGCCTGACAAATTCAAGACAATACAAATGTATTTATAATAAAGATTTTTGTATTTATTTATTTTGATGAAATATTGTTACAGACATTCCTGTAAAAGTAGTTTAAAGTCAGAGAGATTCGAGACGGACAGAAAATACATAAAATTAAATCTTTATTATAAATACTTTTTTTTTTTTTGTAAGATTGTTTTCTGCATCCTTAAATAAAAAGAGAATACTTATTTATACTGTAGCATAAACATTATTTATTTGAAATATTTTCTTAAGTTTGCAGTGATTAATTATGAGCAAAGGCCAGACACATTCAAGACATGGAGAATATACATAAAAATAAATCTTAATATATGTATTGAGTCCAGAGACTTTCAGGAAAGACAGAAAATTAACTTATATATTTACATTTAGTCATTTAGCAGACGCTTTTATCCAAAGTGACTCACAAATGAGGACATTAGAAGCAATCAAAATCAACAAAAGAGCAATGATATGCAAGTGCTATAACAAGTCTATTATATTTATTTATTTTGTAAAGAAGTCTATCAGATTGACCTATTGAATGGCTATTTCTATTTCTCTACTATATACTGTGACTAGTTCAGAGTGGTTTTATTATTGTAACTGTTTTTGGCTCACAGTAATGCTGTTAACTGACTGGATGCGAGTCTAAAATAACACTGTTAGCTGGGTGGGGTACAAACCAACAGCCGCAGGGTCTGTGGACACACACACACACACACACACACACACACACAGCTGTTCTCTGGGTCAGTGAAACCACAGCACTTTTTATGTGGACGGATTCATTCATTTGTCCTTCACAGAAGGAATTTCTTATTGAATTTATCTGGTTGTCTTTGAGATGTTGGTCTTTACAGGCTTTTGTTTCTATTGTCTGTATTGAGACACTAGTAACTTGATCTCACTCTGAAATGTTTACTTTTCTGTTGATGCTGTGTGTGCAGAGAGAAATAACACTATACAGTAATACTTCCTGAACGATACAATACTTCAATGTTTTCACTGGATATTCAGTGTCCCTCAGAAATGAATCACATCAGGGAGGTTAAAAACTGAGCTTTGTTGTCCTCTGAAGCAAATACTGTCCATGTTTGGTTTATGAATGCGTCTGATCTGGAATCTGCTCTTGTTTTGCAGGATCAAAATGAATATGAGCAAGAGAACAACGGTGAGAATCATTTTCAGTATTTGGTTGTCTTGTTGGTTTGGTCTGCGCTCTGTTTTGGTGACGTGTGACTCTCATTCGTTGAGGAATGTTGTTAATAAACACTTGCTGAAGGTCTGCATTAGTTCTGGAATGTTCCTCTCTCCGTTAACATTTATTCCATGATTCCACGTCTGCCGGCTTCGGTCTGGTTTTCTCGTTAAGGACGGCTGCAGTAACTGATTCTGTACTTCAGATGACGGTTCGTCTCTCGGGACGGAGTGAGGGAATTCCATTAGAAATCCAGCACGTCTAGGGAAAATCTGACTCTAGTCTTATCCTAGCAGACAAACGTCACATGCTGTGATTTGCATTTATGTTGATTTGATGTGCATTCTGTGTTTTGACATGACTCGGTCATTTTCATTTTTTTTTTTTTTTAACAAATGGTTAGAGAAAGAAGCGCTTAACCTTCAGAAAATGTTGATTAACAAACTCAGCAATTCAAACTAAATGTGACCTTTATTTTACATTCATTTAGAAGCCATGATAGATGTCTACATTTTGTTTAAAACACTTATTCATATGTTGGTTTTTTTCTCTTTGAAATGATCTATCTGTAGTCTTAAAATAATAATTTACAATACATTTTTAGTAGTTGTAGTAGTAATATAAAATATAACTATAGTATATAAATGTATACAATTAAATAACTTTTACATTCATTTAGAGATCATGACTAATATTATTTATTATTATTATTTATGCAGTGGGTCTCCCCCCATTTAAATGTTTAGAGTAGTTTTTTACATAATTAGTAGTAGTAATAAAGCATATATTAAACCTATTTTAATAAAAACTATATAAAAACAATAGTATTTTAACAATAATAACTACTATTTACATTTTAGTAATTTAATTTTATCTTATGTAAAATTGTATTTACTTATTTTATATGCTTAACTATCTACTACTTATGCTGGTAATTTTGCGTGTTAATTATGACCATACTGTAACTATTAATTACAGAAGTGTTCATTATTCATGGGATGTTTAGTGGTTCATAACGAGTCTGTTTACCAGTCCTGCTCTAGTGTTCATGTTCTGCCTTTATTTAATGCAAACAGTGTAAATATTATCCATTCCTGGGGCCTCCATGTCTGCTGGCTGTGGCTTTTTACCAGTAAGCAGTTTTGCGTAATATCTGGCCTCAGCTCATCTGAGCAAATATCTGTTCTCAGAATTCAAACACTGAGTTAAGATTAAGATTATTTTATTTGTCACACACGATTATATAGAGTATATAACCAGCAGTGAAATGTATTCTCTGCATTTAACCCATCCTAAGTGAACACACACCTGGAGCATGTTACAGCGCCCGGGGAGCAGTTGGGGGTTCGGTGTCTTGCTCAAGGACACCTCAGTCGTGGTATTGAAGGAGGAGAGAGCGCTGGACCCACCATGTAATATAACAAGAATAGACATACCATTAAAGCATATCTTAACTTTTATTTTAGTGTTTTTGCTTTAACCTTTTTAAAATTTTACTCTAAAAATGTTAAAAGGAAAAAAAAGAAAAAGTGAATTTATAAAATATGAATTATTTTTTAAATGTAATATATTTTATAATGCATTTACCTTTGTCCCACAGCCTTAAATCAGGTTCGATTTTTGGCCATTCCTATTAAAAGTTTGGGCACCTCGGTTTCAAACAATGTTAATACAAACATACTCAACATCACACTTGCGAGCAATGCTCTTGGCGTCAGAATCAGCATGTCAGATGGTCTCTAGTAGGTCACTAACGGTTGTCGCTCTGTGTTTGTTTCCAGAGGAGGTCGTGGAGCAGAAAGAGGAAGCCGCACAGCCTTCTGCCCCGTCTGCTGCCAACAACCCCTCCGGCCGGAGGAACCCACCTGGTGGCAAATCCAGTCTGATCCTGGGCTGAAACGGCCTTCACTGAACTTTCTTTGCTCTTTCTGTCTTTCTATTATTATTTTTTTTTTTTTTAAGGAATTCCCCTTCCTTCACTCTTCTCGTGAGCCATGGAAATTTTTTGTCCTACACCGTCTTTTCATTTTTTCTATTGCAAAAAAAAAGAGAAGCGATCGTTGACAGAAGCACTTTATGTAAGAGGTCCGTTTCAGCCGCTCCTGCAGGAATAATGGCATGAGAGATTCAGATCGACTTTTAATCTGCCCTGGTGTAAATCATTAAAGGAAAAAGGACAAAAAAAAAAAGATTTGTTGCGCAAAATTTCTAAGTACAAATAAAGATTGATATGAATTTCACTGTGTTGGTGTTTGATTGGAGTGTTAGTCAAATCAAATATTATTCCATAACCATTCATGTAACAATTTTGTACTTTTTCATCAGTTGTTACTTGCATGCTTTTTAAACAAACTTAAGATTCAGTCCTGTTTCCACATTAAACAATGCTGAAATACTAAAGTTCACACTAGCTCTCAAATGCCACTGGCATTTCCATACAATGTCACAATTCATGCAGGAACATGTATATATATATACTTTTTTTTTTCACATTTTCTCAGCGTATCATGTCATATAAGTAATAGGTGAACCATTAACAGACACAAGGTCATGTGACAAAACCCTCCATTATTCTAACTTGTGAAGACAACACAGCCAATAACATTAAAGCCTGTAACAGAAAAATTATATAAAATGAATAGGACTGAAATTAGTGAATGGGGGAGAGAGAAATAAGCTAATATGAAAGTGAATAAGAAACTGCTGCATACATTGATAACTTGCTATCCACTTTATTCTTCAACATGGAAGCACCCTACAGTTTGTTAGCCGCTAAAAGGAAATAACGAGAAGAATAACAACTTGCAGTAAATGGTAAAACTATTTTCACTACAAACCAGTGTGTTCATAATTAAGATAATACACTAAAATAATATGGTAAGACACACAACTTTGCTATATCAAGCAGCAAAACCAGCTGTTTTGTACAGCTAAAAATGGCTGGACACAGCTGAGACCGGAAGCCTTCACATAAAATTTACAAATGGACGCGCCCGCTCTTACGGGGAAAAAAGTGGATTAAACAGGGTAAAAGATTGCATTTTAAAATTGCAAGTTAAAAATCTGAATTCTAAAAATTATATTTTCAGATAGCTCTTGCCGTGAGTTTAAGGCGACCGTTATTTACAATGTATCATGTTCCTATTTCAGGTCAAGAGCATAGATGCAAACACCTTACCTTTAGGTGACAACTCACTTTGAGATTGGAAATGTAAGACTGATAACCACTTGGCAACTGCTGGTAAGTTTTGTTTAGTATTTTCTTACTCTTACTGTCTAAAAAGAGTAATATTTCATGTATTTGAGGTCTGAGATGTGGGAACAGTGACGAGAGAGAGGGCAAATATTTAGCATTTTAGTTCAGCATTGCCATCTAATCAGCCAATATTGTCTTAAATAGCCTGCATAGCACTTCATCTTTAATAACATGGGATTTTGACCAAATATATTCAATCTTGATTTTTGTCAAATGTTGCAACAATATGTTATCTTTATTTTTATTTATTTATATTTTTTAAATGTTACAGTTTTGGACATATAAGGTAATAAATATATTTGTAAAAAATACTTTAAAGTAACTACAAATGAGCATGTAAAACAAATATCTTTAAAAAAAAATCCACATGGAGCATGCCCCCGGTTCTCACCTTTTTTCCCCCTTACCTGTTTGCATCTCTGCAAGAGTGTCATTTAAATATATTCAAACACTTGTTAACCTAGACAAGTGGCCTAGACCGTGACATGTCTCACATTCCGATTCTTAAAGGGGGGGTACAATGCTGTTTCATGCATTCAGAGTTGTTTACACTGGTAAAGAGTTTGATTCTCATGCTAAGCATGGACAAAGTTTCAAAAATTTTTTTGGACGTATAACAGAGTATTTCTGTGCCAAAGATCTCACTTCCGGATTCGTACAAGTTTCGGAGAGTTTTTTTTCGATCGCTGTACTTTATGACGTAAACGACGGTGGAACTCCTTATATGGGCATTTCTCCCGGAAAGAACGCGCCCGTGCACGCATCGACCAGAGTGAGAGCGAGAGCGCGCCCATCAACGCGCTTCAATCGGCAGGCTGGCAGCACGGGCCTCGATCGGGAAGAATGTCTCTAAAGAAGTGTGTTTTTGGTTGTGAGGGAAAGATAACCTTGTTCAGCTTCCCAAAACAACCCACCGTTACGTGAACAGTGGATATAGTTTGTTTTTCCGGGGCAGCAATGGAGTTTCTCAAGTGTTTTGTTGACGAACGTTTTATAAACAAGGCCCAATTCCACGCTGGATTTGCACATCGTTTGATACTGAAAGATGGAGCGGTCCCAGCTATAAAAGATCCCGGTCATGATTCAGAACTGCAGATGGTAAGTAGGGGTGGGCAGATCGATCCAAATATCGATAGTATCGATACCAACGTTGGTATTGGTATCGGATCGATACTAGCCTGATAAGATCGATACTTTCGGTTATTTTTTTCTCCTATACACTTAATACCTTGCTTAATACATTTATCAAAGTGTAGACATGTCTGTGGGCGTATATTCCGCTCTTTTCACATCTCGTATCCAAACATTACTGCTCCTCCCCTGCTACGCTGGTTTGTTGTCATGCATCACGTGACTCAGCGGCTCCAAGCGGTAAGCGGCAAGCGGATACTTTTGGCTGCAGTGAGACGGAACAGAACTCCGAGCTACAAAAGAAATGAAAAGGGAAGGAAATCCTTCACATAGTACACATTGTATATAACTGTATACCGAATTTGTCCTTTTTATGCAGTATCACTGTAAGGTGTATACCGAGTTTGGCCTTTGAATATTATTTCTTCATGCATTAAGCCCAGGGCTCGAAATTGCGACCATTTTGGTCGCATATGCTCCCGAAATGTAATCTGTGCGACTACAAAATATATTTGGGAGAATTTGTGCGAGTGCAAATAATTGTTGTAGTGCGACCTCTACAGTTCTCTGCTAAACGTTCGCGAATTACTGCATAAAAATGTCTCCACGATCTGCTTTTGAAGAAATATTGTAGTATCGTGCTGCAGCGCGCATTCTTTCAGTTGCAGTTCTGGTGCCGCCGTCTGTATGTACTGTACAACGCCACATCCATTCAGTGTTAACTCAGCGGCAGAGTTACACTCACGAAACACTGCACTTATTCACAATCACAAAAGTACATTATTTGCATGTTTTAAAGCCTTGCCGGTTAAGCTTTTCATTCACGCGCTGGTCTGACGTGCGCTTTTTCTGAGCTCGTGCACCTGAAGCGCGCGAACTGAAAAGCCTGTCTAACAGCGCCTGATTACTGAACTAAGTTATCTTTTGAGCTAATACTGTCAAAACACACAAGGTTTACATATAGACTCAGTTAGTTATGTCTAAAATAAAAGTAAACGGCTGAGAGGAACGGATGCGTGTCTGTATATTAGATGCGTGCAGCTCTTAAAGGGACAGAACTAAACATGCAGCCAACTGTCATTAAAGGGATAGTTCACCCTAAAATTTAATTTGTCATTATTTACTCACTCACATGTTGTCCCAAACCTGTATTAATTTATTTCATGTACTGAACACAAAAGAAGATATTTTGAAGAATGTGGGTAACCAAACAGTTGCTGGTCCACTTGATTGTAGGATAAAAAAAATACTATGGAAGTCACTGTGGACCAGCAACTGCTTAAATAGCATTTATGTTCAGCAGAAGAAAGAAACTCAGGTTTAAAACTATTTTTGAGTGAGTAAATTATGGTATTACTATAAAACACTGACAGAATCGACAGACAGATGACAACATTTTTATTCTTTAATGTTAAAACAACAAAACACAAAGAGAAAGAAATAACTAACTACTCTTGACTGAAAAAATAAGTTACTTTAATAGGAATCAATCTATATAGTGATTTATTTTTATATTTGTTCACTCAATTTCTCGAATGCTCCTGCTAAATACGCCTGTTGTACCTGAAAATAAAACACTGTTTATTTTATTTGTATTATGTGTATTTGTAATGTGTATCTTTGTTCTTATTTTTTAATAACAAAGATAAAATAATGACAAAGATTTTTATCTTCACCCACTTTGGCCTAAATATCCACCATTCTTTTTTATATTCTGTTACCTTGAAAAGTTTTCTTTATAATAGGGAAATTAGTCTGGCCATACCACTCAGACAAAATAGTAAAACTAGCATGACAAAGAATCATGTTATTGAGATCATGAAATATTGATATATTTTTGCCATATCGCCCACCCCTACTTGGAACTGACCGGTTTTGTGACTGCACTTGTACAAACTGCATTGAAATCATTTTCCAAAGTTTCATTTATGTGGAAATATTGCCAAGTCTGTAAACAGCCATTAACGCTGAAGACGGACACAAAGAAAAGAAAATACCTTAGCAGCCTGAGCAAGCTCAACGTTCACTATGCGAAATATGAAAGGGAAATCCTACATATTGAATTGGGAGTGGGGGTTTATATGAATGTATTTCTGAGGGGAACTGACTGTTTTGAGAAAAGTTTAAATTACATTTTCTTCTCATCTTGCCTCTGTATATTGCATGTATAAGGATCAGGTTCAATTGATGAAGATTTTTAATCATCAGGAAGGATGTTGCCAGCCCTTCCGCTCAATTGGCAGTTGTGTTGCTCCTTAATATTCAGTGGGTGCTCCTAAAATTTTTATGGTGCTCCTAACTTCTTGAAGTTGGGAGCACCAGTGCTACCAAGTAAAAAAGTTAATTTCGAGCCCTGAGTAAGCCACTTTAAATTTGGGCGTAAAATGCTTAACATTTAGCATGTTTTCATATATATTCTGGGCTCAGCAGAAAATACAGTACATACGAAAATCCTTTCAATAATAAACAAATTATGGTTTAATAGTTATTTTTCATATCACTGTCTTTATTCAATTTGCCACTTACATTATACTTTTCTTTATAATGGTTTTCTATGGGAGGAAAATGCATAATGTGAAAACTTTGAGCATTGCTTTCATATTCTGGGCACATCTGCTAACTTGTATACACTCTAAAAACTGCTGGGTTAAAAACAACCCAATTTGGGTTATTTTGACAACCCAGCGCTGGGTCAAAAAGGGACGAACCCAGCGCTGGGTTATTTTAACCCAACAAGTTGGGTTATTATGTTTAACCCAGCATGCTGGGTTGCTTTTTTATGGTTTAAAATTACTACATTGCTAGGTTAAAATGAACCCAAATCGAGCTAGGCATTAAACCTACAAATCTTGTTCATTTTAAAATCACTTTTACACACAAAGAATGAGTATCAAAAGATAAATATTTATTAAAAACAACAAGAGAAAACAGTCAAAAAGTAACATGCATGTAAGAAGAAATGCAGAAATATATGGCATTAACAGCTAGAGTTTATAAATGAAGCATTGAAAATTTGTTGAATATAACATTTAAGATCGAATTGGACTTTTTTTGGTAAATTTTAAATATTGTATAAAATTATACAAAAAAACGTATACAATAATTGTACAATTAGTTAATAGTTAAGTTCTTTACAAACTATTCTGGCATGAGAGTACACAAATAAACCACAACATTAACACTGACATTATAACATTTAACAGAAGCATGTGTGTGAAAGAATGTGAACATGTGTATGAATGAGAGTGTAAACTCAATTTCTACTAAACACAGAACAAGCATTTAACATTTGTTTTTTTACAAATTATACACTTATAGTTTGTTTCATAGTCCATGAATACAGATCATGCATCACTGCCAATTTTCATGATCTCTTTAGCATAATTGATATAGTCATGAAGAAGGGGGGAGTGAATGTACAGCGCTCTCTCCACCCTCAATACCACGACTGAGGTGCTCTTGAGCAAGGCACCGGACCCCCAACTGCTCCCCGGGCACCGCAGCATAAATGGCTGCCCACTGCTCCGGGTGTGTGTTCACGATGTGTGTGTGTGTGTGTGTGTGTGTGTGTGCACTTAGGATGGGATAAATGCAGAGCACAAATTCCAAGTACAGGTCACCATTCTTGGTCGTATGTCACGTCACTTTCACATCATCCAGGGCAGCGTCCTCCTTTAAAACCACTGTTGCATCAGTTTGGGGGAACGGTCATTCTCCTCTTTGACCAGCATTCATCCCAGTCACCGCCTGTTCTTCATCAGTGGCCTAAGAAGAGAAAAACATTTGAAAAAAGAAAACATTTAATTAAACTATCCATTTTCAGATAGAGGTGCATCCACATCAGTAAGGATAGGTAAATAGTCTGTTTTATGATTTCAACCACTTTGTGTGGTTGTTTAATGTCTGTCTACCACAGCGCTCTAGAATGCTATAACGGCAGCACTAGTGTGAGGGCATGTAATATTGTTTAAATAAATATACTGCTTTCAGAAAGCTACTACTTTACTGAAACATTAAAACAGTCATGACATTCACATACCTCACAAATTTCCATGTATGTGGAGGGCTGCTCTTTAAAGGGTTAGTTCACCAAAAAATGAAAATGGTCATAATTTACTTTCCCACATGTTATTCCAAACTCTGCTAATTTCTGGAACACAAAAAAATATATTTAATATTCTCTTAATTTTTTGTCCTCCATTGCAAGTCTGGGAGTCCAATATTTTCTTCTGAACAGACATGTTCGCTATCATATAATTTAAGATTTATTCATATATAAATATTGGCATGGATTACTTCTACAATAACTCTGTATTTTTGAAGCTTGAAAAATACTGATTATCTAGACTCTCAATGGATTAACAAAACATTATGAGAGAAAATTAAAAATATATTAATTTGTGTTCTAAAGACAGACAAAAGTCTTATAGATTTAGAATGACATGAGGGCAAGCAAATTATTTTTTGTGTGAACTATTCCTTTATGAAAGGAAGACCAAGAATGATGACTCTCCAAATCAGACAACTCCAAAGTTGGTTTGTGTTCTGCAATAAAAAAAACAGACATCAATGGTTTACATAAAATATGAACACGTAATCATACTGTTGTTGCAACAAAATGTGAAGTAAACAGGCAGGAGACAACAGAAACATTTATTTTCTAAAAATAACTGGCATCAATCTCAAAAGAATGATGCTCTCCTATGTCTCTGGATTTCAACATCTACAAAAAACAAACATTATTTTACTCTTAGTAAAAAAAAATTGATAACATGGGATTATGAAGTTTACTTGCCTTAAACCGTCTTTCCCTCTCTTCCGAAGAAGCTGAGAAAATCGCCTCCTCACACAAGCAGGCTGCTGTGTCCTTAACTCCAAAGTTAGTTTGAGTTCTGCAATGAAAAAAGGGACATCAATGGTTTACATGAAATATGAACACGTAATCACACTGTTGTTGCATCAAAATATGAAGTAAACAGGCAGGAGACAACAGAAACATTTATTTTCTAAAATAACTTGCATCAATCTCAAAAGAATGATGCTCGCCTATGTCTCTGGCTTTCAACATCTACAAAAAACAAACATTATTTTAGTCTTAGTAAAACAAATAAAATGATACCATGATGGAATTATGAAGTTTACTTGCCGTAAAACCGTCTTTCCCTCTCTTCTGAAGCTGAGGAAATCGCCCACTTTGCAGGCTGCTGTGTCCTTAACTCCCGGCGCGAGCACAATGAAGACACAAGCTCAACATGTCTGAAATATTACATACAAAACATTACTTTTAACAATCATCAGCCTCAAAATAATTATGCTAGTCTTTATTACATAACGCCGTTTCCTTTAGGAAACTACATTGAGCTTAACCGCGAAAAATAAGATAACGAATTAACATAATAACCGTCCATTAACACCTCAAAAAGTGCAGATATTGTAAAATATTATGTAAATATGACATAAGACACTCACGGACGTTACCTGTTATATTAAAAGCATCTCTTCCGTTCAGTAAAAGAGGCCGTTAAGGCCTCCGTTTCTGAGGCGAAAACCGCGTCCGCGTATTTTTCAATATAAGCTCTTTTAGGACTATTTCCGCCTTCCATAAAACCTCAAAATACTCCCGGACACAAACAATGAATGATGACTTTACATTTTTAATCTTTACTTACCATAACGTCTTTCACTCGCTTCTCGCTTCTTTCAGGCAGAGAAAATGGCGGCTTCTCGCACTGGTGTCGTCCGATGTTGACGTGACGTGCGTGCTCTCTTTCGGGTCCGCGTTCCCAACCCAGCACCGCTGGGTTATGATGAAGACTAATTTTCAACCCAAAATTGGGTTAAAACAACCCAACGTCCTTACCCAGCGGTCTCAACCCAGCATTTGGGTTGAAAAAATAACCCAGCGTTTTTTAGAGTGTATCTAGTTTGCAACATAAGGTGTATACTGAGTTTTGTATTTTATGTTCTTAATTTATTAAGCCACGTTATTTTTTTTTATAACTCTTTTCTATGGGAGGAAAATACTTAACATGAAACTGTGCATTGCTTTCATGTTCTGGGCTCCTCTGCCTGCAAAGTCCTTTTAGAAAGGCAAATAATATCCACGTAGCTTTAAGGTGAATATAATATTAGTCATATCAACATTAGTTATTGTAATTTTTTTAATTGTTGTTGGTCATTTAAATGTATGTATTTTTAAATGACAAGTATCGGAATCGGTATCGGTATCGGCGATACTGGCCCTGTATTTACTTGGTATCGGATCGATACCAAAATTTGCAGTATCGCACACCCCTAATGGTAAGTGAAACAGCATCAAATGTCTGTGTTTTGTTGGCGATCGGAGCAAGTGCTTGTCACTCTTTAGCTCCGCCCACACGGCACGCCTCCAGGAGCTCGGCTTTTTTCGGAGAGGATCTTAAATCTGTATCTTTCTTTTAGAAATATGATAAAACTAAAGACTTTTTGGAGATATGAAGGATGCAGTACTACTCTATAGGTACTCAAGATTAACATGAGATTGGGTGAAACGGTGTGCGTTAGGTCCCCTTTAAGTAGTTGATCGTTATAAAAGTCTATTGGCGCTGCCATGATTGTTTACGCTGAAACGTGGAATCTGCCGTGTTCATGAATCACATGACAAATTAATTCACCTTTGCTTGTTTTTTTTTTTTTTTTTAAAGTAGAAGAACAAATTACTCTTATCAAAAACTACCCAGAGTACTAATTACTTTTTAGCCACTGATGATATTTAATGAATTGTCAAAAAAAAACACTCCATGGAGAAAATAGAATATAGCAATACAAACATATTTATAACTTAGTCACTTAGAGCAATTAAAAAAATATCTACATATATACATCCATCTACATATATTCAGCCTTTGATTGGTTAGCTCGATTTTGTTTCTCGATATTGTTTCTTAGTCACATTTAAGAAACACTATCGAGACGCATCAAAACTCCATGAAGCACAAGTGTATTGAATTGGAACATTTATTTAAAGAGAAAACACACCAGGACATTTGCCTGCAACACATTTTGACATTACTGATACTGCTTGCAATCATAAATGATTATATCATATATGATAATGCAAAAGATGAATTGAATTGAATGAATGAATTCATTCTGATTGTCAAATCCGAGCGTAGTGTTTACATGAACGCCAAATAAAGTGATCGGGTTGATATGCGTGTTTATATGTCACAAGCTTCTGATCGGATTTAATCTTTTGACATGCGCACCCTGCATGAATATTCAGTTTCCCGCTGTTGTCGCATATTGTTTTAAAAAGCACACTTGATATTTATTTACTGCGGGTCCTAATTAGTCGACGACCAGCACATTAATTATTGTGCAGTGCTGCTTACTTTAGAAAGCAGTAAAAGTGCCCTTCCCGTGCCTCTGTGGATGAGAGTCTTAAACAAGGACTGCTGAGATGTTGTCCTGCTCCACTTCAGCGTGAAAGCAGTGTTTTAGAATGACTCATTTATAACACTTTTATTCACCAAGAAGAACAGCTCGTTCCGTGCGGCATACGTCTTTACGCTATTTTTACATCACTGCACATGCGCAGTACTTTCCAGTTTCGGTTTTCAGTCCGATCGAGTGTTTACATGTACCCTCGTTCGGATTACAAAAGGAATAAACCACCCCTTACGATCCGATTTAAATTTGAATCAGATCTGGCCAATTCAATCCAATTTGACGTGTTTACATGTGACTTTTTTATTTTGATTGTGCTTTAGTCCTATTACGATCGGATTATTATGGTCCATGTAAACGGAGCTAATGTTCTGCCGACGAATCCTGGACTCCTGCTCAAAATGATAAATTAATAAATGTATTGACAGCTACAAAAAAACCCAAAAACAATAAACCCTCAAAGCTGTTGTCGTTTCATCCTGACTTGTGTGTGCGTGTGTGTGTGTGTGTGTGTGTGTGTGTGTGTGTGTGTGCAGGGCCGTTGCTAGTGGGGTGAAAGGTGGTGACAATTCTAGGGGCCCCACCGCCCAGGGGGCCCCAAAAAATCCAGGAATTTTACTATATAGGCCCATGTTCTGTGAATAATTCTAATATTTTATTAGTTGTATAACTGAGATATTATGAAAACCACAAAAAAAGCATGCAATTTGGTTCCATGCTTGTATATTGTACAGTATATGATATGTGTGTGTGTGTGGGGGGCCCACATCAATATTTTTTCAGGGGGCCCCCAATCCTCTAGCTACGGCCCTGTTTGTGTGTGTGAGAGAGAGAGAGACCCTGCGTCCCAATGTGCATACTATCCACCCTATCTGCCCTAAATAGTTTTGAAAATTACTAATATCACATAGAATTTAGTATGGATAGTATGCACATTGGGACGCAGGCAGAGAGTTCTCTTTCCAAATGAATCATGTTTATTGTCATTCTAGCTCCGTGGAACTTTGACCAATGAGAGGACAGTTTACTCGCACGTGACTTGTATTAACAATTTTGGTCCGTTTAGAAACTTTGCCGTGTGAAAGCGAACCACACCAAGAATAAAAAGCAACATTGTAATCATTTTAATCCCTGTTTCGGAACAAAGCAATCGATCTACAGGTGTGAAAACACCCTTAGACTTGCGGACCGTATCCCAAAACCATCGTAACTAGTAGTACCGTACTTGAAAATCTTCGTAGATCTACGAGTGCTCTGGAGTAATCGTACATCCCTACGTCACCTGCAGGACGTTACACCTTTAACTTTAGTCAAGTGCAATGTGATTATAATTAAAGCTTTTGATTGTACTTTATTGTACACTTTACTACTTTTTTTTTTTTTTTTTTTTTAAATGAATTTATAAATTAAATAATTAAAAATGGTAGAAATAATGTAGTAAATATGCTTCAAAGACTGGGAAAAATAGGGATAAACTAAAAAAAAAAAAAAAAATCTGTCAATGACGAAAACCAGCCATGTTGGACCCAGAAATAACATCTCTACAGATATTATATACTATATAGTATAATATTAATCTACAAGTATAATATTAATGTAATATTATTATATATAGTAGATTAATATTATACTTATCACTTAGCCTATATTTTAATAATATTATACTTATATACTTATATTATATTGTAATATCCGAGCTGTCTGGAACACAGCATTAGGTTAACATTTCAATAAATGAGCGTGTACTACAAATACGAGCCATTCTATAAATTGACATTTCAGCACTTGACTAACAGATAGTGACTCCTAAGTAGCACTTAAAGCACGGCTACGTGCGATTGTGTTAAGTGCATTTTTGGGAAACGCACGTGAAACAATAACGAACGCTTACGCGCTAAGATCAATCGTTATCAGGAAACCCGGCCCTGGACAGTTGCCTGCAGCCAGCGTCTAAAAGTTAGACTTCAGGAGTGAGATTGGTTGGATGAGGGAAAGAACATTAAGGTAAGCCAATCAGAGGCAGAGTAGGGCGGGTCCATTCCTTTGCCAACAGGGGAAAAAACGCTACAGGTGACGTGACAGGTTCGCTACAGGTTCCTGTGGCTCAGTGGTAGAGCATTGCGTTAGCAGCGCAAAAGGTCGTGGGTTCAATTCCCAGGGAACACACATACTGAGAAAAAAATGTATAGCCTGAATGCACTGTAAGTCGCTTTGGATAAAAGTGTCTGCTAAATGCATAAATGTAAATGTGACACATGGGCTGCATCCGAAAACTTAGGCAGCTGACTTGTTGCCTCGCTGCCCTGTCAGGCAATGACTTCAAAGGCAGTGTTTTTGCACGAAGGCACCTCATGAAACTTATTTCGGACAGGCTTCTGAGTCAGCGGTTTAATGATCTACAACAAAATAGAACGAGTTTTGGTGATAACTAACAGGCTACTATGAGATGGATAGCCTAAATGTTATATAATTCAGATTGGCTACCTGTTATTTTTATGGTATAGTCAATTCAATTTCAATTCAAGTTTATTTGTATAGCGCTTTTTACGATACAATCAAAATATATCAAATTTTGTATATCAAAAAGTGTATATTTTTAAATGTCATTGTTGGTACATTTTACCAGTATTTATTATGCTTTCAAAACAAAAATGAAAATAGGAAAAATATGCAATATGAAAGCCTAATATATGCAATATCAAAAAGCCTTTTTTCCAAAAGGTACATCTGGAAAAACTGGGGTCATCTTATAATCAGGGTCGTCTTATATTCGGGTCAACACGGTAATTCGTTACCTCCACCACTGGTCGCTTCCTGGAAAGTGTCATAAAAGGGCGGAGATTCGTGATGTCATCACAGTGACCTGAGGTTTGACCTGATGATTTACCAGCAATACATGTTAAGATGATGCTGATGCCAATAATGACACAGACAGTGCTGGGTAGATTACTTACAAATTGTAGTCCTGATTCCAATTTGCATGACAAAAATTGATAAATTAATAAATTCTGAATAATGTATTGCTATTGTTGTAAATAATATGTAATTATGTAGGCTTATCAATAAAAAAAACTTAACTGTAGTCTGATTACAAGCATTTAATATAATCTAATTATAGTTAGGCCTACTTAATGTTCGAAATCTGATTAGTAATCCAGATTACATGTAATCAGTTACTACCCAGCACTGGACACAGATGATGAAATAGTGTTGATTTTAGGTCAATCATTTTTAGGTCAAACACTGAATATAAAATTCAAGATGGTCTTTTGTAACTTTATAAGATAAGAGATAAGATAAGCTTAATGTCTTTATAGGGCTTCAGTCATTCAGCCAAAGTTTATACTAAACAAAACTACGTTGTAATTACGTTCTATTTTATTACACGTGTTTGCGCTGTTTCCCAAAACAGAACAAACGGATTTAGAAACATTCGATTTGTATGTGTAGACAGAATTACATTCATAGGGTAAAAATATATGAACATAGGCTATTTATTTAAAAGTGATAAAGTAAAGTTAGACCCTTGACTAACATCCAACACCCCAGAATGGAGCCAAATTCTGGTGTTGTGCCCAATTCTGACCCCTGCCAGATTATTACCCCCCTAGTATTGGTAGGTTTAGGGTTAGGTGCGGGGGAGGGGTTAGGATTAGGGGTGGGGTTAGGATTAGGCAATCATATAGTGATTACAAGGAGAGGGGTAATAATTTGGCAGGGGGGTCGAAAATGGGCACAACACCGGGTTTGTTTCTTATTATTTCTACGGTCAGATTGTGGTAATAAGGCTTCAGTAAATTGCACAATTTCACCACTAGATGTCAGTAAGTCTCCACTGTAGTATTTTCTATTACTTTTTGAACAAGTGATATTAGAGTGCAACAACATGCCAACATTACGGGATTATTCGACAGGATTAAATTAAAAATATAATTGTTTAAATATATTTTTATTGAAAAATAATTCACTGAGGAATGTGACTGTGTGACTAAAACATTTTAAATCATGCTCGCCTCTCAGTATTTCATTTACACAGAGGAATTAATTAAAGTCTGACGTATCATCTCAGCTTTGTGATCCTTTTTTGTGTAAACGGAATGCTGATTTAGCCTACAAGTATTCATTATTTTTGGAACAATTAAATCTATAAAAGGCAACTATTGTTACCCAAGATGTATGATATGTATGTTCACTTAATTTTTACTGCTCAGTCCTGCTTTGGCTTCATTTGGGATACAAATAAAATATCTGGTGTTAAAGCTTCTGAAATCTTTAAGTTACATTAATCATTGAACTCTTATATGAAAGCAATGAGAGCGTGAGAGTGTGTGTCTCTGTAGTGCTGGATATCAGTCATGTGATCAGCATGTGGCCTCTGTCTTTGGCCCAATCACAGCTGCACTGATATTCAGATCAACAGCACTGTTACTCATGTAATATGGATTCAATTTCGGAACCATGACGAAAGCAGGAAGATCTAGACCTACGGGTGTAACGATTACTGACTATTGAACAGTAAGATCTTTAGAGAGGAAAATCCATAACACCAGAAGAACGGAAAGACAGTGTCCGTGAAGGTGGTTGTGAATGTGTGAAGATGTGTGTTTGTTACAGGATCAGAGAATGACACCGTTCCTCCATTATAATCCAGATCAAGTCTCACACGTTCAAGCTTCTTTTTAACACCAAAGCCAGCCCATTTATTCAGTCCATACCGCACAGTCCAGACACCATCGGTAAGGGGAAATGAATCCCTTCCTCTGGTTTGATGCAGTAGTTACTCCAAGACTCCAGGAACGACTGTCTTTAACCTCCACATCCCAGTAGTGTGTTCCTGAGTTAAAACCCTCTGAACCCAGAACACAGTATGACTTGTAAAATCTCTCTGGACTATCAGGGAGCAGTTTGTCCCCACTGTATTTCACACTGGTCAGATCATCAGACAGGACAAGACGAGGATGAGCCGTGTTTGGATCCAGAATCAGGTAAATTCATATAATGCACATAAGGCTAAAATCTGTAAAATTTCCCCATGTATAATTTCCAGTGTATGTGTAAGAGCACAGATCTTCTCCAGACTCAAGGTTCAAGGTTCTTTATTATTTGTCACATACACAATCATACAGGGTATAATCAGTAGTGAAATGTAGGTCAAGACGGGTCCGCTCAATGGACAGTGCAAAAAAAATTAAAATAAAAAATGAAACATAACACGAGAATATAGGTAAGAGTAAGATAGAAAAAGTAAGAAAAAAAATAAATAAAATAAAAAATAAAATAAGGAGTAAATGTGCAATGAAATAAAATAAAATGTGCAATACAGTCTACTGTGGATTTAATAAATATTAATATAAACAGGGATGTGCAAGAGGAATGTGCAAAACAGGTTGTACCGGGTATGTACACAGGGGCGGACTGGCCATCGGGAGCACCGGGAGAATTCCCGGTGGCCTGGCAGCCAATTTGGCCCGCTGCCCTAGATTTTTTTTTTTAATTATTATTATTATTATTATTATTATTATTTATTTTTTTTTTTTTTATTGTTGTTGTTGTTGATGTTTTTGTTGCCTGCCGAATGTATTAAAGTGATTATTTCCGAATTCGCCATTCAATAATAAAACTTGACTGGTAACGCGATTCGCCTCGCGCGCGCTCCGCGCCTCCGTGTGTCCGCCAAAAGGACGCGAGACTCTAGAATGGAGTAGAAGCGCCCAGGTGGAGCAGAAAGGCAAAACTGTCCTGTTCAGAGCTTCAAGTGCAGGTCAGTTACATCCTTACATAGACTATTGTAGTTTTATCTTTGTTTATCTTTACTTAGTTAAACATTAAACTGCTAGCAAATGTTAGCAGTAGCCGTCAATTACTGCAAACTTAACAAAAGGACATAATAACTATTGTAAAGAGAAGGAATTTAGCTGACAAATATTCACATAGTTTTATAATGGGTTTAGGAGGAGTTATGGCAGTAAACAACACAACCCATAGGAAAATTAACAGTGGTTTTACTAAAAATAAAACCAAAACCACGGTTACTATAGTTAAACCATGGTAACCACAAATTAATAATGGTTTTGCTACACGATATAGTTTCACCATGGTATTTGTAGTAAAACTCTGGTTATACAAATAGAAATCAATCCACCAAAAACATGGTTACTTTTACAATAGGTCTAATAATACCATGGTTAATTTTCCTTTGGACAAAACATGACCCATGATACTGCAAAAACATATTCAATTTTAAGATTTTTCTATAAAGATATATTAAAGATGTAGCTATTATTATGCTAATTTTGACAAGATAAAACAATAATGTAATACTTATTTTTTTCTAAAATAAATGCAAACAAATTATAATGAGGTGGCTGTTTTGCATCAAGGTGGAGATGTGTTGATGGAAAAGTGACAGGTGCAAGAAAATTTGTGAAAAAAGTAAACATACACATGAGAGACAGAGAGATGTCAGGCAAAATGAAGAGACTAAAAAGGAAAATGGAAGTTCAAAAGATAACCTTTAATTATTTTGCATGGACCCAGCCTAGGAATTGAAACTTTTTTATGCAATGATGATGATGGCCATACAAAAAATATTGTTGTCCGGTTTCAAAATTTGTTGTGGTTGTATGGGATGGCCTGGATGAGAGAGAGATTTCCCAGCCTGAAATTTTGTTCCAGTCCGCCCCTGTATGTACACATAGCAGCAATGCGGATGATGGAGAATAATGAATGTTTTTACAGTTTATTAAATTGAGTCCTGTAGATGTTATGAGACTGAGTTTAGAAGCCTGATGGCCTGAGGGTAGAAGCTCCTCCTCAGTCTCTCAGTTTTTGCCATCACGCTTCTGAAGCGCTTGCCAGATGGCAGTGAGATGAAAAGACAGTTACCAGGGTGATTTGAGTCCTTGATTATTTTTGCAGCTCTGCTTTTGCAGCGTTTGAGGTAGATGTCCTGCAGAGAGGGGAGGGCAGACCCAGAGATGCGCTCAGCTAAGCGCACGACTCTCTGCAGAGCTTTGCAGTCCTGATTTGTGGCGTTACTGTACCACACTGAGATGCACTGAGTCAATACACTTTCTATGGCCCCTGAATAGAAAGTTTTCAGGATTGCTGGTGAGACCCTGAATTTCCTCAGCTGTCGCAGATGGTACAGTCTTTGCCTGGCTTTCTTGACCTGTGTTTGAATGTGTGTACTCCAAGTCAGGTCCTCGGAGATGTTTACACCGAGGTACTTGAAGCTGCTCACCCTCTCCACAGGGGTCCCGCTGATCATAAGAGGAGTGTAGGGCCGCTGCTGTCTCTTCCTGAAGTCTACAGTCAGCTCTTTAGTTTTGCTCACGTTCAGAGAGAGACAGTTGTCCTGGCACCGTGATGTAAGTCTCTCTACCTCACCCAAGTATGCGGTCTCATCATTGTTGGAAATGAGGCCCAGAACCACAGTATCATCAGCAAATTTAACAATAGAAGTGGAGCTGTGAGAGGACACACAGTCGTGTGTGTAGAGAGAGTAGAGCAGGGGACTCAGAACGCAACCCTGCGGGGCTCCTACGTTCAGGGTGATGGAGTTGGAGGTGAACTGGCCCATTTTCACCACTTGTGGTCTGCCGGTGAGGAAGTCTTGAATCCAGTCACAGAGTGTAGTGTTTAGGCCGAGGTCTGAGAGTTTGACAGCTAGCTTGGTGGGGACTATAGTGTTGAAAGCTGAGCTATAGTCAATGAATAGCAGTCTGACATAGTTGCCATTTTTGCTGTCAATTTGTGTGAGGGAGGAGTGCAGTACCTGAGAGATGGCATCATCAGTAGACCTATTTGGGCGATAGGCAAACTGGAGAGGGTCCAAAGTAGCAGGGATGGAGGAGCATATGTGTTTCTTTAAAAGTCTCTCAAAAACCTTCATGACTGTTGATGTGAGGGCAACTGGACGATAGTCATTCAGGCAAGAGGGTTTACTGTTCTTAGGCACAGGGATGATGACAGATTTCTTAAATGAGGTGGGAATCATAGAGGTAGCAAGGGACTCATTAAAGATGGAAGTAAACAAACCAGCAAGCTGGTCGGCGCAGGATCTCAGAACGCGGCCAGTAATCCCATCAGGTCCGGCGGCTTTCCTGATGTTTACTCTCCTTAGTTCTCTCCGAACCTCGTCCTCCGACACGGTGGTAACATGATCATCATCGCTGCTCTGTCTGCTGCTTCCTGACACGCTGATCGGCAGAGTCGCGCCGCCATTACATTCAAAGCGGCCGAAGAAGGTGTTTAACTCTTCGGCCAACAATGGATCTGCTCTCACCTCGGCGGAGGAGTTATTTCCAGAGGAACAGATGGTCTTCAGTCCCTGCCACATGCGTCGAGAGTCATTGAGCTGAAAATGTGACTCAATTCTCTCTCTGTATCGGAGTTTAGCAGCTCTAACTGCCCGTCGGAGAGCATAACATGATGCTTTGTACTCACTCATGTTTCCTGACAAAAGACCGGCGTTGTATGCGGCAGTGCGTTGGTTAACCGCAGCACGGATTGTTCTGTCCACCCACGATTTCTGATTTGAGAATGTCCTTATTGTTACCGTTTCAGTGGCTTGGTCGGTTAGCATGTTGACAAAGCTTAATGCTACATCCGTGAACTCGCTGACGTCAGCTGAACTCGCCCGGAACATGTCCCAGTCGACGTCATCAAGAGACGCCTGTAGCATAGCTTCAGAGTGGGAGGACCAGCGCGTCACTTCCCTCTCCCCCGGGGATTCCTGAACGATCCTTTGTTTATATTCCGGTGTGAGGAAAATGGCGGCGTGGTCCGATTTACCAAAAGCTGGCAGGGAACAAGCTTTATAGGCATTCTTAAACTGAGTGTAGCAATGATCCAGTGTATTCGGTCCTCTAGTTGGACAGGATACATGCTGATGGAAGGTCGGCATGACCTTCCTGAGGTTGGCTTTGTTAAAGTCCCCCGCGATGATAGAGGCAGCATCAGGGTGTTTGTTGATGTAGCCGCTGATCTCGTCGTGTAGTTTGGACAAGGCCAAGCCGGTGTCTGCCTGAGGTGGAATGTAAACGGCAGTAGCGATGATCGCTGGGAACTCTCGGGGCAGATAGAATGGGCGGCAGATAATGGAGAGATTTTCCAGATGAGGCGAGCAGGAACGCGACAGAATGGAGATATTCCTGGGGTCACACCTTTTCTTGTTAATCATGAAACGCACTCCACCACCTTTGGTTTTTCCGGCCTCGTCTGTTCTGTCCATCCGTAAAACAGAAAAGTTATCAGACGGTGTTGCAGCGGTGTCCGGGACCGAGGGAGTGAGCCATGTTTCAGTCAAACAAAGGATGTTACAGTCCCTAATGTCCCGTTGGAAACTTGTCCTGGCTCTAAGATCGTCCATCTTATTTTCCAAGGATTGGACATTAGCGAGCAGAATACTCGGTAGAGGAGGACTGTGAGCTCTTTTTCTCAGTCTGTCACGAATTCCCGCGCGTCGCCCGCGGTGTTTCTTTCGCCTCCTGGGGTTATTCAGACGGCCTTTGTTAACCTCGGTGTTCCGAAGTATCTCCACTGGCCACGCTGGATCCGTGGATAAAGTGTCCTGAAGCAGGTTAGTGCAGCGGTGTCCAATGTCCAAAAGTGTTCTTTTGTCGTATATAAATAGTGCAGACGTTATGCGTGTAAAAAGAGAAAGTAAAAATACGTAAAAAAGTATATAAAAGCACAAATTGAGCGGAGCCATCCTGGCGCATCAATCAAAGATCCAGAAGCCATCTGTGGATCCGGCTGTGATGAGATCTGGACTCTGGAAGAACATTCAGGATTAAGTGGCTTTGACTTCAGAAGCAGAGAGACCAGAGACACCAGCAGATCACTCACCTTTCCATTGAGACTGGAAACTTCTGCAGAACAAATACACAATTTATCATCAACAACTCAATCAATAAATCAGTCATCAGTCAATCAATCAATCATCAATCAATCAATCAATGATCTGGAATCAGACCTTTACAAAGCAGACGTCATTGTCTTTCATAATCTCCTCCATGTCTTTGATTGTGTGTGAAAGAGCTGAGATGTGTCTGTTGATCTCCTCCAGCTTCTCCTTCATCATCTGCTTCTTCTGCTCCTCTTCCTCTCTCAGTTCAGTGATTGTAGCTTCTTCTTCATCTCTGAGAAACTGATGAAGCTTCTCAAACTGCTGTTTAATCTGATGCTCTGTGTGCTCTGCTTGAGACTGGAATCAAAACACATTCACTTCAGTCATCTCAATTATCACACATCAACACTTCACATCATTAGTATCTGATATAAAATCAGATACCTGACACATATCCAGAAGCAGAATGCTGCTTGTAATTTATATGATAAACTGGAATCAAATGACTCTTGAATCTGTTTCCTCACCTTGATGTGTTGAACTGTTTCCTCAAACTCATCTTTCATTTTTTCACTATGTTTAAGTTTCTCTTGAAAGGACTTCAGTGTGGTCCTGAGCTCCTCCTAGAATGGAAAAAATATATAAATATATAAAACACCCACAGAAGATGATATGTTATATGGCGCTGTGAAAAGGTTTGCCTGTATTTATCCTGATTTCTTCTGTTTTTGTGTATATCTCATATTAAATAGATTGAGAAATTAAAATATAACATAAAACAAAGGGAACCTGAGTAAAAACTAAATGCAGTTTGTAAATGATAATGGTATTTATTGAAACAATAAAGGTATCCAATTCCAACTGGGCTTGCATGAAAATGTATTTGCCACAGTAGTTCCCACTTCCCCAAATATATGCAACTACATTCATAATGTGTTCAGCTGGCTGACAAAACCAGTCCTGATTAAATACTTTTATTCACAGCACAATATATGTCATGTGAAGTTGTGTAAAATGGCAGAGAGCAATATTGAGTGCATAAATATCTGTATTTATGACTATTTATTGTTCTTCACATGAGACGAGACATTTGTCTTACCTTACATGATGAATCAGTTTCACTGATGGGTCTGAATGTGTGATTGACATGTTTCTGTGAACCTCTGCACACTAAACACACAGACCGTTTGTCCTCCTGACAGAAGAGTTTGAGTTTCTCTCTGTGTAAACTGCAGATCTCCTCAGACCCTGATGAACTTTTAGTATAGTTGCAGTACAAGCTAAAAACATTGATGTAAACTAGTTGTGTACTCAAAGTTTACTACTGTTATACTTAAAGTATACTTAAAAGTATACTTTTATATACTAGAAAGTGGTCCAATTTAGTCCCAATGAGTATTGAAATAGTACACTTACAAGTATAGGCCTACTACTAGTACACTGATATTTGTATACTTACTACATTAAGTATACTTTAAAATATACTTGAACTTAAGTATACTAAATAAAATAAACTTGAAGTATACTACTTTTTGGTAAGGGCAGTCACAGGTCAAACTTTAAATTGTGGATTTCAAACTATGCTGCACAATATCGAGTTAGCCACTATCATTTAATTTTAAAGTAATTTTCACTGTGTGCTGTATGTTAAGTTTGTTAACTTGAAGAAATTCTGGTGTTACTGTCTGACCTGCTGCACAACATACCTAACACTGATCCACCCTCTTAAAACACTTACCAGGAAGAGACTGTCTAAATTCACTCCTTTCTGATGCTTCTTACAATATCTGTATACAATCAGATAGGAATCAGAGATCGGTGGAGAATGAAGACAAACACTTTCAAAGAGGATTTTTGAGGACTTTATTTCAGATCAGACAGAATATCTTTGGGATTCTCATGATTATTCAGTTTTGAAAGTAACATTTTGTAAATAATGTTTAGATTGCTGAAGCTCATGCAAACAATGAAAATGGATTCCGTCTCTGTTGAAGAGCCTTCTTGCAGTTTACACAGAGAGAAACTCAAACTCTTCTGTCTGGAGGACAAACAGTCTGTGTGTTTAGTGTGCAGAGATTCACAGAAACACGTCAATCACACATTCAGACCCATCAGTGAAGCGGTTTCATCATATAAGGTAACACAAATGTCTCTTGTTTCATATAAAAAGAACAGTAAATCAGAAAATGTATTTTGATCAATTCTAGGAGGAGCTCAAAACAACACTGAAGTCCTTACGACTTAAACTTACACAAGGAATGAAAATGAGAGAAGAATTTGAGAAAACAGTTCAACACATCAAGGTAAGGAAACAGAATCAGGAGCAAAATACATTTCATCACAAGTGTAGGATCAGTTATGCAGTCTGTAGGTTGCTATACACATTTATGATCTGTTATATTTGATGTATTCCAGTTTATTACTGTTATTTAAGGTGAAATGAAAATCAGTGAAATGAAATCAGAAAAAAAGTATATTACACAACAATGTTCTTGATAATTCAGAGAAACGTCAAAAGAATGTTTGTTTTGTTTTGAGTTTATCATGAATATGAATGATGTAATGTGTTGATGTGTGTTTGAGATAAAGTGAATGTGATTTGATTCCAGTCTCAAGCAGAGCACACAGAGCATCAGATTAAACAGCAGTTTGAGAAGCTTCATCAGTTTCTCAGAGATGAAGAAGAAGCTACAATCACTGCACTGAGGGAGGAAGAGGAGCAGAAGAAGCAGATGATGAAGGAGAAGCTGGAGGAGATCAACAGACACATCTCAGCTCTTTCACACACAATCAAAGACACGGAGGAGATGATGAAAGACAATGACGTCTGCTTTCTGAAGGTCTGATTTCAGATCATGGATTGATTGATTGATTGATTGATTGATTTTGATTATTGATTGAGTTGTTGATGATAAATTGTGTGTTTGTTCTGCAGAAGTTTCCAGTCTCAATGGAAAGGTGAGTGATCTGCTGGTGTCTCTGGTCTCTCTGCTTCTGATCCAAAGCCACTGCAGTTCTGATCCTGAATGTTCTTCCAGAGTCCAGATCTCATCACAGCCGGATCCACAGATGCCTTCTGGAGCTTTGATTCATGTGCCACGTTACTTGGGCAACCTGCACTTCAGAGTCTGGAAGAAGATGCAGGACATCGTCCAAAACAGTGAGTCTGGAGAAGATCTGTGCTATTACACTGGAAATAATGCATGGAGGAAGATTTACAGGTTTAAAGATGTCTGATGTGTTTGATCAATAGAATGAGTGTCAAAATTCATAATAATCATTGTACAGTTCACCCCTAATCATTATATAAACATCAGAATAAAAGCAGCTGTTGATTGTGTCTCATCAGCTCCTGTGACTCTGGATCCAAACACTGCAAATCCACGTCTCGTTCTCTCTGATGATCTGACCAGTGTGAGAATCAGTGACAACAAACAACCGTTTCCTGATAATCCAGAGAGATTTGACTATTATTCCTGTGTTCTGGGTTCAGAGGGTTTTTACTCAGGAACATATTGCTGGGATGTGGAGGTTAAAGAAAGTCCATCCTGGAGTATTGGAGTAACTACAGCTTCAAACCAAAGAAAGGGACGTGATTTCTTTAACACTGATGTCTGGAGTGTGTGCCATGGATTGTATGAACCATCTGGTTTTCCTGTTGAACAGGATCTTGAGCGAGTGAGAGTGTATCTGGACTATGTCGGAGGAACAGTGTCATTCTCTGATCCTGTAACTAACACACATCTACACACATTCACAACCACCTTCACTGACACTGTATTTCCATTTTTCTGTAGTATTTACCATCTGAGGATCTTGCCGTATAGTTACAGTACTGTAATAGTTCGTAAACGTTACACCTGTAGCTCTAAATCAGTGGGAGTGCAGTGAAATAAAAACTGCAGAACTTAATAATCCTGCACTGGACAGCTTTATTTAGTTTATCTCATCTGGTTATAGCATCTGATTAGGTTGTGTTACGCATTGTTTATTTGGTGTCAACCAAATAATCATAAAACATTGATTAAACAGTGAAAAAAATTAAAAAGTTGTAAGACTTTAAGTTGTAAGAAAATAATTCTCCTTTTTGACAGTTGGAACATCTCGATGGGGGGAAAAAATCTACTACTGACAGTTTCCCTGTAAAACTGCTTATATTGGTTATATGGGTTGTGAAAAGCACTATATAAATAAGCATGCTTATATGCTTATACTCCATAAACTATTTTGATAATAGTGTTTTTGTACAGCTTTTTGCAATGTTCTAATTGTTGGCTTTGTTGTTTCTTGTTTCAACATTTAACACAAAGCAGTCCTACTACTACTTTGGGTTTTCATCAGCAGTTTATGAATTCGCAAAAAAAGAAAAAAAAAAAGGACTATGTGCCTGATCATGCTTATGGATAATTACTTATTTATTTTAAGAGATTTATTTTTAGCTCATTTCTTCAGATGTAAAACTTTTTTAATGTGGCATGTAACAACATCGTTTTAGAAAATGATATATTTTTAAAGAGTGTGTAGTCAGTGTGTTAATGTAAATTGTTTGGGGCTGTCACCAGGTGAGGGCAGTATGTGCACAGAGGGTTTTTAAACAGGTGTTTCATTCACGTAGAGGAGGAGTCTTGGTGGAGGGTTTTTTTTCTTTTCTTTTTTACCACATACACTCTCGAAGCCAAGTTGGATGTCAACCATCACAATCATGATGTAATTATGAAACAAAGCGACATATTTGTCCTAGACAAGTGTGAAATTAATGTGGATAAAAATTCTACTCTGAACCCCATGTGGATGTACACAAACTGAGAAAGTAAAAAGTGTTAGGTTCTGTCCTGCGCTATTTCATAAAGATCCCAGATCAATTATTCACATTAAATCGTGTCATTCAGAAGGATTCAGACTGATAATTGAACTGATAATTAGTGCATGCAGGTTAATTCTTACCGTTATCATGCTTACTGTACTATTCTATGTGTGCTAATGGACTACCGCTTGTGTGTTTGTTGATGTAGCTAGATGGTTTCTACTGTTTTCTGTGGTAAACACAGTAACAGTCATCAACAGCGGCAGCAGCAGATCTATTCAGAGAAACACAAGCAGAGATTGGACCCTGTTTCTCCATCTGTCCCAGGTACAGAATCATCAGTATCAGTATGACAGCACTCTAGAGCTTCAAACATCCTTCGATGAACAGTCGTCTGTACCGAGACACATGATACACAGACTGAAGAGTAGACTGAACCGCTTCACTAGCAGGTTAATTAGTTCACTCAAACATCCTTTATATGAGATTTATCATGGATATCACAGCATAAACATATTACAATATGCACAGACCGTAAAGTGAATACACAGTTAACTTGAACTAAGGTAAGTGTTAGTCTGAATGTGTAACTCATGTTGTAAATATATTGTTGCCAAAACAATGCACTACATATCCTAATTACTATATCTGTTAATTTACAAAAAATGTTAATGTTAGCTGAAAGTCCTTATATTTCAATAATTTTTGACATGACCTCGATGGTAATAATAAAGATTAAAAACTCAAATCAGTCATTAAATGTTATGCATCACATTATAATTTACAATATGAGAAATGAATGTTCACTTTGTTCATTTCACCTTAATGTTATCTAATTATTAATGTTCTTCTATTATTATTAACTTAATTATTAACACCTTTAATATTCATTATGTTCATACTTTGATCAAATGTTTAATCTGTTAGAGAAGGATCAGAACATTTTGTGCATGCAGTATATGACCAGGACTTCAATAAGACAAGAGCAGACATGTAATTCAGTTTTGTTTTATTCTTAGTATAATTCACTGTTTAGACAATGGAACATTAGATTTATAGATTACAGTACAGTATTATGTAATTTTTTTATGAGATATGTTTTAATTGTTTTAGTAATCTGATTAAATGATGCTTTACTCAAGCATTATATAGAAAATCTAAATGAAACGGAACCACAAACAACATTTCCCTTATGGTTTAGCACTGAACCATCAACCTTATTTTTTGTTTTGTTTTTGTTTTTTGTTTTTTATGTGGGTGTCTCATATGACAAACTTGGTAGAAGAGTTAGTTGTCTTAAAGTTAAACTGACAGAGAAATTTTAGAGCTTAAGTTTTCTGTGTGATACTTTGGTTTGCTTGTACATTTTGGAAACAGACAAAAGTTCAGATCATTTCTCTGCTGACAGATGAATGGCTATTTTTATAATAATAGTATTTTTTTAATAATTTTATATAATTTTATGAATTCCTAATATAATATTCCTAATAACAAAAAGTCTCACATAATAATAAAAGTATAAAATAACTGTAAGATGACACCTATCAGGAATTATGTAGTGAACAACTTTCAAAGCCACTATGCTGCCCTACATTTATTCACAATCATATATGTTCATGGTCAAATATGACATTTTATCATTAATAGCTTATCTAAAAATGTGTAACTTTATATTTTTGTCACAAAAAAGTGTGATGTTTATAAAATTATTTTTTGAAGTTCAAATCATTTTGCAAATGCTTGTATGTCTCTCAGTCTCTTGTATCAGAGTATTTGCTGATATGTATAATATAAGTTCTTCTCTAACTGTGATCTGAGAATAATCCTAGAATAGATGTTGGAGTCTCATTCTGTATCTATTTCTTCAGATATATTGATCCAAACTTTCAATAGCATCCTGTTTTGAACATTTTCTCCATTCATCTGGTATCTTACCCCTCCCCTCAAATGTTTTATTGTAGTGTTTCTCCAGATCTTTCTTGAATCTGCACACAAACCACTTCCAGTACGGCAGCTCAGAGAGGTCAGGGGTGATGCTCCAGTCTGCATAATCCCCTCCTGCTGTCCTGTATTCTTGCCAGAGGACATTATCATCTGAGGCATTGGGATAAAAAGATCGATTGCTTGCTACCGCTGATGTGCAGATGCTAGTAGACAAGTTTGCTGTATTCTTGTAATGCATTCCGTTTAGTCCAATAGCACGATGGAAAGGAACACTGTGATCTCCATCATGGTTTTCTATGGTGTTGGTGCAGGTAGCTTTACAGAACGGACACTGAACCCAACAGCACTGACAGAAGTGATCAATCAGAAGCTCATCTGGTCTGAACTTATAGTCCAGATTCTTGGGGAAAGCCTTTATGTTGAATCTAAGGCTGATCTCAGACATTAAATCAGGAAGTTTATCTCTTATTACATCTTCTAGGAGGCTGAAATCATCAACATCATCATGTTTTACTCCACTGAGGTCTTTTTCAGAGAAGATCAGCTCATCTGAGAGCTGCTGTGTGAAACTCTTCAACCACAAACCAACATCTCCACTGTTCACCTGAACATGTTCAGTAGATTCACGTGCTGCTTCCAAGATCTTCTGCTGAAGGAGTTTAATGTTCTCCTTCATCTTGGGTAAAACACCGACACTGAATTTATCATTGATGTACCGACTGACTTCATCTCTGATGAAACTCTTGAAGTGATCTCTGGGATTATGAATGTAGTTCATGAATTTGTCAAAATCATTCTCTTCTGCCAGTGTCTTCAAGATGTGTTTCTCAAGTTTTGATCGGTTTCCATTTAGTGATTCACATTTTTTTCTGATTTCATCTGCTAAATCTCTGGCAGTCCCCTTGTAGACACTCTGCTCAATGGACTCTTTAAGTTTCTGACAGATAATCTCACCAAAAATGCTAACTGATGTTGCTTCATGACAGTATTTCTCAAAAATACTATAGTACTCTTCTTTCTTCTTCTCAACATCATTGGTATCTCTGAACAGTCTGTGTTGGTCAGTGATCATCTTGTTTGCTCTCTTACAGATGGAAAGAACCAAATCCCTGAAGAATTCATTCTTAAAAACATATTTCACTTGTCCTTCCTGATGTTCTGTTACTCTCTTCTTGATGTAATCTGTGATTTGTTGAATACATCTGATGTTGTAGCCCATCTTTGAAATGTTAAATGATGTGATCATTGAGTCTGTCTGCTGAGCAATGTCTGAGACTAATGATCTTATATGGGCTTCATCCTCTCTTGATAGACTGTAACCAGACTTTTTAGTTGATCTGTGGATGCTTGTTCCTGATCCTGTAAATCCACTGGATTTCTTTAACTGTACATAATCTGAATAACTTGGTACAGAAAAAACATCCCTGCACTCAGTTTTCTCCATACGTTGGTTCACAGAAACACTTTTATAGATGTCACTGAGAAGGAGTTTCAAATCTCTCATAATGTCAATGTCTTTGATTTGAGGACTCTCTTTGATCTTTTTCACACACAGTTTCCAAAACAAATCAAACTCTTTCTTCGGGATTTCTGCATCACTTGTTTTGTCTTTGAATTCTAAGGCAAGTTCTTTACTCTTTTCATAAAGAGTGTTTTCATGATGTGTCCTCTGAGCATCAATCTTTTTCTTCAGGTCTCGCTGCTGAAGAATCTCATTTAATTTACTCTCTGTTTCTCTCACAATGTTTTCCTGAAGTTCATTGATTTTGATTTCAAATGATGTTTTCCACTGAATCAGTATTTCAGCATCTGTGTCTTTCTCAAAAAATTCAGACATTGATTTTTTCACTTCTTCACTTGTCGTCTTCATTTCTGTCTGAAGATCAGTTTCCTTAACCTCATGAATTACTTCATTTTCTATTTGGTTGTGCACTTTGTTCTCAGTTTCCGTCATAGCACTGCGAAGACTCCAGGACCACATGCTGTATTCGGTCTCTAGTTTCCTGGAGGCTGAAATCTCCAGAGATTTTCTGAAGTTGATGATGAATTGTTCCTTCATTAAAGCCTCCCAGAGATCTCTAATACGGTCTTTTAAGTGTGTCAGCATCATTCCATGTGATTTTGATGCATAAATCTCAATAGTTTCCTTTAGTTCTTGAATGTTCTGATAATAGTTTGGGTTTGGTGGTGCCATTGGTGGGCTGCCATCCCAGAGCTGAGAAATATACTTCACATCACTCTGAATATCAAATCTAATGACATCACTGAAACATTGAACATCACAGACTTCATCTTTAGCAGCGAGTTTTGTCATCTCATCCAGTGTCTCCTGCAGTCGTCTCCTTCCCTCCATGTTTTTCTCTCCAGCTGTGATGTCTGAAACGTTCTGATGCACAAACAAACAGCTGGGATTCAGTTTGACCTTCTTCATCCTCATGAAGACCTGAACAACAATCTGAAGAATGTCCTGCATCTCAGATGGGTTTTCTCCAAATATATTGATCAAGGTCAGATTTGCAAGACCAACAACAAATGTGGCCAATTCATTGTCATGACATCTTGTAGATCTTCCAGCCAGTTCTAGAGCTCCAACACCCTCAGTATCAACAACCAGAATATAGTCAAAGTTCATCTGTGCTTTCATCTCATCTGACACTCTGACCAGCTGCATGAAAGCTCCTCTGGTGCACCTGCCAGCACTGACAGCAAACTGGAGTCCAAACATGGCATTCAGCATGGTGGATTTCCCAGTGCCACGAAGCCCTAAAACTGATAGCACAAAGACTCTCTGGTCTCCCAGTTTCTGGATGAGTTGATCTAGAACAGCAGAGATCCAGATCACAGGAACATGAGCAGCATCTCCA
>CM041794.1:41277480-41312939 GCA_023376895.1 Aspiorhynchus laticeps | reverse complement strand
AAGTCAAAGCCACTGAATCCTGAATGTTCTTCCAGAGTCCAGATCTCATCACAGCCGGATCCACAGATGGCTTCTGAATCTTTGATTGATGCGCCAGGATGGCTCCGCTCAATTTGTGCTTTTATATACTTTTTTACGTATTTTTACTTTCTCTTTTTACACGCATAACGTCTGCACTATTTATATACGACAAAAGAACACTTTTGGACATTGGACACCGCTGCACTAACCTGCTTCAGGACACTTTATCCACGGATCCAGCGTGGCCAGTGGAGATACTTTGGAACACCGAGGTTAACAAAGGCTGCCTGAATAATCCCAGGAGGCGAAAGAAACACCGCGGGCGACGAGCTGGAATTCGTGAGAGACTGAGAAAAAGAGCTCACAGTCCTCCTCTACAGAGTATTCTGCTCGCTAATGTCCAATCCTTGGAAAATAAGATGGACGATCTTAGAGCCAGGATAAGTTTCCAACAGGACATTAGGGACTGTAACATCCTTTGTTTGACTGAAACATGGCTCACTCCCTCGGTCCCGGACACCGCTGCAACACCGTCTGATAACTTTTCTGTTTTACGGATGGACAGAACAGACGAGGCTGGAAAAACCAAAGGTGGTGGAGTGTGTTTCATGATTAACAAGAAATGGTGTGACCCCAGGAATATCTCCATTCTGTCGCGTTCCTGCTCGCCTCATCTGGAAAATCTCTCCATTATCTGCCGCCCATTCTATTTACCCCGCGAGTTCTCCGCGGTCATCGCTACTGCCGTTTACATTCCACCTCAGGCAGACACCGGCTTGGCCTTGTCCAAACTACACGACGAGATCAGCGGCTACATCAACAAACACCCTGACGCTGCCTCTATCATCGCAGGGGACTTTAACAAAGCCAACCTCAGGAAGGTCATGCCGAACTTCCATCAGCATGTATCCTGTCCAACTAGAGGACCGAATACACTGGATCATTGCTACTCTCAGTTTAAGAATGCCTACAAAGCTCGTTCCCTGCCAGCTTTTGGTAAATCGGACCACGCCGCCATTTTCCTCACACCGGAATATAAACAAAGGATCGTTCAGGAATCCCCGGGGGAGAGGGAAGTGACGCGCTGGTCCTCCCACTCTGAAGCTATGCTACAGGCGTCTCTTGATGACGTCGACTGGGACATGTTCCGGGCGAGTTCAGCTGACGTCAGCGAGTTCACGGATGTAGCATTAAGCTTTGTCAACATGCTAACCGACCAAGCCACTGAAACGGTAACAATAAGGACATTCTCAAATCAGAAATCGTGGGTGGACAGAACAATCCGTGCTGCGGTTAACCAACGCACTGCTGCATACAACGCCGGTCTTTTGTCAGGAAACATGAGTGAGTACAAAGCATCATGTTATGCTCTCCGACGGGCAGTTAGAGCTGCTAAACTCCGATACAGAGAGAGAATTGAGTCACATTTTCAGCTCAATGACTCTCGACGCATGTGGCAGGGACTGAAGACCATCTGTTCCTCTGGAAATAACTCCTCCGCCGAGGTGAGAGCAGATCCATTGTTGGCCGAAGAGTTAAACACCTTCTTCGGCCGCTTTGAATGTAATGGCGGCGCGACTCTGCCGATCAGCGCGTCAGGAAGCAGCAGACAGAGCAGCGATGTTGATCATGTTATCACCGTGTCGGAGGACGAGGTTCGGAGAGAACTAAGGAGAGTAAACATCAGGAAAGCCACCGGACCTGATGGGATTACTGGCCGCGTTCTGAGATCCTGTGCCGACCAGCTTGCTGGTTTGTTTACTTCCATCTTTAATGAGTCCCTTGCTACCTCTGTGGTTCCCACCTCATTTAAGAAATCTGTCATCATCCCTGTGCCTAAGAACAGTAAACCCTCTTGCTATCGCCCAGTTGCCCTCACATCAACAGTCATGAAGGTTTTTGAGAGACTTTTAAAGAAACACATATGCTCCTCCATCCCTGCTACTTTGGACCCTCTCCAGTTTGCCTATCGCCCAAATAGGTCTACTGATGATGCCATCTCTCAGGTACTGCACTCCTCCCTCACACATATTGACAGCAAAAATGGCAACTATGTCAGACTTCTATTCATTGACTATAGCTCAGCTTTCAACACTATAGTCCCCACCAAGCTAGCTGTCAAACTCTCAGACCTCGGCCTAAACACTTCATTCTGTGACTGGATTCAAGACTTCCTCACCGGCAGACCACAAGTGGTGAAAATGGGCCAGTTCACCTCCAACTCCATCACCCTGAACGTAGGAGCCCCACAGGGCTGCGTTCTGAGTCCCCTGCTCTACTCTCTCTACACACACGACTGTGTGTCCTCTCACAGCTCCACTTCTATTGTTAAATTTGCTGATGATACTGTGGTTCTGGGCCTCATTTCCAACAATGATGAGACCGCATACTTGGGTGAGGTATAGAGACTTACATCATGGTGCCAGGACAACTGTCTCTCTCTGAACGTGAGCAAAACTAAAGAGCTGACTGTAGACTTCAGGAAGAGACAGCAGAGGCCCTACACTCCTCTCATGATCAGCGGGACCCCCGTGGAGAGGGTGAGCAGCTTCAAGTACCTCGGTGTAAACATCTCCGAGGACCTGACTTGGACTGCACACATTCAAACACAGGTCAAGAAAGCCAGGCAAAGACTGTACCATCTGCGACAGCTGAGGAAATTCAGGGTCTCACCAGCAATCCTGAAAACTTTCTATTCAGGGGCCATAGAAAGTGTATTGAGTGCATCTCAGTGAGGTACAGTAACGCCACACATCAGGACTGCAAAGCTCTGCAGAGAGTCGTGCGCTTAGCTGAGCGCATCTCAGGGTCTGCCCTCCCCTCTCTGCAGGACATCTACCTCAAACGCTGCAAAAGCAGAGCTGCAAAAATAATCAAGCACTCAAATCACCCCGGTAACCGTCTTTTCATCTCACTGCCATCTGGCAAGCGCTTCAGAAGCATGATGGCAAAAACTGAGAGACTGAGGAGGAGCTTCTTCCCTCAGGCCATCAGGCTCCTAAACTCAGTCTCATAACATCTACAGGACTCATTTAATAAACTGTAAAAACATTCATTATTCTCCATCATCCGCATTGCTGCTATGTGTACATACCCGGTACAACCTGTTTTGCACATTCCTCTTGCACATCCCTGTTTATATATTTATTAAATCCACAGTAGACTGTATTGCACATTTTATTTTATTTCATTGCACATTTACTCCTTATTTTATTTTTTATTTTATTTTTTTTCTTACTTTTTCTATCTTACTCTTACCTATATTTATATATATTCTCGTGTTATGTTTCATTTTTTATTTTTATTTTTTTTGCACTGTCCATTGAGCGGACCTGTCCTGACCTACATTTCACTACTGATTATACCCTGTATGATTGTGTATGTGACAAATAATAAAGAACCTTGAACCTTGAGTCTGGAGAAGATCTGTGCTCTTACACAAACACTGGAAATTATACATGGGGAAATTTTACAGATTTTAGCCTTATGTGCATTATATGAATTTACCTGATTCTGGATCCAAACACGGCTCATCCTCATCTTGTCCTGTCTGATGATCTGACCAGTGTGAAATACAGTGGGGACAAACTGCTCCCTGATAGTCCAGAGAGATTTTACAAGTCATACTGTGTTCTGGGTTCAGAGGGTTTTAACTCAGGAACACACTGCTGGGATGTGGAGGTTAAAGACAGTCGTTCCTGGAGTCTTGGAGTAACTACAGCATCAAACCAGAGGAAGGGATTCATTTCCCCTTACCGATGGTGTCTGGACTGTGCGGTATGGACTGAATAAATGGGCTGGCTTTGGTGTTAAAAAGAAGCTTGAACGTGTGAGACTTGATCTGGATTATAATGGAGGAACGGTGTCATTCTCTGATCCTGTAACAAACACACATCTTCACACATTCACAACCACCTTCACTGACACTGTCTTTCCGTTCTTCTGGTGTTATGGATTTTCCTCTCTAAAGATCTTACTGTTCAATAGTCAGTAATCGTTACACCCGTAGGTCTAGATCTTCCTGCTTTCGTCATGGTTCCGAAATTGAATCCATATTACATGAGTAACAGTGCTGTTGATCTGAATATCAGTGCAGCTGTGATTGGGCCAAAGACAGAGGCCACATGCTGATCACATGACTGATATCCAGCACTACAGAGACACACACTCTCACGCTCTCATTGCTTTCATATAAGAGTTCAATGATTAATGTAACTTAAAGATTTCAGAAGCTTTAACACCAGATATTTTATTTGTATCCCAAATGAAGCCAAAGCAGGACTGAGCAGTAAAAATTAAGTGAACATACATATCATACATCTTGGGTAACAATAGTTGCCTTTTATAGATTTAATTGTTCCAAAAATAATGAATACTTGTAGGCTAAATCAGCATTCCGTTTACACAAAAAAGGATCACAAAGCTGAGATGATACGTCAGACTTTAATTAATTCCTCTGTGTAAATGAAATACTGAGAGGCGAGCATGATTTCAAATGTTTTAGTCACACAGTCACATTCCTCAGTGAATTATTTTTCTTTAAAAATATATTTAAACAATTATATTTTTAATTTAATCCTGTCGAATAATCCCGTAATGTTGGCATGTTGTTGCACTCTAATATCACTTGTTCAAAAAGTAATAGAAAATACTACAGTGGAGACTTACTGACATCTAGTGGTGAAATTGTGCAATTTACTGAAGCCTTATTACCACAATCTGACCGTAGAAATAATAAGAAACAAACCCGGTGTTGTGCCCATTTTCGACCCCCCTGCCAAATTATTACCCCTCTCCTTGTAATCACTATATGATTGCCTAATCCTAACCCCACCCCTAATCCTAACCCCTCCCCCGCACCTAACCCTATACCTACCAATACTAGGGGGGTAATAATCTGGCAGGGGTCAGAATTGGGCACAACACCAGAATTTGGCTCCATTCTGGGGTGTTGGATGTTAGTCAAGGGTCTAACTTTACTTTATCACTTTTAAATAAATAGCCTATGTTCATATATTTTTACCCTATGAATGTAATTCTGTCTACACATACAAATCGAATGTTTCTAAATCCGTTTGTTCTGTTTTGGGAAACAGCGCAAACACGTGTAATAAAATAGAACGTAATTACAACGTAGTTTTGTTTAGTATAAACTTTGGCTGAATGACTGAAGCCCTATAAAGACATTAAGCTTATCTTATCTCTTATCTTATAAAGTTACAAAAGACCATCTTGAATTTTATATTCAGTGTTTGACCTAAAAATGATTGACCTAAAATCAACACTATTTCATCATCTGTGTCCAGTGCTGGGTAGTAACTGATTACATGTAATCTGGATTACTAATCAGATTTCGAACATTAAGTAGGCCTAACTATAATTAGATTATATTAAATGCTTGTAATCAGACTACAGTTAAGTTTTTTTTATTGATAAGCCTACATAATTACATATTATTTACAACAATAGCAATACATTATTCAGAATTTATTAATTTATCAATTTTTGTCATGCAAATTGGAATCAGGACTACAATTTGTAAGTAATCTACCCAGCACTGTCTGTGTCATTATTGGCATCAGCATCATCTTAACATGTATTGCTGGTAAATCATCAGGTCAAACCTCAGGTCACTGTGATGACATCACGAATCTCCGCCCTTTTATGACACTTTCCAGGAAGCGACCAGTGGTGGAGGTAACGAATTACCGTGTTGACCCGAATATAAGACGACCCTGATTATAAGATGACCCCAGTTTTTCCAGATGTACCTTTTGGAAAAAAGGCTTTTTGATATTGCATATATTAGGCTTTCATATTGCATATTTTTCCTATTTTCATTTTTGTTTTGAAAGCATAATAAATACTGGTAAAATGTACCAACAATGACATTTAAAAATATACACTTTTTGATATACAAAATTTGATATATTTTGATTGTATCGTAAAAAGCGCTATACAAATAAACTTGAATTGAAATTGAATTGACTATACCATAAAAATAACAGGTAGCCAATCTGAATTATATAACATTTAGGCTATCCATCTCATAGTAGCCTGTTAGTTATCACCAAAACTCGTTCTATTTTGTTGTAGATCATTAAACCGCTGACTCAGAAGCCTGTCCGAAATAAGTTTCATGAGGTGCCTTCGTGCAAAAACACTGCCTTTGAAGTCATTGCCTGACAGGGCAGCGAGGCAACAAGTCAGCTGCCTAAGTTTTCGGATGCAGCCCATGTGTCACATTTACATTTATGCATTTAGCAGACACTTTTATCCAAAGCGACTTACAGTGCATTCAGGCTATACATTTTTTTCTCAGTATGTGTGTTCCCTGGGAATTGAACCCACGACCTTTTGCGCTGCTAACGCAATGCTCTACCACTGAGCCACAGGAACCTGTAGCGAACCTGTCACGTCACCTGTAGCGTTTTTTCCCCTGTTGGCAAAGGAATGGACCCGCCCTACTCTGCCTCTGATTGGCTTACCTTAATGTTCTTTCCCTCATCCAACCAATCTCACTCCTGAAGTCTAACTTTTAGACGCTGGCTGCAGGCAACTGTCCAGGGCCGGGTTTCCTGATAACGATTGATCTTAGCGCGTAAGCGTTCGTTATTGTTTCACGTGCGTTTCCCAAAAATGCACTTAACACAATCGCACGTAGCCGTGCTTTAAGTGCTACTTAGGAGTCACTATCTGTTAGTCAAGTGCTGAAATGTCAATTTATAGAATGGCTCGTATTTGTAGTACACGCTCATTTATTGAAATGTTAACCTAATGCTGTGTTCCAGACAGCTCGGATATTACAATATAATATAAGTATATAAGTATAATATTATTAAAATATAGGCTAAGTGATAAGTATAATATTAATCTACTATATATAATAATATTACATTAATATTATACTTGTAGATTAATATTATACTATATAGTATATAATATCTGTAGAGATGTTATTTCTGGGTCCAACATGGCTGGTTTTCGTCATTGACAGATTTTTTTTTTTTTTTTTAGTTTATCCCTATTTTTCCCAGTCTTTGAAGCATATTTACTACATTATTTCTACCATTTTTAATTATTTAATTTATAAATTCATTTAAAAAAAAAAAAAAAAAAAAAGTAGTAAAGTGTACAATAAAGTACAATCAAAAGCTTTAATTATAATCACATTGCACTTGACTAAAGTTAAAGGTGTAACGTCCTGCAGGTGACGTAGGGATGTACGATTACTCCAGAGCACTCGTAGATCTACGAAGATTTTCAAGTACGGTACTACTAGTTACGATGGTTTTGGGATACGGTCCGCAAGTCTAAGGGTGTTTTCACACCTGTAGATCGATTGCTTTGTTCCGAAACAGGGATTAAAATGATTACAATGTTGCTTTTTATTCTTGGTGTGGTTCGCTTTCACACGGCAAAGTTTCTAAACGGACCAAAATTGTTAATACAAGTCACGTGCGAGTAAACTGTCCTCTCATTGGTCAAAGTTCCACGGAGCTAGAATGACAATAAACATGATTCATTTGGAAAGAGAACTCTCTGCCTGCGTCCCAATGTGCATACTATCCATACTAAATTCTATGTGATATTAGTAATTTTCAAAACTATTTAGGGCAGATAGGGTGGATAGTATGCACATTGGGACGCAGGGTCTCTCTCTCTCTCACACACACAAACAGGGCCGTAGCTAGAGGATTGGGGGCCCCCTGAAAAAATATTGATGTGGGCCCCCCACACACACACACATATCATATACTGTACAATATACAAGCATGGAACCAAATTGCATGCTTTTTTTGTGGTTTTCATAATATCTCAGTTATACAACTAATAAAATATTAGAATTATTCACAGAACATGGGCCTATATAGTAAAATTCCTGGATTTTTTGGGGCCCCCTGGGCGGTGGGGCCCCTAGAATTGTCACCACCTTTCACCCCACTAGCAACGGCCCTGCACACACACACACACACACACACACACACACACACACACGCACACACAAGTCAGGATGAAACGACAACAGCTTTGAGGGTTTATTGTTTTTGGGTTTTTTTGTAGCTGTCAATACATTTATTAATTTATCATTTTGAGCAGGAGTCCAGGATTCGTCGGCATACATGGACCATAATAATCCGATCGTAATAGGACTAAAGCACAATCAAAATAAAAAAGTCACATGTAAACACGTCAAATTGGATTGAATTGGCCAGATCTGATTAAAATTTAAATCGGATCGTAAGGGGTGGTTTATTCCTTTTGTAATCCGAACGAGGGGACATGTAAACACTCGATCGGACTGAAAACCGAAACTGGAAAGTACTGCGCATGTGCAGTGATGTAAAAATAGCGTAAAGACGTATGCCGCACGGAACGAGCTGTTCTTCTTGGTGAATAAAAGTGTTATAAATGAGTCATTCTAAAACACTGCTTTCACGCTGAAGTGGAGCAGGACAACATCTCAGCAGTCCTTGTTTAAGACTCTCATCCACAGAGGCACGGGAAGGGGCACTTTTACTGCTTTCTAAAGTAAGCAGCACTGCACAATAATTAATGTGCTGGTCGTCAACTAATTAGGAACCGAAGTAAATAAATATCAAGTGTGCTTTTTAAAACAATACACGAGAACAGCGGGAAACTGAATATTCATGCAGTGTGCGCATGTCAAAAGATTAAATCCGATCAGAAGTAGAGGTCTTCACGGGTCCAAAAATTCGTACCCGAACCCGAAGAGACCCGTAAATATGCTGCACGGAACCGACCCGGACCCGTATTTTATTTGAAAGTGGGACCCGAACCCGTGCAGACCCGAGAAATGCCATAAATGTACTACCCGGACCCGACGCGGACCCGACCATTATTCAAAAGTTAGACCCGAACCCGGCTGGGAAGACACAGACCCGACTGTACCCGTCCCGATCGGCACATATTGCACAGCAAATGCTATTAAGTCAATGAACAAGTTGCGAAAAAAAAACCTTTTTGCCTTAACTACTGTTAGTTTCCCTGACTGCGATGCATACAATCCTCCTTGCCAATAAATTTCCCTCCATGTTAGGCTGTTCCTCTCTCTTGCCGACTGAAACAGCTTCTTAATCCACTCATTATTCCAGTTTAAAAGTCTACCTGCTGAGATGGCGACGGATGACCAATGCAACTTCGCAGTTTTTTTTTTTCATCTGGAGTCAGCTTCGATTGTTACGTTTCCCCTTTTGAACTACAATAACGATACTTTTTGTTGGTTGTAATAAAGACTCGGAGCAATTATTTTTTTAGCAAAAAATGCACAGAATTATAAGTTCGTTACACTTAACTGCGTGCGTGCTCAATAACAGGTGCGTCTCTTCAGTTTTGTTTCAGACTTTTTTTCCCTCATCACTATGAAGGAATCCATGATCACCGTCCGCTTGCAGTACTAACATTAACTCCACGCGCGCTTTGCTTCTGGCGGCTGAGGTAACGCGTGTTTTTTTTTTCACGTTATTTCCCGCTCACACTTTTCTCATCCTAATTTTACAAACTGCAAGTTACACACACGCATGCTGACTGACACTGATCTCTGGCGGGTGCGGTGTTCTCCGATCGACTCGGGTATTACACACAAAGTTAAAAAGACCCGGGACCCGAAGTAATAGATTGGGACCCGACCCGGACCCGGCTGACCTTTTAAAATATAGACCCGAACCCGTACGGGTCCCGGGTCGGGTCCCGGGTCCTCGGGTCTCGGGTCCTCCGTGAAGACCTCTAATCAGAAGCTTGTGACATATAAACACGCATATCAACCCGATCACTTTATTTGGCGTTCATGTAAACACTACGCTCGGATTTGACAATCAGAATGAATTCATTCATTCAATTCAATTCATCTTTTGCATTATCATATATGATATAATCATTTATGATTGCAAGCAGTATCAGTAATGTCAAAATGTGCTGCAGGCAAATGTCCTGGTGTGTTTTCTCTTTAAATAAATGTTCCAATCCAATACACTTGTGCTTCATGGAGTTTTGATGCGTCTCGATAGTGTTTCTTAAATGTGACTAAGAAACAATATCGAGAAACAAAATCGAGCTAACCAATCAAAGGCTGAATATATGTAGATGGATGTATATATGTAGATATTTTTTTAATTGCTCTAAGTGACTAAGTTATAAATATGTTTGTATTGCTATATTCTATTTTCTCCATGGAGTGTTTTTTTTGACAATTCATTAAATATCATCAGTGGCTAAAAAGTAATTAGTACTCTGGGTAGTTTTTGATAAGAGTAATTTGTTCTTCTACTTTAAAAAAAAAAAAAAAAAACAAGCAAAGGTGAATTAATTTGTCATGTGATTCATGAACACGGCAGATTCCACGTTTCAGCGTAAACAATCATGGCAGCGCCAATAGACTTTTATAACGATCAACTACTTAAAGGGGACCTAACGCACACCGTTTCACCCAATCTCATGTTAATCTTGAGTACCTATAGAGTAGTACTGCATCCTTCATATCTCCAAAAAGTCTTTAGTTTTATCATATTTCTAAAAGAAAGATACAGATTTAAGATCCTCTCCGAAAAAAGCCGAGCTCCTGGAGGCGTGCCGTGTGGGCGGAGCTAAAGAGTGACCAGCACTTGCTCCGATCGCCAACAAAACAGTCATTTGATGCCGTTTCACTTACCATCTGCAGTTCTGAATCATGAGCGGGATCTTTTATAGCTGGGACCGCTCCATCTTTCAGTATCAAACGATGTGCAAATCCAGCGTGGAATTGGGCCTTGTTTATAAAACGTTCGTCAACAAAACACTTGAGAAACTCCATTGCTGCCCTGGAAAAAACAAACTATATCCACTGTTCACGTAACGGTGGGTTGTTTTGGGAAGCTGAACAAGGTTATCTTTCCCTCACAACCAAAAACACACTTCTTTAGAGACATTCTTCCCGAGCGAGGCCCGTGCTGCCAGCCTGCCGATTGAAGCGCGTTGATGGGCGCGCTCTCGCTCTCACTCTGGCCGATGCTTGCACGGGCGCGTTCTTCCGGGAGAAATGCCCATATAAGGAGTTCCACCGTCGTTTACGTCATAAAGTACAGCGATCGAAAAAAACTCTCCCGAAACTTGTACGAATCCGGAAGTGAGATCTTTGGCACAGAAATACTCTGTTATACGTCCAAAAAATTTTTTGAAACTTTGTCCATGCTTAGCATGAGAATCAAACTCTTTACCAGTGTAAACAACTCTGAATGCATGAAACAGCATTGTACCCCCCCTTTAAGAATCGGAATGTGAGACATGTCATGGTCTAGGCCACTTGTCTAGGTTAACAAGTGTTTGAATATATTTAAATGACACTCTTGCAGAGATGCAAACAGGTAAAGGGGAAAAAAGGTGAGAACCGGGGGCATGCTCCATGTGGATTTTTTTTAAAGATATTTGTTTTACATGCTCATTTGTAGTTACTTTAAAGTATTTTTTACAAATATATTTATTACCTTATAAGTCCAAAACTGTAACATTTAAAAAATATAAATAAATAAAAATAAAGATAACATATTGTTGCAACATTTGACAAAAATCAAGATTGAATATATTTGGTCAAAATCCCATGTTATTAAAGATGAAGTGCTATGCAGGCTATTTAAGACAATATTGGCTGATTAGATGGCAATGCTGAACTAAAATGCTAAATATTTGCCCTCTCTCTCGTCACTGTTCCCACATCTCAGACCTCAAATACATGAAATATTACCCTTTTTAGACAGTAAGAGTAAGAAAATACTAAACAAAACTTACCAGCAGTTGCCAAGTGGTTATCAGTCTTACATTTCCAATCTCAAAGTGAGTTGTCACCTAAAGGTAAGGTGTTTGCATCTATGCTCTTGACCTGAAATAGGAACGTGATACATTGTAAATAACGGTCGCCTTAAACTCACGGCAAGAGCTATCTGAAAATATAATTTTTAGAATTCAGATTTTTAACTTGCAATTTTAAAATGCAATCTTTTACCCTGTTTAATCCACTTTTTTCCCCGTAAGAGCGGGCGCGTCCATTTGTAAATTTTATGTGCAAGGCTTCCGGTCTCAGCTGTGTCCAGCCATTTTTAGCTGTACAAAACAGCTTGTTTTGCTGCTTGATATAGCAAAGTTGTGTGTCTTACCATATTATTTTAGTGTATTATCTTAATTATGAACACACTGGTTTGTAGTGAAAACAGTTTTATTCACTTTCATATTAGCTTATTTCTCTCTCTCCCATTCACTAATTTCAGTCATATTCATTTTATATAATTTTTCTGTTACAGGCTTTAATGTTATTGGCTGTGTTGTCTTCACAAGTTAGAATAATGGAGGGTTTTGTCACATGACCTTGTGTCTGTTAATGGTTCACCTATTACTTATATGACATGATACGCTGAGAAAATGTGAAAAAAAATAAAATATATATATATATATATATATATATATATATATATATATATATATATGTTCCTGCATGAATTGTGACATTGTATGGAAATGCCAGTGGCATTTGAGAGCTAGTGTGAACTTTAGTATTTCAGCATTGTTTAATGTGGAAACAGGACTGAATCTTAAGTTTGTTTAAAAAGCATGCAAGTAACAACTGATGAAAAAGTACAAAATTGTTACATGAATGGTTATGGAATAATATTTGATTTGACTAACACTCCAATCAAACACCAACACAGTGAAATTCATATCAATCTTTATTTGTACTTAGAAATTTTGCGCAACAAATCTTTTTTTTTTTGTCCTTTTTCCTTTAATGATTTACACCAGGGCAGATTAAAAGTCGATCTGAATCTCTCATGCCATTATTCCTGCAGGAGCGGCTGAAACGGACCTCTTACATAAAGTGCTTCTGTCAACGATCGCTTCTCTTTTTTTTTGCAATAGAAAAAATGAAAAGACGGTGTAGGACAAAAAATTTCCATGGCTCACGAGAAGAGTGAAGGAAGGGGAATTCCTTAAAAAAAATAATAGAAAGACAGAAAGAGCAAAGAAAGTTCAGTGAAGGCCGTTTCAGCCCAGGATCAGACTGGATTTGCCACCAGGTGGGTTCCTCCGGCCGGAGGGGTTGTTGGCAGCAGACGGGGCAGAAGGCTGTGCGGCTTCCTCTTTCTGCTCCACGACCTCCTCTGGAAACAAACACAGAGCGACAACCGTTAGTGACCTACTAGAGACCATCTGACATGCTGATTCTGACGCCAAGAGCATTGCTGGCAAGTGTGATGTTAAGTATGTTTGCATTAACATTGTTTGAAACAGAGGTGCCCAAACTTTTAATAGGAATGGCCAAAAATCGAACCTGATTTAAGGCTGTGGGACAAAGGTAAATGCATTATAAAATATATTACATTTAAAAAATAATTCATATTTTATAAATTCACTTTTTCTTTTTTTTCCTTTTAACATTTTTAGAGTAAAATTTTAAAAAGGTTAAAGCAAAAACACTAAAATAAAAGTTAAGATATGCTTTAATGGTATGTCTATTCTTGTTATATTACATGGTGGGTCCAGCGCTCTCTCCTCCTTCAATACCACGACTGAGGTGTCCTTGAGCAAGGCACTGAACCCCCAACTGCTCCCCGGGCGCTGTAACATGGCTGCCCACTGCTCCAGGTGTGTGTTCACTTAGGATGGGTTAAATGCAGAGAATACATTTCACTGCTGGTTATATACTCTATATAATCGTGTATGTGACAAATAAAATAATCTTAATCTTAACTCAGTGTTTGAATTCTGAGTACAGATATTTGCTCAGATGAGCTGAGGCCAGATATTACGCAAAACTGCTTACTGGTAAAAAGCCACAGCCAGCAGACACGGAGTCCCCAGGAATGGATAATATTTACACTATTTGCATTAAATAAAAGGCAGAACATGAACACTAGAGCAGGACTGGTAAACGGACTCAAACAGACTCGTTATGAACCACAAAACATCCCATGAATAATGAACACTTCTGTAATTAAGAGTTACATAATTAACACGCAAAATTACCAGCATAAGTAGTAGATAGTTTTAAGCATATAAAATAAGTAAATAAAATTTTACATAAGATAAAATTAAATTACTAAAATGTAAATAGTAGTTATTATTGTTCAAATACTATTGTTTTTATATAGTTTTTAATTAAAATAGGTTTAATATATGCTTTATTACTACTACTACTAATTATGTAAAAAAAACTACTCTAAACATTTAAATGGGGGGAGACCCACTGCATAAATAATAATAATAAATAATATTAGTCATGATCTCTAAATGAATGTAAAAGTTATTTAATTGTATACATTTATATACTATAGTTATATTTTATATTACTACTACAACTACTAAAAATGTATTGTAAATTATTATTTTAAGACTACAGATAGATCATTTCAAAGAGAAAAAAAACAACAACATATGAAGAAGTGTTTTAAACAATGTAGACATCTATCATGGCTTCTAAATTAATGTAAAATAAAGGTCACATTTAGTTTGAATTGCTGAGTTTGTTAGTCAACATTTTCTGAAGGTTAAGCGCTTCTTTCTCTAACCATTTGTTAGAGAAAGAAAAAAAAAAAAAAAACATGAAAATGAGTCATGTCAAAACACAGCAGAATGCACATCAAATCAACATAAATGCAAATCACAGCATGTGACGTTTGTCTGCTAGGATAAGACTAGAGTCAGATTTTCCCTAGACGTGCTGGATTTCTAATGGAATTCCCTCACTCCGTCCCGAGAGACGAACCGTCATCTGAAGTACAGAATCAGTTACTGCAGCCGTCCTTAACGAGAAAACCAGACCGAAGCCGGCAGACGTGGAATCATGGAATAAATGTTAACGGAGAGAGGAACATTCCAGAACTAATGCAGACCTTCAGCAAGTGTTTATTAACAACATTCCTCAACGAATGAGAGTCACACGTCACCAAAACAGAGCGCAGACCAAACCAACAAGACAACCAAATACTGAAAATGATTCTCACCGTTGTTCTCTTGCTCATATTCATTTTGATCCTGCAAAACAAGAGCAGATTCCAGATCAGACGCATTCATAAACCAAACATGGACAGTATTTGCTTCAGAGGACAACAAAGCTCAGTTTTTAACCTTCCTAACGAGATTCATTTCTGAGGGACACTGAATATCCAGTGAAAACATTGAAGTATTGTATCGTTCAGGAAGTATTACTGTATAGTGTTATTTCTCTCTGCACACACAGCATCAACAGAAAAGTAAACATTTCAGAGTGAGATCAAGTTACTAGTTTTGATTCAAGATCCTGTTAATAAAAGTGTTCTATAAGAGCAGAGACATTCAATACAGACACAATAGAAACAAAAGCCTGTAAAAACCAACATCTCAAAGACAACCAGATAAATTCAATAAGAAATTCCTTCTGTGAAGGACAAATGAATGAATCGGTCCACATAAAAAGTGCTGTGGTTTCACTGACCCAGAGAACAGCTGTGTGTGTGTGTGTGTGTGTGTGTGTGTGTGTGTCCACAGACCCTGCGGCTGTTGGTTTGTACCCCACCCAGCTAACAGTGTTATTTTAGACTCGCATCCAGTCAGTTAACAGCATTACTGTGAGCCAAAAACAGTTACAATAATAAAACCACTCTGAACTAGTCACAGTATATAGTAGAGAAATAGAAATAGCCATTCAATAGGTCAATCTGATAGACTTCTTTACAAAATAAATATAATAGACTTGTTATAGCACTTGCATATCATTGCACTTTTGTTGATTTTGATTGCTTCTAATATCCTCATTTGTGAGTCACTTTGGATAAAAGCGTCTGCTAAATGACTAAATGTAAATGTATAAGTTAATTTTCTGTCTTTCCTGAAAGTCTCTGGACTCAATACATATATTAAGATTTATTTTTATGTATATTCTCCATGTCTTGAATGTGTCTGGCCTTTGCTCATAATTAATCACTGCAAACTTAAGAAAATATTTCAAATAAATAATGTTTATGCTACAGTATAAATAAGTATTCTCTTTTTATTTAAGGATGCAGAAAACAATCTTACAAAAAAAAAAAAAGTATTTATAATAAAGATTTAATTTTATGTATTTTCTGTCCGTCTCGAATCTCTCTGACTTTAAACTACTTTTACAGGAATGTCTGTAACAATATTTCATCAAAATAAATAAATACAAAAATCTTTATTATAAATACATTTGTATTGTCTTGAATTTGTCAGGCATTACATTTCATGATTAACCACTGTACACTTTTCAAATGCAGGAAACTCTTACAAAATAAATGTATAATAAATATTTAATAATCTGTCTAGAATCTCTCTGGCTTCATAGTACTTGATTAATCATTGCACACGATTTTTACATTTTATTTATTTTGATGAAAGGTTGCAGAAAACAATATTTCAAATTTATTAATAATAAAGATGTCCATTCATTTATTGTATGCATTTTCTGTCAGTCTTGAATTTGTCTGGTATTACAGTTCATGATTAATCATTGCACACAAACATTGAAAATGTATTGTAATTTTTTTTCTCTGCATTTTTTGCACTGCTTATTTTTCCCCTCAGAAAAAAAAAAAAAGTAAGATGAACTGCTGACAGTAACACCAGGAACATGCATTAAGTAAATAAGGCTCATGTTGACTAAGAGCATTACATCCATGAATGGGTGTGTGAGAACTACTCTGAATGACCTACACTCACGTCACACTCTTTACCCCCGTGTTTTATCTGAGGTGTGTCTGTGAACTCACCGTGTTGTTGGCGGGCGGTTCGCCGGGAGCGCCGTTATCATAGACGATGACGGGCTGGCATCGCCTCAGAGGAGCCGAGGGTTCACCGCACAGGATTCCAGACGCTTCTCCACCTGAGAGCACAGCACAACACTCACATCAGACCACCGGCACAAAACACAAGACCACAGCCACTGGTACAGATCACAGTGTCAATAAATAAAATACAAAGGAGTAAAGAACAAAGACTGCATCCAATCTGTGTTTGTTTGGCTGGTAAATCACTTCCGCTGTTTGCATTTACAATTCAATCATCATGTCATAAATATTTTCCATATTGCTGTTCCATGTAAATGTTCATGATTTTGATTTTAAGGTCATTTTGTAGAATAAACTATTCAGGGTCAATGTTGGCTGCTTGATGTTTGAGTCATAAAACAACCTGTTTGAAATAACATCACCCTGACATGATACGGTGTTTTCTGGAATCAGACGCTGAAATAAACAAAGACACATTTGCAACAGGTTTGTTTGATGTGGGAGGAAAAACAGCCACCGGAGACCTGAACAAGCTGCTATTATCACAGACAGCATTTATTACCACAGACGACACACTCCAGATGAGGCTTTGAGGAGTGTTTGAGTGACGCGACCCCAAGGTCAGAGAAGAACAACAGCAGCCGCTTGCATTTCAACAAGCAAGAAACAAAGAGCTTTTGGTTTGATGGACAAAAAAAATGCAGCATCCTATTGTGAGTCAATGGAGTGATTATGAACATCAAATGAGCTCAATAGTGACACACACTTCAGCAGGATTTGCTCTGGAAGGCATTTTCTCTATGGAGTTTCTGAGTCACGAAACAAACCAGATATGAAATAAAAGATGAACGTCACACTTAAATTTGGATAAAGAAAAAGAAAGAAAGATCATTTAATTTTTGCTAAATGTTCAGAAATGTCCAATGCAAATGTAATCAGGGACTATAGGGAGACAGGCTCGATGACGTCACAGTGTTTCAGGGGAGCGTCTGGTCACTGCAGAGCCATTTTGCAGTGACTCCTGTTGCCATGGTAACAGTGATTCTGCAGGATTATGGGAAGTGGAGTTTTTGACAGGAACTAACAAAGCCGCTTTAAGGGAAGCCTTCAAGGTTATCAAAAAAAGCATAATGCTGCAACACACTGGCAAGGAGACAAGAGGCTGTTTCTTTAAATGGATGTCAGTGAAGAAGCTTTGATATGCCAAACAAACTGCTTTTGTGGCTAAAAGCTTATTTAATGAATCCACAGCCTATCGACTAATCTTCATCATGCTTGCCAATAAAAACTTGTTTTGGATTGCTCTAGTTTTAGCTTACACTGGAAAAAAAAGCTGTTCTATAAGAGATGTCATGGACAATTTTGTGCCAAGTAGTTCTCATTTCATTGTCATATGGCATGACCATATATGCATTTTATTTTAAAATAATTTTTATATATATATATATATATATATATATATATATATATATATATATATATATATATATATATACACACACACATACATATATACACACACATGTTGCTTGTGCAACACGTCTTTTCAGAAAAAAAAGCTTTTTTTTTTTTTACACTACAATTTTCGCAAGTAGATTTAAATTACAATGCCATAAGTTTATTTCTCCACTTCAGCAGTACTTGCATACACTAAATTTTAAGGAACTGCTCATGATCCTAAGCATACCACCTCATCAGTGAAGCATGGTGGTGGTAGTGTCATGGCGTGGGCATGTATGGCTGCCAGTGGAACTGGTTCTCTTGTATTTATTGATGATGTGACTGCTGACAAAAGCAGCAGGATGAATTCTGAAGTGTTTCGGGCAATATTACCTGCTCATATTCAGCCAAATGCTTCAGAACTCATTGGACGGCGCTTCACAGTGCAGATAGACAATGACCCAAAGCATACTGCAAAAGCAACCAAAGAGTTTTTGAAGGGAAAGAAGTGGACTGTTATGCAATGGCCAAGTCAATCACCTGACCTGAATCCGATTGAGCATGCATTTCACTTGCTGAAGACAAAACTGAAGGGAAAATGCCCCAAGAACAAGCAGGAACTGAAGACGGTTGCAGTAGAGGCCTGGCAGAGCATCACCAGGGATGAAACCCAGCGTCTGGTGAGGTCTATGCGTTCCAGACTTCAGGCTGTAATTGACTGCAAAGGATTTGCAACCAAGTATTAAAAAGTGAAAGTTTGATTTATGATTATTATTCTGTCCCATTACTTTTGGTCCTTTAACAAGTGGGAGGCACATATGCAAACTGTTGTAATTTCTACACCGTTCACCTGATTTGGATGTAAATACCCTCAAATTAAAGCCGACAGTCTGCAGTCCAAGCACATCTTGTTCGTTTCATTTGAAATCCATTGTGGTGGTGTATAGAGCCAAAAATGTTAGAATTGTGTCGATGTCCCAATATTTATGGACCTGACTGTACATCAGCAAACTAGGAATTTTGAACCTGGCTTTATCCAGTGTTCAGATTTATTCTCTGGAAATGTTTGCAAATTAGTGCATATTTAATTAGAAAATGCCTCATTTGCTTATTTAAACATAACATTTCTGTAATACAAAACAATTCTTTCAAATGTACTGTGATTAACCAACTGGGGAAAGTATGATGATATCCATTTGTTAAATTTGTACACCATTCACCCTTGATGTACTGCTTTAATGGAGAAAAATGTAATGGGATTTGAACTTCCAGAACCAACTGTTATGCTCCATTAGCTGACACAAAAATAAATAAAAAAAAACTAAAACCCCTTTAGACAATAGACAATCACAATAGACAATCACAACGACATCCTGTCAGGCACCTCTGACCGACACGCTGAACTTCCTGTCAGACACGACAGCAGCTCATTCAATCGGACCAACACTATAAATCAACAGATCCTACACTCATGCATATTGTACATGAGTTTTCCCTACAGTCGGAAGGCAAAATCCATATCAGTCATTTACCATCTCCAAGACCTGGGGCCGGTTGCATAAAAGGTTTAGACTAGTCTTAAAAGTTAGTCATCTAATGTTGTTCTTTAAGACTGGTCAACATTTTTTTAATTCGTTGCATTAAAATGTAGATTAGTCTAAACTGAATCCAAAATATAAGCCTGATTACCCCTTGGTTAACTGCTAGTTGGTCAAACTAGTTCTTAAGACACTGTCTTAACATAGAGGCTAAGTTTATGCAACGGGCCCCAGAAGATGTAAAAGTTCATGGCATCAAATCTTTGAAAGACATTCCTTATTTGGGGACGCTTAGATCTGCTAATGCATATCTAGTTTGCTTGCTACTGAATTCTCAAGCTGTGTGTTCAGAGTTATGGCTGTAAAATAACCAGACGGCCCAAACGCTGCAGCGGGATTCAACATCTCAGACGGGAGCCAGGCAAATGCCTTTAGAGAGAATAATCAGATATACGAAGGACACCTGCCCGAGTGAAGCATTAGCGCAGAATCAAAGCTCAGATTATCCCCATACCAGCGAATATGTGATTCTTTTCCAGAAAACGAAGCTGCTGTCAAACTCTGAACATCTAAACACAGAGGTGCCTCGCTGTCTACATAGGCAGCTCCCTTCTGAGGGAACATCCTACATAAGTGACGGATTTGGAGCAGCATGTGAAGCACATGGGAGACACGATTTCAGTAGAGTTTGACATGTTGCTAAACTGACAATGTGCTGCTTCAAGCATTGAAACAGCACTGGCTTTGGGGAAATAGCTTTAAATTATTAAATAAAATTCAGGTGTATTTATAAAGTCAACATTTCTCTTCACTGTAAAACAGACTCTCTGGACTGGATGCTTCATCATGAGGTCACACACTTTCATTCCCAACATCACGAGTCACTTCCTGAATCACTGGACTGTCAGGATATTTGCCCAGGAAATGACATCATGCCAAAGGTATGCTGATACACTTGTGGTCGAGTAAGTGTTAGTGAGGACAGATAACCATGTTAACTCTGGAAAATCTTACAAAGTAAGTTTCTAAACACTAGCTAAACTCACTGCATGCTACATCTGTTTGCAATGTGTATCTGACCAAGCAAATATGATAAAACAAAACGTCACTTATAGTCTCTATGTGCTGCTATACAAGAGAAATATGCTGGATCTATTTTAAAGACTTTACGTGAAGATTCAGTTTTTACATATTTTCCTATTGAAAAGACAATAGTGACTCAAAAAATTGATACTACTCTTGTGAACAAGATGCTATTATTATATTTTAATTAATTTTACTATAATGCACTATAACAATTTTTTTTTTTTTAATTAAATCTAAACTGACAGAGACATTTACGTTACAAAAGATTTCCATTTTAAATAACATTAATCAGAAATGTTTCTTGAGCAGCAAATCAGCATATTGTAATGATTTCTGAAGGATCATGTGACACTGAAGACTGGAGTAATGATGCTGAAAATACAGCTTTGATCACAGCAATAAATTACATTTTAAAATATTTTCAAATTGTAATAATTTCACAATTTTAAGTTTTTTTTTTCTGCATTTTTGATCAAATAAATGCAGCCTAGGTGAGCAGAAGAGACTTTTTTTTTTAAATATTAAATTTATAGCAAACATTTGTGTAAATCATCTTTAGTTGTTGAACATGTAAGGGTGATAATACTATGCTGGTTTTAAATAATGCAAGTATTAAAATAAAACCAAATCCAGACCTGACCAGAAGCATAATTTAAACCAGATGTGTGTGTGTCTGTGTGTGTGTTACCTGGTGGGTTGTTCCTCCGATGGGCATGAGGGTCGTCAGGTTCAGCAAAGATACTGGAGGCCATCTTGTTTTTGCGCACAGGCTTCTCATCATCTGCGCCGAAGGAAATATTCGAGGCTCCGCCAGGGGGACGCAACACCCTACAAGACATGGGTCAGAAGAATGATGCCCAACAAATCAATTACACATAGTAGAAAAATTAACAGCACATATTGCATAAAGGAAACAAAGTGGGACTTTATGATGCTTGTACCATGCAGCGGTAGAGATGTCAACGGTAGAGATTTAAATCCCTGATAACAGTAGAAATGGCCTTCATATCAGAACAAGGAAGCAACATGAAAACTTCAATGCAGCGCACGTCATAAACAAGTCACGAGTTTAGTCATTTATGACTGAGAAACGATAATGCTGTTGCTGCATTCATATAGAATTTTGCTTAACAGTTTTTTTCCTCTGATAGGGTTTCCTTTATTTAACAAAATATCCGAAGGCTATTTTCATAATAAGCTCAGAGTAATAGAAAGTGAAAATCATCATAATAAAATTTCAATAAATACAATTACATACAATTTAATATTTTCCATAAAAATATATAGCAATTATATAAGGTCTTTCAGTTTGATATGACATAAAATCTTCCAAGAAGGCTTTTATTTTATTTTTTTGTTGCCTAATATCAGTTTAAAGAAAGACAGTTCAATAAAATATGCTTTTTAGTCAATGAAGTCTTAATCATATTATTAGTTTTACAAAATGACCTTTAAATAAATAAAGCTTTTTGCATGATCAGTGAAAAAACATTGAATATGCAAAATACATACATTTATGCATTTGGCAGATACTTTAATCAAAAGTGACTTCATCAGTTCATACATGCACAGGAAATCGAACCCATGACCTTTGCATTGCCCTACGATTTGAGCTACATGAATATGCATTACCACATCTTTAATAAAATATGCACAATACTGAGAGTAAGAATATCTATGCTGCTGTGATGTAAATTTGTTATGGTGGTATTAAGTGACTCATGCAATGAATGACTTGGGTCATATCTCCCACCCCTAAACTGAGACACACACACAGCTGACCAGACCAGAGCTCATCTGCTGCTCTGCAGATTCCAGTGTTGGTTGGTTTTCATTCAGCACATGTTGATTCATTAAAAAGACACGAGGGCGGGTGTGGACCGACCCCAGATGAAAAGCAGCAGACCTGTGATTGATGCGGTCGAGGGAAGCCCTAATCAATGCTTTTGAAAAGAGCAGTGCTGATCTCAACACCCCTCCCTCCCTCCTGCGCAGAACGAGACCAGCTGACACCCGCCGGCAGCTGTCAGGGTCGCCTCCATCCCAACGCAACTTTCTGCTCCTTTTGTCAAAGGAATCGACGGTGCGGCGATTATAAAACCAACCAGTGCCGTCTGGATGGACTGGTTAAACAGCTAATGCCTTAACCAGACTAAAGCTCGGGATCAGATCAGGGGACTTTATTAGAGAAGGCCGTTCGCTCGAGACCCCACCCAACCGACACAGGAGACACATGGCATTAAAAATCCCTCCTCAAGCCCAAGATACATGCCGAAAACATCCCTAAATCAGACCGAGTGACCAATAAACATGCCTGCTCTCGGCTTGACCTACATTTGAGGGAAACCCCAGACATGCAGGATTTAAAGACTAAAACTGGGGGAAATGACAGGGAAAAGAGCTTCAAAGGTGGTGGTGAGGGTGGCAACATGTTGCAGCAAGACCCAAAAGCAGGATGTCTTGTATTAGGATTAACATACTAGACAATGCCATGATCCTCATTTAAAAGCAACAAGATCCAACCTTGTTTCTGTGCATCAGGCGGAAACAAAAGCCACTGCAACATTTTTTGATATGCAAATGCCTGAATGCATCTCCATCCCTCCTTTGAATATTACAAATGATATCATTTCTGGACACACAAATGCACCTAAAAAAATAACCAGTTAGTTTGGATCACAAAGTCCTTTGGCCAGACAAACCTTCCACTGGCTGGCTGGATGAAATTCAACGCATCTGTTCCAACCCTAGTATCAGAAACCTTTTAAGGACAATGGAGCGTGTATTTTTGGGCCACAGCTTGAGGTAACACTGACTGAACAGTCAGATGACTGGGATTAAACTGACAAAAATATAAGTAGCAAAGCAAACATCTATTCATGAAAACAACGCAATGCACAATGCAAATCAACTTTAAAGCAAATCACCCAGTTTGAGATGGCAGTGGCAGCCTGCCAGCCCCATTCCTTTATGCTGGGTGAAGTTTGGGCACCATCCACATCAAAACACCAGACATCACATCAAACTACATACATATAATGAGCCTGGAGTGAATCTCAGATCAGAATAACGGTGGGTGGGTCTTCATAGCCATGAAGAAGAGGATGATGATGGTGGTGGCAGACAGTCTGGGTTAATTCAGACCAAATAAAAACGTGAAATCAATCCAAATCCATTAAATTCTCGTATTCAGGCTGATAAGCTTCATTTGTATGCATGCATTGGAGGAGGAATCATCCATCAGGCCACCACCATCATCATCATCCTCATCCTCATCACCTCCAGCTCTGAGCTCCACTCTTCTTTTGTCTCGCTTCTGATCGCAACAAACCCCTTTAAACGCATTTACCTGGAGCTGTTTTTGGCACCAGGCTCCATGCCTTGGAAGTTGGTCGTCGTAGTCATGTTGAGCGGGTAATGTGCTCGCTAAACCGCGTTAGAAAGCCTTCAGCTGGACTGAATTCGCTTAAGTCCTTTATCCCGCATGGACTCCGCCCGGGCCAGCTGAAATCCGAGCGCGGCGGAGCGGCCCTTTAGACCAGCCCACGAAGCCCCGCCCACCGCCGCGACGCGCCACCTGATTGGGCGGAGGACCACGGACCCTGGCGTTTGATTGGAGGATTGGCCGTCATTCAGGCAATAGCCTTCATCGGTTTGTGTGATGTAGTTTACTGCAAAATCATCCATAGGATATTGACTAAAACGAGTTATGCGAATATAGTACTTGCTTTTTCATTCTAGTATTTTAAAATACATTAAAGTTCCTTAGAGTTAATAAACAAAAACACCTATATTAATACACATTATAGTCATAGTTTAGTAAAAAAAAATATTTTAATCATATTTTTAATTAAAGTACAATGGATTCTAATTATGTAAAATTATATCTAACAATAATAATTCACTTAATTTAAGAATAATTGCTAAAATTATACAAATTAAAATAAATTGTTTAGAATGCAAAAACTATTTGTGACCCTGGACCACAAAACCAGTCATAAGGGTCAATTTTTTTTAAATTTGAGATCTGAATAAATAAGCTTTCCATTGATGTATGGTTTGGTAGGACAGGATATTTGTCCGAGATACAACTATTTGAAAATCTGGAATCTGAGGGTGCAAAAAAAATCAAAATATTGAGAAAATCGCCTTTATATTTGTTCAACTGAAGTTCTTAGCAATGCGTATTACTAATCAAAAATTAAGCTTTGATATATTTACGGTAGGAAATTTACAAAATATCTTCATGGAACATCTTTACTTAATATCCTAAAGATTTTTTGGCATAAAAGAAAAATGGATAATTTTGACCCACACAGTGTATTGTTGCTATTGCTACAAATATACCCCAGCGACTTAAGACTGCTTTTGTGCTCCAGGGTCACATTGTAAGATTCAGAGCAATGACTAAAACACATTGACAGTTTGATAAAAAGAGAATATTTTATTTTAACAAGAGTTTAGACAATACAGACAGATGCTTGACTTGTCTGAAACATGAATTCCCTCGTTCGTACTCGAGTCAAAACATGTTTAACACAAGTTACGCACTATACATGACCACTACAATAAAAAAAATAAGTTGTAAAACCAATTTGTCTGAATGGAAAACAGAAAATCAATCTGAACTGCAGGATTGTCTGCTTTAAGTATAATAGGAGCAGAACATTTCTTAATTATTTCTTGAAACACAATTTTGGAAAAGCCTGTGTGCTCGTATTCGAACCAGAACAAAACCCTGAACTCAAACACACAGCTCTTATCCTCAATGATTATTAAGGGGAAACACGTATTAGTTGGTCTGTACACAGATGACTGTCTGCATGATGGCCTAGCGATCGCTCGTTCAAAGACTTGGGCTTAACATGTCAGATTTTATGGCAATTAACAATCCCAATGTAATAATTACTGTAGCAGAAACCCTTTATGTACAAAACGAAAGAAAAACATGATGAACTGAAAACACTATACAACAGCAGTTACAGATAACCATGAGGAGAACCAGGAACAGAGAGAGAGAGAGAGAGGTGCAGAGAGATGGGTCGGGGTCGCTAGAGTCGTCCGATTCAGATGTGTCCTCCTGTCTGTTGCTGGAAAACGTCAATTGTGTCTTCATCCTCCATTTCCAACTGCAGAAGAATAACATGAGGTCATTTATTATTCACTATTATTAATAAACACAAGAGACGTGCGGTCAGTAGAGAGTCACATGAGGACAGCTCTTTCAGAATTCCCAAGACTTCCTGTTGACTGTGAAATTGACACCCATCTGCTGTAACTACAGTTCACTCCTATCCCATGATGCAGCAGCACAATGATGCTGTCAAGCCAGATTCATTCAGTGGGTGAGATGCAGTCTATTATGTTTGAAAAAAACTGGTTTTCTTGCCTAAATGTTCATCTGAGAGCACACATGACGCCTGCTCTTTCTAAATCAAACAACAAAAGCTTTAAAGTCAACATGAAATGCTTTTAACTTCCAATCTGAGAAAACAAGAGCAGGACTTTATCCACCAGCTTTTGATTGGATAATAAAAAGTGGCCTATGGTACGGTTTTTCAATGATAATACAAACTGGATTCTGATTGTTATACTAATTTCCTACTGTAATAAACGTTAACATTGTTTTTAAATGGCCATAAATGAACAATTAAATGTTCATAAATTAGGCAGTACAAGAAACACTACAATTAGGGTTGGGTACCGTTCACATTAGAACCGGTACCTGAATCAGTACCTGAAATGCGGTACCGGTACCCAACGGTACCTTTTTCTGTACTTTACTCTCTGTCTAATAACAAAAACATTTATTTCAGTGAAAAAATAAGTCCAAAAACTCTCAATTTCAACATTTTGAACAATATGGCCCTACAATTTTTTTTTCTTCCAGAAATTCTTGTGTTTTATTTTTTTCTGATAATCAAATGAAGGCATGAAACATTTATTTATTTTTAATCAAATGAAAATGAAACCCTTTTATTTTTTGGCAAACAAACAGAGGTTTACTGTTAAAATTAATACATGGTAGAAAAATTGTGTGAATATTCCTTTAAAAAGTTTTAATAATAATTGTATTTTTTCTACAATTAAGTGGTTAATGTAGTTGTGATAATTATTTTTTATCATTTAATTGTTTTATGTAAATTTGTCAGTAAATGGGATATATAAAGACGCACATTATACTGTACAAAAGTAATACAAGAGTAATATATTTCTGTTACATGTTAAACCGCACTTTTATTTTGACAGGTTGCCGTGAAGTTTCTGTGTGTAACTTATACAGTATGATATGATGCTAGTTTTCTCAAATGAAACGGTAAAAACGATTAATAACGATTAATTGCATCCAAAATATAAGTTTTTGTTTGCATAATATATGTGTGTGTTCTGTGTATATTTATTATGTATATATAAATACACACACATACAGAATATATTTTGAAAAAATGTACATGTCTATATTTATATTCATATAATTTATATTATAAATAAATACATTTAATATATAAATATATACATGCATCTGTGTGTATTTATATATACATAATACATATACACAATACACATACATATATTATGTAAACAAAAACTTTTATTTTGGATGTGATTAATCGTTTGACAGCACTATAAATACACACACATATATATATATATATATATATATATATACTGTATATATATGTGTACACACCTTTCCCATTAAGCTAATTTGAAGCAATATTGTGCAAAGGGCTACACAAACTTGAATCGAGCTGAATATAAAACTATATTTTAATTACAAATTACAAAATACAAATGTTTTTTCATTGCAGTAATTAACAGTTGGGAAGGAACCTATGTAATTATCGTGAAAACAATGCAATTAGGCTTCATTTTCTTAATGTTCTTAACAATGCCATTAAGCATTATTTTGATGAGCTCAATATTCACAAACAGGTTTTATGAGCTTTGCCTTTTACTTTACAATGAACAGGGTTAATTTGAACTCGTGTGTCTAAAAACACCTGCGCACACACCTGTGCAGAGTGATGTCACTCCACAGAGTGAAAGGCAGTGATGTCATACCTGTGCGGGCGTGTCTGTTTCGTTGATCGGCTGTCCGTCAAACCGGAATCGAATCTGCCTCATCGTCAGTCCCTGAAAACACAAGAGCACATCAGTCCAGTGATTCAGGAGCGGCACGGCACCAATGTGACAACCGGCGCCATTTCATACTTTCAGTTTTCATTTGCATTTTAGTAAAACCTTTGTAATTTTATGTGCTTTTCACATTATTATTCTTTTTTTATTATTATTATTTAGGCTTACTTTATTTTTTAGTTTTAGTTTTTATTTATTTTATTTACAGTTGAACAAAGAAAACTAGAAATGTTGCCTTGACAACTAACTGAATTTAAGAGTTTCATCTAATATTTATATTTTATTTTAGCTTTATTTGAATTAACAAAATGTTTTAATAGTTTTAGTTAATGAACCCTGCTGAAAACTGAATAAATATTGAATTACAAATGAATTAGACTTATTTTTGTATGAATCAAATGGCAACTCCGTCTCAAAAGACGTTATGACACTCAAAATTTTACTATTATTTTCATTTGAATTTTAGTTACATTTTAGTAAATTTGTTATATTTTAGTTACATTTTATAAATGTTGTTATGTCTTTTTGATTTTTTTTTAATTGTTACTATTTAGGTTTATTTTTTTTATTTCAGTTTTTTATTTTATTTACAGTTAGTCATTTTACTGCTTTGACTTTAACTAAATCAAAATTCAAAATGTTGCCTTCACATCTAAGTGAAATTAAGTGTTTCATCTAATATTTATATTTTAGCTTTATTTGAATTCACAAAAAAAGTTTTAATAGTTATAGTTAATGAACCCTGCTGAAAACTGAATAAATCCTGAATCCTGAATGAATTAATCAATTAGACCGGTTCATTTGAATGAATCGACTGGCAACTCCAAAGATGTTAAAATGGTCAAAAGCAACATTAAAATGCTAATCTGAAGGTACGTCCACAGCATCCGACATCTTAGCGGATGTCCCACCCCTCAAAGGGAATTGAAAGTCTGAGATAAAGACAGCTGATCAGCTGAAACCTCAAGCCTTCATATTTATTTTCCGCTGTTGACAAGGATTTCCTGAAGTCTGAATGAACATGAACCTCAGGGCAGAGACGCTTCCTTCCCCGCGCGCCAGTAAATGCTGTCCTACTTCTGCTGGTGAAACTCACAGCCCCACAATGAGATTAAACCCTCCGCCTCTGCCAGGAAAACATGTTAGTGACCTAAAGATCACGCGTCTCCTCGCGGAGCATCTTAACCTTGTGTGTTTACAGCACTGTTAATAAAGCCTGCTCGTGCTCATGGACATGAAGACTGTATGGACTTCTGATGAGCTGAACGGAGTCAAACTGAGCAGAAATGGTGATCAAGTCTCTTTCTTTGTCATACGTGAACATTAGAGTCATTGTTCTCTCTCGAACCCTCTCTGACATGGAAGAAAGCTTGGGCCGGACGCACAGGACCATTAAGCGGACATGAGGGAGTGATAAAGCCAGCAGACGGTAAGACTGTTGAGGAAATACATGGATGCACCAGTTATTATTGATCAGACTGAAGAGCTTTTGTGCCGATGGCCGTAACCGTCTTGCAGACTGAGCACTGCTGCAACCCATCGGACACATTCACATTCAGATTAATACAGCCTGCTTCAGTCCTTTCTCAATGACTTTGATTGGTGTTATATTGAGGATGAGCCAGGCTCAGATACTGTATGTTTCTTCATGTCATGTTCTGTGTAGAACGACATTATCTATCAAATATCAGTCATTCTTGCAATTTGTAGAAAGTACACAAATGCACAAACACATTTAGGTTACAGTCGCATCCATTTCTGAATAAATGATTTACATTTCAAAGCTTTTAACACAGTGTTCTTTCATTTTAAAGAATGTTATTAACCGATAGGGGTGTGCGATACTGCAAATTTTGGTATCGATCCGATACCAAGTAAATACAGGGCCAGTATCGCCGATCCTGATACTTGTCATTTAAAATTACATACATTTAAATGACCAACAACAATTTAAAAAAAATTACAATAACTAATGTTGATATGACTAATATTATATTCACCTTAAAGCTACGTGGGTATTATTTGCCTTTCTAAGGACTTTGCAGGCAGAGGAGCCCAGAACATGAAAGCAATGCAGTTTCATGTTAAGTATTTTCCTCCCATAGAAAAGAGTTATAAAAAAATGTACGTGGCTTAATAAATTAAGAACGTAAAATACAAAACTCAGTATACACCTTATTAATGTTGCAAACTAGATATACAAGTTAGCAGATGTGTCCAGAATATGAAAGCAACGCTCAAAGTTTTCAAACTATGCATTTTCCTCCCATAGAAAACCATTATAAAGAAAAGTATAACGTAAGTGGCTTATTGAATGAAGACAGTGATATGAAAAAGAACTATTAAACCATAACTCGTTTATTATTGAAAGGATTTTCGTATTTACTGTATTTTCTGTTTATTTTATACATACTGTAATAGTTGTTTGTTATTAATGCAATAAAAAAACTGTGATATGAAAAGGCCAAATTATAGTTTATAAAAATATATACTATGAATGTACAGGTAAGCAGATGAACCCAGAACATGAATGCAACATGCTGAATTTAATTTCCTCTCATTGATAACCAATATAAAAACATTTAATATGGTGTAATGGAGGAAAGAAATAATATTCAAAGGCCAAACTCGGTATACTCCTTACAGTGATACTGCATAAAAAGGACAAATTCGGTATACAGTTATATACAATGTGTACTATGTGAAGGATTTCCTTCCTCCCCTTTTCATTTCGTTTGTAGCTCGGAGTTCTACCGTTCCATCTCTCGCTGTAGCCAAAACCATCCGCTCGCGCTTGCTGCTTGGAGCCTCTGAGTCACGTGATGCATGACAACAAACCAGCGTAGCAGGGGAGGAGCAGTAATGTTTGCATACGGGATGTGAAAAGAGCGGAATATACGCCCACAGACATGTCTACACTTTGATAAATGTATTAAGCAATGTATTAAGTGTATAGGAGAAAAAAATCACCGAAAGTATCGATCTTATCAGGCTAGTATCGATCCGATACAAATACCAACGTTGGTATCGATACTATCGATATTTGGATCGATCCGCCCACCCCTATTAACCGAAGCCTTGATTTCTGTGAAATTGATCAAAATGAAGTAAGCTTATGATTAAAAAGAACAAACATCTGCCAGCAGACTTGGAAAAATGAACTTAATTCAAAAGTAAAATAAGTTTCCATTCCCCACTGATAGACATTTGCTCTTGTTTTAAACATAAACTTGCGTCATTTTATTCAGTTTTTTCAGAAAACAGGACTTCATATCCTTATTTTGCTTCTCACGTAAATGTATCTTGATTAAGGATGTTTAGATATTTTTATTGGAAAACAAGATTTTAATTTTTTTGCAGTGTGTGCAACATCTAATGCCATGACTTTATCAATTTAAGACTTTCTGCTCTGATTTAATACATTTGTAAGGTCTTAATTTGTGAAATGGTGAATTGAAACTCTCTAAGACCCGCAGAAATGCTGGAAAGGAGGCCAAGGAACATCTGAATGTAAAAATAAAAAGTTCATGCTTAAGATGCTAAGTGCATGCATCAAAAGGTGATATTTTATCATTGAGTATATCTTCAAAACATGTTGTGCCACTGCTGAACTGTTTTGTGATACTGAAATTAAATATTCTCCAAAACTGGAAAAATAAAGGAAAATGATATACAAATCATCCATGCAAATGCAGATTTGAGGTGGGGAAAAAAATAAGAACTGGCTAGTTTTTTTTTTTAAATGAGGAAACATTTTGCTAAATTAATCGTTAAAAAAAAAATTTGATTTTTTTTATAAAAACATTTATTTATCATTCAATTCAATACATAGGTTACAACATCACTCAAAAAAGGGCAAAAAAAGGAGAAATCTCTTCACATGCACATCATTCAATATGTTCAAAAATGTTTAAATTAAAGTTTTCGGTCTTGTAGCTGATACGAGCTCACAGAGGAGATTGTGTGACTTCATTTAACACAATGTATGTGTGTGTGTGTGTGTGTGTGTGTGTGTGCGGGTTTATGTGGTTTATGAGGACACAAATTTGTATAATGACATGGGTATGACAGAGGTATTACAATTTGAAGGTGTTTTATGAGGACACTGCCTATGTCCCCGTAATTCAAAACGCCTATAAATCATACAGGGTGAGATTTTTTGGGGGAAAGTTGAAATGCACAGTCTCCTGTGAGGGCTAAGTTTAGGTGTAGGATAGGTGTAGGGCATTAGCACATACAGTTTTTTCAGTATAAAAACCATTACGCCTATGGAGAGTCCCCATAAACCACAAAAACCAACGTGTGTGTGTGTGTGTGTGTGTGTGTGTGTGTGTGTGTGTGGCCGGCCGTGACCTCACCTGTCTCTCACAGTAGGCCTTCATGAGCTTGCTGAGAGGTGTGTGTCTCTTGATTTTAAACTGGACCACTGACCCGTCCTGTCCCGCCACCTTCAGATTGATGTGGTCGTTGTTCTCTGTCTTTACCCCCTCCTGCGAAATCAAAAACACATATGTACAAACATAAAAGTTTATGAGATATTACATCATTATTATTTGCATATTTTATGAACAAATTTCACTTGCAATCGTTAAATTAAATTATTTATGGACAAATTGCTCAACCACTACACAATATCCACATAAAATACTGTAATATTCTAAATAATGGCTCAGTCATCTATAATTTATCAGTAGGAGTGCTGTTTGTAGTTTGATGATTAAAATAGAAAGTGAATTCATGTTATAATCACATGATAATAACATGAACCGGGCAAGCCAGAGGCTAACATGTGACTCTCATAGTCAGCACAGACACATATGCTCTTTACTAGCTGAGGTACACAATATGATGTGGTCTTATGAAAAAAAAAATCATGATTTTCATAATGCATATAAATGCTGTCCATCACAAACCTGACCAAAATGACTATACATGATCTAAAAATAACTAGTTTCCAGTCTTGGTCATTGTGCATGTCTCTCCAAATAAAATAGCAGCATCTTTTATGTTTGAAAATCCACTCCAACAATAAACAAACACGTGCATGCTCATCTCTGTGGTGGTTATTTGTGTCTTTGAGTTTTATTAGCATTATTGTGCATGAGTTGCAGTGTTTCACGTGATGAATGGATTCTAATGTGAGCATCAACTCAAACCAACAGAGAAATAGTTTCCATCAGGATTTAGTCAACAAATACTCAGAGCTCTCGCGCCTAGCGCGTTTCTATCAGCACTAAACCTGATATAAAAGTCATTTGAGCGCATTTTCTCCTTTATATTTTAATTTGAACGCGTCTGCGTGTGTCGCGCGCGGCGTGAGCTCTTCACGCGCGTTCACACGGCTTCTTCCGGTGTTTCTGAGGCGGCAGTTACAGTATTTATCCACTACGCGCGATATTTCACATTAAAAATCAAACCATCTGCGCATTTGCGTGTTTTCGCGAGGCCTCGCACGCCTCTGACGCTGACTAATAATAAATAATCCCTTCGTTTTTAAACGCCACTCACCTTGGGCTTCTCGTCGGCCATGGTTATTGTATTTGCGCTTCTCTACGCCGCCACACAAAGACTCCGCGGGGACGCGCACGTCCGCGCCCCCGATTAAAAACAGCAGTGGCGTGCGCGATCCCGAGCGGCGCGTCCGTTGACCGCGCTCCGTCGCGATTGGCGAGAGCGGGTGTCACGTGGTGCCGTGCGCGGGACCGGGGAAACATGCACGCGCATTCGTGCACAACGTCTTTTCTTGAAAAAAAAACGTTGGTACAAATATGAATAGAAATAACACAAAATGATGATTGTTTAATAGTGAATATCATATATAATCATATGGCAAGGGCATCCACGAGAATGTGTGTGTTGATTCTGAGGGAATGAGCAGTTCTCTCTCTGGGCTGAAGGGAAGGGAAGCCATTTTGTTCTCTCTGTGTTTCACAGCTCGAGCTGAACGCACCTCAGCCGTTATGTATTATTCAAAACCAGTGTGAGCAAACTACAACTAACAAGTGATATATTTACATTCAAATCATACTGAACCTCTTATGAGAAACATTTTACCCCAATGAAATGACAGTAGGCTATATATACTGTATATATAGATATTAGACAGTACATTTAACACCATAGTATTTTAAAGAAACACTGCATTCTGTATTGAACGTTTTATTTTAGTTATATCAAGTGATGAAAAACACGTCTTATTAAAAAAAATATATTAATTAAAAATATCCTATCAAAAGTAAGGGAACAGTGTTAATTATATGATTAATGACATACTAGAACAGTGTTTTTTTATTTTTGGTTTATTTATTTTGCCTTTACACACACTGAACCTAATTTTAAGCTAGAACAGATCATATTAAAACATCTTATAATTAAATATTACTTAAATGTTTTAGTCTCTGGCCGTTTCTCAAACGGAAGGCTGCATACGTCATCAAGCTTGGTTTATTTCAGTTAACCGAGCATTACATTTGCGAGTCAAAAGCATATTACAACAATTTACTCTTAAAGGTGCAGTGTGTAGTTTTTAGCGACATCTAGCGGTTGAGTTTGTGAATTGCAACCAACGGCTCAGTCCCCCGCTCACCCCTCCCTTCAGAGAAGCTATGGTGGCCGATACAGGGCTAAGATGCCGTCGTCTGAGACCGCAGAGAGTAATGAGGTTTCTTTACAAAGGTAAATTAAGGCATTATATTTACTTAATTATTCAATAAACGATGTCATTGCGAATATTACTGTTACTTGTTCATCATTGTGTCAGTGTTTTTTCGCGAGAATAACATAGCAGAGATGGAAACTCGAGTCAGAGACTTGGACTCGAGTCACACTTAAGTCGCATAAATAAAGACTTTGGACTTGAACGTGAACAGCTGACTCGAGACTTGACTTGGACTCGTGAACAGCTGACTCCAGACTTGACTTGGACTCGTGAACAGCTGACTCGAGACTTGACTTGGACTCGTGAACAGCTGACTCGAGACTTGACTTGGACTCGTGAACAGCTGACTCCAGACTTGACTTGGACTCGTGAACAGCTGACTCGAGACTTGACTTGGACTCGTGAACAGCTGACTCCAGACTTGACTTGGACTCGTGAACAGCTGACTCCAGACTTGACTTGGACTCGTGAACAGCTGACTCCAGACTTGACTTGGACTCGTGAACAGCTGACTCGAGACTTGACTTGGACTCGTGAACAGCTGACTCGAGACTTGACTTGGACTCGTGAACAGCTGACTCCAGACTTGACTTGGACTCGTGAACAGCTGACTCCAGACTTGACTTGGACTCGTGAACAGCTGACTCGAGACTTGACTTGGACTCGTGAACAGCTGACTCCAGACTTGACTTGGACTCGTGAACAGCTGACTCCAGACTTGACTTGGACTCGTGAACAGCTGACTCCAGACTTGACTTGGACTCGTGAACAGCTGACTCCAGACTTGACTTGGACTCGTGAACAGCT
>CM041794.1:41107480-41272480 GCA_023376895.1 Aspiorhynchus laticeps | reverse complement strand
ATATACCATGTGTATTTGTGTATGCATTACTAAAATTAAATGCATAATGTTTTTTTATATATTTATGCTTAAGATAACATTTTATGTATTATCTATATCTATCTATCTATCTAATCTACACGCAAACACACACACACACGCAAACACACACACACACACACACACACACACATATATATATATAATGTTATGTGTGTTTCTTGCAGCTCATTCCCGGCGCTGGACTTCATCAGAAGCACTTGGGTTTTGAATGGGGTCCTGGAGATCTGTTAGTGTATGAGACAAACTACAGACTGCAAGGTATTCATATCCACACTGGAAAGACTCTTCACTCTGTAGGTATGATGACAAAATTTTCAAACACCCCTAAGCTCAAAATGGATCACATGATTAGACCGAGCTGAAAATTCCCTTTACGACGACACCTGGATTGTGAAAATCAGTTGAGGATTGCGAAAGTTATGATATTTATAATAACGGGGAATATATTAAAATACTATACATTAATTACAATAGAAGTCATGTGACCGAAAATGCTTATTATACACACATTTTTGCTTGTAACTTCCTCATTTTATAAGATATTTGCATGAAATTTGACTAGAAGGTATAATTTTGTTAGTTCTTTCAAAGTAAATCATGCACATTTACTGTTTTAGCTGGAATGGGCATCAGACCCATCGTACCTCACTGAAAACAATTATAATTAATAAGCGTTCATTCATATTCATAAACATTTATTTTCAGAATACAAGAGAAAACAACAATACACATCACTATTAATTGTTAATTCATGTTCATACAAGTACACAACAAATATTCATTGTCATTCACAAAAGTACAACTTTTGTTATTGTTTTTAGAACGAGGCCTGGAGTGCATCTCACACAGCGCGTTCGCTAATCTAACGTTACCCGCCACAAATGTGACTAACGTTACCCAATTTCCGCGATTTAGTAAAATACCTTCTCCTCTATGGATTTCGATGGAATTTCGTCAGTACCAAGATAAAAGCTATGTATTTATGTCCACCTAACTTTCAGTATTGTCCAAAGCTTAGATGAAGCCCGCCGACCGGTTGAAAGCCACGCAAATCTTCCGAAAGTCACGGTGACCTGAAAACACCTCAGGGCTGAAATCCCGAAGTGTCCAACGCTGCAGGGGTTTGCACTCGACGTAGTTACCATCGTATTCAGGAAAAACATACTCCAACCAGACTGGCAGGAGTAGATATTGAATGACACACACATTAACAGCACCACGCAGTTTGGAACACATTGTTGAGACAGAATGTTCGCCGCGAGTGGTTCCTATGTCATCATACCTACACTCTGTTAATGTGTGAACGAGGGATGATGAAGTGAAGGTTGTCAAATCCTCATCAGTCTGTTGTGTTTCTGCTCAGGCCCGAGGTCTGCAGGCTCTCCGTTCGTTCACATCGTGAGGAAAGATGAAGACATCTGCTCTCCCATCCTGCGCAAACTCTTCAACGAGTCCCATCTCATCTTCGTGGGGCTGCAGAAAATCAAAGAGGACGTGCCCAGCAAAAACAAGAAGTCACAGTGAGTCCTCATGCCTGATAGTGTGGAGGTGCACGAAAGCACACGCTTCTGCTGAGATGATCTGATGTGTCGTTGTCTCCTGCAGGTTTGTGAGCATCAGTAAGAACTACAGGTCTGTGATCAGAGCCTGTATGGAGGAGCTGCAGCAGAACGCAGGTAAACATCACATGACACACATCACACACGAGGAAGATGAAGCTCTTGATCGTGTGTTCTTTCTCTTTTCAGTTTCAACACAAGATGGTTCTTTAGCATCACAGTATGGAGATCAGGTACTGTACATTACACAGGCTAAGATCGACCTCGAATCAAAACTGACTGATATATTGTATTTGTATGATCAGAGCAGGGTATTTTAATGTTTAATTTTCTGATAATTGGTATTCAGTTTCACAGTTTCATTCTAATCAGTGTTGGTATCATTAACTAAAACTATCAAAAAACATTTTTGCTAATTGAAATAAAACAAATAAAATGCAAAAACATAAATTGAATGAAAATGAGAATGTTGTCTTGGCATTTAATAGAAATAAAATAAGTTTAAGTTGCAATATAAAATGACTAAAACTTAAATAAAAATGAATAAACGTTAAATAGAAATATTAAAAGAATACAGCAAAAACAAAATTATTAGAAAAAAAAGAACTAACTCAAAATACTGTAATATATTAATAATACTAAAATAACAGATTTTGTAATTATTTAGGATGCTTTATTTTATAAGTCATTAGATCACTACAATGAAAACATCATTTTCATGCATTCTGAATGTTATTTTATATGCTTTATTATGTAAAGATAAATTAATGTTTATGCTACTACAATACAACCATAAATATGCATGCATTCTTAATATTATTTTACATGCTTTAGTTTATAAAAAGTGTAATTGACTATGATTATAACAATAAAAACATTATGCATGCATTCAGATTTTTTTATGTGCTTGATTTTAGAAAGATACATTTATTGTTAAATTACAAAATTAAAACAATATGCATGCATTCTAAATATTTCATATGCTTTCTAAAGATAAATTAATAATTAATTCCAACAATAAAAACATTATATTCATGCATTCTGAATATTAAAAAAAAAAAAAAAAAAAAAGTTATAAAAGCAATGATACATTTTCCTAAAGTAAAAAATGTATTTGTAATTTTTCTTTTTATTGTCCTGATTCTGAAACAATTTTTCTGACATAATGAAGGTCACATGAGCAGAGAAAAATAATATTATGATCTTATCAAACCCTGATGGATAAAGTCAAGTCCTCATGATTTTCAACCTAATGTTCTGTTTGACTCAGAAATCCATCAAATCACTAAATAAATATTTGTCTGATCTCTCCAGGTCTCTATTCTCTTGGCGATCGAGCTCATATGGAACTTGTGTGAGGTTCTCTTCATCGACGCAGCTCCAGGTAGAGACGGCTAAAACTGTCAGAAACCTAGATTCGAGCAGGCTAGTTTTTCTGACTTGATTTTGTTTTGATGTTGCAGCCGGATCTCTGTTGCTCCAGCTGCTGGATTGGGTGCGTCTGCACAAGTCGGACGTGGACACGAGAGCGCGAGAGGTGTTACAGAGCGACAGCCCTGCCCAACATCAGTCCTACTGGGACGTGGTATGAAACACATGACCCCTGACCTCCAGAACATCTGAACATCATCAACCGTGTCCTTACGTATGTGTGTGTGTGTGCAGGTGATCAGTTTAGTCCTGCAGGGCCGTACGGATGAAGCCCGTCAGGTGCTGTACAGACAGGCGTCTCTGCGAGCGGAGAGCAGCTCTGTGTTCAAACGCATGGACGGCCTGTTACAGACCATGCCCATATTTAATGTACGTACATCAGGACATAACATGCATCTGACACACGTTTCCTAAACCTGTTAAGAACATGTTCTATTTCACCCCAAAATCAGAAGAAATTATGTTATTCAAGAAAATGAAGCACATTTCAAGATTTCATTGTATATTTTAATTATTTGAATGACAATTAAGCACATTTAAACTCTAAATTCGTAATACTGCAATGCAAAAAATGCATTAACAAATAATATTACACTACAGTTCAAATGTTTGGGGTCAGTAAGATCAAATCAGCATATTAGAATGATTTCTGAAGGATCATGTGACACTGAAGACTGGAGTAATGATGCTGAAAATTCAGCTGCGCATCACAGGAATAAATCACATTTTACTATATATTAGAATAGTAATTAGTTATTTTAAATTATAATAGTATTTCACTTTATTACTGTATTTTTGATTAACTAAATGCTGCCTTGGTGAACAGAAGAGACTCCTTTCAAAATATTTTAAATCTTCTGACCCTAAAATATGAAAAGTAGTGTAAATATTATAATAATATATCAATTAAAACTATGTATAAAATATATTTAATTGTATTTATAAATTATTGTAGTATTCGTTGTGTTGTCTTTACTATATACTGATGTAAATTTATGTAAAAACAATTGATTCACAATTGAGAACAACATAAAAACTTAAAAGTAAAATATAAATTAAAAATAGAATGAAAAATTAAATGCAAAAATGTTATTTTTGTCATTTTCTGTGTAAAATAGAATATTTTGTTTTCTTTAAAATTTTGGGGTGACCTGTTTTTGAGAGATTTACCCTTAATTTTAGAGCTTATCACTTTTCTAAAACATTGTCTCTATAAATATTGCTAAAGTAATTGAATTCTGCATGTGTGTTTGTTGGTGCAGCCCACAGGTACTCAAACACTGACCGAGTTTGATGTCAAATGGAGACACTGGCACGAGGAGTGTGACCGCTGTCTCCAAGACAACACCTTCGCTAGCAACCGTCACCTGGAGACCATCTGCAAGGTGAAGAGTCCCGACCTCTGATGAGCTCTGCTCGAGTCTGCTGAGAGCGCGTGATCCTGACTCTGTCTGTCTCTGTCAGATCCTGGTTGGTGATGAGGACACGTTACTGGAGCAGAAGGAGCTGCTGAGCACCTGGTATCACTTCCTGGTCACACGGCTGCTCTTCACTCACCCTACAATCAAACCGCCCGATCTGCACTACTACGCACAAGTACAGACAACCAGTTATATATCAGTGTCACTGAGATACACTTCTAGTTTTATTCAGATTTTTAATTCGTTTTTATTTTTTAGATTTTTTCTTTTTAATTATTTTTTAATTGTCTATCTAGTTTTTATTAATTTTTATTTCATTTTTAGTTAATCATTTTAGTATATCAAGTTAAACTAAATTATGTAAAATATTAAGTATTTTTTTTACTATTTACTGTTTGATTTTATTTTAGATAAAGTTTATTTTGATAGTTTTTTTTCATTTTTGGAGTTGTTATTATTTTATAAAAATTGTTTGGCAACTAGCTGAAATAAAATAAGTTAAAAATAAATGTGTATATATATATATATATTGTGTGTGTGTGTGTTATTTTTTTCAGTTTATTTTATTTTTATTTTTATATTTATTTTAATGTTTTCCTTTTAAAGTTTTAGTACTTTTGATTTGTCTGTCATTTTTAATGATTTGTTTTTTAATTGTCTATAGTTGTTTTGTCTATAGTTTTATTCTATTTGTCTGTAGTTTTTTATTGCTTTTTATTATTTATTTTTATTTTGGTTTATTATATTTATTTTAGTATATTAGTAAATGAAAATTAGAAAATGTTGCCTTGACAACTATTATTTTAATATATATTTCAGTTAAAGTTTTTCATACTTTGAATTTGAATTTTTATATATAAAATCAAGTTAAATAAAATAAAAATTGTTGCTATGACTACTAGCAGAATAAAATTGTGTTTTTATGGTTTTAGTTTTAGCTAACTATAATAACCCAGCATGCAGCACAAGTAAAGCTGGCTGATATCATACAAACAGCTGACAATTAGTCATGATATCTGAACTTGATTTGATAGATTTCACTGTGTATAAATCTATAAACTCCAGCTGTCCAGCTCCATATGTCATACTGACCCTGTGCTTGTGTTGCAGTCGAGCATGACCATGTTTCTGGGTCTGCGGGCGTCTCCGGAGCCTCTGGACATCATCCTGCTGTCAGCCTTTGAGTTTGACCTGCATCAGGTGATCAAAGACTGCAGGTGTGTTAACTCTCTCAGTACAGACACACATTCAGAAGAAGAGTCTGTGAATCCTTCAAACTAACTCAGACGTTTGATGTTTCTGCAGCATCGCGCTCAATAACTGGTGGTTCGTGGCTCACCTGACGGACCTGCTGGATCACTGCAAACTTCTGCAGTCACACAACCTCCAGTGCGTATCTCACATCAGATCAAGCCTTCAGATCTGACAGACACTTAGAATGTCACTCAAGATTTCTTGCCCATAAAAAAAGTCACATTTTAGTGTTTTTAGGAACATTTTCCATTCATATATGTAAATGACCTGTAAATGAACTAAACCTACAGATTCATGTGGCTCTTTGAGATGGTTTTGGTTGATGTGATGCTCATAACTCTGTTCTGGTTTTGTGTTTTTGTAGTTTTGGTTCTAATCTGCGTGAGTTTCTGGTTTTGGAGTATGCCTCGGGTCTCTTCACGCATCACAGGTGATTGAAACCCATTATTTACCTCTGCAGACTGAGTAAGTCATGAAAACAAGTCTAGGTCACACTTTACCCCAGCGGTTCTCAAAGTGTGGGGCGCGCACGAGTATTGCAGGGGGGGGCGCGGGCCATCAGCAGAAAAAGAAAATAAATAAAACAGTAAACAGCCAAAGGACGTAACTTAGAATGGGAGATGGATCGGTTTGTGAAAGGGAAGAGAAAAGCCATAGACGAAGTCGCACAGACCCAGGCAGGTGCTGTTCATTCAAAAGCTAAATGCAGAAAATATGACGGGGCATATGCATTCTTACTCTCGGCTTCACTCACCGGACGGGCGTCGCGCGGCTCGCACCGCAACAGCTCTACACTGGACGCGACAAAGCGACCGTTGTAAATCATTTTAACTTTGTGTCAGTACGTCATAACTAAACCGAGGCATCAGTTTAATGTCGGGTATTGTCGCGCCGCGCCGTATCCAGTGTGTAGACAGCATCACTTATTATAATGGGTTCTGCTGTAACTTATTTTGCCGCTCGCGTCCGGTGTAGACACGGTGTTAATTTCGTTGGTGAGGAGGAAAGGCCTCTGTGTGTCCTGTGCCTTTAGCGGACAGCATGAAACCCACAAAAATGAATAAATAAGATAACAGAGAGAATAATAACAACAGTTATTCACTCTGCGCTTTTTTTCAATGATTCAAGTGATGCAGGTGTTTTTTTCCCCCTGTAGGCATTTTAAATAAAAAAAGCATTAATTTTTCATAATGTTTAGTGAAATTAGTTGGGATGGGGATTCGGGGGGGGCAGATTTTTTTATAGGTTTAAAGGGAGGCGCGACCAAAAAAGTCTGAGAACCACTGCTTTACCCTAAAAGAAAAATAAGAAATTACATTTCCCCATTTTTACAAGTTACATAGTAACTTTCATGACACAAAAATGTGCCCATCATTGTGAAGCATTATTTTCTTTATGCAAAATATAAATATTTATAAACTAATTATTAAAAAATTATACTTAAACTATACAAATTTTATACAATTATTAATTAATAATATATTCAGTAATATTTTAATATTCAACTATTTTTTAGTTAATCTTTAGGTAAATTTGAATAATGTTAGATATAGTTAATATATAATAAACATACATTAAGGTAAATTTGTTAATGTATAATTTAATTTAAATATTAAATAAATATAATTTATTACATAATAATATATGATAATTAAAATATTTTTTTTATTTATATTTTGTCAATAAATAGCGTATCATTATATTTAAACACAATTATTTTAATTTTAATTTACTATAATTATTTTTTAATATGACTCACATATGCTTGACTCTGAGTGAATCTTGATTTACCCAATAATGAACTGCTCGGAATTCGTGTGTGTGTTAGTCTGTGGCAGCTGGCGGTGGATTATTTCGATCACTGTCCTGAGTTCGGTCGTGTGTATCTGGAGCTGCAGATCGAGAGAGTCCCGCTCGACACCGAACGCAAAGCCATTAAAGTCCTGCGGATCTGTGAGGACAGACAGATGAGTGAACAGGGTGAGTGACCACAACCGTCTCCGCGTTTCAGACTTAAACTTCACATTAAAACAATAAACAATGACTGTCTATAAATGAGCAGCTCATTTTGATTGAGTGCTGATAATCAAAGCCTATGAGACCGTCATCATGCCAGATGAAGTAAGAGTGGATCTGTGTGTGTTTCAGTGCGCAGCATCTGTAAGATCATGGCTAAAAGAGCTCTGAGGAACAACAGACTGGGGTCTGCTCTGTCCTGGAGCATCAGAGCCAAAGACGCTGCGTTCGCTACACTCATCTCTGAGAGGTTACACACTATCTATCTATCTGGCTGTCTATGCCAATATCCATAAGGTATTATATTGCCCTTTTTTCCTAAGCCATGCTTTTTTTCCACAGGTTTCTTCAGGATTACAGTAACAAAGGCTCTTTCACAGATCTGGATTTGTTGGATAATCTGGGTCCCGCTATGCTGCTCAGTGACAGACTGACGTTTTTAGGTACAATATGAGAGGCCGATGCCATTTATGAGATTTATCTGAAGCACAAGATCCTCTATAATTCAGTGCGTCATATTTCAGTCCGCCGTTCATTCTCAGATCCGTTGAACACTGCTTTCATTCAGCTTTCCTGCACAACTGTGATCGATTCCTCAGCCACATTCATTTAAAAAAGAAACAGCGTGTTTCTTTTTCATCTAATAACTTGCTCATCAAATAATATTAAACAATAACTAAAGCTAGTCAGTCATTGTTTTTGGTAAATGCACATTCAGTTTTGACTTCACTGCAAAAAAGCCTCATCTTACTTAGTACTTTTGTCTTGTTTCTAGTCAAAATGTATAAAAATTCTTAAATCAAGATGCATTTACTAGATAAGCAAAAAGATATGTGTGACCCTGGCTGTGAAAACCCAGCTAAAGTCATTTTTGGGTGATTTACTGTTTTCTACATGAAATCATTCTTCATAAGGTAAAGAACATTCTGTGAAAATGTAACCTAGATATCGTTAATATTGACTAAGACCATGTCAAAGATTTAAATCATAGTGAAATTAATGGTTGAAATCAAAACTTTGATGCTTTTTATCTCATAATTAGATTTTGAGACTTAAGTTTGGATTTCACAAAGAGGGTCACAGTCTTGTTTCCTGAAAAAAAAAAAAAAGTAAATGTAAGTGCATTTTGCTTAAAACAAGTAAAATACTCTTAAAATAAGATTTTTTTCTTACCCCACTGGCAGTTTATTTTACTTATTTTAAGAAAAATGCACTTAATTTATTTTTTTCTTCCCTCAGGATAATAGACTAAATATCTTGCGTCTTTTTGCGTATCTAGTAAATTCATTAAGATTTTTTTTGATATTTTGACTAGAAACGAGACAAAAATAGTAAGATATGCCTTTTTTTTTCTTTTTTTTTTAACAGTGTTCAGTTTTAAACCATCCAGTCGTCATGTTACATATGTAAAAATGATTTCTAATGCAATTTCATATTGTCTGTAAGGTCTTTTAACCATGAGATGCATGACTCTGTGTGTTTCCAGGAAAGTACCGTGAGTTTCACAGGATTTACGGTGAGAAACGTTTCTCAGAGGCGGCCAAACTCCTGCTGTCCCTCATGACGGCAAAGATCGCTCCGCGCAGTCTGTGGATGACGCTGCTGACCGACGCGCTACCGCTGCTGGAGCAGAAAGAGGTCAAGACAGACAACTCATGCTTTACAGTCACATTTTACCTCAGTGAAGAAATTCATAGGACCAATGAACATTTATCTTCCAACTTTTTAAGCTGATTAATTTAGATCAAAAGGCTTTTAAGATCATTACCTTCATTAAAATAACATTGGCTAGTTTGTACTATAGCAGCTTAAACCATAAAACTTGACCATTAGTGGTGTTTCATTTAAATGGCTGTGTTTGTTTGCATGTGAAGGTGATCTTCTCAGTGGATCAGACGTATGAGCTCATGTCCTGTCTGGAGGAGCTGAACTCAGGGACCAAACCAGATTCAAACCAGACAGACCAGGTACAAATCATCTACAACAGTCAAGAGAAGCTTATTATAATGTTTAGTTGTGAATTAGGTTGTTTTTCTTCTGTGTTTCAGGATGACGATATCGAGTCCACGAAGACGGAGCTCCTGCGACTGGCTCTGGCTCGTAACCTCGCCATGGCCATCGTGAAAGAGGGAACAATAGAAACATAAATACATCTGAGCATCCAATCAATCACCCACAGCAGTTTTTCACTCTTTGTGTCCTGTACATAATTCATAAACTTGGATAAAAACGTGACTTCTTTTATAAAACTTTTTCCAGTATTTGCAAAAAAAAACATTTTGTCTGTCATATCAATTTTTCTTGTATTTATGGGTTTCTTCAACTAGGTGCACTTTTAGCCTTGTGAAGTTAAATAAAAAAAGCTTGTTCAAAAGTCACGTAACAGTCTCATAAGTTTAAATAATTTGTCTAGTTTTAAGGTCTGTAAGAGGACAAACTTAGATTACAAGAGAAATTGTTAATGTTTTACATTTTTCCGACCTGCAATGAACAAATGTCATTTCCACCACATCACAATATACAGCTGTTATTTAAAAATAGAATAACTTATGCCATTTAAGAATTGTCTAAGATAATTTTTGTAACTAGTTTTACCAGTTTTTCCACAATGTACAATAATTATACATTTGTCAATGAGATAAATTAAGTGCCCTAAGGACCAAATGCTGAACTGTACACCTGTCACACTCTGAAATTTAATTTTGGTTTGGGTAAGAGCTTATTAGAATATAAATATAACTTAAATTTTTATATTAAGTAGAGCATGATCTCATAAATTGTGGGTACGTTTTTAATGTGTGATGGGAACTTTTTAAATATATTTTAAAAATGTGTGGTGATGGAAATGACAATGAATTAATGTGAATGTAGAGAAACAGTAGAGATATTTATTAGAAGTCTTAAACTCATCACACTCATTAAACTCCATTCACAAAGTCATTAAACATATCAATTGTACTTTGTAACCGTAAATGTCATTTCCACCAGAGGCAGTGTGGTGGAAATTACGTTTCTGTAGTTTTTTTGTGAAAAAAATGGAAGATGGCTTCACTGATTAGCTTTGAATTAATACTTAGCATTTCATGTATGCAAAATACTCTTATTTAACAACATTTTTAGCATTTTAAAAACACCCTTGAAGGTACAGCATGTTTGGAAATGACATAGAATAAATATATTAACTTTTCAAGCAATATTTACCTTGATTGTTCTTAATTTGTTGTTGATGGAAATTTAAATTCCCTCCATGTCCAACATGTGCTCAGGGGCCTCATTTGTAAAGCATGCGTACGCTCAGATTTGATCGTAGAGTGTGTGTACGCTTAAGTCCACGCGAGCGAGCGCTCATATTTATAAAGACGGTCTTTGACGTGGAGATGTGCTTAGCGTCAGGTCAGGGTCTGAGCAGACGTACGCACGTTTTATTGTCGGAGTATTGCAGGTTTTTTAAAATGTAAGCTGTTCTTGCAAGTTTAAGATCATTTGCTGTTCATAGATTTCACATCTGAAAGAGACTCGTACGCACGTTTTCTGTTCGTACGTTCATTCTATGAATCAAACGTACGCATATTTGGGATATGATCGTAAGATCAAATTTAGGATGGTTTCTGTGCACCATTTTATAAATGAGGCCCCTGATGTTACTGAACATTTCCATAGAAACCACCTAAACAATCTTTCACACAAACTTTTTAAAGGGACATTACATTGTTGTGGTGGAAATGACACCAATACTGTGCGACAGCTATATTTTGTATAAAAAGTAATATTGATAGTGGTCTCAGATTAAATACTATAATGTATTTTAATTATTTTACTAGTGCTTAATTAATAGTTACCAGATAAGTCATATTTTAAACTGTATTTTCATTGTTGAAGTTTAAAAGTCTGGGTGTGCGACAAAAAGCAGTGATTTTGACACCTATAAGGAGGTTGAAAAGTATGAAAAAATCATAATAGAAAGGTAGTAAACAGTTTTTAAGGTGGTTTTATTTTTAGTTTGACAAAGAAAGAGGAATTTGTCCAAAATGATATGTATTTTAAAAAATATGAGCAAAGAACATAAAAGTGCCCATAGTCTAAGAATCACCCTTATATGGAAACTCTTTATGAAGGAAAACTTTATTGTTCATGTTGTTTTGAATTAGAATTTGAGGTACAGCAACTTAAATCCTGTTAACTGGAAGAATTATACAGGGATGGAAAAGTATTAAGCCAACTTTTGTCGTTTTATTCATTTATTTATTTATTTTGGTGCAACAAACCTTGACTGACGTTACACATACTATACATATGATTTATGCATGCAGGTTAAGTCCCATTCGCACTGTCAGAACTATAACCATAAAGTCATTCTAAGAGAATAGCAAATTAAGTTACATTATCGACACCGATTAACGATATCGTTGGAATCACTAATAGAGCTTTCCCTCTCGAGCTTTCACGAGACGTCACAGAGAATTCTCCGTTATGGGAACTCCTTCCTTCCAACCTTTCCTGAAGTCCTATTGGCTCACGCCAGTCAAATGACTGGCCAATTGTCGCAAAGTATGCACATCGCATGCAAATACTGACAAGCTGAGAGGCAGTATAAAATGCGGTGCACGCGACAATTACGTCAGAATCTTCTCCTTCACTTTGCTGAACAACCTAGATTTATGGCTTATAAACTATTACAGCTCACAGTTGAGGTTCACTCATCAGAGGGCGGTCTCTGTATGGCCGCTCCTCTGCAGCGTTCAGGTGAGTATGATGTTTTTCTTAAGATGAGTCCGTCTGCCCTCGATCAGCGGTGGACCTGGATTCCTCTCACCCATCGAACCTGCAGGACAGGACATCAGCCCGGCTTCTCACGTCCTCCTTCCATGGCGGAGCGGAGAGCCGAGTGCAGATACCGGAGCTAAGAGTTCCTATGTCGCCGCAGATGCCGCACGGCCTACTGTCTAAGCATGCAGCCCCCCGCCTTAGAGCGGCGCTCTGCCGTGTACAAAGCACAATCACTTGGCTCCTCACTCATTCACACGATACCAGCCCCTCATCAGCGGCTGCCGTGTTTGGAAGACACTGCTCTCTTATTCACACGATACCAGACCACCCACAGCTGTCTGCCGTGTGTAGAGGACACTCTCTCATTCACATGATACCAGCCCCACATCAGCGGCTGCCGTGTTTGGAAGACAATGCTTTCTTATTCACACGATACCAGCCTCACACCAGCGGCTGCCGTGTGTAGAGGACTCCGCTCCCTCACTCATTCAAGGTGACATGGAGCCCCTGCTTCAGTCGCTCACCCACTCGCCAGTAGTGAAGCGGCCCCCGCCTCAGAGCGGCAGTGAGTCATATTATGAAACGGCGCGCAAAAGCGAGGAGTCACCTGATGCCCCTGCGCAGAAAAGCGCACGAAGGCGAGGAGTCACCTGGTGCCCCTGCGTGGAAAAGCGCGCGAAGGCGAGGAGTCACCTGATGCTCCTGCGCAGAAAAGCGCGCAAAGGCGATTAGTCACCTGGTGCCCCTGCGCGGAAAAGCGCGCGAAGGCGAGGAGTCACCTGATGCCCCTGCGCAGAAAAGCGCGCGAAGGCGATTAGTCACCTGGTGCCCCTGCGCAGAAAAGCGCGCGAAGGCGATTAGTCACCTGGTGCCCCTGCGCAGAAAAGCGCGCGAAGGCGAGGAGTCACCTGATGCCCCTGCGCAGAAAAGTGCGCGAAGGCGAGGAGTCACCTGATGCCCCGGCGCGCACCCTATCAGCCTTCAAATTTTCGCTGGACTATTACGTCAGTTGTTCACGCCCCTACGAAGTGGTGTTCAACTAGGTCGTATAGCATAGTCGCAGTCTGTAGTGACAGGTGCTGATGCATATCTGCACAAAGATCGGGCACCGCTCACAGTCATCTGCCACCCTCACCGATTAAAAAGCAGCAGACCGTGAGATCGAGGTCTTCTTTGGCGCACGGCTCATCGCAGTGCAGGGACACAGTGGCCCGCGACCGCTCCTGCCAAGAGCCGGATGTGCGGGGAAAAGTGTAAAGAGGCCCGGGAAGAGCCCGCAAGCTGTCTCAAATTGTTCAAATTTGTGTGATAGTGTATGTTCATTTAAGTGCATATATTTGCGCAAAAGCGCTCTTTCCTCCTCACTCAGTCAATACAGCGCCGCTCGCCCCGCCTCAGAGCGGTACAGAGCCACTGCTCACGTGGGTTATAGCTGCCCAGCAGTCGCCAGCGCATCCAACGACCAAGCCGCTAAAGCCGCTATGTCAGTTCTTGAGCACGTGGGAAAACTATTCCGAGAATCTCAAGCTGGTTACTCGGCGTGATAGAGCGTGGGTACGCCCCTCAATTCAGATGCAGACCACCCTGTTTCAACGGCGTGGTGCAGTCTCTAACATTGCCTCGAAATGCCCTGGTCCTGAGACAAGAGCTATGCAACCTGCTCGAAAAAGGAGCGATAGAACGAATCCCGGCGAGCGAGCTGGAAAGTAGCTTTTACAGCCACTATTTTGTGGTGGCCTAGAGGGAAGACTCCGCTCGATTCTAGATCTCAGGCCCATCAACAGAGCGCTCTGCAAGCGTCCGTTCAGAATGATATCGCTGGAACAGATCCTGGCGCAAATTCGCCCCGGGGACTGGTTGCGTCCATGGATTTAAAGGACGCGTACTTTCACATTCAGATAGCACCGCATCACAGACGCTTTCTGAGGTTTGCTCTCGAGGGCATAGCGTACCAGTACCCTGTCTGTTCTCCTGTTTGGGCTGGCTTTGACGTAATTGTCGCGTGCACCGCATTTTATACTGCCTCTCAGCTTGTCAGTATTTGCATGCGATGTGCATACTTCGCGACAATTGGCCAGTCATTTGACTGGCGTGAGCCAATAGGACTTCAGGAAAGGTTGGAAGGAAGGAGTTCCCATAACGGAGAATTCTCTGTGATGTCTCTCGTTCCCGCTCTCAGGGAACCGAGGTTAGGATAGTAACCGGAGACGTTTTTTGTCCCACTGATAAACGATAAATACAGACAGCCAATCAGAACTTTAACCACGTACGCGCACTGCAATGACGCAACTGAAGCGCGGAGTTTGAAAAACAGGCTGTTATCGTCCGTTGGTGTGCTGCTAGTGCTGCTAATATAATTAATGTTGAATCTGTCAGTTTTTAGTGTGAAATGCTTTTACTGTAGAGTTGTGACTTATTGATATGACTTCACAAAACGTCCTCATTCAGATTCAGCGATGAGCAAAATGTCTGGGATTCAGAAGATGCGGTAAATCTCAGGTAAATCTGTCCTTCACCGCGGGGAAAAGAAGGTTAGACACCCTCAAACATCTCCTTCATGTATTATTTTGACTAACTTATAATTACACATCTCAAAAGCAGCTGCAGTTCAGGGGCTAATTTAATTAGTTTGTCTAATTTCCAAATTTAGTTTCACTTGATCAACTTGAATTAACGTTAGTGTTTGCATCCCATTTTACTCTCATTCTGGTGTATTTCTGAATGAAACAATAGACAATGAGAGTAAATGTAGCTCAGTCATGACTTGATCTGGACTGTCAGGAAATGACTGGATGGTGAAAATTGCCTCTACATAATGAAAAGGATTGGTAATTCCCACCCCAACAGGAAACATGTAAAGAAGAAAACTAAGCTGGGCAATCCATTTGATAAAGTCTTTAATGGCGCAGTACACATGATGGAAAATCATTATTAAACACCAGAGCAGTGCATCATCGTCATCCATAATACATTTTAAGAAGATCTACATTTGTCCCACATACTTTCATGAGTCCTCCTAACAATCATTGTCATCAACATCAGACCAGGGGGCCGTTTCATAAAACAAGTTTACCAAATAAGCCAGGTTTATTTCAGTTAGTCTGACTTAGCTTGAACCAAATCAAATGACAATAAGTCAGACTTTTTTGGTAAACTTGTTTTATGAAACAACCATGAAGCTTTGGCGCTTAAAAAGAGACACAATGATTCATAATAATACACAGACGAGGTTCCTCAGAAATACTCAAAACACATTGATGCAGATGCACAATGAAGCCTGAAACCTCAATCTTCCTGAAACAAGTCAGAATCAGCAGAGATGCTCCATGATGTCCAGAAATACAGTCCAATGTGTTCAAACACACAAGGATCACAGTCATCACTCAGACGAATCTCATCAAAATTACCATGAATTCACCCCAAAATCAAAAAGAAGATATTTTAAATTAAGACTAGCTTAGGACCAAACATTTTTTTCAGGTTTCACCCCAAAATGAATACAAATAAGATGTAAAAAAAAAAAAAAAAAACATTAAAAATAACAATCACTGTGCACATACAGGTGCATCTCAATAAATTAGAATGTCGTGAAAAAGTTCATTTTTTCTTGTACGTTATTTCAAAAAGTGAAACATTCATATATTTTAGATTAATTGCATGTAAAGTAAAACATTTCAAAAGTTCTTTTGTTTTAAATTTGATGATTAGGGCTTACAGCTCATGAAAGTCAAAAATCAGTATCTCAAAATATTAGAATATTTACATTTGAGTTTCAATTAATGACCATCCATACAGTATAAATTCCGGGTATCTCTTGTTCTTTGAAACCACAATAATGGGGAAGACAGCTGACTTGGCAATGATCCAGAAGGCGAACATTGACACCCTCCACAAAGAGGGTAAGTCACAGAGGGTCATTACTGAAAGGTGTGGCTGTTTACAGAGTGCTGTATCAAAGCATATTAAATGCAAAGTTGACTGGAAGGAAGAATTTGGGTAGGAAAAGGTGCACAAGCAACAGGGATGACCGCAAGCTTGAGAATACTGTCAAGCAAAGCCGATTCAAACACTTGGGAGAGCTTCACAAGGAGTGGACTGAAGCTGGAGACAGTGCATCAAGAGTCACCACGCTCAGACGTCTTCAGGAAAAAGCTACCAAGCCACTTCTGAACCAGAGACAACGTCAGAATCGTCTTGCCTGGGCTGTGGAGAAAAAGAACTGGACTGTTGCTCAGTGGTCCAAAGTCCTCTTTTCAGATGAAAGTAAATTTTGCATTTCATTTGGAATCAAGGTCCCAGAGTCTGGAGGAAGAGTGGAGAGGCACAGAATCCATGTTGCTTGAAGTCCAGTGTGAAGTTTCCACAGTCAGTGATGATTTGGGCTGCCATGTCATCTGCTGGTGTTGGTCCACTGTGTTTTCTGAAGTCCACAGTCAACACAGCCATCTACCAGGAAATTTTAGAGCACTTCATGCTTCCTTCTGCTGACAAGCTTTATGGAGATGCCGATTTCATTTTCCAGCAGGACTTGGCACCTGCCCACGCTGCCAAAGGTACCAAAAGCTGGTTCAATGACCATGGTGTTACTGTGCTTGATTGGCCAGCAAACTCACCTGACCTGAACCCCATAGAGAATCTATGGGGTATTGTCAAGAGGAAGATGAGAGACACCAGACCCAACAATGCAGATGAGCTGAAGGCCACTGTCAAAGAAACCTGGGCTTCCATACCACCTCAGCAGTGCCACAAACTGATCACCTCCATGCCACGCCGAATTGAGGCAGTAATTAAAGCAAAAGGAGCCCCTACCAAGTTTTGTACTGGTATACTGTAAAGAACATACTTTCCAGAAGGCCAACAATTCACTACAAATGTTTTTTTAATTGGTCTTATGAAGTATTCTAATTTGTTGAGATAGTGAATTGGTGGGTTTTTGTTAAATGTGAGCCTAAACCATCACAATTAAAAGAACCAAAGACAAACTACTTCAGTCTGTGTGCATTGAATTTATTTAATAAATGAGTTTCACAATTTGAGTTGAATTACTGAAATAAATGAACTTTTCCACGCCATTCTAATTTATTGAGATGCACCTGTATATTGTACAATTTTATATATATATATAATAAAATTAGTGTTTAATTGTCATGCAAATAAATGTCAATATGCCCAAAAAACAATTACGCAAATATTAACTTTGCTTTGGGTGAAATATTCCTAATTTTTTTGTGAGATTCACCCGATCACTGTTGTCAGAGACTAAACACATGATCGTAATGAATTATATGGTTTGCACACATCAGAGGAGCAGCTGTCCTCCTCTTCTCAAACACATTAAGGTTTGTTTGGGACCAAAATCACATGAGGCCTTTATCTGATGAAATAAAATGCTCACTTGCTCTGCTACAGCGCTTAAAAGAATCAAATCACACGAAACGCTCGTAGGACTGACCGTCGATGCCTCCACATAACTAACAACACACATCCAATCTGACAGACTTATGATAAACTCATAATCAAATGCAGTTCATCCTCTATCAAGATCTTCATCGCATAACCTGCACGCAAAAAAACACTATGTAAATATGCCACAATTAAATAAACAAATATAATATTGTCAATAAAGGCTGTTGACTATAATCAGAGACAGACTGTAATGCTGAAACTTGAGTCCAAATATTCCTGTAGCAGCAATAAATAAAACCAGAAACAGTGTTGAACTATAACACAGGCAGATAAAAACTCAAAATAGACAACATAATGCTACTCTGACGTTGCGTGTGTAAACTCACAGCGTTCATGTAAACTCGTTTGACTGCAGGTACATTCGTTCTGATGCTTCATGACTTCGAGAGCTGAAGTTTGGAGGAAATTAATAGTCTAGCTCTAGAAACAGCAAAGTTCAAATGCTTGTTTGTTGTGAAGAGCGCGAGAACACATAGAACTGTCTGAACAGAGTGAAATCACGGTTAAATACACTCCACGGACAGCGGCGAAGTCACGTGACACCATCAGTATCAGCTCGGCTTCTGAGTTTACCACCATTTACCACAGTTTATGCCGAAATACCACAGTTACTACAGTGCTTGAAAAAGGTCGATTGTGTTTTATTTCTCAACAAGTAGTCAATGAAAAGAGCCGCTCACCTAAATATATTTTTGCAACCCTGTTACCAAAACTTCAGACATGTTTAGAGCTGATTAAAACTCAGAGCTAAAAACTGCATAAAATTCTCTCTGTTGCTCTCTATGTAATATAATAATTAAATAAAATACCACAATGGGCTACAAGTAGGGTTGTTAAAGTTGACTAAAACTTAAACCATAATGTATATTACATTTTGTTACTTAACATTAAAAACACTTTATTTAGCTACATTTCTCATATTGTTTATTTAACTTAATGTACTAAAGTAACTAAAAAAGTGAAATACAAATAATAAAAACTATATACATATATGAAAAAAAAAATTAAGTAATAAAAATGACAAAAGACAAGAAACTAGTTACTAAAACTGTAAATAAAAATACAAAAACTATTTTAAAATATTTTAAAAACAACTATTATAGTATCTCAATGATAATAAAATATTACTGGTAAAAGTTTACATTTAGCCTAAATTAATACATAAATCATCCAGTCAAGTTTGTAGAAATTAACTTATTTCAAATAGATTAATGATTTTTTAATTCAATTTTCTAAACATAACTTTGTACTCGTTGAAAGTGCCAGTTAATTATTGTTTTATTATGGTATTTTGACAGAAACTATGATTACCATGGTAAACTGCTGTAATGGCAGCACGCAAAAGATCAATCTCTGAAACACGCGCTTCTGCTTCTGACCATCGTGTGTCACTGACATTGCGTTATTGTATTAATATCCAGCTTGAATTTTCACGAATAGCATCAAGCATCAAATGCTGCTTCACAAAGCTACAGTAAAACACTGATTGAACATAAATAAATAGCACAAATGAATGACGATACTTGGGAATGAACATTAAAGAGTTCGAGCAGGTAAACGGCGAGATCTACAGGGAGCCCCATCTGTCCGCTGGAGGAAACTGATCCAGCTCTCCGACCTCTGAATACTGACGCTCTCCCAGAAGATACGTCAGCTTATAGCGCAAACGCACACGCTCCTGAAACACACACACAACACCGGTAAACCTTTATGAAAAGATTCCCTAGAGGAGAATCAATGTGTTGTCACATTTTGATTGGTTTGATTGTTTTATTATTTATTCCCCCCTTTTTTTAGAATAATAATTAAAATTAATAAATAAATAAATTATTATAATAAAAATAATAAATTGCTTTTAAAAGATATTTTCAAAAAATATAACATTTTTAAGAATACATTTTATTAGATTTTTTTTTCTAATTAAAAAAAAAAAGTGTTGGATGTGTGTGAGCTCCTACCTTGAGTGGGTTGGCGAGCAGCATGACCTGAGTGATGGATGCGGGGGGCAGGATGGGGTTAAAGGGTGCGATCTCTGTACCTGATGGAGGCTGAAGCTTCACTCGCATAGACTGACACAAACACAACACAATACAGGGTCAAGTTAAAGTAGAGGTCAGAGGTCATGTTTAACTTTTGGAACTTCCTGTTCAGAACTTCAGAGAGTCATCAAACATGTTCCAAGAAATCTCACATTTCCCAGTTTCGAGAGTATGGGAGAGTATCACAAATATATTTTTTTGAATTTCCATTTGCTCAAATAGAAAAAAGAAGAACTCCACGATAGTGTTTTCATGACTTTCAATAAAAGGAAAAAAATTGAGAGAGACTGATATCAGCAGTCAGATGAGAGAACTATGTCAAATTTACCATCCCTCCCATAGACACTGCATTAGAAATGTACATAAAAAAATGAATATGAATAGAAATACAAATATGAAAAACTTTCGAGAATTTACGATGCTGATGACCGTTAAATGCGTCATCACAGTCTTGTGAAAAGGGTCTATTGAAATGAATGTTGTGAATTGGTTCAACTGAATCATTAAAAAGAACTGATTCAAGTGAAGGATTCATGTAAAATCTCTGTGTAGATCTGTGTTGGCAGTGGAGGAGGTCGTACCTTGGGCACGGCTGCTTGCAGCACTATGTTTCGCACGGGTAACGGTGCCGTGTTGATCAACGACACCACCATGACCAGGACGTCCGGTCGACCCGGCGGACAGTCCATCGCAAAGTGCATGAGAACACGGACTCCGTCCTTATCGTACACCGTCACAGGTAAGACTGTACCTGAGGACACAAGCAGAAACAGCAACTAAAGCAGTTAAACAGGTAAACTGCAGGATCACTTGGAAACCTTGGCTCTTTGGGTATTTAAAAAGTCACATTTCACCCACAAAATCAAAAGGGAAAAAAAATATACTTATAATAATTGTATTATATAACTTTAGTGTAATATAAAGAAATAATATAATATAAAGAAGAAACATATATACAATCATCAAGCCTTTATTATAAATTATAATACAGGATTTTAATTCAATTTTAATTTTGTATGATTTGTAAAGCACAAAACCTTTCTGGGGCACATTTCAGACCAAAGAAATACATTTTAAAAGAAAGAAATAAATAATATTTTATCAAATTGTATATAATATATTTATAATAAAAATAATTATATTCTTATAATAATCTTTTTATATACTTTATATTTAATTTTTCACAATGAAAATCAAGCCTATAATATAAATATGAATATAGAATAATTAAGTTTTTAATTAGTTATAATTTTGCTGACATTTTGACATTATTTTCAAGCAAATATATTAATTAATTAGTTTGTTTATTTTTGTGTTTATTGCCCTCCAATTTTTTTAAGCTTCACGTCCTGTTGGTGTAATCATCAATTGAAAATGAAATACTGAATCTTTTCAGATCAGTTGAATTAGGTCACTGGTCAAGCTCGTTCAGATTGACGCTGCGGTCACTCACTGGGTCTGATGGACTCGAGCGGGACGCACAGGTTGGACAGGCTGGGCTCTGAGCTCCGCGCCGGGCTGCTCTGAAGCGAGTGAGATGTGGATGAGAAGGGCTGAAAGAAAGGGCTGCCCGGAGCCGAGCCGCCCGGAGCCGCCTGAGCCCGGGCCACAGCGGGAGAACCTGGCACCGCCGCGCTTACAAACGGGTTAATGGACTGAAGAGAGGCAGCTGTGGAGCCCATCACACCTCCAGAAAGACCAAAAGTCCCTCCAGCGATGCCACTCAGACCAGAAACACTAAGGAGAGACAGAATAAGATAAGCTGAAATCTCATTTATATGCTCAAATAAGCTGTCTACATAGGCAGCTCCTTTCTAAAGCAGCTTCATAACATCATGGACCCTCATAAGTGACTGATAAGAAACGCTCTGCATGTGCAAACCACATTAGGTTGGTTTGAGGTGCTGTTTACATCAGGAAGAGCAGAACTGTACCTCTTTCCACCTCCAAAGTCCAGCATGGAGAGATCCTGCAGCCCCTGACTGACAGCTGGTGTGTGTGAGGTCTGCGCAGGTGTGTGTGTTGTCGGAAAGATGGCGCTCGGAGCCGAGATGCTCCCAAACAGGTCCAGGCCCGAATCAGGAGCCTGACAGCAAGAGACCAACCAAAAAAATGAGAGGTTCAGTCATCTCTCTCTTAACTAGGGATGTGCGGGTCTAGTCGACTAGTCGACTAAACAGTACAGCTCCTACTAGTCGACACTGAAAACAATAGTCGACTACACGAGAGGAAAAAAAAAACATGATGATTTTATCATTCAAATTACCATCATTTTAACGTAACATTTAAAACATTTTAAAGAACAGTTAAAATAAAACTTTTGAAAAAGAATACATTTTTAAAAGCGTATCTGGGCGGGAACTATAATTTTACCTCACATGCCTTTTCTTCACGTCAGTTGCCACAAGCTCCACGCGAAAGACCAGCAAGGTCTGGGATTATTTTGAATTAGAAGGAAATGGAAACGTTTTTTGTAAAATGTAATGTCAAATTGGCTTACAATAACTTTACTGGAGCTATGCGTAATCATATTCAATACAGGCATGTATGCGTTAGCTTGGAGGCTAGCCAAAGCCAAATGTCAATCATGTCACACTACAACCTGCCGCTGCGGTCCGCGATCCTATCCGCGCTGTCTATTCCTCTAAACGAAGACCCACTTCGGTGGTGCTGTGGGATTTCCAGGCTCTTTTCAAACTGTCTGCTTGCTTGTAGTTATCTCTCTGTGTGCCTGTGACTTCAGTTCCTGCCGAGCGCTTTTTTTGCAGAATCGCCTCTTGTCCCGTCTTTCGCCAGACCTTGTTAACATGTTAAATTCACTGAACAAATGCGCACAGTCTGAGTAAGTAAAACGAGCTTTGTTTTGTTTTTAGACAATATAGCCAACATGAAGTACTTTTTTAAAAGCCGTTTTAATGCTATTCCTTGATAAACTTTCCTATTGTTTTTTTACTTTTGTTTTAATATGTGTTTTAATATGTTGGCTAACGTTATATGAAAATGAAGAATTCTGTCAGTCTATTGATTTTTCCATTTCTGCATTGCTCCGAGTCCAGGCGATCTGAATAAATAAGCTATGCACTGGTTTATGAAGAGTGTATGCTCTTCCTTTTTTTCTGTTAAACGACCGCCTAAAATTAATTGATGATAACGCGAGGCAAGCATATGGCATAATCGTGACCTATTTTTAGCAGAATTCATTGAGGGATTTGACAGTGATTCAAAGATTAAGTATTTCAACTGTATGCTGTTATATAGACAAGCACAGGTTTCTTTTTTTGCCATTTTTGGGGGGTTTCTAGCTTTTAGACTAGTCGACTAGTCGGATACAAAACTTCCGTTTAAACGACAGTCAAATTAGTCGTAGCGCACATCCCTACTTTTAACGTCTGTAAGTCCAAATGGTTTTGTGTCCTACCTGTAAGGACGTCCACTGACCAGACAATTCATCCAACTTCGGTCTGATTGGCACAGAGGGAGGATCATTCAGTCCTGAGAACAAGATAGCATTTATGCATGTTATATTGCATATAAACTAATAAAATAAATAGTAAAGTCATGAAAACTTTGGAAGATTATTATTAATATTATATCAATTATATAATAATAATGAATTTATTTTAATGAACCTTGTTTTCAAACCTTTTTATATACTCTTTAATAGCAATAATAATTGTAATGTATTATTTTATTTTTATAATTTTTTTAATTAAAATATCATACTTTAAACTTAATATGAATTGATATTATATCAGTCATCATTTTTATTTACAAATCATTGTTTTAAAAACTTTTCAAACACTTTTTAGTAGTATTGTTTATTTTAATATTAATAATAATAATAATAATAATTACTATCATTATTATTATCATCATAATAAAAGCTTTCAAACTGTTTTAAAAACATTAATAATAATAATAATAATTCTTATTATTATTATTATATTATTATAACAATTACTATTTAATCAATTACAACTTTTATTTCCTAAGTATTGTTTTGATATGCTAAATAACAATTATATTTTATATAATCAAAAATGTAAAATTTTTTAAAAACATTAATGTTAATAAAAATCATTATTTTATTAACATTATTAATTTATTTAATAAGTAACTTATATTACTGTTGATGCCATTTTATAAAAAGGTTTTACAGTGATTTACACATTTTTGTGGGGTACTATGTGACCTCTCATGGCCTGTTTCTATAGTATACATCACCAGACAGCGTCACAACAATTTAAAAGAGATTTATTACCGAGAGACAAGAGTTCATCGTCCAGCAGGGAGAGGGAGGTCTGCTGCTCAGGCAGTTTGTGACTAGGGCTGCTCGTCTGACTGCCGTGACCGCCGGCCAATCGGCGAGGAGGAGGCGGCAGCACGGGGATGGGCGAGGCCGTGTGATTGGCTGACGGGACCTGAGGAGGAAGAGAAGGAGGAGCGACAGTCGGGGGAGAGGAAGGTTCATCCAGTCCAGCCAGATCAATCAATGTGCCTGTGGTCTCGCATCCTGAGAAAACAAGAAACATCATGAAGAAAATATGTGGCCCTGGACCACAAAACCAGTCATAAGGGTCAATTTTTGGAAATTGAGATTTATATATCATCTGAAAGCTGAATAAATAAGCTTTCCATTGATGTATGGTTTGTTATGATAGGATAATATTTGGCCGAGATACAACCATTTGAAAATCTGGAATCTGAGGGTGCAAAAAAATCTAAATTTTGAGAAAATCGTCTTTAAAGTTGTCCAAATGAAGTTCTTAGCAATGCATATTACTGATCAAAAATGAAGTTTTGATATATTTATGGTAGGAAATTTACAAAATATCTTCATGGAACATGATCTTTACTTAATGTCCTAATGATTTTTGGCATAAAAGAAAAATCAACAATTTTGACCCATACCCATATTTTTGGCTATTGCTACAAATATACCCCAGCGACTTGAGACTGGTTTTGTGGTCCAGGGTCACATATGATGTATTGGATTATCAAAATATTGCCACTGAGGGAAGATCTACAGATGATCCCTGAAGCGACGTCACCTTCACTAGCAGCCGGTCTGAGATCTTCCCCCTCGCCGTCGTCCGCCTGTCCTTCTACGATTCGTTTATAACAGCTGATTGCTCTGGACAAATCATCGTTTGCCTTGAGAATGTCCCCTACAGAAAGCAGATAAATAATAAACATTTCAAATAAACAATCCTCTATCTTTTTATATTATTTGTTCAGAGTAAAGCGGAGCATCATGCCGTTTACCCAAACTGGAGTCGTTGTCCTCCGCCTCAGTGGCCAGTTTGAACGCGGTGCGTCGTAGTTTATCACAGCGCTCATACAGCTCCTGAACATACATGTCAGGTCACATATGAGTGCTGTTGTCATGGTTACATCAAGTTAATTATACAATCTCTAACCCTTTTTTACACTGCACATGTCTGTGGCACATTACGGCTCCAACAAGGTTTTGTTTCATCCTCCACGCAGTGCCAACTCACACTAGGAGCATTTCAGAGGTGACTGGATTCACGAAACCACGAGATTTGCCTGTCCAGCATTGTTTTCTTGATTTGTTTTTTTTGGGGGGGGGGGGGGGGGGGGTTCTACCATGGGTAAATTGGCTAAATGGTTTTGTTTTGTCCAGTTTAATTGTTTGTTGTTTTTATTGCAATTTTCTGCTTTGTTGTGCTGTACACTACATACAAAGTCAATACACTTCAGTTATAAGTGACAAGGATTAAAGATTTGTAGCTGTGTTTTAATCTGCACAGGCTGTTTATTTTGTATTTGAGCTGTGTGGCTTGGCCGCGGCATCTGTCAAAAATAGACTAGGCGCCTATCTTTAGCGAAGCAGGACACTTCTAGGACACGTCTGAAACGTGCCGCAGCACAGCTGGTATAAACGAGCATTGACTAGAGTGGCCGCGATCATGACCGTGTTGGAGCCATAATACACCGCAGATGTGTGCCGTGTAAATATGGGGTAATAGTACAGACAGGAAACAGCTGTAATGATACAGTACAGAACGTCTGTAATCCGAAGTGTACAAGTGAAATAAGACATTTCACAATAACGGAAAAAACTGATGAATTGCTCAAGTTTGGGCCTGGTAACCAGAAGTTGCAGGTTTGATTTCAGCTGCTGGGTTAAAGGAACAGTTCACCTAAAAATGCAAGTTCTGTCATCACTTACTTAAGTTGTTCCAAACCTGTATGAGTTTATTTTGAAGAATGTTAGTAACCAAATAGTTGACGGTATCCATTGACTTCCATAGTACAGAAAAAATACTATGGAAGTCAATGGCTACCGTCAACTGTTTGGCTACCAACATACTTGGAACAACTTGAGGGTGAGATGGCAGAATTTTCATTTTTGGGTGAACTATCCCTTTAAGTTTAGAATGACATGAAGTGCACTAACCATAGGCACAGTCCCAGCAAAGTAAACTGTGATTAGCCTGTAAATTTAAAATGAACTAAATTGAGGTTTCTAAATGGTTAAAGGGTTAGTTGACCCCAAAATGAAAATTCTGTCATTAATTACTCACCCTCATGTCATTCCAAACCCGTAAGACCTTCGTTCATCTTCGGAACACAAATTAAGATATTTTTGATGATATCGGAGAGCTCTCTGACACTCCATAGACAGCAACACAACTGAAATGTTCTCAGGTCCAGAAACGTAGTAAATACATTGGTAAAACAGTTACCAATTTTGCGACGCTACGAGAATACTTTTTTTTTGTGCAAAGAAAACAAAAATACCAATTTACTCAACCATTCTTCTTCCCTGAGTTACGTCGTCCGCCATTTTAGAGAGTATCACAATGCATACACAGGCTTTCCCCTATGCGTAAACAACGCTTAATACGCAGATTACGTTCATGCACGCGCTTTCCCACTGAACGTAAACAACGCTGATTAACGTTACGTCAAATACGTTCTTAGGTACTCTCCAAAATGGCGGAAGACGTAACTCGGGGAAGAAGATTGGTTGAGTAAATTGTTATTTTTGTTTTCTTTGCACAAAAACAAAGTATTCTCGTAGCGTCGCAAAACTGAAGTAGAGCCACTGATATAACATGGACTGTTTTACCAATGTATTTACTACGTTGTTGGACCTGGGAAAATTTCAGTTGCGTTGCTGTCTATAGAGTGTCAGATAGCTCTCCGATTTCACCAAAAACATTTTAATTTGTGTTCCGAAGATGAACAAAGGTCTTACGGGTTTGGAACTACATGAGGGTGAGTAATTAATGACAGAATTTTCATTTTGGGGAGAACTAACACTTTAAAGTTGGTTTAGGCGGGTGATCAGCTGGCAAACCAGCCAGCAGGGCTGAGGCTGACCTAGTAGACCAGCTTGGTGTAACTGGTTAGATCTACTAAACCAGCGGTTCTCAACCTGGTAACAAGTTGCTGGGTTGAGGCTGCATTATTTAAAGTAGTAAATTATTAATGATATGTTAAAACAATCTTAATAAAAAATGCTAAAAACAAAAACACAATGTCAAGACGTAAACTGAAATCACTTTTTCTTTTCACACACTGACTATTGTTTGTACTGAAGAAAATACAGTTCTTAAACTTAATACTACCAGTTTCTATTAATAAGTTGAAAACAAGCAGCTTTGTCATAATTACAGCAAAAACATTTTTAAATATCTGAGGGTAAGCTGGTGGAGATTTATGATCAAACTAGTTTCCCGCAACAAACTAACTTAACCACCTGACGCTTAGAAACTCAAATGCCATTTCTTTAAACTTTCTCGGTCTGCACATTTTATAAACATTGATTGTTGTCGAGTCTGATCTCACCTTCATAAGCTCGTGGTCGGCGTCTGACGATCGGTCCCTGTCGTAGTGACTCAGCATTTCGCTCAGGAGCTTGACGTTGTTGTTCACTTCCTCCAGCGTATTGCTGCGTTTGGTCATTTTCTGCACTCGGGCCTCATCCTGCACGCAGAACACAGATTCAGTCTGTCACATCAATGATGCCACACCTGATCCAGAATCAGAAAATACTGAAAATATGATCAAGAGGTCTGACATTAATACAGTTTATACAAACAGACGCAACTACCCTTGAACCATTAGGGTCAACATGAAATCAGATTTGCTAATAATGTAAACAGTCAAATGTTTTGTAAACCAGACATTTATTAAGGAATTAATAAATATTATTTCTTCAAATGCATTATTTTACAATAAATATAATATAATATAATATTATTTTAAATAATATATATATATATATATATATATATATTTTTTTTTTTTATTTTTTTTTTTATTCCCTTATATTCCTTTAAATGCTTTAATTTTCATGCAAGTCTTTAATTGCATTTAATGTTTCAATATAATAAAAAAGGAAATGCGGTTTCATGTTGAGTTTAAACAGGAGCTCTTCATCCATCTTTAAATATCAGTCAGATCAACATCTTTATCACGTCTAAAGATCCTCTCACCTCCTTCACCATGTTTTTGATCAGTCTGTTCGCCTCCTGAAGATCTTCTGGGTTTTTGCTCCTCAGAAGTTCAGCCAACAACTGCCATCAAATCACAGAACAACACATTTTTTTTAGTTTCATGAATGGAAAACACATTGAGTTAAACCTCCAAATCACATATTTAAATTTGCATACACAGGAAATGATGCCATCAGGCGTCTCACCTTCCCCATGTCCTCATTGTCAAACACTGGGTTTTTGGGCCGTGCCGGAGGGGACGGGATCAGGGTTTTGTCCACCGTCAGTTCTGGGTCCGACATCACAAGTCCTAAAGAAAACACACATCGATCAGAAAGCCGCTCATGACAGACCAGAGACAGTTCAGTCGTAACATCTCACCTTGTCTCTTGAGCGTCTGGTACGCATCTGCTATCTTAGCCTCATTGGGAAACACCACCGTCCAGCTGTACAACATCTCAATGATCTTATTCTTCACCTTTTCAGAAACACTGTCCCCCATATACTGAAACACAAAGTTTTTAAACATATTAGTCAATTATGTCTATAAAGCACACATAAATGAGTCCTAAAATCAGAAACAAATCACATTTTTGCACTTCTGGTTCCATCGTCTTGAATTCAGTGGGTTTTTGGTTAATAATCGCACTCATAGGAAATGTGGTGATGCTGAAGTTGTGCAATCATGGTGTAGTTTATTGCCTACATTTAGCTTTTGTACTTGTAATGATTGTATTTAGGCTTAAACATTCATAAAAGTTGTGTTAATTTGTTAAGATTATCACAATGAACGAGATGTGCAAGAATCATGAAGTTTTGTTGGCCACAGAGTTTATTTTCTGCAATAATCCCAAAGCAAAGGGAAAATAATGTCCTATTGGCTTTCTGTTGAGGGAACCAGGGTGATGCTAACTAAGGGTCAGCCTACAAATATATAAAGTCATAACAGAAAAAACACTAACCTTGGGTGAAACCACTTTAATCAGCTCATTTAAAAACCTATATCTGGCTATTTCGTTGTGAAATCTTCGCCCACAGTTTTTCATACACGCCTCTAGTACCTGCAGAGACACAAAACCATCAAACATCACGTCATGTAAACTTTATATCATCATCTGTAAAGAAAGTCATAATAAAGCAGCGATGTTGGACTAGTGTTGAAGCATCCCTCACCGTCAGAGCCTGAAGGGCTTCCCATTCTTGAGAATGGATTTTGTGAACCAGGAGTCTCACAGCTATCTGAGGACTACAAACACAGTTAGAGAAGAGAATCCTGTCGTTTTCAGTCATGTTGGATTGTGAATGCTTACCCTTCCAACTCCTTATTGATCTGGTCACAAAACCCGATTATGTATTCCCAGTCCTCCTGCCTGTTGGTGGGGTGTGTGGCTTTGTCTGTGGAGGACACACACCATCGTAAGACCAAACAATCGGCCCCCTTGAGCTCTGTGTCTGTGATACACTGGCACAACCGTGTGAGGGCCAATCACAGGGATGCATATCAATATGACCATCAGTGATTTCAAGATAAATATAAAGAAAATAAAGAAGTCATCCTTTACAAAAACTATAATATTAGCATACTCATGTACAATTGTATTTGCATGGTGTGCTCATGGTGCATGTCCAAAAAAATCATTGTATTATGATGGTTAGTGTACTATTTGACACCCTTTGAATTTTAATCTGGACTCATGGACGGTCAACAAGCACTCTGAATTTATAAATCATACTATAGGGAAGGTTTGGCTCATGAATATTAATAAGGAGACGTGACGTTCGTACAGCGGGCGTATCTGATTGGCTGGAAGGCAGACGCTGGTGAATTAACGAATCCTACTATGGTGAAGTGTTGGCGCTCAGATATTATTTATGCATTATGATTGAACGCCCCGAGAAGGTTACCAGGCAACGTCAATATGAGATGATTAATATTCATGAGCGGACCTTCATCATAGTATGATTCGAAATTCCGCTGAAACAAGCCGAACAAGAGCGTCAGATGCATGCATTGAAGACATAACACAGCAGAGTTATTTACACCTATTATGAAATGCAAATTATAATAATGCACGTACTGAGCCAGGATTCCAGTGATTCTCCCTCCGGAAACGCCATGATCCTCAGTTAAAGCTTTGACTCCATAAATCCACACATTTCCTCCTTAAATACCACCGACATTCGTCAAATTAAAGTGACTATAATAAAAGCAAACATCATCTGTTCCATCCGAGCTTGTATGAAGCGGCAAAATACTGCTTTATTTATATTTTTAAATGAATAGTTCATCAGCTGCCTGTGTGGAGGTCCTTGATTTAGACGCCTCTGGAGATTACAAAATAAAAGTCACTAGCAGGACGAGTCTTGTAGGATTACAAAATAAAAGTGATACTAAAATCTTTAAAGTACTATTGTTGTTTCAAAGAAACGATTCGTTAGAAGAGAAGAGAATTCTTGCCAAATCAGTTCTAACAAAGGAGTTGGACTATTATTTTTATTCAGTTATTTTATACAGTAAGATATCTTAGTTGTAATAAATATTCTGGTAATATACATTTATAGACTTATTATGCGACAATAGATGAGAAAACACAAATATTGTATTTAATTATTTTAAAGAATTTTAACTAATTTGCAGTAAATCTACCGTGGATTTTTTTTTTTAATATTATTATTTTTTATTTGTTTGTACTTATCCAGCATGGGTTGTAAGGCACAGATTTCTGTAAAGTTGTTTTGAAATTATTCTGAAAAGCAATACACATATTTAGACTTGACATGACTAGATGCAGTTCAGGGGCTGGGAAAGGAAGTGAAGGTATATAAGTTTATTAGATAACATTTGCCTTAAAATAAATATATTAAACAAATGTTATGATTACAAGCAAAAGGAATGGACTAATTCTTAACAGTGCCTTGTGTCCTTGAAGACCTTGAATGCAGACATTTACCATAATATAGTTAGTTCTTTGTTCCGGCAAAATGAGGCTTATTAAGAAACAAATGCACACAGTAAGAAAAAAATAAATAAATAAAATCAGTAGAAAAACAGATAATGTCCTGGCTGAAAATGACCTGTGCCTCTGTTATGTTTACAAACATTTCCTTCAACAATACAATGCAAAGCATAATTCAAAATACATGTAAAACACCTGTGAAAAGTCTATGTGAAAAGTTCCCTTCTGATTAACAAGGAACATTGGGCCCTTTTTTATTGGCATTTCTTAAAGTATAAATGAAACACAAATAGAAGTCAAATCTAAAGAATATGTGATATATGAATAAATGTATATGAATATATCAATATATGACTAAAATCCAGTAAGACAAATTCATATAAAGAAAAACAAATGAACTCAAATCCAACACAGGTGCATGTTTGCCCTCTGGATGTCAATGTATTGCTGGCACTGGCCAGACTCGCCTCTCACATAATGCATTCTCACCCTTTTTTAAGAAATTCACATCAAACACAGTTAGACTAAAAATTTTAGCTAAAACAAAGTACAAAAACATGCAACATTAATGATTAAAAGACTGATTGAGTGAAGTAAGATTATAATGAGGAAAATCAAAAATAACTACAAGCTTTGGTTCATGATCTCCTTTGACTTGAGTGTCTTGGTTATAAAGTGGAAATCTATACAGTTTTCTCATTCATGTTTCTCCGGTCATCAGTCAGATCCATTAGATCAGGTTTGCGAACCTTATGACTCAAAGTCTATGTCAAGTGCAACTGGTCCATTCATTGAGAATCCGACGAAGAATGACACTCCTGTGCCAGATTCTTTATGTAACTGGCTTCTGAACATTGGATCGACCTTCACATTTGCAACACTGATAAATCTATCGCAAATTTTACCAGAAACTCTGTAAAGCTTCTCACAGTCTCTCACTTGCTTCCATATTTTTTCATCATCCCATTTAGTTGAGATATTCTGTTCAGATCCTAAACAGTTGTTTATGTCCCTATGGGAAATCAGGCCACGGTAACCTTCGTCCTTCCCTAAGTAAAAATGGACAGCTGCTCTCTTTCCATTAGACACAGGTCTCAGGTCTTTTAAATATGACAGCTTCATTTGTGACACAAAAGTTGGTAATGCACAGTCCTCCTCTTGCCGTAACAATAAAACTGTGATGTAGTGCAATGGCAGGATCTCACTGAAGGGTGTGGGGTGGTTAATTATTTCAAGTAGTAAATTACGGAGGTCTTGGTAGGGCCTGATGTACTGAGATTCAGGGTTGATGTTGGCCAGAATTACATTGGCATAGATTAAGTTGACAGTGTCCATCAAGTGTCTGGACTCTTGCCACTTCAGAATAAAATCATACTGCAGGATGATCTCTTCAAGAGTTGATGCAGAGTCTTCCTCATACAAATATTCCAGAAGACCGGTATAGGAATCACCCTTGTTCCTCTCCAGACATTGGCGCGTCTGCTCGATTTTAACCATGTAGTTCATGCGCTCGTTTTTGACCAGCTCACTCCAATTTATTTTACAAAAGATGTCAGTATACTGTTGAAAGTACCTGGAAACCTTGGGTTTTGTCAGTTCCTTTTGTTTGTCTTTCTCTGAAAAAAAGGGTACTAAATTGACCAAAAATCTTTCAAGAAAATAAAAATGACCCTTCATTGTGCCCTTTAGTTGAATAAGATAGCTCTTATGCTTCTGCAATACATGGTAATATTGCTCGAATTCAGGGTTCTTCCTTGGCAAATCTTCGAAGCTAATTTGACCCGACAGGACTTGACCAAGGCAGTTAAACAATGGTGTCCTTTGCAGTATTTGTATGACAATAGCTGCAGTTTGAAGTTCCCCAAGATGGCCAGCGGTGTTGTAGGTATTATAATCCTTTAGTCTTTGCAATCGAGTCATGGCCTCTATGTTTGCTGTTTGTTGTGTTTCTTTGCAAGCTTCTCCTGCAGACTTAGCCAGTGTAAGATACTTTTCAAGACTGTCTGGCTTGATGGGATCTTTTTTGTCTTTGTAAACAGCATGCTTGAGCTCACGAACAAGTACCTGTGACACTGTATCACATATGTATGAGTTGTCTTTTGAATGGCCTTTGGCCTTCTTTGCCCAATTCATGGCTGTGGTAAAGTCAGATTTTTTAATGTAATAGTACCTGGCGAGGAGCTGGAATATTACCGCATCTTTTCTGTAGCACTTTGCTGCATTCTGTAGAATAATTTCTTCCATCCCTGGGGTCTCTTTCATTATATCTTGGATAAGAGGAGAAAAAAGTGAGTCTTCAGCCTCAGCTGAATACTGCCTCTTCACCAGCATGTTGTGAACATCCTGCATTAATTTTTGTTTTCCCAGAGCATACTCATAAAATAGGTATGTTGTGAGCAGAAGGTTAGTGATGTCTGCTTTTGTCACTTTGTAAGACAAAGTTGAAAGTTCTTTCAAACAGTGTTGAGCTATTCTGTAGTGAATCACCGTCACACCCTCAAAGCTAACTTTGGAATTGACTGTGCATCTTGTCAAAAGAGTGGAAAACCGCTCAAATCCATCTTCGACCTTGCAGGGTTCAACATATGCTTTTGTTTGCAGACCAAGGAACTCTTCACATGTAGAGACTGACAGCAATGCATTCTTGCAGTAGACACGCAAGAGGACGAGAACAGCAAAAAGTTGAGCATGTTTGTCTTGGAAGTTGAAACCCTTCAGGGTATTTTTCACAATACCCTGAATATACTTAGGTGAGAAGTTATTCTTCAGAATCATGAAGCCATAAAACGTTTTAGTGTTTGTGTTGGTCCTCTTAAACTCCTTTAGCTGTTCCTCAAATAGTTTCTGTTCCTTCTCTGATAAATTGTTTCCAATGAAAACTGCATCATCAGTCTGTTCACTGGATTCAGCTCGCATGCAGTTGACAATTATGACCTGTGGAGACTTTGAAAAAATGTTTTGCTTCAAACATTCCTCCTCAATCTGAAGTTGGAGTTTTTTTACATCAGAGATGTCTTGGAAATCATCGATCATGAGCAAAACGGGAAGTCGTGTAGGTTTCTCTTTTGTCTCATATGTTAGTAGCTGCACTATGTGTTCAGCTATGGAAGGATAATCATCTGTTGTGTCTTTTAGAACTGCACAACGAAATTTATCCTTGAATGTCCAGAGAACATGCATGGCTAACGTAGTGCCACCACAGCCTGGAAGATGGAAGATGCTGAAAAACTCACACACTCTCTTCCGACTGCATATGTCTGGGATAATAGTCTTGATGATGTAGTCAAATTTGTCTCGTTTGATGAATGGCATTGACCCAGGCTGTTCTGAGAAGTAGAAGTTCCACCAAGACACCTTCCCTCCCTTGTAAAATGCCTCCTCATGTTTTTGTTTGTCCTCATTTCCGCCATCACATTGGTTCACACAAAGAATACTTAGCGTTTCTAAGGAGTCCTCAGTTTTCTTGGAGAGCACAACATTACTGCCACCACCACAAGGCAGGAAGCGACTTGATTTGCGATTCTCTGACCACAGACTAAGCACAGTGCCATTGACCTCAACAAAACTCAGCTCATAAATGCATCTTGTTGAGATGTCAACTCCATATCGGCCCTCAATGAGATCCTTCCAGTAGGTGTATGATGTTTCATTGTCACTGATGCATAAGATTTGGTTTCCTCCCTTGAGCTCTTGTAAAAACATATTTAATGTCTCAAGCAAAGGGTCTTTTCCATCACTCACCTGACTTAACAGCAAGAAAATGGTGAGAAATTTCTTGTGAGGCAGCACGTCTTTTCGGCACAGGAAAGAAACAACATCACGCACTGAAGATCCCTTCTCAATCGACCATTTGTCAGCATCAGAGGGGTTTTCCTCATTAATGCCTCCATTACAGAAAACCCAACTTGTATTTCTGGTCAGCTTTAACTTGTTTGCTATGTCTTCAACTGCACCTGTAATTTTATACTGAACTGGTAAGTGAACATTGGTTTTTCTTTCTTCAAACAGCTTATTCAAGCCATTCTCAGCAGATTCTGGATCAAAATCCAAAACAGCCACCAGATCCATGTGAAGAAGGAAACTCAGGTTTTCCAACTGAACAGGATGGGACTTGTTAGCCACCACAATGTACCATGCAAAGTGTGACCTGTCCAAAGACTGGGTCCCACCTGTTATCATCTCACACAGTTTAGAGCCTTGCACACTGTTTTTGACAACAGAGAGATGCTTTTCCTCAGCATCCTTCCTCAACTGGAACTTATTGGGCATGTCTTCAATATATTCCTTCAAGGAACCAGATGTGATAAGATTCTTGATGCTGCTGCCATCTCTTATAAAAAAAGATGCATCACTTTTCTTCTTCTTCTCTCCAGCTGTGGGCTCCTGCTTCACATCTTCATTTATATCTACATTATAAGTCTTAAAGTAAACTTCTTGACAGACTATGGAGGACGGCTCTATGTCTACCTCAATAACACTTTTTCCTGCAGATGTCATGTCATCTTTGAGAACTTCAACAAATCGAGGGGGTTTAATGCACCTCTTTGCTATTTCAACCTGCTTGTCCCATTTGAAATGTTTTTTAATTGCATGTGACTGTTGTACATCAAACTCATCTGTGTTCTGGACACTAATACCCAGAATTTGTCCATGTGGTTTGTCTATCACTCCGAAATGAATGGTGCCATTTGTGCGACTATTCATACAAGCTGCTGCAAATCGAATGACTTCATATATGTATTTTTTCATTCTGTCCTTTTCTGCTGTGTTTGTGAATGCTTTGAATTCATGGCATGGTTGTATGAGGTCTTTAGGACCAGTTTCAGTCACATCTAGAATGCTGTTTTCTCTGTACCTGTGAGCAGCATTAAATCTATTGAAAGGGTAAGGCTTGAAGCTATAAGGTTGAGTCACCATATCATTCTGCTGCTTAGTCTTTTGTTTCAGAAGACCAATTTTGTCAATAATCAGTTTCCTTGCATTTAATGATAGGCCTTCTGCTTTGAGATCAGTCTCCTCCAAAAGCAGAAGAGCAGTCCCATTAATTCTCTGATTGTACAAAATGTCTGCGTCTTCTTTGTCCACTTTTATCTCGAGCATCCATTGTCTCACATGATCTTTATTCCAATCATTGATGTCCACTGGAAGTTCAGATGAGACAGCAATCTTCTCATTATTCTGAAAGAATTAGCAAATAGGCATCATGTAAAAAAAAGAAAAAAAGTGTAATAAATAAACTACTGTATTTAAAAAAAACAAAAAAAAAACAATGTGGATCATATTCTTCACTATCTGGTTTGTCGTGATTTGTTTTTCTCAACTAGCTCTGGGTATATAATAAAGAGGGTTGTGTAGGTAGCTTTGTCAGAGACAGATAGTTTTGTTCTTTTATGCTGATTGGTTTACAATAAATACTTTACCAAACAGATCTGTATCATTGCCATTTGCCAACACCCTGAACAACAAGGTTGAAGTTAATTGTGCTCCACTGCATGCATGGATGAAGCATGTTGCTGTTTACTGTCAAGGCTTTTGGCTTTAATATTTGTATCGGTCACAGCTTTGCTGTGTGTATATATATATATATATATATATATATATATATGGGTACAACGGGGCTAAAGGCCCACCTTAAGAAAAAATTTGCTATTCACTGCGCCTAAAATGTATAATTGCAGAAAAAATATATACGTTGTATTGAACATTAATGGAGCAACAGATTTTGTGTGAAAATAAATCATTCAAGCTGTTTATTTTGTTTAAAAATCTTATAAATGTATGAGGTGGCAAGGGGGGCCTTTTACCCCACACACGGGGTAAAAGGCTCACCAGCACGGGGTAAAAGGCACACCGTGTTGATACAAATACTTCAGCTAAAATAATGTTTGTTTTTTTAATAATGTCTAAGTTAATACTTGTTCAAAACAATCACTTTAGCAAAGTTTGTACTATTTTCTGCTTATTTTGAAAAAAAAGGATAAATTTTTGTTCAATAAATATACTGTCATTAAAATATGCTAATATAAAAAAATATATTTAAAAATACAGAAACAAAATCATTTTTAATAAGTAAAGATTCTGAAAGTATTGAAGGAGATCCAATGATAAATGAATATATATTTACAGTAGTAACGACAAATTATATTTTATTATATGATATGATTAATATCATGTTTTTAAATATGATGGTTTCATTCTAAACATGGTGATTATCTCTAAAATGGACACCCAACATAATATATGATTTACCATCTGAATCTTACCATGTCATGTCAACAAATGGAAAAGACAGCCATTTATTAATTATCATGTTAATTACTGTGCGCCTTTAGCCCCAACAGCAGGGGCACTTTTTACCCCAAATGCAATACTTTTACATATTCTTTCGTTATTTAAAAACTGTTGCTTTAATTCTTTTAAACAAAACTGAAAATCATAAAGAAGACCTTTGTCTCAAAATATATGCATTAATTTTAGCGATTCTCATTTGCTACTTAAATCTACAACATTTTAAAAAAACATAAAATATTAGATCAAGTAAGCACAGAATCAACTTCGCTCTGCTGCGCGCGATCGCGTCAAAGATCAGACAAATATACACATGCTTCTTGAAAAGCGAATGTTTTGGAAAGTGCTACGCCACGTTTTTGTGCCATCTAGTGGTTTAGATGAAAATAATATCAAAGGCACCTTTTACTTCGGGGCACCTTTAGCCCCGTTCTTCCCTATATATACACAATATTGCCAAAAGTATTGGGCCGCCCCCTTCTAATGAACAGGTTTGACAACTTTAGTAATTTCTAGGAGTACAAATCTTAATGTTAAAGCATATAATGATATTCTAGGAAATTGTGTGCTTCTAATATTATAGCAACAGTTTGGACCCTTTTCTATTCTAACATGACAATGCCTCTGTGTATAAGGCAAGGTTCAAAAAGAAAATGATTGATTCAGTCAGTGTGGAAGAACTTGACTGGTCTGCATAAAACCAAGTCCTAATCCCAGTTTAACACCTCTGGTGTGACTGTAAATGCAGACCTTGAGCCAAAAACTCATCACCAAACACCAATGACTTGTACATATGGGTACAGTCATTTTAGACACTTCCAAAACTGCTGCAACAGAGATGGAAATACAATTTTTAAATACATGAATTATGTTCCCATCATTGTTGCCACAGATTTGGAAGTGCATTTTTCTGTTCTAAAGAAGGGGGTGTCCCAATCCTTTTGTCTATATAGTGCATGTATAAGTCATTGGTGTTTGGTGATGAGTTTTTGGCTCAAGGTCTGCAAGGTCTCACATTACACGTATGTCAGATTGCTGTTCATAGACTTCAGTTCAGCATTCAACACAATCATCCCTCAACAGCTCATTCATAAACTGGTCCAGCTGGGGCTCAATACGTCGCTGTGCGACTGGCTGTTGGACTTTCTGACCGGGAGACCTCAGGCAGTACGGGTCGGCAGTAACACATCCAGCAACATCACACTGAACACAGGGGCCCCCCAAGGATGTGTGCTGAGCCCCCTCCTCTTCACTCTGCTGACCCACGACTGCACACCGTCACACAACTCCAACCTCTTCATTAAATTTGCGGATGAGACGACTGTGGTGGGTCTCATCAGCAACAGAGATGAGGCAAACTACAGGAGCGAGGTGAGCCGCCTGGCCGGGTGGTGCAGTGACAACAATCTCTCTCTGAATGTGGAGAAGACGAAGGAGATTGTTGTTGACTTCAGGAGAGTGCACTATCTGCATGCTCCTCTGACCATCAATGGTGCGACCGTGGAGAGAGTGAGCAGCACCAAGTTCCTGGGTGTACACATCACAGAGGACCTCTCCTGGACCAACAACATTGCAGCACTAGCCAAGAAAGCACAACAGCGTTTCTACTTCCTCCGCAAACTAAGAAGAGCCAGAGCCCTGGCCCCCATCATGTGCACCTTCTACAGAGGCACCATCGAGAGCATTCTGACTAGCTGCATCACTGTGTGGTATGGCGCCTGCAACGCGTCCTGCCGCAAGTCCCTTCAACGGATAGTGAGAGCAGCTGAGAAGATCGTTGGTGTCTCTCTCCCCTCCCTCCAGGACATTTACAACACCAGTCTCACCCGCAAAGCCCTCAGCATTGCAGGTGATCCCACCCACCCGACACACAACTTCTTCAGTCTGCTACCATCAGGGAGGAGACTGAGGAGTCTCCAAGCCAGGACAAACAGACTGAAAGACAGCTTCATCCACCAGGCTGTCAGGAAGCTGAACTCCCTCCCGTCCTTGCCCCCCTCCCCTCTCTTACCCCACGAATCACTGAACTCGGACCCCCACCCCACCACCACCACCCCCCACACTCACACACACACACACTCACACTCACACTGAGACAAGCACCGGTCACTTGTACAGCATTGGACTGACCTCATTCATTCAACTACCTCTTCTGACAGTCTGAATAAAAAAGACTGCTCCTTGTCACTTTAAATAGTCTTGATAAGCTCTTTGCACTACACCATTTATATTCTGCACTGTTTGTTTGTTTGTTTATTTCATCTGCCATGTGCCTTATGCCACTTTATCCATTTTTTTTATATTATTATTTTTATTTTCTTTATTTAATGTTTTATTTTTTTTCCTATATGTCCTTATTTGTATATTTGCAATAGTTGCATTTTGTGTATGTATGTGTGTGTGTGTATATATGTATGTATATATATATATATATATATATTGATTTGTACTTATCTGTATTTTTGCGTTCTACTGTTTGTGTTTAGTGTTATCTGTATGCAGCAGGGAGTAAGAGAGTAACGCAATTTCAATTCTCTGTATGTATGTACGGTACATGTGGCAGAATTCACAATAAAGCTGACTTTGACTTTGTCTTTGATTATAATAAATGTTATATTTATCTACCTGTGCCCCTCAGCAGAAATATACAGAAACTGAATAAAGTTATCAAACACTAAATTCTAAACTAAATACAGATAAATACTTACAGCTATATAAAAGTTATTGATTTCCTCTTTTTTTCTTATATTCTTGATGAACAGACATCACAGCAGCTGGTTATTAGGTTGTTTTTGGCTGCTATTTCTTTAAGAGCTGCCGCTGCTGAATGTGACGCGGATCTGACACGCATCGTATTTTCTCTCAACTCTACCTTTTCTGACCCATTTCAGAGTTGTGGGTTTCGGGTGTGTTAGATGAGGGAGACAGTGCTGAGATGCTCCAGGACAGTTTTGAAAAACATTTCAGAGACATGTTCTTAAAGGTGCCATAGAATGCACTGATACAATATTGATATCTACATAGAAGGTATGTGGCTTAGGTAAGGGCAAACATTCTCCAGAAACGGTTTTACATGTGCATTTACAACCCTAGTATTTCTCCCTAGAATGAAATGGTCTGTTATTGGCTTATTTGGAAGGGTCATGAATAATAATTTTGAGCTCTGCTCTGATTGGCTGTTTCACAGTGCGGCTCAATGTTGAGCTCTGCTCTGATTGGCTGTTTGACAGTGCGGCTCATTTCACTAGCTCACACAGCAGGAAGGAAACACAGGGAGGAAAATATATATTTCAATACTTTCTCTCGCAGTTATATCGTCAGGTAATTATACTGTAAATAAAATGCGGGCATCAGGGAGCCGCTATTAATATGCGGGGCACTGAAACTGCTTTCAAATGTATGATCGCTTTTTACTTTCACTTTCACTTTCACTTTCGAGATTCACGATCGCACAAACTCTGTTTATACTATGGAGCTTAATGTACTAACCACACATTTGACAAGATCAGATGCTTGTCAGTGGTGCTCAGGATCTGTAAATCATTCGCCATCATCCTCAGTCATCTCTCCTTACTCTGTTTATGTGGTAAGTGAAATCTTATGTACTGTAATGTAACAGGCTACCGCTATCAAGGAGCTAACCATGTCCCTTTAGTGGCTCGTGTTATTTTATTAGAACGCGTTATTTGCTTTCCGTGCCTTTCTGAATACAGACACCAACCCATACCTGCACTTCACATCTCCTGCACAGCCTGGAACATAACATTTATTTCCATGATCTGCCATTTTCGCTGTTGTCCTCGCTTGTTTCTTCACATTACCTGCAGAACTTCTGATGGTTCGGCTGGGGGCTGGCCTAGAATATGGGCGGGTATATGCAAATGTTGGGGGCGTAACTATTAGTGATCCCGACTGTAACGTCACAGTCGGTGTTATGTTCTGATTCGCCTATTTTTCAGTGGTCTTTTTTATTCACGAGATTTACATAAGAAGGAGGAAACAACGGTGTTTGAGGCTCACTGTATGTCATTTCCATGTGCAGAACTCTTATTATTCAACTATGCCAAGGTAAATACAGTTTTCCATTCTATGGCACCTTTAATGTAACTCATATATAACATATTACATGCACGCACAGTTTTAAGGCAGCTTTAATCGCCTTTTTGGTAACTTCATGCCTTAACTGACCACGACATTGCATGCACGTAGTTTATTTCGCGCTTTGATATGAATTGATACAGGCCACAGCGCACGCCGGTTTCCGCGCTTGTTTGACTCGCGCCTGCCGCTGAAGTGAAGTTGAAGCGCGCGTCTGAAACGTCTCCGAATTGATGTGATCGTAAAGACATTCTGCGACTGAATAAATGCACTTCTTATCAAGAAAAAACAGACCGAAACAGCAGTTATGAGTGGGGTGGCCAACCCTAGCTCCACCCCTGCGTTAACGGCGTTAAATAATTTTAACGCGTTAAACTGAAAAAAATTAAACACCTGCGTTAACGCGCTAATTTTGACAGGACTAATATATATATAATATAATATATACTGTATATTGCTTATGTACATAATATGATATATGCTATGCAGACTCGGCTACTGTTTCAATAAGTTTTATATCCACAATCATTTAACATTTGATACATATAGCTTTAACATTTCTTATGGTTATTCATGGGTTAGTACAAACTAATACACTTTCTTCAACAAAGACATGCTATCTCATGTGATGCAAATATAATGAACATAGAAATATATATATATATATATATATATAAATGATGACCTTTCATCTGCTACTTACCTCCATAATGGAATCAAAACCCTACTTTCTGGCATCATTTATTCACCCTCTTGTTATTTCAAACCTGCATGACTTCTTCTTTTATGTGGAAAACAAAGGAAGATATTTTGAAGAACATTGGAATCCAAATAGCATTAGAGCACAGAATAAACAATGACATGCTGTACATGTGTGAAATCTCTCTATTTCTATTATTGTTTTACCCACTATCACAACACTACTGGTTGCAACAAAAGCACTGTTTGTGTTTTAACTTTAACATCTTAAAGATAAGTCATAGATTTCAACTTTGTTACATGGAACTGTGGCATTATATCACATTTTGAAGAAGAAGAAAAAACACAGAGATATAGACATTAATGAAAAAGTGCCCTGGTCTCCCAACCACTCTTGTCTCCCCTTGATGAATGCCACATCAAGGGACAGAATACATGTGTTGTTTACATGTTTTGCAGTAAGTAAATGATTGTGGTCATTTCATGTAAAGCTGGAGTATAGCTTCACCCTAGCTTTACCCCTAAATGGTACATATTAGTACCATAAAGCTATTAGTACTTAAAGTGTACATAGTACGTGAAGAGAAGAAGACTCTCTTTACAGACGCAAGTTCTTCTCTAGATTTTTTAGGGAAGCCATTTTAACTGTTTAAGCCCCAGCAATCTAAACTTTACTTTCACTTTATGAATGATTCGAAAATAACAACTAAAATCACAAAGATCTGCACTCTGTTCAGAAATATCTTTGAAATATCTCTTCCTTCTACACTGAACCTTTTTGCTTGTGAAGACAAGAAGACAGAAAGGAAAATCTCTTCCTGGTAATTTTTTTAAGAGGGTGGATCAGTAATGGGTGGTCATTATTATGTTCAAATCTTCTGTAATAATTTAGTGCTAGACTGAGGGACCATAATCTTACCTCACTAGAGACACCAGGCCAGCTCCCTCTTGTAGTTGTCATTCAGAAAAGGATTTAGTGATGATAACAGTTCAATGATGTGCTTACATGAACTACACTCAAGCTTACTTCATCCCTTGCCCTCCGCTATCATCACTTTTACTTGTGTACGAGGAAGTAAACTCCACACTGCCCACTAGTGCATAGTATGTGAAATTAAAGTGTGTTGTGTGGACTAAACCGATTTGTAATATCTCTCTTATATCACATGACTGTTGCAAAGCACAGTTACAGCATCATCTTTAAATGTGCAAATGACACAAACACCATAATATATGAGCTAATGCTACACCTCAGGTCTGATGGGAGAACTGCCAGTGAGAGAGACAAACAGACTAGTGTGAGAATCTGTGAATGGGTCAAGATACCTCTGTTCATGTGATTTACTAGCATCTCCAACAAGGTGTTAGTCTTCAAAAGAGAGTGCCATCACTGCATTAATGTATTGTTCAGTTCGGTTCAGATGTAATGCAACTGAACTTGGTGTACAGCAGGATTGAGTATAATTCAGGATTGAAGAACTGGCTTTTAGGTTTTAAAGAACTGGCCTTTAAAGTGCCCCTATTATGGATTTTTGAAAATGACCTTTCATGCAGTGTGTAACACAGCTCTAAGCGAATGAAAACATCCTGCAAAGTTTGAAATCTAAAAGTGCACCGTGTATAAAGTTATTCTTTCAAAAGAAAGAGTCGACTTCGAGTCATGAAAACGAGTCGTTTTTAAAATGAATCTTTAGCTGTTTCAAGGTGACGTCAAAGTGAAACATTAGCATATTTATGCCCGCCCACTTGTTGCGCGGGCAGACCCGGGAAAACTTGAACTTCCCCTCCCTCAAACACAGCTGATTCCTGTGGAGAAGAGTCTGCGGACTGCAAGAGAGGGGCGTAACTTGTAGCAGGGGGCGTAACTTGAAGTTGTCCAAATCACACAGAACCAAGCGAGATGTCAAAATGAGATGTTGTCGAAACCGCATACTCTATGAGTAGTCACTTAATTAGGTAGGCTACTTACTCTACAGCCTGAATGCGTTAAGTATGAAAGCGATTTGGGTAACATCTGCCATGTTTACGTTATCATGTGACCAGGGGCGGACTGGAACAAAGTTTCAGGCCGGGAAATCTCTCTCTCATCCAGGCCATCCCATACAACCACAACAAATTTTGAAACCGGACAACAATATTTTTTGTATGGCCATCATCATCATTGCATAAAAAAGTTTCAATTCCTAGGCTGGGGCCATGCAAAATAATTAAAGATTATTTTTTGAACTTCCATTTTCCTTTTTAGTCTCTTCATTTTGCCTGACATCTCTCTGTCTCTCATGTGTATGTTTACTTTTTTCACAAATTTTCTTGCACCTGTCACTTTTCCATCAACACATCTCCACCTTGATGCAAAACAGCCACCTCATTATAATTTGTTTGCATTTATTTTAGAAAAAAATAAGTATTACATTATTGTTTTATCTTGTCAAAATTAGCATAATAATAGCTACTTCTTTAATATATCTTTATAGAAAAATCTTAAAATTGAATATGTTTTTGCAGTATCATGGGTCATGTTTTGTCCAAAGGAAAATGAACCATGGTATTATTTGACCAATGGTAAAAGTAACCATGTTTTTGGTGGATTGATTTCTATTTGTATAACCAGAGTTTTACTACAAATACCATGGTGAAACTATATCGTGTAGCAAAACCATTATTCATTTGTGGTTACCATGGTTTAACTATAGTAACCGTGGTTTTGGTTTTATTTTTAGTAAAACCACTGTTAATTTTCCTATGGGTTGTGTTGTTGTCTGCCATAACTCCTCCTAAACCCGTTATAAAACTATGTGAATATTTATCTGCTAAATTCCTTCTCTTTACAATAGTTATTATGTCCTTTTGTTAAGTTTGCAGTAATTGACTGCTACTGCTAACATTTGCTAGCAGTTTAATGTTTAACTAAGTAAAGATAAACAAAGATAAAACTACAATAGTCTATGTAAGGATGTAACTGACCTGCACTTGAACCTCTGAACAGGACAGTTTTGCCTCTCTGCTCCACCTGGGCGCTTCTACTCCATTCTAGAGTCTCGCGTCCTTTTGGCGGAGCGGAGGCGCGGAGCGCGCGCGAGGCGAATCTAGCGTTTCCAGTCAAGACTAACCCATTCATGATATATTAGAGTTTTATTATTGAATGGCGAATTTGGAAATAATCACTTTAGTACATTCGGCAGGCAACAAAAACATCAACAACAACAACAATATATAAAAAGAAAAAAAAAAAAAAAATAATAATAAAAAAAAAAAAATCTAGGGCAGCGGGCCAAATCGGCTGCCAGGCCACCGGGAATTCTCCCGGTGCTCCCGATGGCCAGTCCGCCCCTGCATGTGATCTACGACGTTATTACAAGCGCAACAACTTAAAAGATATGAGCGACAGGTTTTATTAATCCATCCGTAGTATCTTGATATAGATTAAACTTGCCCATTTTGTGGTTTTGTTGAAGAAACAGCTGCGCATTTATTTTGTTATTGTAGTATAGCCAATAACTTTTGGTTTGATTTAACCTGTTAACCAGCGCCCCCCATATTGGGAATCACAGCTGAAAATGACTAACTAACTTAAAATGGTAACAGCTCCTGACTTCAGTGTGCCACACACACAATTTTGGTGTCTTTGGAAAGAAGACCCTTTGGGCTTTACTATCCATCATCCAAAGTTGATAATGCTCAAAAATATAAAAAGTTATAGACACTGAAGTGCCTTGATAAAAACTGTACCACACTGATTTTTTTTTTCATTTCATATAAAAATACATGGAATCAGTCCTGGAGCAATCCAGAAAAGTAATGGGTTGAAAGTCACATGTCTTATGAGTTTATATTTCAAATCTGAAGAAGATACCATGACAAATGAGATTCCTGCAGACATTTTCTAGTCCCCACCCCCCACTGTTTGAGGAAAAATATTTACCAAATTATTGAAGAGTTCTACTACAAACTATTTAGTCATTATACATGCCACTGCAGTTTTTCAATTATAAAACAGTAGACAGAATCTTAGACATCGTATAAGTGATTTATTTGAGCACTAGAAAAATACAATAATAGTAATTTTTGAGTGATGAAAAAAAACAATAATAATAAAAAAAAATTACTTAAGTACATACTGATTTCCTGACATACAGATGCTCTCCTGCTCATACATTAGTAATCACATGCTGAAGATCATTCATACAGATGCTAATCATACAGATGGCCGCCCAATATAGTCAATAATCACATTATAATGGCCTTTTATATAGACTGCATTCACACTGATATCTGTGAACAGTCAGTAATTACATGCTGATTATCAGCCATACAGATGTTAATCATACAGATACAGGCAATTCCCCACAAAACACGCAAACAAAATAAAAAGTTTATTTGTGCAAAAAAGGCGATCGCTAAGTTACGCCCCCATCAGATGACAGGTGCGTCACAGCGTGCGTCACGCACCGTCGCGAGGGAGCGCCAGAATTCAAATAAACAATCTTCCGTGTATCTTTGACTTTTTTTTTTTGGATGATCTCGTTCTGTTTGGGACATTGCCTGCTACAAAATCATGCTGGTTTTTTACCACCAAGATGCTGTTTTTGAGCGTAATTTGTTCCATAACGGACACAAACAATAACTCTCCCTGAAGAGATGAGACGTAAACAAATGAATAACGATCCAAATTACAACGTTGTTGTTTCTTTGGACTAAAAGTGCTCGATGGAATGTTGTTCAGTGGACCCTTATCTCTGAAACTAAACCGGGATTTACAGCAGTGGATACGTTTGAGAGTCGTTATCAGGATGAATCTGGTATGTACTGCGGTTTTTTTATACATGTTTTGATGTGTACTGCTTACACACATTTAGCAAATACATTCCTTTATAAGCTTTCTATCGAAAAACAGCGATCTGTCATCGATGCTTGAGGCTTAGACCTTCAAAATGATATATAGTTTGTCAAGATTCATTTTGTCCTGTTTTACTTTATCTGTTTGAAAACAATGACGTGTGCAAACAAAGAGCTTTCAGTGCGCTGGCGTCCTGGTGCGTGTTAACAGGTTGACATCGTTGTCATAATTATTGTGATATTATCGCTAATATTCAATATATCGTCCAGCCCTAATGAGCAGGCTCACTATTGGCTGTTTCAGAGGTTGAGGGCAGCCATTTTGGGTTGGCATCATTGTAGTCCTTAGTTCACAACTCTTAAGTGTCACCTCAGTCTACACTTAAGAATCAGTCTTAGACTTTACTGAAAGTTGCTTTTAGCTTCTTTATAAAAGTCTCCTACTCTTAGAAAAGTCCTACTTATTACTAAGAATTTTTTGACACATAAGTCAAAGCTTAAGACTGTTCTGAAGAACATTTCTGAGAAGTTTTATTTATTCACCAAATATCTTAAGGCTAAGTAGCTCATAAAAGTAGCTCATAACTCGCTGATTTAGGAGAAAATCTTAAAAATAATGGGTGTGTCAGTCTTAAATTTTTGCTCTAAGAGTATTTCACAAAGAGTTTTAGCACTAAAACTAGCTCCTAAATCTGTGAAATGTTAGGAGTAGTGAAAAGGACTCCTAAGTCACTAAAACCAAGCCACAAACTATCTTAAAATGGCTGTTGCCGGCAATCTGCCTCGGAATGTAAACAATTTGAAACGTGATGATAATTAAATGAGCTTTTAAAATTGTCTTTAAATATATCAAACGTGCGGGCGGTGCGTCTACGGTAATTCACGTTGGCCAAAACACACAAGGAAACGCATTGTGAAAAAGAAAAAAAAAACCTAACCCCAACCCTAATCTTAACCCCTCCCCCACTCCTAACCCTAAACCTACCAATAGAGGGGTAATAATCTGGCAGGGGTCAGAATTTGGCACAACACAGGCAATCACAGACATCGCATTCGGACGGGATTAGTTTTCTCAGAGGATCACTGCATTTGCTGAAAAACAGTAGGTCATTTGCTCTAGAATTATTTCAGAGGTTGTGTGAGAAAAACACAGACATGGCAGATTTGGACGGAATTAAAAGCACCAAGTATTAACTAATTTCTCTAACGACCCCTGTAAAACTAGACCCATACGAATAGGGCTTCGCCTGCATTTTAAAATCTTTATTTGCATGTGGCAATTAACATTTTTATTTTTAAACCTGTAAATTTTGAATATGGCAACATAATATTGCGCTCTACAATATTTTCTATGAATAAATCTCTGACAGAGACCCCTCCCCTATCAGCCAATCACTGTGTACATAGGTAGTAAGCATGCATCATCCATAGCAATGAGGTCAACCCCGCCCCCTTACTCTTAGCTTAAAGCCTGAGACACACTGCACGATTTTCAGCTGTCCCAGACGAAAGACTATCGTGAAACAATCTCGTCAATTTCTGATTCGCCATGATTGTTTCACGATGCCAATCTTTCATCGGGTACAGCCGAAAATCGTGCAGTGTGTTTAGGGCTTTAGACTTCTCTCTTTTCCTAGTAAAAGTTTGTCTCAGCAGCTTTGTGAATTATAAAAGTTACTATAAAAGAATAAAACATCATCAGTGTGCGCTAGTGGTAAACAAAAAGAGCATTATAAATCACACTTTAGCAGTTGTATTTTTATGTGTGCTGAAAAAAATGTGGAAGCCGTGAAAGAGAAAGGAATAAGAGCTTGAGGTAAGCAGTTTTATGTTTTTTTTTTTTTTTTAAATACATTTATTTCACACTAAGTATACTACAAATACATATTTACATAGTTATGTACTTTATTTTATTTTTTTTGTTAACAATTTTTAATTTTATTTTTTCACACACAACACAACATAATATCCAAAATACAACAAAACAAAACAACAGACACATACTCAACATCTCAAGGTTCAATCAAAAGGGAGGGAGAGAGGGAAGGACAACAAGAACACAAAAGTCACTCCTCTACACAATCACGTATGTCCAACAAAAAACACTGCCAAGCATCAATGGTTGAAGGCCTGGCCCCACCGACTCGCGCCGTTGTACATTCACATGACACTATTTGCAGGAGGCTACAGATCCAATATGTTTTTCTACACACGTGTGGTGTAAACCAGTTCTGGATTATTGTCTTCTTCGCAGCTGTAAAACCAGCAAACAACATTCTCTTTTGCATTGAATTAATACAGAGACCAGAATCATCATTAAGGAGACACAAACTTGGGTTAACAGACCAATCAATCCTCAGTAATGATGACAAAACCAGGTTTACATGTGTCCATAGACTGATGACGACAGGACATTCCCAAAACATATGCAGAAAAGTGCCTGATGATGTAGTGTTACATATATGGCAGTTCAATTTGACTGTAGTATCATTTTGAATCTTTTGTATGGAGTTATGTATGCTCTATGAATGACTTTGAAGTGAATAAGACGATGAGCCAGATTTTTAGATGTTAAGCTGAGATTAGACCACACTCTCTCCCAGTCGACAGATATTAAGATCAGATAAATTCCAAATACAACCCCAAATCAGAAAAAGTTGGGACAGTATGGACTAAAGGACTAGACCTTTCTTGGATGCTGCTTTTGTACCAAATCATAATTACAATCACCTGTTGACATCAACTGTTTCAAATCACATCATTATTTAACCAATTTACCTCATTACTAGCCCTAAATTGCTCCTGTCCCAACTTTTTTTGGAATGTGTTGCAGGTCTGAATGACAGGAAAGGATGTATATTTACAAATGACATGAAGTTGACCAGACAAAACATAAAATATTTTGTGTTCATATTGTCTGCAATGAAATACAAGTCAAAGTAAATTTAGAAATCACTACTTTCTTTTTTTATTTGTGTTTTCCATACTGTCCGAACTTTTTCTGATTTGGGGTTGTAGTTTTAATAGAAAGAGGTTTTGTAATACAATCAATAATTTTATTATAAGCAGTTTTATGTTTGATTTGATTTCATGTCACAGTCAGTAAACGTGGATCGTAGCAGCAAACACACTGTGCAATGATCATGCTGTATCGTAGGCTATCTTTGGTCGCAAGACCGTGACAACGGCCATCTTTGAACCTCTCTCACTGTACGACACAGGAGCACCGATTAGGAGCCACGATCACAGAAATCATCACGATTGTTTCACGATGACAATCTTTCTTCTGGGACAGCTGAAAATTGTGCAGTGTGTTTTGGGCTTAAGAGAAAACTCTTAGCTAAAAACTTTTCCTGCCATTTAAGAGAACTCTTAAGGCCAAAGTATACTTCACTTTTTACGTGTACGCGAGGGACAGCGAACAGGGTGCGTGACGCAAATTGTGTCATCAGAACAGTATGCGCGTACTGTCCCGATTTTTGTAACAGCGCATACTTTGTATGTTCAGGTCGCACATGCGTGGCAACACTGTCCTGGGCCGTTGAAAACGAAATTAAAGAGACGGACAACGCCAACAAAATAGCAGAGACTGCAACAACAGACGCTCACATTGACGAGCGCTTGTGAGCGAGAGAGAGAGAGAGGGTATGAGACAGCTCAGCTTTGGTTTAAAAGAGTTAAAAAATATTTGTTATCAGTCATGACTTTACGGGGAAAAATAGAGCAGACACTGAACATGAATGAAGCTTTCTAGTGCGCATGTGTCGACCGCCTGCGTTCGCGTACAACTTCAAATGGAGTATACTTTGAAAGGATACGCGTTCGACTGTACGCATATGCTAGCGTACGCATACAAAAACGAAGTATACTTAGGCCTTTAGTGGTAAGATAAAATGTTCTGTGAATACAGGCCCTGATCTGTACTATCATCCTGTACCATTACACATGATTGTGTTGCAAAGCACAGTTCCAGTATAATCTTTAACTGTGCAAATCAATCAACCACCATAATCTATTAACTTTTTCCCTGTGTCATTCCATTTTATTACACATAACTGAATTTCTAAACTTATTTGTTTTGTTTTATTTGTATGTATGGATTACTTGGGTTGTTGTTACCGACATCTGGGGCTTGTACCATGAAGCCGGTTTAGCTGGTTAGCCAGGTAAGTTACAGTTTAGTTTGCACCAACTCTGGGTTTTAGGTACCATGAAAGTGGTTTGGCTTTTAGCAGTGCTCATCACCAAAGTAACTAACTCTTCACAGCTAACCTGATCCCGCGCAAGGTTATGTTCTGGTTTAGAGATCTCAAACCAAAATTTGACCAATCAGCTTCAAGCATAGTGACACATCTCTGACACAATAAAGCCACTCCTCCAGTTTCTCTTACTCCAAATTAAAGGATGCTACATATAAACATTTTTAAAGATAAAGTCATCTGCTTTTTAGAGATAAATATTTTTTTATAATTCTTTTATATAATTTATATAATTAGTATACTCTTAAACCATTACATAAGCCAGCTTAGTTTAATAGTAATTATTAAGCTTTTATTTAAAAAAACACACTGCTGTGTGTACACAATCACACAAAAGACTCAGCAATATATGTATGTTTACATGCGCATGCACTACAAATCATCTTGTACTGTTCCCCAGCCAGCTGCTTGACTCACAATGTTTCTCTCTGCACATGTACAGTATTTATGTGAAGCATTCGTATAGTTTGTATTTTTTATCTTTTATCTTTAGTTGTATAGGGTAAACATTTATATATAGTATACTTAGTCAAATCTGTCAGTAGGTTAGTTTTTGTGTATAGGTTTATAGTGTTTTACTTCATTGTTGTATGTCTGTATTTATGTAGCACCGTGGTCCTGTGAGGCACGACATTTCGTTCCACTGTATGTCCCCACATGTAGCGGAATGACAATAAAGCTCAACTTGACTTGACTTGAAAATCAATATAAACATATAGATATCATGCATGGTACCAACAAAGCCGGATTGGACTGGTTTGGTTTTGCCAACTCAAAACTAATCCTGTAACCCTGAGTATGTTAAGCCACCATCATGGTACAGGCCCCAGGTGAAAATTTCATGTCAACAGCACCTTTAGAAATATATTTACCGGGAAAAATGGTGACGTGTTCAATACTTATTTTATCCGCTGTATATACCAATTTATATACTTGATTATTTGTGTTTTTCGTAATAAACTTTGTCACAAATTTTAATGCCCAGTGAATTTATTAACATTTGCTGTGCAAATACACAAATGTAAGTTCTGAATGCCTTTCTTGCGTGTAACTGCTTCCAGCTTCCATTAGAGGGCAGCAGAAACACAGTAAAGTAAAGGATCGATGACAGTTGTTGCATTGTCAGGTTACATTCACTGGCCGAGGCACTGAATTCACTCAAACATGGTTGTGAGCAGTTCGGTTTGTTCTGCCAAGTGCACTAAAATGTCAATGTACAATGATTGGCAAATGACTGACTGTGTAATTGCTCTTCAGAATTTGAGTATGAAAAGAAGGATTAAGGTAAATACTTTAACGAATCTATAATGGCTCTGATGGCTCACAGGCCTCAGGGTTGGGATGTGTCTTCAACGGACACACATCTTTCTTTCATTTAGATTCCTGACCTTGTACACCAAAATATACGCTCATATAATCCGTACGGCTCATATTTCAGTAGCAAAGCCCTGATGTATGATTGGTGTGCATTCGTGAGAAATATTTGGGGCCAATTTTCTACAACAGTCACATGCAGCATATGCAATATTTCACTAATCGTTATACAAGCAGTTCTGATTTTGATAAAGACCTTACAATTGTAGGATTCATTAAATGGATCAAAAGAGATTTATGTAAATACATTTATGTTGTTACAAAAGATTTCTATTTCAAATACAGTAAATTATGTTCTTTAAACTTTCTATTCTACTAAAAGATTCCTGAAAAAAAAAATTCAGGGTTTCCACAAAAATATGAAGCAGCACAACTGTTTTCTACATTGATAATAATCAGAAATGTTTTTTGAGTAGCAAATCAGCATATTAGAATTATTTCTGAAGAATCATGTGACACTGGAGACTGGAGTAATAATGCTGAAAATTCAGTTTTGATCAAAGGAATAAATTTAATTTTACTATATATTTACCTAGAAAACAGTATAAATAATATTTCACCATTTCACTGTTTTACTGTATTTTTAATCAAAGAAATATAGCCTTGGAGAATAGAAGAGACTTCTATCAAAAACATTGCAGAACCTGCACTTTCAAAGCAATGCATGAAAACTACTGAAGCGACGCAAATAGACAGGGGTGATAATCACTCAGATCACAGCTCACACTGCAGACAGGTGTCAAACTGACCCGACGACCCCACAAAACACGCCGCCCCCTGAACAATAAGACTAAAACCTCTGATCTGTCCCTGAACACCCAAACACCTGCCGCTCTCTGTCTGTGTGACGCTCTCCAGAAATGAGCTCAGTCTGACTAAACCTCTCTTTAAAAATATCTCTGTTTACCTATTGTTCTAATCTATTTATCTATCCGTCTGCCAGCAAACCAGTCTTTCTGTCCAGTTGAACTCATGGTATAACTGAGTCTCTCCCTCAGTGATTATGTCAATGTGAAAGTGTGTAAAGAGTCTGTTACTCTGACCCCATTTTGACTGTCGCACAATCATACATTCACGCCCACCAGTCTAGTTACAAGATCATAAACACTGAAGAAACAGCTTCATCATGCTAACTCTGTACATTCTGTATGAACTCAAACATTTCTCAGCCAATGAGCTCTATACTCTTACTGGAAGACCATACTGTCCTATTCGAGCCTGTTTTTATTTCTCCTGTGGAGATTCAAAGGAGTAACATCTGAGACAATATTTGTACTTCAATAAATCTTTACAGAAAAAGCTGTTAAACTGTTGAAACATCAGCATCCGAGCAATAAAACAATCTTCTGGATGTGCAGCTGTTCATCTAAGGTGCAACAGACGTAGTCGCAGCCGTGTTGTTGTAAGGTGGAGTGTGTCCGTTTGCTCCTGTGTGTGTTTGTTCAAGATAAAGAATACGAATGTACCTGGAGTTCTCCATTGTGTTTCATGTCAACTCCATCTCAGACGTTTTGCCTACAAGAACAAACCAAAATTAGTTAATAGTTGTCATCCATTAAGAGTAAAGAGGCATAAAAAGGATGTGGAGTTCATACTGTCAACTAAATTCAATGTATTTTCATATATATTTTCAGTGGACCCTTATAAAGCGAGAAGACACTCTCCATAAATAAACAGTTCAACCAATAACCTTCATGTCTTCTGTGGAACATAAAAGATGTTTTAAAGAACATTAATGACTAAACAATGATTTTTATTGAAAACCTCATAAACCTTTAAAAACATCATCATTTTGTGTTCCACAGAAGAAAGCAAGTCTTTGAATGAAGTAAAATCACTTTTGGGTGAACTGTACCTTAAAAATATTTAAGGAGGGGGGGTCACGTGACCCTTCGACAGCAATGCACGCTTAGTCTTTCGCTCTGCTCACTTTGCCACATATTGTGTAATCCTGTCAGTAAATTTTAAACCACTCTGCATTGGACCCATCATGAGTGCTTCGGCAGACAAAAGTGATCAGAAAAGAGAGATTGAGCAATCGCCAATGAAGAAAAAAATTCAAGGATTCCACCATCTCCAGAGAGGACCTCGACGATGCTATTGCTAACAGCAATAAGCTGGCGCTTAAAGAGCAGCAGAGCACTTTGAATTCGGTTGTGGCTTCGGCAGTAAGAGATGCGGTGGACTCTGTGCTGATTCCAGCATTGCGCGAACTGCGTGAGGACATACAAGCGATCAACAAGTCTGTTAAAGAGCTAAGAGAGGAGCTTGAGGCGATAGCTACCGCGGCGAAGCAGATACGTGACCAGGTTGATTCTGTTCAGGCAGCTGCACGTGAGGATAGGAGGACAGTCACGGACTTAAGAAATCAGCTAGAGCGACTCACCGAGAAGATGACGGATATGGAGGATAGGAGCAGAAGAAATAACGTACGGCTGGTGGGGTTACCAGAGGGGGCGGAGGGCTCCAACGCGGCTGGTTTCCTCAGAGTTAATCTTTCCAAGTGGATTCCTTCGTTGAAAAGCCGTGACATTGAGATTGACCGGGCACATCGCGTGTATGACGGAGGGAGGGGCTCCGATCGGCCGCGCACTCTCATCTTCCGTGTACTAAGATGGCATGACAGGTCGGAGATCCTGAAAGGTGCTCGGCAGGCTTGTCCGGTGAAATGCACACAGGACAATGTCACACTACTATTTTTTCCAGACTTTAGATGGTACGTGACCGATCCACTTTTTGAAGTGGATCGGTCACGTACCATCACTATTTTTTGTTGCTCAATCAGACCTATGTTCTCGGTAATGTGCGGTCTGAGTTGTTTCTTGTTTATGGGTGTCGGTTGTTCATGTTTCTATGTTGTTTTTATTTTTTATATATTTTACCCTATTTCTAAAAGGATTTTTCACCTAGGAGGTTTGGTATCTAAAATGCACATCAGCGTTTACATGTTACTTACAGAATGGAAGTGCTTCTGCTTTTTTTCATTTATTGAATACAATCTTGCCATTATGAATATTCAATGCATACTCTAAATATTTTATCACTGAATGTGAATGGTTTAAATGCTGCTGTTAAACGAACCCGTGTGTCAGAATATTTACAACGTAAATCTATTTCCTGTGCCCTAATACAAGAGACACATTTACAACAATCTGACGTGGCACGTTTCCAGAATAAGTATTATAAGTTAGCAGCCTTTTCCTGTACTCTCAATAAAACTAAGGGGGTGCTTATCCTTGTTAACCGGAAGTTAAATTTAACAATTGAACACCTTGGTAGTGATGAGAAGGGTAGATTTGTTTTTATCTGATGCAAAATATATAATAATAGGTTAGCACTGGTCTCTAGTTATGGTCCGAATGAGACAGACAGTGCATTCCTTACACAGATTTCCAAAACTTTACTTGAGCAGATTGATTGCCCTCTAGTGGTGGGTGGTGATTTTAATGCTGTCATAAATCCTGCTTTAGATAAATCTCAATCTGATACAACAGCCAATCCATCCTCTAAATTACTGAATAAATTTATCACTGAGCTTAACTTAATCGATCTTTGGAGAATTCAGAATACTAAATCTAAGGACTTCACTTTTTTTTCTAATAGACACAAGACTTTCTCTAGGATAGACTACATATTTCTCAGCCCATCTTTAATTTCGTCTAATTCCTCCATCTCTATATTACCAATTTTATTATCTGATCATTCTGCTGTGTTGTGCAGTGTTCCTCTTTCCGATGTTAAAGCCAAGTCCCCTAGATGGCGCTTTAACATATCATTATTAAGTAATCAGACTTTTATTACCTCTCTAAAAGAATATATTAAGGAATTTCTTGAAATTAATATGCCCTCTGATGTGGATCCTCAAATACTGTGGGAAACGACTAAGTGTGCTATAAGAGGTTTCTGTATCTTTCTCTTCTACTCTTGCCAAAGCGAAAAATTAACCAGTTTACACAATTAGAAAATAAAATCCAATCATTACAAAACCTACAAAAACATAATTTTACCAAGCAACAGGCTACACAGCTGTCCTCTTTAAAAGAAGAATATGATTTACTTTCACACTCAAAGGCGGAATTTATTTTACTTAGGACTAGGCAAAAATATTATTTCGAATCAGAGAGACCAAGTCATTAATTGTCCCTTAGGTTGAAAGAATGCAAGTCTAAGGCATACAGTATGTGCAATAAAATCATCGGATGACCAGGTCACCACGAACCCTGTGGCAATTAATGACATATTTAAAGGTTTTTACACAAATCTGTATAAAGCCGAAACAGATTTTGATGAACAAATTTGTAAGCAGTATTTAGATAAATTGGAACTGCCTCGGATCTCACAGATGGATAAAAAATCTTTGGAGGCCCCATTAAGTTTGGAGGAACTCCACATCTCTCTAAAAAGCCTTCAAAAGGGCAAATCGCCGGGTCTAGATGGTCTCCCCCCTGAATTATATTTAGAAATTTGGGATTTGGTAGGGATACTTATGCTTAATTCATTCAATTTTGCAATTGAACATGGGGTATTTCATACAGATCAAAAAACTTCATTGATGTCATTACTTCTTAAAAAAGGGAAAGATCCATTAGATTGTTCCAGCTACAGACCGATTTCGCTTATCCCATGTGATCTAAAAATCTATGCTAAAGTTTTTGCTTCTCGTATGGAGAAGGTAATTCACAGTTTGATCAAGGAGGACCAAACCGGTTTCACATTATATCACTCACCTGCAGCATCAGTCATAACTGGTAATATTATTTCCCCCTCATTCCCTTTACAGCGGGGAACGAGGCAGGGATGTCCGCTTTCCCCCTTATTGTTTTGTCTATCTCTTGAACCCTTAGCACAAGCCATCAGGAAATCTGAAGTATCGATTAAGATTCATGATCATAATCATATTATTTCATTATACGCTGATGATATTATTCTATATTTAGACCACTTTGATGTTTCAGTCTCTAGTATAATTAAGGAATTTGATAATTTTAGTAGCTGATCAGGATATAAAATAAATTGGAGCAAATCTGCTTTAATGCCAATTAACAATGTTAAAGTTAATTCTTCTATTCCCTCATTTATCCCTATTAAGTAATCTTTCATCTATTTGGGCATTACCATATATAAAAACATTCATAAGATTGCCAGAGACAATTTTAATAATATTTTAGTTAAGGTCAAAAATGACATTCAAAGATGGAAGAATCTTAAAGTCTCTCTCAAAGGAAGAATCTCCACTGTTAAGATTAATTTGTTACCTCGATTTAATTTTTTTTCTCTATGCTACCACTTTCTCCCCCTCCAGGTTACTTTAAGGAGATCAACTCCATAATTTCTAAGTTTATCTGGAATGATAAATGCCCCAGAATTAAACTTACCACATTACAACATACTAATCGCGCAGGAGGACTGGCTGTACCAAATTTTGAATTGTATTATTGGTTGTTCCAGCTTAAGGCTCTTCACAATTAGGTTGATCCTCAATCTACAGTTTCGTGGAGGGTGATTGAAGCTGACAAGGTTAAACCAAATAGACTTCAAGATATTTTATTTACTGGTACAGGAAAAAAAGGGGATAATTATAAATTTGGTCCGGTTGTGGCTAACTCCGTCGGATAGCATATTCTGGCACAATTAAAATTTTGTATGCGGAAATCGTCCATTTGTCCAACCCTCTTAGTCTTCTTTAGGTGTAAACATGTGCGGTGATATATGTGATAACCAGGGCCTCTGTTCATTTCAGACATTAAGAACCAAATTTTGTCTACCAGCATCCGCATATTTTGTCTTTCTTCAATTGCGTTCTGCTCTCAAAGCGTATGGCGTTCCTTGGTCCTCTCCCATTTCCTCTCATCCTATGCTGGTAGGACATCTGTTTCCTTAATATATAATAAAACTATTGATTGCATTTCAAAACCTCTTTCTATTAAAACTATTTGGAATAGGGAATTATGTGACCTTGATTTATATGTCGACTGGGAGAGAGTGTGGTCTAATCTTAGTTTAACATCTAAAAATCTGGCTCATCGTCTTATTCACTTCAAAGTCATTCATAGAGCATACATAACTCCTTACAAAAGATTCAAAATGAAACAACAACCAAATTTTAACTGCCATATATGTAATACTGCATCATCAGGTACTTTTCTTCATATGTTTTGGGAATGTCCTGTCATCATCAGTCTATGGACTCATGTAAACCTGGTTTTGTCATCATTACTGAGAATTGATTGTTCTGTTAACCCAAGGTTATGTCTTCTTAATGATGATTCTGGTCTCTGTATTAGTTCAATGCAAAAGAGAATGTTGTTTGCTGGTTTTACAGCTGTGAAGAAGACAATAATACAGAACTGGTTTACACCGCACAAGTGTGGAAAACATATTGGATCCATAGCCTCCTGCAAATAGTGACTTATGAATGTACAACTGCATGAATTAATGGGGCCAAGCCTTCGACCATTGATGCTTGGCAGTGTTTCTTTTGGATATACGTGATTGTATAAAGGAGTGACTTATTCTTGTCATTCTCTCTCTCCCTCCCCTTTTGACTGGACTTTGAGATATTGAGTATGTGTCTGTTGTTTTGTTTTGTTTTGTTTTGTTTTGTTTTGTTTTGTTTTGTTTTGTTTTGTTATATTTTGGATATTATGTTATGTTAGGTTATGTGTGAAAAAAAAAAATTGTTGATAACAAAAAAAAAATATTTAAGGAGATGGGTAACTTTGGTTCTCAGTGTCTTGTTTAAGGACATGTACATATTTTACTATCAAACAAGACAAAAACCTAAACTTTAGATTGCAGATTTCGGTATTTGAGTTAAGATCTCTTCTGAAACTAAAAATTAAGTTTGCTCTTCATTTAATCTCCTCGCTGTCCAGGAGAAACAAATGACATATTATAGAGATCACGTTTGTTGTCTTTCCTGTGGGTGAGCAGCAGACGGATGCAAGAGTGTGAGAAAAAAAAACAAGTAAACTGAAGGGGGAAGGTGTGATTGTGAGTTAAGAGGAGAGTGAGTGAGTGAGTGTGTGAGAGAGAGAGAGAGAGAGAGAGAGAGAGAGAGAGATAAAGGGCAGCGAGGGGGAGGACCTTCTTCATTCAGCAGTAACTCTTCATCAGATTCTTGAGGAGACTGAAATAAAGACCCCGTCAGGAGCACACACACAGCTCAAGTGTTTCTCAGCGAGCGTCTGGATGGAGGGAGACAGAGATGTGGAGCTCACACAGAGTCCTGAGACTCTCACTGAGGACGACGTGTGTGTGATCCAGGACACGTGGAGACCCGTCAATGAGAACCGAGAGAACGCTGGAGTCGCTGTGCTCATCAGGTACGCCTGTCTGTCTTATTTACACACATCAATCATTCACAAAAACTACCATGTTATCACTGTGATTGTTTGCACATGCAGCATAGTTTTATACTTATGTTATACCCAGGTTTTTTGGGCATGGACCATAGTAACTCCATGGTATTTTGGACATTTATAATAGATAAAATTGTAGTTTTTGGACATACACAATGGTAGTACCGTGTTTTCCCTTTTTTTTTAACAGGTACCATGATAATGCTTGGTTGGTTGGACATTTACCATAGTTATGCCATAGGTTTTGATAAGCACTATGGTGGTACAATGATTTTTTTGAACATGTACCATGGTGTTTTTCAACATTTACCACCATAATACCATGGTGTTTTTATGTACTGTATATATATGACATATCACATATATATGTCATACGTAATGACAGTCATTCGGTAACATGATATTTTTTCCAAGTACTTACAATTGCACTGGTGTTTCTGGTCTGTAGATCCAATTAAAGAAACACACTCATTTCTATCATGGTGGAGAATTTCCATCAATCTCTATTATTTTCATACTGAGGTGATCATCATCAGTGTGTGTGATAAAAACATACAGGTGAATCCAGGAGGACAGATGCTCTATGGTGACATCACATGAAAGATGTGAAAACTAATCCCACTGTGGCTATAAGTAAAGACTGTTCTCCATTGTACGGAAAGAGAAGTTGTTAAATTGGGTGCAGGAGGACTGGGTAGAGTTGAGGTGTGACTGCTGGGATTATACCTTACTGAACATACTGACCTTGAACACATGTTGGGATCTCCAGCTGCTCTTTATGGTTTCAGAGAAACTTCTAACGCTTCTTTCACACTCCTGATCTTCTGTGCTGCAAAAACTTCACCACATTTGCACTGGTATGTCCTTATTTAGATACCTAGATAAATCTGTGTGTATCTAAATCAGGACATACCAGTGTTGTTATTGATAACATTGATTTACCCCCCCCCCCCAAAAAAAAAAAAACAAAAAAACATAAATATTCAATGGAAAATGTTGCCTCTGAAATAAGCTGAAGTACTACATTTACCAAAATTTATATTAAAAATAAAGCTGAATTTAAGTATTAAAAAACTAATAAAATGGCAAAGGCATATAACAAATAAATCTGATATTATTGATACAGCAGAAAAGTTTCTTAGTACCAATAACAAATACTAATGAATCAGGAATCACAGGACATTAATCTTAGACTCACCCGAGTAAGACATGATCAAATGCAGAGAGTTCAGTGAATGAACATGCATTTGTGAGGAAAAAGAGAGACGGAGAGCTGATGAAATCAGTCAATCAAAGAGAATTCAGGCCAGATATCTGAAACTATAGCCCTTGAGTCATGATTGTTTGTGATTCGTTTTGAAATCAGTTCACAGAAATCACAGACTAATTCTATTTACTTGACTGTCAACTGTATCTCTCTTCTAGATCTACTGGCACAATGATTATAAAGAGTTCAAGATTGTATATAATACAGCTGGGAGAAATAAATCAAGAACATTAAATGAAAGACTGTGCATGTGATTAAACTGATTCAATATATTATATAAAAACCTATTAACTGTAGTTTAAACATATATGACAGTAGATCTATGCAAATAAATAAAATTATGATTCAGTTCCGTTTTCTGCTTGTAATATTTGATATCATATTATCATTAAAGAGGATGTTCTGCTGTTGTTCTGATGTTCAGGAATCTGGTGAATGTGGAGTTTTTCCACATGAAAGCCTCCCGCGAGCTCATATTTCTTCATTCCTGACCTGTGCACGTCTAGAACAGCGCTTGAGGACTGTGATGGATGTTAGCAGTAATTTCTCTCTAAAGATAACAGCTCACATCTATCTGAAGATCACACCTGAAGGGCTGCAATAAAGATCCATAATTAAACTCTTTCAGCTCATGAAATTAGATTTATTTCTCAGAGGGGACGTGCTTTTAAGTGGACGTTCACAGGAGGAGACTTTATATCTCCCTGTGATGCTTTAATTTAGCAGGTCAGTGGATTAAATCAGATGTTATCCATTTTTCTGTAAATTTTATTCAAATCACCCTTCAAGACACCCTTTCATCTCTGTTAATAGTCGATGACAAAAAGCACCAGACTGCAGCCAAGAAGTAGTTGCAAACGGCAAAAACATCTTAGTTGTGAAGTGTGCACACTGTCTCTAATATGCAAGACAGCAGCAACAAACAACAGTTTAGGAAAGTGAGAGACAAAGGAGAGCGAGTGAAGGGCGAGAAAACTGGAATCAAAAGTCAAAAAAGAAACAACCAAACTATCAAAATGTCTAGATGCTCCCTACATCTCATCTATTTTTAGCACCATTTTCTCATTCTGTGCAAATAAATACACAAGCCACTGTGAACCTTCCTTCATTTTGTCAAAAATCAACACATGACAGAAAACAAGAACCTGCATGTCGTAAAGAGATAATTCACTCTTATCATTTAACGTTCATTCACACCAAGAACAATAACTACAGCAATAAATATATTAGCATCCCCACCAACAAACGATAACTATAGTGAGAACCATATTAGCATCCACACAAATGAACAATAACTATAACAAACTACAATGATAACTGTATTAGCATCCTTACCAACGAACGATAAGTAGAGCAAAAATTATATTGGTAACTATATTAGAATCCACACCAACAGATGATAACTTTAGCGAAAACTACAACAATATTAGCATCAACCCTAACGGACAATAATTGTACCAATAAATATCTATATTAGTGTCTACACCAATGGACGATAACTAAATCGCTAACAACAATGACAACTATATGTGACCCTGGACCACAAAACCAGTCTTAAGTGTCAATTTTTCGAAATTGAGATTTATACATCACATGAAAGCTGAATAAATAAGCTTTCCATTGATGTATGGTTTGTTATGATAGGACAATATTTGGTCGAGATACAACTATGAAAATCTGGGGAAAAAAAATATTGAGAAAATTGCCTTTAAAGTTGTCGGTAACACTTTACTTGAAGGGGTGTGCATAAGACTGACATGACACCTTCATAATCATGACATGACACGTCATTAATATGAAGGAGATTTTATGCATGTTTATGACAACTGTCATTATGTGTCATTCACTCAGTTATGTCATTTTAACGCAAAGATGACATTGTTTGAGATGTCTTTGTCATGACAACTTGACATTACCAAGAGAACATAACCTGCCATAAATCTGTCATAAACATGACACAGCAGATTAATTATCAAACTTAAAGGAAAACGCCACTGTTTTTCCATATTCCAATATGTTCTTCCCTCAACTTAGACGAGTTGATATGTACCTCTCCCGTCTCAGTCCGTGCACTTAATCGCTCTAGCGCGCGGCACCACTATGCTAGCGTTTAGCTTAGCACCATTTATTTCTTAGGATCCAAACTGGGATAAATTTAGAAGCCACCAAACACTTTCATGTTTTCCCTATTTAAAGACGGTTACTTGAGTAGTTACTCGAGTAAGTATGGCGACACAAAATAAAACGTGGTGATTTTCTAAGCGGATAAAAATGATAACTATAATGTGTGGCGGAAGAGTACTTCACAGCACTTCGACCTCGGCGCAGTAATATCATCACTCCTGAAAACTCTCCCTCTCCCTCTTCCGTCAATACAACCAACATGGCCTGCACTATCACTATCAGTGAGAGGGGGAGGGAGAGCGAGAGGGGGAGCCACGTTTTAACAAAACGTAAAAGAATCGTCATGTTATGTTTACCACAGGCTTTATTTTACTCATAGATTGAAAAACCCGATTATAAAACCCCATAAGGAAAATCTCAAAGGAACCCGCGGCGAATTACTCTTCCGGGTTCTGACGTCATAGTTCCCCCACTCTATAGCATTTCACAACAGCATGAAGCAATCGGTGTCGAGACACACAAGAGCCAATAGCATTTCACAACAGCATGACGCGATCGGTCACGAGACACACAAGAGCCAATAGCATTTCACAACAGCATGAAGCAATCGGTGTCGAGACACACAAGAGCCAATAGCATTTCACAACAGCATGAAGCAATCGGTGTCGAGACACAAGAGCCAATAGCATTTCACAACAGCATGACGCGATCGGTCACGAGACACACAAGAGCCAATAGCATTTCACAACAGCATGACGCGATCGGTGTCGAGACACACAAGAGCCAATAGCATTTCACAACAGCATGACGCGATCGGTGTCGAGACACACAAGAGCCAATAGCATTTCACAACAGCATGACGCGATCGGTGTCGAGACACACAAGAGCCAATAGCATTTCACAACAGCATGACGCGATCGGTCACGAGACACACAAGAGCCAATAGCATTTCACAACAGCATGACGCGATCGGTCACGAGACACACAAGAGCCAATAGCATTTCACAACAGCATGACGCGATCGGTCACGAGACACAAGAGCCAATAGCATTTCACAACAGCATGACGCGATCGGTCACGAGACACACAAGAGCCAATAGCATTTCACAACAGCATGACGCGATCGGTCACGAGACACACAAGAGCCAATAGCATTTCACAACAGCATGACGCGATCGGTCACGAGACACAAGAGCCAATAGCATTTCACAACAGCATGACGCGATCGGTCACGAGACACAAGAGCCAATAGCATTTCACAACAGCATGACGCGATCGGTCACGAGACACACAAGAGCCAATAGCATTTCACAACAGCATGACGCGATCGGTGTCGAGACACACAAGAGCCAATAGCATTTCACAACAGCATGACGCGATCGGTCACGAGACACACAAGAGCCAATAGCATTTCACAACAGCATGACGCGATCGGTCACGAGACACACAAGAGCCAATAGCATTTCACAACAGCATGACGCGATCGGTCACGAGACACACAAGAGCCAATAGCATTTCACAACAGCATGACGCGATCGGTCACGAGACACACAAGAGCCAATAGCATTTCACAACAGCATGACGCGATCGGTCACGAGACACACAAGAGCCAATAGCATTTCACAACAGCATGACGCGATCGGTGTCGAGACACAAGAGCCAATAGCATTTCACAACAGCATGACGCGATCGGTCACGAGACACAAGAGCCAATAGCATTTCACAACAGCATGACGCGATCGGTCACGAGACACACAAGAGCCAATAGCATTTCACAACAGCATGACGCGATCGGTCACGAGACACACAAGAGCCAATAGCATTTCACAACAGCATGACGCGATCGGTCACGAGACACACAAGAGCCAATAGCATTTCACAACAGCATGACGCGATCGGTGTCGAGACACACAAGAGCCAATAGCATTTCACAACAGCATGACGCGATCGGTGTCGAGACACAAGAGCCAATAGCATTTCACAACAGCATGACGCGATCGGTCACGAGACACACAAGAGCCAATAGCATTTCACAACAGCATGACGCGATCGGTCACGAGACACACAAGAGCCAATAGCATTTCACAACAGCATGACGCGATCGGTCACGAGACACAAGAGCCAATAGCATTTCACAACAGCATGACGCGATCGGTCACGAGACACACAAGAGCCAATAGCATTTCACAACAGCATGACGCGATCGGTCACGAGACACACAAGAGCCAATAGCATTTCACAACAGCATGACGCGATCGGTCACGAGACACACAAGAGCCAATAGCATTTCACAACAGCATGACGCGATCGGTGTCGAGACACACAAGAGCCAATAGCATTTCACAACAGCATGACGCGATCGGTCACGAGACACTCAAGAGCCAATAGCATTTCACAACAGCATGACGCGATCGGTCACGAGACACTCAAGAGCCAATAGCATTTCACAACAGCATGACGCGATCGGTCACGAGACACACAAGAGCCAATAGCATTTCACAACAGCATGACGCGATCGGTGTCGAGACACTCAAGAGCCAATAGCATTTCACAACAGCATGACGCGATCGGTCACGAGACACACAAGAGCCAATAGCATTTCACAACAGCATGACGCGATCGGTGTCGAGACACTCAAGAGCCAATAGCATTTCACAACAGCATGACGCGATCGGTCACGAGACATTCAAGAGCCAATAACATTTCACAACAGCATGACGCGATCGGTCACGAGACATTCAAGAGCCAATAGCATTTCACAACAGCATGACGCGATCGGTCACGAGACATTCAAGAGCCAATAGCATTTCACAACAGCATGACGCGATCGGTCACGAGACACTCAAGAGCCAATAGCATTTCACAACAGCATGACGCGATCGGTCACAAGACACTCAAGAGCCAATAGCATTTCACAACAGCATGACGCGATCGGTCACAAGACACTCAAGAGCCAATAGCATTTCACAACAGCATGACGCGATCGGTCACGAGACACACAAGAGCCAATAGCATTTCACAACAGCATGACGCGATCGGTCACAAGACACTCAAGAGCCAATAGCATTTCACAACAGCATGACGCGATCGGTCACGAGACACTCAAGAGCCAATAGCATTTCACAACAGCATGACGCGATCGGTCACGAGACACTCAAGAGCCAATAGCATTTCACAACAGCATGACGCGATCGGTCACAAGACACTCAAGAGCCAATAGCATTTCACAACAGCATGACGCGATCGGTGTCGAGACACACAAGAGCCAATAGCATTTCACAACAGCATGACGCGATCGGTCACGAGACACTCAAGAGCCAATAGCATTTCACAACAGCATGACGCGATCGGTCACGAGACACTCAAGAGCCAATAGCATTTCACAACAGCATGACGCGATCGGTCACGAGACACTCAAGAGCCAATAGCATTTCACAACAGCATGACGCGATCGGTCACGAGACACTCAAGAGCCAATAGCATTTCACAACAGCATGACGCGATTGGTCACGAGACATTCAAGAGCCAATAGCATTTCACAACAGCATGACGCGATCGGTGTCGAGACACACAAGAGCCAATAGCATTTCACAACAGCATGACGCGATCGGTCACGAGACACTCAAGAGCCAATAGCATTTCACAACAGCATGACGCGATCGGTCACGAGACACTCAAGAGCCAATAGCATTTCACAACAGCATGACGCGATCGGTCACGAGACACACAAGAGCCAATAGCATTTCACAACAGCATGACGCGATCGGTCACGAGACACTCAAGAGCCAATAGCATTTCACAACAGCATGACGCGATCGGTCATGAGACACACAAGAGCCAATAGCATTTCACAACCAAGGCTGACATAAGGCTTCTTCTGGCGGCGTTTTTTGAATTTGCGGGATTGCGCACAGACTGCAGCACATAAGAAGAGCTTTACAGCGGGAGACGGCGATCGAGTCTATTCCTCTCACAAATTAACCATTTTGCCTCGGAAGACTTGGAATATTAATACTTTTTGTATAGATTATGATGGTAGCTGTATCTGCCTGTTATATCTTGTGTTTTATTGACAAATGGTAGGTTTAGGGGCAGGGGTTGGGTTACGTGACTGTGTAATATAAATAAAATGGTTAGGTGCACGCCGTGATGGCGTTAGACTTATCCGTGATGTAAAAAAAAAAGCATATCAAGAAAAGATAAATGTGCGGGATGCTGTAATTAACTGATTTTGCAGTGATATGGACCAAACCAAAGTCTCTTTAAGACAAGTCATGTCACTCGGCGGCCATCTTTGAAACGCCTCTCGGGCATCCAAGAGCAGCTCCTATCACTTTGTATGGGGAAACATCAAATTCTCCAAAACTGCTCACTAAGCTTACGATTAAATTTCATATTTGAAATCACCAATGAAATCGGACAACATCTGTGTCATAAATGTTGTTTCTTTTGCTCAAATAGCGTTATAAAAAGCATATTTCTCAGGCTAGACCAACCAGTGTGCATGCGCAGTCCTGAGCGCGCGTCTCAGAGTGCTGACTATTTCTATAGCAACCGGGACTTCTAACTGCAGCTGCATGATGCACTGACTTTACCGATTAGCGATTGGCTCTTTCATTCAGAAGGCGGGGCTTCCTGCGATTGAGCGGCCATATTAAGCATTGCATTTTTCCCCATTCAAAACTATACTAGTGACACGTCTTGGGTATTCTATAGTCTTTGACCAAACGCTGCATAGCTTAAACCACCATTGTACTGTTTTCATTTAATTTTGGGTGAATCGATCTTCAAATGCAATAAAATATAATTTTATAATGGCCTCATGACAGCCAATGGCAAAACCAACCACATGACAGTTTAATGTAATGTTAACCCATAAAGTAAGTAGTTTCTTAAGTTTGATCATTAATCTGCTGTGTCATGTTTATGACAGATTTATGGCAGGTTATGTTGTCTTGGTAATGTCAAGTTGTCATGACAAAGACACTGACAGGTTATGATGTGTTGCTTTATGTCAAGTTGTCATGACAAAGACATCTGAAACAATGTCATCTTTGCGATAAAAATGACATAACAGTGAATGACACATTATGACAGTTGTCATAAACATGCATAAAATCTCCTTCATATTCATGACACGTGTCATGTCATGATTATGAAGGTGTCATGTCAGTCTTATGCACACCCCTTCAAGTAAAGTGTTACCAAGTTGTCCAAATGAAGTTCTTAGCAATAATCAAAAATGAAGTTTTGATATATTTACAGTAAGAAATGTACTAAATATCGTCATGGAACATGATCTTTACTTAATATCCTAATGATTTTTGGCATAAAAGAAAAATCTATAATTTTGACCCATACAGTGTATTGTTGGCTATTGCTACAAATATACCCCAGTGACTTAAGACTGCTTTTGTGCTCCAGGCTCACATATTAGCATCCACACCAGCAATGATAAATATACTGATAACTATATCAATGCACACAGATGGATGAGAACTATACCAATAAATGTATTAGTGTCCACATCAATGGGCGATAAGTATATAATAGCTATACCAATAACTATATCAGTGTCCTGTCCACACCAGCAGATGATAACTATAACAGTGTTGTAGTGTCAATTAAAAAAAACTGAAGTAAAATACAAATATTACACGAAAAATTTATAAAACAAAAATGATAAAATTGATCATCTTTGTTTAAGTTTTTCATATAATTTAATGTTGCCTTGACTACCTTAAACTGAAGTTGAAAATAAAGCTAAACAGAAATATAAAAAAGACAAGCTAAACTGAAAGGATAAAGATAAAAGATTATTCAGAATACTAATAAATAATACAAGTAGTATTACATAATATATTGCACAAAATATTGCATAATAACATGCAAAGTACGTAATGACTAGCTCTTTGAAGGTGAGCTGGGCAACAAGTGACTGTCTTATCACACGCATATGGACTCCAAGTGTCTTCTTAACTGCTCATCTACTCGCTCTGTTTATTATCCTCATGATTGTTTTCACGTTTCCAGGGGATTTTAACTGCCTTTGTTCATCCTCCAGCCGCTGACACATGAATCTGCAGTCAGAGGTTAAGAGCTCTGTACTTAAACATGAGTTATGGCCTACATTAAGATGAGAGAGAAGCACAGTTTGATTTGGACATGTGAGGGCATTTACTAGATTCTGTCTCTGTTTAATGGGACAGATCTTCCTGTTGCGGTTTGACTCACGGTTCAGTTCTGTGGGTCAGTTAATGGGGCTCGTAGAATCAACATCACAGCCACTCTGTAAAACACGACTGTAAAAACACAAAACATGCTTCAGTCAGATAGATTTACCAATCATAATAAAACAGTATTTCAAGGCAAAAATGAAATGAAATTTAAAAGCAACATGAAATCAAAACCAACTCTATTTAATTTTAAGATTCCTCTTTGTCGTTTGTCTTTAAAATCTTTCATTTAAATATTATAATAATTATAATAATATATAATTTTAATAATATATAATAATATAATTTAATAAATCTGATTCCATTTAGGCATGAAACACTCGCTTTTTTATGATTCAATCCTTTAAAAAAATCCCTCCTGCATGTTTTCTAGTTGAATGCCCGGTTTCATTTTATCTGATTTTTTTGCTAAATATTTTTTTTTGTTTTCAGTTTATTTTTTTTAATTATTTAGCATGTCAGCATGAATTTATAAGCAAATAATATTAATAATTTAACCACAGAGTGACATATTATTGTGCGTATCCGCTGTCTTAGAAAATGTCACCTGTAGCATGCGCAACTTATATGAAAACATGAAAATGATAAATGTTGCCTTGACTGAAATAAATGAAGTTGAAGTGTTAAAAATGATTAAAACTAAAACTGAAAAATATTTTTTTTCAGTGTGCACTGAAAATAAATTTGGTGTAGAAACAGTATTAATTACAGTAAATTCCACAAATAGTTACAAATAAATGGCAAATAACACATTAGATTTAACAATTTTCATTAGAAAAACTGAAATAGTATTTTCTTGTAACGTCAATAATCTGTGCTTCACTAAAACTTCAAAAAAATGTTGGTGTATTTGGTTTCTTTAAAGGTTTGTTCAACCCACAATTAAAATGAATTTAATAATTTAAGCACCCTTTTGTTATGCAGCTGGAACAGATTCTCTCATGAGATCGTTTAGTTCTTACAGGAATGGTGTCTTTTCAATAGAGTAAACTAGTCCACTCTTGTTCTGCTGTATTATTGCGTTCTAACAGCCATAACTAGGATCAACATGTCTGTTCTCTTCCCAGCAAACCACTATCCAACCTTTCACCCAGCAGCATGATTCAACCCCAAAACCTTCAAGGATGATCTGACATAAGATATCTAAACATGTCAAACACTTACATTAGTAACAGGGATTTCATACGTGTGAAAAACGCCGCAAGCGTCAGATAATGTACGTTATGAAACATTAAAATGCTTTAAAGGAAACTGAAGGGATGTACAGACAAGATGACACAGCACTATGTGTGTTTAAAAGGAGGATATGTGCCAAAAAAACACCATCATAACAAACACGCACATGTGATGGGACTCGTTTTTAAAGTTTGGGATTGCAGGATTTACGAGCAGGCTGTTATCAGAAAAATAAGTTATTAAGTTTGGGACGGTTTTTAACCCTGCGTCCTTTAAATGGACATCATCTGAACATTACATCAGAGCAAACACATACAGTAGCTTTCAGAGCTGAGGTCATTTAAAGTAACACTGGAAATGTCACCGATGCAGCTGAATTATGAATTTAGTTGATATTTAGGGCTATTTGTTGCAACTAAAAATATAAAAAATAAAAGCTAATTCAAAACTGACGTCACGCAGAAACTTGCAGCTGAGTGTTTGTGCCGCTTCTGCTGGATGAGAGTAACAACAGAGAAAGTACAATCACAACACAAACACATGAGCATGTGTCAAGAACGACGGCACCCATGCCACACACTACAGAGTTCAATGCGCTAAACATCCCCTTAATGTCAGTCCTCTGTCATGTGTTCCCGCCGCTTGTGTCCATATTTGGTTTGTTTCCTGTTCTTGTTTAATGTCATTATTAGTTAATTCATGTCCAGCTGTTTGTGTAATTAACCTGTGTATATTAGTTCCTGCCTGTTCAGTTTCATGTTGTCTGGTCTACTCGTTACTCCCCAGTGTTTCTGTCTATGTCAGCCTTGCCTTGTCTTGCCCTGATGTCTTCATTAAAGACTATTATTTGAGTTTACTCCTCGTCTCCGTGTTCCTCCCTGCTGTGTGCACCGTGACACTTAACTGCTTCTAGGTCATTTTTATCACTAAGTTGAGTGAGTTTTATTGCAGGATTTGTTGTGAGTGAAGGAGAATTTCAGCAATGCTGGTCAAATATTAGATTAGTATTATCTCAGGAAGGCTTATCTGTCCAGCTGGGCCGAGATACACTTTCTCACACACGACACAGCTCAATTTCACATGTTTATCTTTAGGATCCTCATGAAATAGCCCTGCTATAATGTATTTCCTTTTAAAACAGGAAGTTTGCAGCCTCAGTCAGGAACCTAATCCTCTACCTACTACACATTTTTATTATTATAAACAATCATAAATGAATGAAGATTGATAACTTTATCATGTGATGACGAGGATCTTCTGTTCCAGTCCAATCAAAAGGCTTCTGTGTGCGGCTCACTTGTGCATGTCTGTAAAATCAATTTAACATCACAAAATTAATTATATTTGAATGAATGAATAAATGAATGAATGACTGAATGAATGAATGAATGAAAATGAATTATATTTCATTTAAACAATTCAACAAGATATGTTTAATTCATTGAAACATGATCATGTTATGTTTCACCCAAACAATAATCTTTTAACCTCATGTCATTCCAAACCTGTATGACTTTCTTTTTTCTGTGGAACATAAAGGTGATATTTTTACAGATATTGGGAACCAAGTAATATTGGAGCCCATGTCTCAAAATATCACCTTTTAACTTTCAAAGAACAAAGAAAGTCATAGGGGTTTAAAGGAATAGTTCACAAATAAAATGAAAATTTGCTGAAAATGTTCTCACCTTCAGGTCATCCAGGAGTATATGAGTTTGCTTCATCAGATTTGGAGAAATGTAGCATGACATCTCTGCAGTGAATGGGTGCCGTCAGAATGAGAGTCCAAACAGCTGATAAAAACATTACAATAATCCACAAGTAATCCACACCACTCCAGTCCATCAGTTAATGTCTTGTGAAGAGAAAAACTGTGTGTTTGTAAGAAGAAATCATTAAGACATTTTTCACATCAAACCATTGCTTCTGGCTAAAATATGAGTCCGTTATCTATAATATTGCCTCCTCCAGTGAACAAGTCATCTGGACTGAATCAGGAGAGAAATCTGCTCAGATCAAGCACCGTTTACAAGCCAATACAGTTCTAAACAAATTTGTCAGTGGATTTTGATTTGAGAGACAACAGGAGATGGACTTTTTCACTGGAGGATGTGTTATTATGGAATATGGAATTGGAAGCAGTGGTTTGAACTAAAAACATCTTAATAATGGATTTGTTTTTTTACAAACACACATCTTTTCACTCCACAAGATGTTAATTGATGGACTGGAGTGGTGTGGATTACATGTGGATTATTGAGATGTTTTTATCAGCTGTTTGGACTCTCATTCTGACGGCACTCATTCACTGCAGAGGATCCATTGATGAGCAAGAGACGTAATGCAACATTTCTCCTAATCTGATGAAGAAACATCTTTTGCATGGCCTGAGGATGAGTAAATTTCACTTTTGGGAGAACTATTCTTTTAAATCTTATGGGGGGGGGGTCATATTGTCAATTAACTTTTGTTTTGAGAGTAACTAAATGTGTGTTCCTCCAGGTTTTTCTCAAACTTCCCATCGGCGAAGCAGTACTTTGATCAGTTCCGTGACATGCAGGATCCTGAGGAGATGAAGCAAAGCATCCAGCTGAAGAAACACGCGCTGCGGGTCATGACAACCCTCAACACACTGGTGGAAAACCTGCGCGACGGAGACAAACTCAACACCATCTTCCAGCAGATGGGCAAATCACACGCGCTCAGACACAAGGTGGACCCAGTTTACTTCAAAGTGAGTATGAGGAACAAACATGATACAGAGTTATAAAGGATGTTTTTGAAAGAAGTCTCTTCTGCTCACCAAGGCTGCATTTAATTGATCAAAATACAGTAAAAACAGTAATATTGTGAAATATTATCAGTTTAAAATAACTGTTTTCTATGTGAATATATTGTAAAATGTAATTTATTTCTGTGAAGATCTTCAGTGTCACATGATCCTTCAGAAATCAGTCTAATATACTGATTTGCTGCTCAAGAAACATTTCTGATTATTATCAGTGTTGAAAACAGTTGTGCCGCTTCATGTTTTTGTGGAAACAATAATACATTTTATTTTTCTGGATCCACAGATGAATAGAAAGTTCAAAAGAAAAGCATTTATTTGAAATAGAAATCTTTTGTAACAATATAAATGTCTTTACTGTCACATTTGATCAGTTCAATGCATCCTTGCCGAATAAAAGTATCAATGTCTTACTTCAGATTCTGGCTGGAGTGATTCTGGAGGTGCTGGTGGAAGCTTTCCCACAATGCTTCAGTCCAGCATCGGTGCAGAGCGCGTGGTCTAAACTCCTGGGCGTCCTGTACTGGCAGATGAACAAAGTCTACGCTGAAGTCGGCTGGGAATCCATCAAAAACTCTGCAAAGTGAAGGAGAGAATATATGCATGACTATACGAATTAAACCAAAGATTATTACAGCTATGTCATGTATATTTGATTCCTTTCTATAAGTGGAAGAAAAAGACGTAGTAGAAAATAAAGACCGTGTTGTTGTAAAATGAGAAAATGAGCTCATACCAGACAATGTTTTATAAATGTTGATGGACCCTACATGATATTTTATCTGGACTTTATCGATGTCAGATCCCTAGCAACTGTTATTCAGCTCAGATAATAAACACATATAAATCAGTGCAGAAATCTCTAGCTCTCTGCAGTCCATCTCCCATTAAATATTTACACATACTCCAGATAAACCATGGCCCGTACACAAACATGACCTCCATCAGATACAAAAATGTGCATTTCTGATGAAACATTCGGGTCTCTGCTGGAGCTTTAGATAAATATCCAGTTCATCTGAAGCGGATGTTTTTGAAAGAGATGAGTGCTTTTGTATCAGTCGCTTCCTCTGTGTGCTGTGAGCAAAAAGAGTAGAAAGAACTGTTCTGTGCTAAAGCAGCTAAACTGAATTCTTTTTGTACTTATTCAAAGGTTTTGTACATGTCAAATAATCACTGATTCAGAAATAAACTCTGAAACATTAAAGAAATAAACTCAAAAAAAGTCTTGCACTTTTTATAGAACATAATAATGTATATATATTCAGATTTTTTGTTTGTCTTTTCTGCTCACCAAGGCTGCATTTATTTGATCAAAAAAGTAAAAACAGTGAAATATTATTATAATTTAATATATATATATATATATTTATGTAAATATATTGAAAAATAGACTTTATTCCTGTAATGCAGTGCTGAATTTTCAGCATCATTGCTCGAGTCTTCAGTGTCACATTAACATTCAGAAATAATTGTAATATGCCGATTTGCTGCTCAAGAAATATTTCTGATAATTAGCAATGTTGAAATCTGTTGTACTGCAGAATATTGTGTGGAAATGTGCCACAAAAAATAATTATGCTTTCACAGGAATAGCATTAACTGTAGTAAATGTGGTATTTTGACTGACATACCACATTGTCAGTCACACACCCACACACACACACACACACACACACACACACACACACACACACACACACACACACACACACACACACACACACACACATACACACACACTGTGACCAGCACCAGTCACTTTGTACAGCATTGGACTGATCTCATTCAACTACCTCTTCTGACAATCTGAATAAAGACTGCTCTCTTTTTGTCACTTTAAATAGAATAGACTAGACTTAATAAGCTCTTTGCACTACACCATTCATATTCTGCACTGTCTGTGTATTTCACTGATTTGCATCTACCACGCGCCTTATGCCACTTTATCTATTTTTTATTATTATTATTATTCTTTTTTTTTTTCTACATGTCCTTATTTGTATATTTGTGGGTTCTACTGTTAGTGTTTAGTGTTATCTGTATGCACCAGGGAGTAAGAGAGTAACGCAATTTCAATTCTCTGTATGTATGTACGGTACATGTGGCAGAATTGACAATAAAGCTGACTTTGACTTTTGACTGACTTGACGTGATGGATACCATCACTGTAAAAAATAAAAATCTGTAGTTTTTACAAAATAATTTTGGCAGCTGTGGTTGCCAGAATAATTTTGTAAAAAATACAGAAAAACCGTAAACACATTTACAGAACTGTAAAATTTACAGAATAAAACTGTAATTTACAAACAAGGAAATTTGAATGTAAACCAGTAAATTCAACAACACACACTGCTATTAAAATCTGTTTTGTACCTTTAACATACTGACAACCACCATAATAATGCAGGTGGTAAAAGAGAAAGCCACATGAAGAATCAAAGCTCATCATAAGTAGCTTCACCACAAGCAGAAGCATATACTAATATATAGAAGGTGCACAGAGTCATTCATGCAAACACAAAACACCATCATGGTAACACACATGATACTTAATGCAATAACTTTCATTAAACAACAGAAGATGTAACAAAGCCCAAATGTACATAACTGATAACTAAAACTATTAAAAAACATGTTTAAACAAAATATTTTCAAATGTGGAGTGTCACGCAGGGAATTCTGGGAATATCAGTTTACAGTTTTTGACTGTAAATTATACATTGATTTGTTATTTTTTACATCTAAAAAAATGCATTTTACTGTAAAATTACATGAAATGTCTGGTTAGATCTTTTACAGTTTTTCCCTGTATATAGTACGGGAACTTACTGTTAACCTATTAACAGTTTTTACAAAATTGTACAGTTAAAATTACACTTATTTTTTACAGTGATGTTAAAGCTATGGAAGCAAACACTGTTTACTGAGAGCTGAACGTGATTAAATCTCTATTAAGTGAATCATTTTATCAGCGTCTTCACCTGCAGTCTGTGTCCGTGTGTGATAATCTACAGTGAACCAGAGATATTCAGCCTCTGACCTGATCAAACTTTACCAAGGAACAAAGAAAACTTTATTATCAAGAGCTGCGTGATAAGATGAGCATTGGAGAGAAAGATAAATATAGAATGGAGTAAATGAGCAGAACTCAGCAGGACAAATGTCAGTATAAAGCTCTGTCTGTGTGTGTGTGTGTGTGTGTGTATGCGTTTTTGTGACAAATCAGGACATAAATGTGTATAAAGACACAGGTATGACACAGGTATTACAAGGTGAAGGTGACTTTTCAGGACATTGACCCATGTCCCCACTTTTCAAAACGCTTATAAATCATACAGGGTGAGGTTTTTTTGGGGAAAGTAGAAATGCACAGTCTCCTGTGAGGGCTAAGTTTAGGTGTAGGGTAGGTGTAGGGCAATAGCACATACAGTTTGTACAGTATAAAAACCATTAAGCCTATGGGATGTCCCCACTTTTCACAAAAACGAACATGTGTGTGTGTGTGTGTGTGTGTGTGTGTGTGTGTGTGTGTGTGTGTGTTTACACAGATGTTGAAACGGCCTGCAGCATCAGACAGACAGACAGACAGATCTGACCACCTACCGCTCACAGACTCCAGTGGAAACAGAGCTGCACTTCATTTACACCACATTCTTTCCCCATTTTACCCCTTCAGGGATCTTCAATGCTAATCCAGTTCTTAAAACTCCCATATCTGCTCAGAGAAACTCTACCCCTAAACCTACCCCTCACACAAAAATCCAAAAATATATATATATTTTTTTTTCTTTCAAAAACTGGATTCTGTATGATTTATAAGCTTGTTTCTTCAAGGGGATGGTGCAGGCTGATGGGTTAACGTAAATTGATGATATTCAGTGTTAAACTACTTGGCATAAGCTGATTGGTTCATGTTGCATAGGCAGCCAAAAAGCTTGTTGCTTTAAGTTTAAATGGCTGGTTATCATTCACTAGAGCATTTTGCACCGTGCTTTCAGAGTTACTCTCCACAGTACATTGAAAAGAACCGGAGGCCAAAAAATGAAGGTTTTGATAGACCTGGTATTGCGTGACTCCTAGTTGAAGGTTCCAAGTCGTCTTTTATTTCCTGAAGCAAAATAAAAATAACATGGCTTGACAAACATTATTTTCGGATAATGTGTTCTTCAAATAAATTAATACATGTGGAAAAAATCCTCTCCCTTCTACCACACGATCTCTGTTCTCTGCGGTGCCTCCTCTAGCAACAACAAATGCAGCCATTTCAAGCGCAAAATAGTTTAAAACATGCTTTTTTGGGCGTTAAATAATGGCGCAAGTGCAAATGTTAGTAAAACGTGTTGCATGATTCATTTGAATACTCTCCTCCCATAAATTTTGCGTCTGAAAGGGAAATTCCTACAAATGCATATTCAATAAGGTCAGGCGCAAAAATAACTGTGTCCATGCCTTTTCAGCGCTAATTCGTCACTGCGCATCTTTAGCAAAACCTGACAGTACAATTTTAAAGCCAAAAGATGGTTTACTTTGGCGCAAGCTGTTAGTAAAACTGGCCATATGTGTGAAAAAACTCAGAAGACAGTCTTTGTCAGGAGAAACATCTGACAAGCAGGAATGTTCAGCAAAAAGTCTCCAGTTGCACAAGAGAAACAGTTGAGATGTTACAGAGATCTTGTTTGTGATTTTCTCCCCTGCAGGATCTGAAGGGTCTCTGGTTTAAAGGTCAGATGAAGGTTTGCAGCACAGCAGATAAATGACTGACACAGACACACATTCCTTCACATCAGTTTTGCCTCACACAGCAGCTCTTCAGCTGTGATCATGTGATCAATCTCTGCTGCTTCATGAGAGTCACCATGACTCATCATAATCACATCACTGAAAAATACAGTGACTCAACAGGATTTCACCATGTTTGATGAATGTGCAGTTCACTTTAACACACTTATCATCCCAGTTCCCATGAACTCAGTCACGTAACACAATAAACGTTAGCTGAATATTTGAGAACAACAGAGCGCTTCAGACCTCACTACCACAATGCTAGGCTGTTGTGACTTGTTGCCGGTGGTTGCTACACATTTGCCATTAAGACATTCAGTACATTCTAGTATCTGCATAGCTAAAAAATTCCATATCAATTCTGGCAGTCACCGAAAACTCCCTAGCAGCTTTCAAGCAACCTAAAACACCATAGCAACCAATTAGAAACCCAAAATACCATGACAACCCCCAAGCAACACTCTGGCAGCCACTCAAAACTCCCTAGCAACCTCCAAGCAAACACAAAATGCCCTAGCAACCCAAAACACCATTGCAACCCCCCTAGCAACACTCTGGCAGCCACCCACAACTCCCTAGCAACCTCCAAGCAACCCAAATCACACTAGCAACATTCCGGCAGCTGCCCAAAACTACCTAGCAACCTCCAAGCAAACACAAAATACCCTAGCAACCTCCTAATACCCCAAACATACTAGCAACCTCCTAGCACCCTCCAAGTAACCCAAAGCACCCTAGCAACAAACTGGAAGCCAATTAAAACTCCCTAGCAGCGATCAAGGAACAAGACATTTTTATTTGATTATGTCGTTTTTCACAAAATGCTCAAAAATAGGGGCACAGGTTAAGAGGTTAAACACCCTACCAACCTACCACAACTCCCTAACAGCCTGCAAAGAAACTAAAATACCCTAGTAAACACTTTGCTACCAAAAACATCCTAGCAACATTCTGGCAACCACCCAAAACTCCCTAGTAACCTCCAAACACCCCCCACCCCCTCCTAAAAAAAATAAAAATAAAAATAGCAACCTCCTAACAACCCAAAATATCCTAGCAACCTTCTAACAACACTCTGGAAACCACCCAAAACTTTCTAGCAACCTAAAACCCCAAACACCAAAACCTTCAAGCAACACAGCCATCAAAAACACCCTAGCAACCTCCCAGTATCCCCAAAATCCTAGCAACCTCCTAATAACACTCTGGCAGCCAGGGGCGGACTGGCCATCGGGAGCACCGGGAGAATTCCCGGTGGCCTGGCAGCCAATTTGGCCCGCTGCCCTAGATTTTTTTTTTATTTATTATTATTATTATTATTATTTATTTTTTTATATTGTTGTTGTTGTTGATGTTTTTGTTGCCTGCCGAATGTACTAAAGTGATTATTTCCGAATTCGCCATTCAATAATAAAACTCTAATATATCATGAATGGGTTAGTCTTGACTGGCAACGCTAGATTCGCCTCGCGTGCGCTCCGCGCCTCCGCTCCGCCAAAAGGACGCGAGACTCTAGAATGGAGTAGAAGCGCCCAGGTGGAGCAGAGAGGCAAAACTGTCCTGTTCAGAGCTTCAAGTGCAGGTCAGTTACATCCTTACATAGACTATTGTAGTTTTATCTTTGTTTATCTTTACTTAGTTAAACATTAAACTGCTAGCAAATGTTAGCAGTAGCAGTCAATTACTGCAAACTTAACAAAAGGACATAATAACTATTGTAAAGAGAAGGAATTTAGCTGACAAATATTCACATAGTTTTATAACGGGTTTAGGAGGAGTTATGGCAGACAACAACACAACCCTTAGGAAAATTAACAGTGGTTTTACTAAAAATAAAACCAAAACCACGGTTACTATAGTTAAACCATGGTAACCACAAATTAATAATGGTTTTGCTACACGATATAGTTTCACCATGGTATTTGTAGTAAAACTCTGGTTATACAAATAGAAATCAATCCACCAAAAACATGGTTACTTTTACCATAGGTCTAATAATACCATGGTTAATTTTCCTTTGGACAAAACATGACCCATGATACTGCAAAATCATATTCAATTTTAAGATTTTTCTATAAAGATATATTAAAGAAGTAGCTATTATTATGCTAATTGTGACAAGATAAAACAATAATGTAATACTTATTTTTTTCTAAAATAAATGCAAACAAATTATAATGAGGTGGCTGTTTTGCATCAAGGTGGAGATGTGTTGATGGAAAAGTGACAGGTGCAAGAAAATTTGTGAAAAAAGTAAACATACACATGAGAGACAGAGAGATGTCAGGCAAAATGAAGAGACTAAAAAGTAAAATGGAAGTTCAAAAGATAACCTTTAAATATAGCTGCAAGCAGCGATGGTGGGCCCAAGCTGTCAGTGCAACCGCCACGCCGGTGGCATCAAGAAAAATGGGCACAGCGAGCACATGCATTTACAGTAACCCTCTGGCAATCTGGTTTTAATTGATACAGCAATTAAAGGGTTAATCCAAACCATCAAGACTGTGAAAGACTGTTACTTTAATAAATCGTCACGGCAACACCGTTCAAGATATCCAAAATCCGTTTACAATTTAAGTTACTCAATGTTTTGGCATCATGTAGACAAAGTTTGGTTTGTATAGTATAATGCTCCTCTGAGGAGTATGCATTAATTCACACCCATATTTTTCCAAATATCCACATTCAAATCAAAATAGCCGACTTCCTGTTGGTTGTAGCTAATGACTGTAAATTAGAAGGTTGTCCAGCTTGATGAGACCAATATATGTACCAGTTTTGGTGACTGTAGCTAAAACTAACCCCCCAAGTTTTCTGAAAAGGTGGCGCTATGCAGTGCCTCTTCCACGCCCTTTTATGAGCTTTTGCCAGTGTCTGTCTAAAATTAATACTGATATGTGTGTTGAGTTTCATGAAATTCTAATTATTATTTGCAGCACAAAAATTTATAAGACCACGTGTATTTATCTTTAGATTTTTTTTATGTTGTAATTAACAATTATTAACCTATTTATATAAAATTATGTTGTCAGTGCCCTACAAATTAACTGATTCTAGGATTTTTTTGTATGTAAAACTGACAGAAAAGGATAAGGCCTAAGAGATTTCTTAAGCTGTAATGCAAAAAAAATAAAACAGTAAATAAATTAATAAGTGCTGATTGTTTTTTTTTTCAAGTGATTAAAGAGATGTTTAAAAGTCTCTCTCTCTCTCTCTCTCTCTCTCTCTCTCTCTCTCTCTCTCAATTCAATTCAATTCAATATGTGCTTTATTGGCATGACAATTGTTACAATGTATTGCCAAAGCATAGTGTTTACATTAAATATAGAACAAATATGTATTTAAAAAAAATAAAATAATAATAATTAAAAATAAATAAATAAATATATAAACACATGCATGTATATATAATTAAACAAAATAGAACAAATCAATTCTACGAATTCTAGAATTCTATGAACAATTTAAAATTTAGTGTGGTGTGTGTGTGTGTGTGTGTGTGTGTGTGTGTGTGTGTGTGTTTGTTTGTGTGTGTGTGTGTGTGTGTGTGTGGGCGCATCACTGATTTGTTGACTCCTCACTCTTTTTGTGACAGGTGTCAATGTATCTTGCTGCTAGTAAGATACAATCTTGTTTTTCATCTAATAAATATTGAAGTTGTGTTTTCTTGTTTAACATTTTGAAGTCAGGGTAAAGTATTTCCAATTTAAGATAACATTTCTTTCTAATTTCTTCATAGCAGGTGGTAAGGAAGTGTTGCTCTGTCTCCACTTCTCCATGGGTACAGTATGGGCAGATGCGGCTCTCTCTGGGCAGCCAGTGCTGTCGATATCTGCCCGTCTCTATAGTCAGAGTATGACCGCTCAGTCTGTACCTCGTCATTTGTCTTCTTAATTTACAGTCTTTCACTGTACTCAGATATTCTGCAGTTGTGTAATCTCTATTTAGGGTCAAATAACATTCAAGTTTACTTTGTTTTTCTGTTGTTTCATTCCAATAGGTTAGATCATTTTCTTTTAGTGTTTTTATAATTTGGGTGGGCAGAATTTTGTGGATGGGTGTTTCAGTGTCCTGATGCTGGATGTTGTTAGTCATGTTAGTTTGTGTTTGCAGCTTCAGGACCCTCTCTCTCTCTCTCTCTCTCAGTGTCACCCTGACTCTGAACACACACACACACACACACACACACACACACACACATCCCCCCACACAGACAGAAGGAGAGTGACATCAAAAGTCTGATAGTTTTAAAATTTTCTGCTATCCATAGTGTATTGTATATTCATGAAATTAATCACATTTCCTAAGAATGACTTGTTCTGTGTATGTAATTTTTTTATGAAGTGTTTGGAAGCTGCACTTTAAAGATACAAGAAAATTACTGCTATCTTTTTTTACTGTTATTTTAATAAATCACCATTGCCACACTGTTCGAGATATTACCATTTTTAATAATTATTTTAATGATCTATAAGCATTTGTGAAATATTTTGCCTGCATTACAGCTTAGTCTTCATCTGTGAGCTGAACTGTTTTACTGTTACATTCATGAGATGATGTAAATTCAGATGAATATCATGTCAGAGGGTGTCAGAGTTCAGTATCAAATTACAGTCAAATTATTATTTGCAGCACAAAAAATTATAAGACCACGTGTATGTATCTTTAGATTTTTTTATGTTGTAATTAACATAATTATTAACCTAATTATATAAAATGATGTTATCAGTGCCCTACAAATTAACTGGTTCTTGGATTTTTATATTTTTTTGTCCCTAAGACTGACAGAAAAAGATAAGGCCTAGGAAATTTCTTAAGCTATAATGCAAAAAAAAAAAAAAAAAAAAAAAAAAAAATTAAATGAATAATTAAATAAATAAATAAAATAAAATAAAAAGAATAATTAAATAAATAAATACTGATTGATTTTTTTCTAGTGATTAAAGAGATGTTTAAAAGTCTCTCTCTCTCTCTGGGTCTCTCTGTCTGTCTCTCTCACCCCCCTCCTCACACTAACACTTAACACAGACTCACCCATTCCCCCACATACACAGAGCCAGTGTGATCAAATGTCTTGATAGTTTATTAATTTTCTGTTATTCATAGACCTTTTGTAAAGTCATGAAACTAATCATACTTCTTCAGAATGACTTGCTCTATGTATGTAAAAAGTTTTGAAGTGATTGGAAGCTGCACTTTAAAGATAAGAAAAGAACTGCTCTCCTTTTTACTGTAAATTTAACAAATCGCCATTAATACACCGTTCAAGATATCCTAAATCCGTTAGCAATTTAGCATCTTCAGTATATTGGCATCATGTTGACAAAGTTTGGTGTGAACTACTTGTTTGTGCTTGGAGGAGTATCAATTTGTTTACAGCTTGATATTCCCCGAAAATTAAATAAAAAAAAAAAGATAGCTGGCTTCCTGTTGGTCGTAGCTAATGAGTGTAAATTAGAAAGTTGTCCGGCTTGAATAGAACAATTTATGTACCGAGTTTGGTGTCTGTAGCTAAAACTAACCCCCCCATTTTTGACAAAAGGTGGCGCTATAGAGCGCCTCTTCCACGCCCGTTTATGAGCTTTTTCCAGTGTCTAACTATCATTAATACTCATATGTGTGTTGAGTTTCATGACATTCTAAACATGTTATCTGCTTCAAAATCACCAAAAACAAATTTTCAAGTTTGAAACGTTGCCATGGCAACAGTATTATAGATATCAATATTCCCTTCACAGTTTTACATCGGCCGTGCTTTGACATTATTCTGATGAAGTTTGAAGCAAATCGATTAAAAATAAGATGCTGAATTCAAAGCATTTTGAAAATGACACACTTCCTGCTGCCAGTTGGTGGCGCTATAACTTTGACTCCTAATAGTCACATCTATGCGCTCGGCATCAAACAACGAACAAAACCCTGAAGTTTGATCAAAATCAGACAATGTATGTGGATGTTATTAGACGCTTCCTGTCTCTCATTTTTCGCCATAAATTCATCGCCTCGCCACGGGCAAACCGTTCGAGATATCAAAAATATCCTGGCAATTTTGCGTCCCCAATGCCTTGAGATCATGTTCACCGAGTTTGGTGGCAATCGGGTGGTAATCTTCAGAGGAGTATATCAAATTCCAGAGCATGGTTTTTTAAACAGCCCTGAATAGCCGACTTCCTGTTGGGCGGAGCCAATGACATGCAGTGTGAAATTTGTTCGGCTCGATGAGATCTATATGTGTACCGAGTTTTATATGAATACGTGCAAGCATGTGTGAGCTATACATCAAGTTTTCAAACTGTGTTCTAGGGGGCGCCGTAGAGCCCCTGTGCCGCGCCCGGGTCCCAGCCTCTGTGGCGTCCGGACGCCAACAGATTCCAACGTGCGTGCGAATTTTCAAGAGTTTTTGAGCATGTTAAGGCCCCCAAAAGTACCCGGATGGTTGAATAAAAAAAAAAAAAAAAAAAAAAAAAAAAAAAAAATAATAATCCTTTGGAAATCAATAGGGCCCTGCGCCTTACTGGTTTGGGCCCTAATTATTTTGCATGGCCCCAGCCTAGGAATTGAAACTTTTTTATGCAATTTGATGGCCATACAAAAAATATTGTTGTCCGGTTTCAAAATTTGTTGTGGTTGTATGGGATGGCCTGGATGAGAGAGAGATTTCCCGGCCTGAAACTTTGTTCCAGTCCGCCCCTGGTGGCAGCCACTCAAAACTCCCTAGCAATCCAAAACACCATAGCAACCTCCTAGCAACATTCTGGCAGGCATTCAAAACACCCTAGAATCACTTCAGCATCAGGCAGCAGTTTCAGTATGTTGCTGGTTTCCTGTGGTTTCGCTGCATGTCACTGGGGCCGTGTCGAGTGTCTGGGTTCAGTTCTGATCAGGTAAACTGCTGTGTCAGCAGGTGTTGACAGCTTCGACCCCCCACGCGACTCATGCTGGCTGAGATTAGCACTAATCCAGCCACATAATCTGACTCACGCGCAGGGCATGGTGAAAGAGTGTGACCCAGCTCACTTCCTCTGCCTGCTGAGCTTTGTTTTTGTGTTCGCTCCCAGTTTCCCTGAACTACAGCAGTCATGTGCACCACCATCATGGTCCTGAGCACCATCGCTCTCCTGCTGCGACGGATGTTCGTCAACCGCGTCAAACCGTGAGTCCACATCATTCTCTGTAGGATCAGAACAAAACATTGCACAAATGTGTTGTGGTTGTTGTGTAACAGGAGCCATTTCTGCCTGAACCGATTCTACTGTCGTACCTTATGTATTAAAAGTGATTCAGTCATATTGTTAACAAATTACTTATTTTTGTGTACATAATCTTCAATTAAACAGTTATGCAACAATCTCCACTTCACAATAATATCACTTAATATTGTAATATAAGAGAAAAATGTGACCCTGGATCATAAAACCAGTCATAAGTAGCACAGGTATATTTGTAGCAATAGCCAACAATACATTGTATAGGTCAAAATTATCCATTTTTCTTTTATGCCAAAAATCTTTAGGATATTACGTAAAGATCATATTCCATAGAGATATTTTGTAAATTTCCTACCGTAAATATATAAAAACTTAATTTTTGATTTGTAATATGCATTGCTAAGAACTTCATTTGGACAGCATTAAAGGAGATTTCCTCAATATTTTGATTTTTTTTTGCATCCTCAGATTTCAGATTTTCAAATAGTTGTATCTCAGCCAAATATCGTTATATCCTTTCAGATGATGTATAAATCTCAATTTCAAAAAAACTTACCCTTATGACTGGTTTTGTGGTCCAGGGTCACAAATATGATTCAAACTTCCAATCATGCAAAATGGGGGCCTTAAAAGAGAAAATTAAAACAGAAAGTACACATTTTAAAACTGTAACATATTTTAATATATATTTTATATAATATATTTTAGTATATGAATATATAATTTTTCATATTTATATGATAATATATAAATAATATTTATATTTAAATATTTATTGTAGTTATTGAAAATTATGTATTTATATATTTAAATAGTACATATTAAAAATATAACATTAGTTATTGTATTGACAAGTTTTATAATTATATTTTACAATATATAAAATAATAATATAATTACACAAAATATATTCATATTCAAAAAGATTCAACCAGCTTCAGCAGATTTTTGAGTTTTCTCAACTTATTTTTTAGGAAAAATTCTCAACTTTTTGTTGTATAAACTTAAAAAAGAGATGTTGAGAAAACTCAAAAATTTGCTGAAGCTGGTTGCCTTAAACTTTTAAGTTGGCTCAACTTTTTTTTTTTTTTACAGTGTGGGCAGCAACTGCTCATGTCACACAAATTGTGTTCCTCATGTAAAGCACAAAAGATTTGATTTTCAAATGAATTCAGAATTAGCATGTTACTAAACCTATGTTACTAAGCATTAAAAATAAACAGCACAGACAAACATACTCTAAACTCGCTTACTCTAATTGTCCACCATTTTGAATGACTTTTTCTTTTTTGTATCAAGCTCAATGCTTTCTAGGATTGCTTTCACTGTGAAGAACACATGTGATGCTGCTTTAGGATTTGGCTACAAGAATAAAACTTCTAAAGCAATGTAATGTTGCTGCCTACATTTAGAGCAGACCGCCTGGTGCCTTAAAATACTACTCTAGATAGTGAGCTCAGCAGGCTTTAAACAGAGCATACTGTATTTTTGAGAGTTATCGCAGGTTTATTTTTTCTGTCCATATCTCCAGACAGCCAGATGTGAATGGGACAAAGGAAACGCAGCATGAGAACGATGCAACAGCTTCAAAAAAATAATGATAAGAGACATCATTCATCCAGCTGAGATGGAGCATAGAAAGAAGCTCAGCACAGCCTGTGAGGATCTTCTCAGGGACACTTTCACAAAGTAAACGGCCATCCTGAAATATTTAAGAGCATTGTCAGATTGAATACAAGAAGACACGCGTGCAGCGCACACAAAAGAGAGCATTCAGAGAGAGGAACAGGGTTTTGTGCGGCTCCACCGGACGACTCCATTCCCAACACAGTGATGGTTTGAACTGGACACAGGAGGAATAATAACATCTGTGAAAAAGTGCTTTCAGGACAGGAAGCCATGAACTTGCCTGCTCCATTTTAGAGCTGTAAGTGCTGTCCGCGGCTGAACACGGATGCAGCGCCCTGTAAATCATTCATACACAACAACCGGCCATCAGCTGCTTGCAGGACTGGACCATCATCATCATCCAGATATGTTATTAACTGAGAGGGAAAGAGTTTTAAATGAGTAATAGAGGCTCGTCTGATGAGCTCCTCTCTGGAGGAGGCAGTTTAGTGCATGAAACATTGATGCCTTCACATGTCAGCTCTTTCTGTGGATGTGAGTGTGTGTTTACCTCGCTTCAGTGATCACACACACACACACATCTGCTCTACAGTGGTCAGTTCTTCAGCTCAGCACACTCTAGTTTCCTGTAATGGTCAATCCAAGTGAATTGTTTCTCATAGTCCATTTGATTAATTTCATTAATGAGACTTCTTTAATATCTCAATAGTTTCTCTTATCAAACTTCATTTCTCCCTATTTTCCCCCTTTTTTTCTCCCGAGGCCTTCAGCAATCCATGAAAGACCATCTCCACCACATAAAACATGCTTTCGTAAATCATAATTATGAGAAGTCATAATTATGAGATAAAATGTAAACATTATGAAATATAAAGCCATAATTATGAGACAAAAAGTCATAATTATGACAATTGTGAGATAAAAACTCTGACAGTTAAAATTATTAAATTAATCACTGATATCGTGAACCACTCCCTCGTAGCTGAGCCATCGGTCTGCCCTCCTGGCTTCGACCTTCCTCGACGACACTGGTCAATGCTGAACCGCTTCCGGACGGGACAAGGTCGATGTGCAGTCAACCTTGTTCGGTGGGGCCAAGCCACCAATCCAAACGGCAGCTGTGGGGAACCAGAAACCATGCAGCACATTGTAAACGAGTGTCTGCAATGGCGGACTCAAGGCTTTACACCTGGCTGAACATGATGCTGTTCTGTGGCTGGGCACGCAATGCAAACGCTAAGAAGAAGTTAAAATTATGAGATAAAAAGATGACAGTCAAAATTGAGAAGTCAAAATTATCAGATAAAAAGCCATAATAATGAGACCAGAAGTCATCATTATTACAGTCAAAATAATGAGATAAAACTTGAAATGACAGTCAAAATTATGAGATAAGTCACAATTATGAGACAAAAAGTCATAATTATGAGACAGAAAACCAAAATTATGTCATTCAAAATTGCGATAAAAATTCAAACTATGACCATCAAAATTATGAGGGGAAAAAAATTAAATTAAAGTCACAATTAATAGATAACAAGTAGAACTATGAGATAAGTCACAATTATGAGACAAAAAGGCATAATTATGAGATAAAATGGCAAAACCATGTAAGTCAAAACTGAGATAAAAAACTTGAAACTATGACTGTCAAAATTATGAGATAAAAACCTGAAACAATTAAAAATTATGAGATGTTACAATTATGAGATAAAACAATCTAAATAAAATACTAAGCCATAATTAGGAGAAAAACAATTATGTATTAAAAATACATAATGTCTCCTAATTATGTATTAGGAAACATACATAATTTTGTATGTCAAAATTATGACATACAACATAAAAAGTCATAATTAAAACATAAAAACTATAATTATAAGAAGTCTAAATGCACTATATAATACTTAAATATGAAATTAAGTGAGAAGATACTAAGCTACAATAATGAAACAAAAAGTCAAAATTGAAATAAAAAGTAAAATTTTGAAATAAAAAGTCAGACATTTTTGGTCATAATGACTTTAATGATGAACTCAATTTTGTTTTACCAAAACGTGTTCATTTTTTTTCCGTATGTGTTGTAAATAGGTTTTAATACTCACACGTATCTCCTAGATATTCAGAAGAGATCTCAATAATGTCTCACACTGTGCAAAGTCTGCAAGCAGAATTCAAAATTCTCAATACAAACTCAAATATTTCTTATCAAATGATATGAGCCGCACCACATTTCTTTTACAACTCTAGATAATTCTATTTTATTTCTATTAATGAATTTCAGAAGAAACTTGAGAATAATGAGAATAACATGAGTCTTAAACAAACAGAAGTGAGAATATAACTTAAGTCTTATGAGATGTAAACACTGAACATTAAAATCTTTATTATATTTGCTCATGTACCGCTGGTCTCTGAGCGCCTTGTGAAAACAGAAAGCACAATTTACAGATAATGAGTTTCCCGATAACACTGGTGCTCTTTGGATGTGAGGTTTATGCCTCATGATTCATGATTATTTGTCATTGAAGATCTGATGAGCTCAAACTCTCCTGAGAGAGAATCAGAAAACACAGCTGCACTCGAGCGGGAAACCCGAACCACACCGTCCCACTCCAAACATCTGCTCTACATACGCTCATGCATTCAATCCCAGGTGTCTTACAAGAGCCTGGAAAGCTCAGCTTCCACAGATGTATAAAGACAGATAAAGTTTCAGCTGTGTGTTTATGATCTCAAACAAGGAAACATCTTGTAGAGTCCATAAACACACAGATGGAGGTCCTACCGGAGATGATTAGGGTTTGGATGAAAATGGACACCTTCCACTAAAAGACTCCCATTATCTTCAACAATAGAGGCACACAAAATCATTAACAAAGCACTATTAGATATTTGATAAACTATTATTTCTAGTATTTATAGTAAAACTATATAGTAAAACTAATCGTGCATGAAAAGTACCTTCTGTAAATAATCAAGCTCAACCGTTCAACCCTGTTACCAACATTTTTGTTAGAATGATGAAACAAATATTGATCTTTACCAACACAAACATACATTTATCACAACCACAAAGCAACATTTGATTCCAAACTTGAGATTCATGATTCATTTATGCCAAATTTGCATGTGCATTGTCATGTTTTAAAAGTTTGAACTCTTTTGGTGGAAGGTGAAATCTATTTCTTTGAAAACAGCTGAACATTTTGCTTTTAGAACAATAAAATTATTAATGATCTACAGTATATGACCTAATTGAATATGTTTCTCAAGAGTGGTTTTAATGTTTTCCTAAATCTAAATAACAGGAAATACATGCATATTTTATGAATTTGTCTCACAGGTGTTTGTGATTGACATGTTATCATCATTAGAGTTTTTTGCAGCGACACTCACAGTATGACACACCTCAAATAATCCCAAACGTTAATCTTTATCACACAGACTGTCATGTTGAAATATTGTGTTTTCCCGTCTCTAGGTTTTGAAATGCTGTCTACTCTAAATAAAATGCCTGATTCATTTTCTGGACAATGTAAAGTCATTGCGTCTGGGAATGAGTGTGTCTCTCTGTGTGTCCGTGTCCGTGTGTGTGTGTGTGTGTGTGTGTGTCTGTGTGTCTGTGTTTGTCTCTCTCTGTGTGTGTGTGTGTGTGTGTGTGTGTGTGTGTGTGTGTGTGTGTGTGTGTGTGTGTGTTTGTCTCTCTCTGTGTGTGTCCGTGTCCGTGTGTGTGTGTGTGTGTGTGTGTGTGTCTGTGTGTCTGTGTGTGTCTCTCTGTGTGTGTGTCCGTGTCCGTGTCCGTGTGTAAGCAGCTGCTGGGATCCTGTGGGATATTTGAGGCTCTTTACGACACAAACCCCTCACTTAATTCTCTATTGAAGCAAGAGGTTTGTTTGTGTAATGTGACACTGGCTCTTGATTTTAAATCAGTCTGTGCATGTCACACTAAACTCACTTCTCTACAGCCTTCATGGAATTGAACAGATTTGACATGTTTTCACTTCGATTTAGTCTGTAATGTGGTAAAATCTATCAAACACAGCAAATGGTCTAAAAGACCTTTTCATTTTCTCTTTGTGCAATAAAAATCTGAATGTGAAAAACAAAAGCTGGTTTATTGTCTGTGAAATAATTATTTTATAATCTCATGCGATTATTAATGAGCTGTATTATGGGCTTCATGTAAAATGAGTTTTAGGAGAAAGCACTGCAAATGTTGTTAATGAAAAATCCTAAATGTTTACATCCTGTTGATAACTGAATGAACAAATCTGAAATCAGTACAAACAACACAGAACACACATCAAGTCAACACACTTAAAAATGTTCACAATGCACATTAAAACATTCTTTAAGAAGTTTGTTAAACAAAATCTTCATGCAAGTTGCTGTTTGTGTAAAACTGCTTTTAAAGTAAAAGACGAGAACAGAAAGACAGCTGCGGTCTCCATCTGCTGGCAGTCAACTAGATTACAAGACTAGCTATATACACACTTACCACTTTTCTTTTTTCAAATATTGACAAAACTATTGCACAGATGGGTAGAAATTGCACAATGACAGTGCATCCTAAGAATATTAACATAAATAATATAATTTAGTCATTTACTAATAATACCAATGTTAAAAAATAAAAATAAAAATATTTTCCCCTGAAATAAAAGTCAAAGTATTTAGTCAAAAGTTAAGTATTTTTTTTGATTTACTTTGTTTGATGGTGAACCGGAAATGCTGTAGGTGACGTCAGACGCTGGAGACTTGGCGGAAAAACTGAATGGACAGCGAGGAAAATTTAGAAACTCTTCAGGAATACATCGACTGGTGCTTCGACGTTATAGTCATGAAGAAAAACCAAAATGCATGTTCTCCAGCCAAAAGCGAGACGCCGTCTTCCAAAAGAAGTCGCCCGTCAGACTCGCCTGAAACAACATCGCCGACGGGTAAAAGCTTTACCGACATCCTGGATTCAATCGACAAGCGGTTGTCCAGCTTCGACGCGAGGTTGTCCCTGGTCGAGATCCTGCACCGTGAATTTAAATCCCTGAGGGAATCGCTGGAATTCAGCCAGCAGCAGGTGGAAACACTCGCTGCTGAAAACGCATCTCTACGGGACTCGGTCAAATCTCTAACTGAAAATATGACCCATCTAAGTGAAGAAAATAAAAAAATAAAAGAGACTGTCATCGATCTCCAGGCCCGTAGCATGAGAGATAACCTGGTGTTTTCAGGCATCCCGGAATCTGCCGAAGAGGACCCAGAAACTACGGTTAAAAACTTTATCAAAACATACCTGAAGCTTCCGGAAGACACCGTGGAAAACATCTGCTTCGAAAGAGTCCATCGGATGGGAGCGAAGAAACCTGGAGCCCCGAGGCCGCGTCCCATTGTGGCCAAATTCGGATACTTCAAGCAGAAAGAGCAGGTGAAGAGTCGCGGCAGGGAGCTGAAAGGAACAGACTTCGGCGTAAACGACCAGTTCCCCAAAGAAATCCTGGAGCGACGCAAAATTCTGTTCCCAATCCGACGCAGTCTCATCCAAAAGGGCTCCCGAGCTGTCATCGCTGTGGATCGGCTCTACGTGGACGGACAGCTCTACCGGAACCTCCGTACCACTCCGTGGTTATATTAACACCACTCCAGATAAGAATCCGTTATATTTACCTTTTTTTTCTCTCTCTTTCCTCGCTTGTTCTTCCATTTACCTCTAACTATTTGTCATTTCGATAATTTAATACGATATCATCAGGGCCGCATTAACCATTGGGCTAGGCGGGGCTGAAGCCCCGGGGCCTGAGCATTGTGCCAATCGCCAAAGCCCCACCACGCCCCCCACTTATTAGTGCTATTATTTAGTGGAGCTTTTCCATAAATTTAATTCACGTTTCTCGTTCATTTATTTTACCAATCAAATGCATTTATTTTATATTTGCTTTTGAACGACCTGTGTATCTATCAGGTGACCGCTGCGTCCGCACTGTCGCGTAATCTGGAAATGGTCATGCAAAAGAACAATCTTCGATAAGTAAAAATGTCAACTATTCTTATAAGGAAAGAAAAAAAAAAAAAAAAATAGGAGAGAGGGAAAAACACGACTTAGTAAGTAAAATTCCCAGCTATCAGGTTATTTTACTAAAGCTGATGATGGAGTGGAAGTTATGGAACAGCAAGTGGACCGGACACATGGAGAAGATAAAAACATCGTCGCCACAGATTTGAGGTTAGTTTGATTATTAACTTGATGGATGTATATTGCTTGTGCTCGAGCAAACTCTATAGGCCTATATTCGCTTTTGGGTTGAGAAAAAATACGGTAGAAATATGTCAATCGTTTTGTGCGTCATGATGTTAGCTTATCATTTAAAGTCATTTACACATTATGGTTTAAAAACTAATTTAACTGTTCAGAGACATTAAGAAGCGGGGCAGAATTTATTTTGGCAAATGCGCGCGTTAAGTCCGTTTCAGCCTAAAACGCGCGGCGCGCACCTGCGTGTAAAGCACCTGCCTAAACTTGAATTATTCTTCGCGCCTTGAGCTTAAACATTCAAATACAGTTATGTGTCATTATGTGTTCTTGCGAGTATCCTTGTAAACAGTCATTCGTGTCTTACATGAACATTATAGTTAAAGATAAAGCATGCATGTGAAATGTAGTAGGCTATGTGAGTTCCTGGAATTGTATGATGAGATTTTAAAGGGATGGTTCACCCAAAAATGAAAATACTGTCATTTACTCAGCCTCGAGTTGTTCTGAACCTGTATGAATTTCGTTGTTCACCTCAACATAGAGGAGGATATTTTGAAGAATGTTCTTAACCAGAAGGTTTCTGGTCCCCATTGACAACAATAGTGTATTTTTTTCTTTTTTTTCATACTATGAAAGTCATGCAGCAGCTGTTTGGTTACCAGTATTGTTCCCAATGTATTCTTTTGCGTTCAACAGCAGAGGGAAACTCATACAGGTTAAGAAAAACAACAGAATTTTTTTTTTATTTTTATTTTTATTTTTTTTTGGTGAGCTATTCGTGGAAAGCAGCCTAATATTGCTGCCGTTGCCATTTGTGTCAATAATGTGAATCAAACATCGGAAAAAAAAAATCACTCCATGTCCTTGACTGAATCACTTTTGTAAAATAAGAATTAATCTATATTGAATTTATACAGTGAAGACTATTCGATCTATTTGTATATTTACTTTATACAATATAATGTTTTTTATTCAGTGCTTTAAGTTTTTCCAAGTAGGTCGATTTGTTAAGTATCTTTGTTCTCTTGTCATTCGTGACTGTTTACTTGTCTTCAGTAAGCTTGGTTTTATTTTGTCTAGTATTATTTTTTATGATATTGTAATTAGTAACAAGAATTATGAAATTTCAGTGCATCAAAAATGTTTATAGGATACAAATTCTATTTAAAGCTATATATAATTATTGTGATGGGGGGCCCAGCAGTAAGTCATAGCCCGGGCCCAGTGAGGTCTTAATGCGGCCCTGGATATCATAACAAACACGTACAGTCAGTCTCCGCAGCGTTTAAATGATTTTGCAATGTTTTCGTTTCTGTCAAGTTTTTACTTTCATCCCTCTATGCTTGCTTCTTTGTATGTCTTTCTTACTTCCAACTCCTTTCACTGCACCGATCACCTGCTTTACTACACATATAAACACAACACCCTATATCACACATCTGCATGGCACGACCATGTACATATACACTCAGCATTAACGCAACCACTCAGACCTTACAGCGCACACAGACATGAAGGACATACTCGCATACAAGCGCGTACACGCCCGCTCGTATCTTATTCATTTGAGCATCACACGCAGCGAGCAGCATTAGCTACACACACACATCTATGGGTGCACTAAGGTTTGTCACATGGAATGTGAATGGAGCTGGCTCCAGAGAAAAGAAGTTAAAAATATTTAGCCATCTTAAAAAACTACAAGCAGACATTGTTTTATTACAAGAGACTCATAGATCTGCCACAGCTACAGATCAACTTAAAACAACTGAGTTTCCTAATGTGTTCTCAGCCTGCTATAACTCTAGGCAAAGGGGGGTAGCAATTTTAATACATAAAAATGTTAATTTCACAGTACTCAACACAGTTATAGATCCAGAAGGTAGATTTCTAATCATTAAATTATCTATATTTGACAAAAAGTTATGTATTGTTAGTATATATGGTCCAAATGTTGATGACCCCTCTTTCTTTCACGGTTTTTTTACCGCACTATCTGAACAACTAGATTGTGCACTTGTTATTGGGGGAGACCTCAACTTTGGACTAAATAAAGAAATGGACAGGCTAAGTACAGCTGGAACTCAGCGCAATTGGGAATCCACAAATATAGTTAAACAGTACATGAGCGACTATGGACTTTGCGATGCATGGCGTTCTCTCCACACCAACAGTAGGGAATTTACTTTCTTCTCACATGTCCATCACTCTTACTCTCGTCTGGATTATTTCCTAGTCAGCAGCTCACTGCTGAGTGACATTTCAGACACAGAGATACACCCTATAGCTGTCAGCGATCATGCTGCTGTTTCTTTAACTCTAGTAAATAAGAAGACCACTCCACCAAGTTATAACTGGAGATTCAATACATCATTGCTTAAAGACGACGATTTTATTAAATATTTTAAAGAAGAGTGGGCTTTATATTTAGACTATAATGACCTGCCTGGAACATCAGCATCTGTTCTCTGGGAAGCAGGCAAAGCTGTGATGAGAGGTAGAATAATCTCATTCTCATCGCATAAAAAGAAAAGAGAAAATAAATGTATTCAGGAATTAGAAGAAACCATAAAAACTTTAGAAGAATCCTACGTATCCTCCCAGGAACAGGAAATGCTGAAAAAAATATGTAAAGCAAAACTAGAATTAAATGAAATTATTAATAAAAAAACTAAATTCTTAGCACAAAGACTTCGCTGGCAAGAATTTGAATATGGTAACAAATCAGGTCAATTCTTAGCGAACCAGTTAAAAATAAATAAAGAAAAAACAACGATATGTGCTGTTAAAGATTTAACTGGGGATACAGTATATGACCCTGAAAGAATAAACAACACTTTCAGAGATTTTTACGAATCTTTATATTCTTCACAGATAAACCCATCTAAAGACGAAATAGACCAATTTCTTGACAATATAACTCTTCCGAAATTAACAGACAATCAAGCGATGGCATTGGATTCTCCACTGACATCAGATGAACTTCAGGAAGCTTTGAACAGTATGCCCAATAAAAAGGCTCCAGGTCCAGATGGCTTTCCAGCAGAATTCTATAAAGAATTCTGGGCTATTCTGGCACCAACATTCTACAGAATGTTGCAGGAAACCAAAGAAAATGGCAGACTTCCACCAAATATGAATTCTGCCAACATTAGTCTCTTACTAAAACCAGGCAAAGACCCTGTATTGCCTACTAGCTATCGTCCAATATCCCTTATTAATGCGGACACTAAAATAATCTGCAAAGCTATCTCAAAAAGAATAGAGAAGATAACCCCTCTCATAATTCATTACGACCAAACTGGTTTCATAAAAGGGAGGCACTCCTCAACAAATACACGTAGGTTACTTAACTTGATAGACTATTCATGCAATAGAAACCTTCAAATTACAATATTGTCTCTAGATGCAGAAAAAGCTTTTGATAGGGTTAACTGGAATTTTCTATTTGCAACTTTACACAAATTTGGTTTTGGAAACTCTTTCATAAACTGGTTAAAAATATTATATAACTCTCCAACAGCATGTGTCAGGACAAATGCCCAAACGTCCTCTAGCTTCTATCTTAAGAGGGGCACCAGGCAGGGATGCCCCCTATCCCCCTCACTGTTTGCAATTTTTATTGAACCACTAGCAGCAGCAATTAGACAGGCAACAGTGATTAAAGGCATTAAATGCAAGAATGTAGAACATAAAATTAGTCTTTACGCAGATGATGTGTTACTTTTTCTTCAACATTCACAAACCACTCTCTCTGAGGTAATTACATTAATAAACTCTTTCTCAAGAGTCTCAGATTATTCAATAAACTGGTTAAAATCAACAGTTCTTCCAATTAATTGCTCCTTCCAGAATTCTTCCACTCCACTGCAATCTGGAAATATTAAATATTTAGGTATTAATGTTTCTCCTAAACTGGCAGATTTGATTAAATTAAACCACATCCCACTTTTAAAGAAGGTAGAAGATGATCTAACCAGATGGAGATCTCTACCCATATCACTCATGGGAAGAGTCGCCTCAATAAAAATGATGGTTTTGCCAAGAATTAATTATTTATTTGCAATGATCCCAAGCAAACCACCACCTGACTGGTTTAGATCTTTGGACTCCTCCATCTCTAAATTCCTTTGGAAAGGTAAACCCCCGCGTATTAGCTTAAAAACGCTGCAAAAGACCAAGAATAAAGGAGGACTAGATCTACCTAACTTTTACCACTATTTCTTAGCCAATAGGCTTCAACACATTTCAGGGTGGTTAAAACACACCCTCTTAGATGAGCCTTGGCTAGATGTAGAACAGGCATTATGCAATAATATAGAGATTTCGGATCTGCCATTCATTAGCTCGATCAGTAAACGACACGTATGCTTTAAAAGCATCAGTATCAGCTCTTCTCTGACAGCATGGTGGGAGTTTCTAAAAATGACGGAGTCTTCACTAATCCCATGCAAACGTACCCCCATCTGGAACAATCCTGACATATTGCTAAACAACAATATGATAAACTTCACAGATTGGAGTTGTAAAGGTATTAAATACCTGGAACATATATTCGAAGGGACAGACTTTATTCCCTTTGACAAATTAATTAAACAATATGGGATTAATAAAAACAGATTTTTAGAATATCAACAAATTAAATCTATTGTAAAAAGGAAATTTAAGTCTAATCATATCAATTTACAAATACCACCAAGTGTGGCAGATTTCCTTAATCTCAAAACCCCCAAATTAATGTCTAAAATATACAGGGCACTTTCCAATATAGATGAATCAGTATCACTTCCTATTGCAAAATGGGAAGCAGATCTATCAGTAAGCTGGGACCATAATTTCTGGTCTCAGATATGTTTAAAAACCTTTGAACTGATTAGAAATCCTGGATTACAATTAATACAATACAAAATTCTGCATAGAGTGCACTACACAGGTCATCGGATGTTCAGGATGGGTTTTACAGCTTCTAACAACTGCTCACACTGTAAAAGCAATACACCTGACAATTACATCCACGCTCTATGGTTCTGTCCACCTGTTCAGAGGTACTGGTACAGGATTTGTGAAGACTTATCAAAGTGTCTTAAATGCTCTATTCCAGCCTCTCCTTTAGTCTGCTTGTTGGGCGACCTAGATGGTGTCACTACAGAAGATAACACAATCCACATGGCTTTCACTGCCCTATGCATTGCTAAGAAGACTGTCCTCATGAACTGGAAAAATAAAAATAATCTTAATATCAACCAATATAGAGATTATTTGTGGGATTATATTAGCCTTGAAACAGCTTCTGCTGACACATTAGATCAATCTCTCTGGGCTCCTTTGATCAGCTCCATCACCTAGTGTGGGTGGGGGTCCCGATTCTGTCCGGCTGTGGTTTTTGTTGTTGGCGTGGGATGGCAATATGGGCCTGGGGCATCTGGGGGTTCCCTGGGGATGGGTTTCTTGGGGGGTTCGGCGCTGGGGCTGCGGCCTTGGCCTGGATGGGGTATTGGTGACTCTTGGATGCTGTTTCTCTGGCGGCGGCATGCGGCGCTGCTGGGGATGCCTGTGCCGGCGGACGTAGGTTGCCAGCCTGGCGGCCGCACTGTTCCGGGGTTGGTCCGGGGGGGGGCTTGGGGATCTGGGGACGCTCTGCCTCCGGCTTGGGGTTACGGCTGGGCCTGGGGGGCTTGGGTCCTGGTTGGTGTGCCGCCGGGAGTATGGGTTGGTGCATGCGCTTGGGCCCGGCTCTGGTGTGGGGGTCTTCGATGCATCGGTGCCTCCGCAGGGGGGGGAGGGGTCCAATAGAGGCGGGGTATACGGGCTTTACCTGGGTGTCTTATTGTCTTATGTAGTTTGGGAACTGACTGGATGATGGGGTGGGGTAGTTTTTCCTCTGCTGTGGGGTCTGGTGGGCCGCCCCGGGCTGCCATGGGCCCTGGTCTGGATGGGCCTGGGCCCCCCGCCCTGGGCAGATTTGGGGTAACGGGGGTGCCTATGGGGGTCAGCGGGGGAGCTGGCTCCAGAGGGGGGGGTATTTTGCCCCCTCTGATGTTTTCCTCCCCATCCCTAAGGCTTCACTTCTCCCGCTCCATCACACCAACACATAGGTAGGGTTTTGAGGTGCGGGTGAGTCGCTGGGATGCGGGGGAGGTGGTACTCCTCTGTCTCCTCGTGGCCGCCTGCATCTCAATTACACATTACAGCTTAGACATTCTCATTACTTACTGTCACATGACACATACATATAGGGCCTTGGGGGTGGGCACACTGAATGGCATCCGGAGGGCGGTCTGTTCATTCAGCCTTCCCTCTGGTGCCAGTGCCCACTTCTCAATTTTAAGTTGCACATAGACATTGAGGGCTCTAGGGAGGGGACGAGCTGACACAAGCTTGTGGAGGGTGCCCCTCCCCTGTTTTAAAGCACCCCTGTTTTAAAGCACCTTAGAACAACACACACCAACACTACATTTGAGCGGGTGGGGTGAAGCATGGGGTCGTCTTTTTTTTTTTTTTTTTTTCTCACACCCCTGTTCTCTGTTCTCTGTCTGGGGCCGGGGGCTGTGAGGATGAGCTGGCCGCCCGGTCGGGGTCTGGGCTGTTGATTTTCTCTGCTGCTGCGGGGACCGGGGTGGTCTTCCTGTCCCCACGCCGGAGCGAAGGGGGTTTAGCTCCGGGATCGGGCGCTGGCTACCCCTCTGGGGGTGGTGGTGCCTGGACCTAGGAGTATAGAGTGCATATGAGGAGTGTGAGTGTGGGTACCTTGGCCATTTTTGTGTGTCTACATGTGGGGCGAAGGTGTGAATATTCGTTTGCGTGCATGAGGGTGGGAACATATGCTTGTGTATATGTGTGCTTGTCGTCTACGTCTATGTGTCAGGTCGGGCCTTAGACTCCGCCTCACTCATCATCTTAGTCGACCCCCACCCCACCACCATGCCCTGCCGGTGAAGGATGCCGCCGGTGCGTTGGTGATTTCTCGTGCCGGGGCAGGATGCTCGGGCGAGCGCTGGCCCGCTCTCGGCGGTCGATTGGCGGGTCCTGGCCCTACTGGCCTTGCTGGGCCCCGATTGTGGGGTGGGGGGCCTTTGGGTCTCCGGGCCCAGGGCCCGGTCCGCCCTGGTGTGGTCGGCTGCCGGTGGAGCCTGCGGGCTTGCCGCCACGGCACCGTGGGGCGCCTGCACTGTGGCTGTCGGAGGTCCCGCCTTCGGGCTCTCCTCTGCCCTTTTTTGGGTGGAGGCCGCGGTTGTCCCTGCGGTGGTTCTCCTGGGGGTCCCATGCCCTGGGGGGCCTCCGGATGTTTGGGGCCCGGGTCTTTTCCGTGCCTGCTTCATGCCTTGCGGGATGGGGCTGTTGTTCCCCACACACACTATTAAACATTTACATGGAGGAACCTTATGAACACAAGCGCGCTCACACACACAGGGGTACACTCAAGCATTCACATTGGTGTAAAAACAGGTGCTCACAGACACACATTGTCTTGATCTGCTGTTGCTTCAAAACTTATTTTGTAATATTAGTTATGTGTGCTGCTCAATAACATTTAACATTTAGAATTTATTGTGATTTATACAGATGTTGGTTGTTGCTGCAGTCTCTTTGATGTTGTGTCTTCGGTTGTTTTCTCTTTTTGTCAGCAGGTATTGAAGCAAATTGTCTGTTTTTTTTTTTGTTTTTTTGTTTTTTTCTCTCTCTCTCTATCTATCCCCCATTCTCCTTTTTTCTCTCTCTCTCTTCCCCTTCTTTGTTGACTTTCCCCACAACCTTTTTTTTCATTTTTTTTTTTTTTCTTCCCTTCTTTCTCTCTCGTTTTCTCTGTCCCCTGGTCTTGTCTGTCACAGTGTGGTTAAGTAAAAGGGTATATAAAATTAAATTAATTAATTAATATAAAAAAAAATAAAAAAAATAAAAAAAAATAAATTTAATTAAAAAAAAAAAAAAAAAGAAAAAAGGCTGTGAATGATGATAGTATAGCCATGCATATGTACTGTCATGTGTTATCTGTGCTACTGACAGGCCAAAAAAAAAAAAAAAAAAAAAAAAAAAAAAAAGTTAAGTATTTTTTAACAAAAAATGAAATGTTTTTAGTTTTGGACCCAGACTGATGAAAAGTCAAAAGATGCAACTCTAAAGCTAACATGATTCCTACAATTACAAATATATTCAGGTAAACAAATCAAATGAGTCCTGTCTATGTAAACTTACTCGTCTGACTCTACATTTCTCACAATGCTCCACTACTGCTGTGTGCCATATCCTAGAAATGATGCAGTTAAAAAGTTCAGTGTTTTTAGTTTCAGAGAAAGGTTGTGTACTACACAAGAGTCCATTGTTTAATACACAGCTCGAAAATGCGTAATTCACTTCACTCTTTTTCTCGTAGGTATCTTACGTGCAGGTAAATAGCCTATTGTTTTTAACTGCAGTACAATTGTAATTAGTCAAATAAAGATGATCATTGATAATAAAAGAGTTTTTTTATTAATTTATTGTGTGTGTGTGTGTGTGTGTGTGTGTGTGTGTGTGTGTGTGTGTGTGTCATAATTGATCCAGATGCTGTTTTGTGGATACGCTATATTAAGAAGCCTTGCTGTAAACTACACTGTAAAAAAAAAAGTTGGGCAAACTTAAAATTTTAAGGCAACCAGCTTCAGCAGATTTTTGAGATTTCTCAACTTCTTGTTTTAAGTTAATACAACAAAAAGTTGAGAAATTTCCTAAAAAATAAGTTGAGAACTCAAAAATCTGCTTTAGCTGGTTGACTTGAAATTTTAAGGTAGCCCAACTTAGTTTTTTTTACAGTGTATTGGAGTGACATAAAAATTCGTCATCTGCCCCAAAATGAGAAAATATCCATCTATCTATCCATCTTAGTGTCCATCTAACTACTATAACAAACCAATTAATGTCTAAAAATATTTCCTTACAGAATCAAAACATAATAATGCTCAGAACATGTAAATGAAAGTTATTTTTGTAACAAAATTAAATATACTGTTAAAGTAAATGAGCTGCAGTCTCCATCTGCTAGCTGTCAACTTATTTATAAAATATAATTTATAAAATCCTAATTAGCCTATTATAGATTACGATAATTAATTATATTATATAATTATAAAATTTTTATTTTATATAAATATTAATTATATTATATAATTATGTTATATTAATTATATAATATAATTAATTATGATATATTAAGAAAGAGAACAGAAAGATGTCTCTTAATGAATTTATGACCTCGATGACTTTCTCTGCAGAACACAAAAGATGGTTACATTTACATTTACATTTAATCATTTAGCAGACGCTTTTATCCAAAGCGACGTACAAATGAGGAGAACAATAGAAGCAATCAGTTAGCACAATAAAGTGAGTGTGCTGCACAATACTGTTTATACCATATGTTTAGATTATATTTTGAGCATTTATTCTGAATTTAGTTTTCAGGAACAGGTATTAAATTGGATGCATATCTATAAATGTATGCAATAACATTGTTTAAAGATTATAAACATATTTTCATAAACTGCTTAAAATGTTGAATTATGAATTTTTAGTTAAATTGGTTTGACCAGTAAATCTTTTTAGCATGACAAACAGTTTAATTATTGTCAGTTGATTTCAATTTAGGGTGAACTCTTCCTTTAAATGTGGCCTTATTCTTTAATCAAATGTTTATGTTTATAAAGATTAGCCTCTGACATTATACCAGGGTTATTATCCTTCACTAAAAAAAAAAAAAAACTGTTCATAAAATGTTCATTAGGCCTACTTGAAAAATAAAAATAGAATATATATTATATAATAATATATATAATTATAGAATATATAATATTCTAGTGGCGTATATGTGGTAAAGGGCGTAAATTGACCCAATCGTCACTATCAAATCTGCCTTTTGCCAAACTCGTTCTCCCTCTTAAAATAAAGTGCCTCACGGGTGTTGAATGATTAGGTTAGGGTATGTGTAGGGAGGGCTTCATTGCCCCAAGGCGGCATCCATTTATTATAAATGATCCTTAACACTCAAGAAGTTACTGCATGCTGTTTTATAATGTACCACAAGACTGGGGTGCAAATATCTGTCTCTTGCACTAAGTACAGCATCTAACCAGTATTAGCAATACTGCTATTTTTACATAGTGTAGTGTAAATAGCATATCACTAAGAAAATACTGCACTATATTCACTTAGTGTAAATAACCCATTGCTATTTGCACTATAGCATCTATTGCTAGCTGCTGACAAAATACAAACAAACAAAAAAATCTAATTTAAAATCATCAATGATACTAAAGTAACATTGCATTGAACTGTAGGCCCTACTCACCAGATTACTACGACTTGTAAAATCAGCAGAGACAAAGCAACGAGGAATTCAGATGAAATAAACGTAGCCTACGTTTCTCAGATCCCCCTCTTATGCTCACTGAATAAAAATAAACTAAAAATATTACAGTAGAGACAACATTTATTATAAACCATTATGACTTTGATGCTATCGAAATTTATATATGCAAATAGTCTCTCTTAATAACAGAATTAAACTCACTTAACTTCAGTATCAGTTCTGTCATCACTGTAAAAGTGCAAAAACATGACCAAATCCAAACAAATACACAATGATACTGCAATGACAAACTGGAATGTAAATTAAAACATTGCAATTGTCAGTTGTCATTTATTGACAAAGCACTGTTTAGTCAACAAGGTTGTGCACCATTAACAAATTTAAAAATATTACTATTTATTTTATAGAAATATACAAATAACCTCATCTCCATATAGATAGACAGCAGAGCTCCATTTGATTTCAGGTATTATGAAAACAATCAGTAAAAATTCAGAACTTATGCTACAGTGTAAAAAAAAATAGAGAGATAATTTCTTTAGGTAAACTTTCACAAAGACTCATTCGTGGATAACACGCAAGCACCCAAATTTAAACAGAGCTAATACAGTGTTCAGAAACATGTTCCACATGGTTCGTACATACACAAATATAAAAAGCAGAATAACGACTAAGAGCAACAAGAGGCAACCAACATTAGATTACACACACCTACGCACTGCATGTTAATGTACTGTATATAAATAAAAAATAAAAAGTGGAACTATTATACACGTATACACAGGTTTTGCTTTATACAGTAAAGAACCAAAGAGAGTCATGCAGCTCCATATTTCCCTTGACAAGAGCCTGCATTTTAGCACTGAATGAGATGTAAAATGTAGTGTGTGCAACTAATAGTGTTCACATATGCATATATTTTCATATATAGTGTTCACATACAGCATAGTATTCATACATGCATATATAAATTACATTAAACCAACTTGAAAATATCAAGTTGAATTGCATATAACTCAATGACCGTCAAAGAAATGACGGTCCCACTTTATATTAAGTGGCCCTTATACCCGTGTACTTACATAGTAACTAGATGTGTATGTAGTATGTAACCACAGTGTAAGTACACATTGGTACATAGTATCTACAGCTCTAATGGTTGTAACTACACGCATGTAACCAACCCACTGAATGGTATGTGCAAGTACAAATGTGTAACAGCACATTGGTAACAACACTTTTTGGTAAAGAAAGTGTTACACTTTATATTAAGTAGACAATTCCTATGGATTTACCATGTAATTACTCTGTTACACAGCAGCGGCCAGTAAGTTAGGCTTTACATATAAATTGTGGTTGGTGTCCAGAATGTTACACTTTTATTAAGTGGCCAATTCCTGGGGAGTTACAATGTGTACACTGGTATGACAGTGGTGCACCAACTCCACCAACTCGAAATCCAACTCCTCACACTTTACATATCTCTAAACCTACCCGTTTCCACCCCCTGGACCCCATTTCCACCCCTAAACCTACCCATCTCCACCCCCTGGATCAAATATTTCCAATTACTCATACATACTGTTGTTACAAAATGTATTTGTATAATTCCTGTTACACGAGTACTTAGTGAAGTGAAAAAGTGTTGTTACCAATGTCCTGTTACACATTTGTACTTACACATACCATTCTGAGGGTTGTGTTACATGTGTGTAGTTACAGAAATATTGACTCTGTAGATACTATGTACCAATGTGTACTTACACTGTGGTTACATACTACGTACACATCTAGTTCCTATGTAAGTACACAGGTATTAGGGATACAATATAAAGTGGGACCTACTATTTTGTACATATGTGACCCTGGACCCCAAAACCAGTCATAAGTGTCATTTTTTTTAATTGAGATTTATACATCATCTGAAAGCTGAATTAATAAGCTTCCCATTGATGTATGGATAATATTTGGCTGAGATACAACTATTTGAAAATCTGGAATCTGAGGGTGCAAAAAAATCTAAATATTGAGAAAATCGCCTTTAAAGTTGTCCAAATGAAGTTCTTAGCAATGCATATTACTAATCAAAAATTAAGTTTTGATATATTTACGATAGGAAATTTACAAAATATCTTCATGGAACATGATCTTTACTTAATATCCAAATGATTTTTGGCATAAAAGAAAAATTAATAATTTTGACCCATACAATATATTTTTGGCTATTTCTACAAATATACCCCAGCGACTTATGACTGGTTTTGTGCTCCAGGCTCACATATATTCTGCATTGTAAGGTATTAAATGAGGAAACACAGAACTGCACGTTACTGAAGAACAACTTCAAACCTTTAGTCTATGGACCATATTATTAAAAGCACTGTTTACAGGATCCCAAAAGTGTTTGTTCAGTCACACTTAAAGCCATCACATCAAGTGTCTGTGTCTGCAGGAGCTTTTTTCATACGTTTCTTCATCATGTCTGAAGACTCAATGCGTTTGAATCAGCTGGTGATTTTTAGTGGATCTATGAGACCAGTTCACTTCAAGTTCACAGTAGAGAATCACATTCACTTTCATCATGATCCACTGACCACAAACTCACACTATACTTCTGTCTGTCAGATGTTTTGACTGTAAAGTGAGTTTGTGCATCCTTATTCACAATAAATGACAGACTTGATATCTTTTTCTAAGGCAATGACATGCAGACGTTTTTAAGTGTGACTTGAGTGTTCAAACTTTTTGGGGCCACTGTAAATGTTAATTATGTTTAAAACAAAGTCACAAAAAACTGAGCTCTCAGCTTGACCTCTGAAAGGACTTGTGAATGTTAACTATAAGTAAACAGTGAGGATGAATCTGTTTCTTGTTTACTCATTGCACTCATTCTTGAAGCTCTGAATCAGGCTGTGTCTCGTCTGTCTCTCCGTTTATCTCAGTCTCCTGTTCTTCAGTCTCTCTCAGAGGTCTCAGTTCATGAAAATCTGCTGCGTTCTGGTTCTGGTTTGATAGATTGCGTGGAGTTTCTGCTGCTTCATTCTGTGTTCAGGATGAGACACATGAGTTAAAAAAATATCTGCAAAAAAATATCTTGTTTGCTTAGATGAAATTTCAGATTCTTTGCTGTGACACTAATCAGTTATTTTAGCATTTACAGATTTATTCAGATTGAGCTGAAAATGAACAAAACATACTGTGTGAGGTTAAAAGTCTCCATTTCAAGATTGCTGAGCTTTTGTAGATATTCATCAACAATGGTGCACCAAATTCAGTTTGCCACAAATTATGATACTGCAGATTATCTCTGCTCTAATAAGACTTGATTGACCCACAGAGAGTTAGGGTTGGATTTCTCTGGATGTCACACAGAAAGTTCACCCAACAAAGACCATTCTGCCATCATTTACTCACTAAGATATTTTTGATTTTTTTCATGATATTTGGCAACCAAATGTGGACCCTATTTACATTGTCTGAAAAAATACTGATACATTCTTCAAAGTATCTTCACAAGGCATACAGGTTTGGATTGACAAGGTGAGGAAATAATGACAGAACTGTACTCTAAAACCTGTCTGAAAAATTAAAATACTGGAAAAATGTTCTGTTGTTTATTTTTTGCTCATTAACTAAAAGCTGCTTGCCTGAAGAACATAGAAGTGCAGCTGCATCATGATAACCTCATCTATAATGCAGGTTAATTACAAATCTTAAAATTATACAACGTCATATAAGATCTGTTGGCTGCTGTAAATCCCATATCAATCAGAATCAAATACATATCAAATCGTATATAAAACTTTAAATATATAATACTAACCTGAAAATGCTGCTGAATCTTGTTAATGTCTGTGTGAAGAACAGTGGAAAACATATTCAGTGAATCAGTGTGAAACTGATCAGTCTCAGCTGAAGCACAGCTTTTCTAAATTCATCAGATTGTACAATGGCTGATTTGTGGATTTAGAAAGAAAGTGCTATTAGATAATCTACAGTACACCTTCAAAAAAAGCTGCTGTGTACTTTCTGCACCGCTAGAAACACAAAACAGAATTTAAATTTCAAATGTCCTAAACATTTCCAAATGTTTCTCATTGATTGTACAAAAAAAGTCTATAAAACACCAGATTTACAACAAATCAAGACAAACATACAGAGACTGAACACCAGCCCATTGCATTTCAAGATTATTAACAGTGATGTTTATAAAGATAATTTTTACTCACAAGGTTCGAAAATGATTAACAGCAGCACTGAAGATACAAAAAGGCACTCAGAGGAAAATACAACTTTTCTCAGATCCTCCATCGCACGCTCACCATTAACTGAGGAATCAAGATGTTACAGTGAGCACAACATTTGATTACTCTAAAAACCATACGAACTCTTCTGTTCTGTGGTAACTCTGCATTCGCTTTAACCTTTCACATATCAACGGTCTGAGACCCCTGAATAAAAATCTAGTGTGAAACCCTTCCAAGTGTTCAAGTTCTTGACACCGATACTTCACAATGAGCTCAAATCACATTAACATGATGTGACGTCCGTCTTATAAAATGTGGAGGTGGGAACATAATGTAAATATAAAAGATGTAGTCCTAAATATTGTTTTTTTAATACTTCTGTAATCATAGACTGTGATTTACATCAATTAAACTGTTTCACTTCCTTTCAGTGTTCAGTATGATGGTTATGTGTTAACTCACCCACTTTCATGATCAGTTCGGTCATCAGTGCAACAGAGTTCACTAGAACAACACCAACAGATCCAATAAGGTAGACAACGGGTCTAAAAGGCAGCTCTGGAAGACAGATAAAATGTTAAAAAAATAAATAATAATAATAAAACTGGTATACAACCCCAAATCAGAAAAAGTTGGGACAGTATGGAAAACGCAAATAAAAAAAGAAAGTAGTGATTTCTAAATTTAATTTGACTTGTATTTCATTGCAGACAGTATGAACAAAATATTTCATGTTTTGTCTGGTCAACTTCATGTCATTTGTAAATATACATCCTTTCCTGTCATTCAGACCTGCAACACATTCCAAAAAAGTTGGGACAGGAGCAATTTAGGGCTAGTAATGAGGTAAATTGGTTAAATAATGATGTGATTTGAAACAGGTGATGTCAACAGGTGATTGTAATTATGATTTGGTACAAAAGCAGCATCCAAGAAAGGTCTAGTCCTTTAGGAGCAAAGATGGGCCGAGGATCGCCAGTTTGCCAACAAATACGTGAGAAAATTATTGAAATGTTTAAAACAATGTTCCTCAAAGAAAGATAGGAAGAGATTTGGATATTTCACCTTCAACAGTACATAACATAATTAAAAGATTCAAGGAATCTGGAGGAATTGCAGTGCGTAAAGGACAAGGGCGCAAGCCTAAGCTGAACAACCGTGATCTCCGATCCCTCAGGCGGCACTGCATCAAGAATCCTCATTCATCTATAAGCGATATCACCACATGGGCTCAGGACTACTTTGGCAAACCTTTGTCAAGTACCACAATACGTAGTTACATCCACAAATGCCAGTTAAAACTGTACTGTGCCAAAAGGAAGCCCTATGTTAACAGTGTCCAGAAGCGCCGTCGACTTCTCTGGGCTCGGAGGCATCTGGGATGGACCATCACACAGTGGAAACGTGTACTGTGGTCAGATGAATCAGTATTTCAGGTATTTTTTGGGAGGAATGGACGCCGTGTGCTCCGGACCAAAGAAGAAAAGGATCATCCAGACTGTTACCAGCAACAAACCCAAAAGCCAGGGTCTGTCATGGTATGGGGTTGTGTCAGAGCCCTTGGCAAAGGTAACTTGCACTTCTGTGATGGCACCATTAATGCTGAAAAGTACATAGAGATTTTGGAGCACAATATGCTGCCTTCAAGAAGACATCTTTTCCAGGGACGTCCATGCATATTTCAACAAGACAATGCAAAACCACATTCTGCACACATTACAAAGTCCTGGCTGCGGAGGAAGAGGGTACGGGTACTTGACTGGCCTGCCTGCAGTCCCGACCTGTCTCCAATAGAGAATGTGTGGCGCATTTTGAAGCGCAAAATGCGACAACGAAGACCCCGTACTGTTGCCCACCTTAAGACTTGTTTGCAGGAAGAATGGGACAAAATTACACCTGAAACACTTCATCACTTGGTGTCTTCAGTCCCTAAACGTCTTTTAAGTGTTGTGAAAAGGAATGGCAACATTACAAAGTGGTAAATGCTTTACTGTCCCAACTTTTTTTGGAATGTGTTGCAGGTCTGAATGACAGGAAAGGATGTATATTTGCAAATGACATGAAGTTGACCAGACAAAACATGAAATATTTTGTGTTCATATTGTCTGCAATGAAATACAAGTCAAAGTAAATTTAGAAATCACTACTTTCTTTTTTTATTTGCATTTTCCATACTGTCCCAACTTTTTCTGATTTGGGGTTGTAAAATGAAAATAAGGTTGCAGTAGTTTACAAATGCAAATAGAGATATAATGTAACTACAGAATAAAGTACAGTATACTTTATAAACTTCCAGTGAATGGGTGCCGTCAGAATGAGAGTCCAAACAGCTGACAAAACCATCACAATAATCCACAGCACTCGAGTCCATCAAGTAATGTCTTGTGAAGTCAAAAGCTGCAGGTTTCTAGTAAACAATCCATCACTAAACTGTTGCTTTCTTGCTAAAATACAGGAGGAAGCATTATAATGGATTATGGATATCAGCTGTTTGGACTCTCATTCTGACGGCACCCATTCACGGCAGAGGATACATTGCTGAGAAATTGATGTAATGATCAAACTAACTCATCTACATCTTAATGCGTTTCATTTACATTTTAATGTTCTTCCCTAATTTCAATTCATTTGAACCTGAAGCAAGATTTGCGTAGAGAAATTCTTTGCAGGGAGCTGATTGACCAGGGTCAAACCAGCATTTAGAAAAAGCTTAAATGAACCAGACTCTTAATGTAAGATGAGACCCATCTTGAGTGAAAAACATCACACAGAAGAATATTAAATACAAATCAATACTGTACCGAGTTTATCAAACGAGTGCTTCAGGACAACAATTCCCCAGAGACCTTGAAGAAACGCAGCTACGCAGACCCATCCAACACAATCTGCAATCAGAACAAATTTGAGGAATAAATGAACACTTCACACTTTTCATTTTAAATGAACACTTTATGTAATTGTAGCCATTATTGTACCTTTTTCTTTTTTCAGTGCCATGAGGTAAGAAGAGACCATTATGGCATTTACTGCTATCATGAAGATTAACCACGCTGCTCTCCTGACTGAGCGTAAACCTGAAAGTGATGAAAGTGTAAGAATGTTTATTTACATTTCATATAGCAGTAAAAGCAAATCTTTGTTTTTGAAACTTTGCAAAGAAAAAACAAATGAAAGAAAGAAAGATGAAGAACAAATTGGAAGGTTTAGCGTTTCCTGAAGATGACATTTATTTGTTTTCTTATTCAACAGTAAGTCATTTAAAATCATCTAAGACAGAATTATTCATGACAGTTTCATTGATTTATCTTTGATTGTAATTGATCAAATACTCACATTCTAGTTTTTCCACACACGCTTCTTTCCAATTATATCTGGTCAAAGTTAGGAACAGTGGGAAAACTCCAACGACAAAAAGTGCTGTATATACAGTATATATAAAAAAAAATGTTTTAGTAGGCTAGTTTGAGCTCAGTTATACACATTTATTATCATTGATAAACCTATATTTTCCAGGACCTATATTTTCTAACATTTGTTCATTGTCAATGTTTTTCTCTAAAAAGGTTTTAAAAATGTGAGAAAACTGAATGAGATTAGCCGCTTATTTCTTGATATTTTTAAAATCTGAACTGCAATTGTGATACAAGATCAAGACCTCCTTAATAACACTATTTTGGGAGAGTGGGTTATTGTTTCTTCAAATAATTTTCTGAAATTTTTTTACACAAATATCTCTGTCTTATTTTTATTCACACAAACAAATCCAGATGGTGTATCAAAACGTCTTACCTCCACTGGCAGCTCCAAAAGCGTAGAACAGGAAGATGAGTTGTAACGGAGGCAGAACATCATGACCAATATCAGACACCAGGTCTAATACAGCATGTATGCGGCCGTCTTTATTTCTAATGAGTTCAGCCAATACTATATCAAAGAAAAATATAGGCTTTTATTCAAAATGATCACAACCGATTTTTAAAAGAGCAATAAACTGTACAATAGGCACAGAGAAAGACTGACTTAATATGAAGTTAGCATAGAAATATCCTCGCTAAAAATAACCCAGCAATAAAGTAACTGCCTGAAATAAGTTATAACACGAACATAGCTTGTTCTGTTGGTCTACTGTGTGAGCTTTGAAGTATGCTCATGATTTATGTGTTTTTCTCCAGCAAATGAAGTGAATCAATAAAATGATTCTCATAATGGGTCTGAGATTAACACTGCCAAGCTGATGAAATGTTATATCATCTGCTTTTGCAGCATGGTTATGGTTAAGAATGATACAGAAATACTTACAAAAAACAATATTGATGATGCATATCAGAATCATTATCCCAAAGAGGACTGTTATCAGGACTCTGTCAGATTCTTCATATCTCAGACTTTTTTCCCAAAAAGATTTAAAAAGAACTAAGACAAAGGAAGAAATAAGCATTCATCAACAACTGCATTACAGTATTTTTAAACTAAGTTACACAAATGCTGCTGATTGAGCTTAACTTGTATTCAACCCAAAATCCTCATTTAAAGTTTCATTAATGTATATCATAATATTATTAGATATGGTTGAATATTCAAATTTACCTACCTGAATAAACAACATTTGTAAAGAGGGAATATTGTAGATGAACAATGCAGTGCATAGCTGTTATACGATCGCCTGTAAAACAAAACGTTGTAATTAACTACAACTCAAAACAACTACAAAATGTATAATGTAATTAAAACTAACAAACAAAATGGAGTGGAATGGAACCATATTTTTTCAAAAGGAAAATTACTAATTTTTTTTTGAAAGAAGACTATTATTGCTCACCAAGACTCTGCTCATTTTATCAAAAATACAGTAAAAACAGTAAACTGTAAAATATTTTTACAATTTTAAATAACTGTTTTCTATGTGAAAATGTAGTAAAATGTCATTTATTGCTGTGATCAAAGCTGTATTTTTAGCATCATTACTCCAGTCTTCAGTGTCACATGATCCTCCAGAATTCATTCAAACAAACATTTCTGATTATTATCAATGTCAAAATCAGTTGTGCTGCCAAATCTTTTTGTGGAAACTGTGATATTTTCCAAACTTTTGACTGTGTGGGAATTTACACTTCTGGAAATTTCATTAATTTAGTCTATTTGCTAACAAAGAGTCACTCTGGAAATTCTGAAAATCATTAAACCAACTTTGATAAACTAATGATGCTTATTAAAGTGAACAAACCTATGAAATGTTCTGCATGTGGGGCTGTCCATAACAGAAGAAGAGGTCTCAGAAAATAATGAGCACAGCAGGCAACAGTCTCACTCAGATTGCCTAAAAAAAATCAAATAAAATCAGAGAATTTAATAACAGGGATGACATCAAGGAATAAATTGTTTTATTTTGTTCTATGATTGGATCCATTTTACGATTTAAATGAAAAACTGATATAACCAAACAGTTACAGTTTCTTATAATGTTATACAGAATTATTACAGCTGAGCTACTCACCTTCAATAACACCCCAGAACAAAAATGCAAAAAACATAAAAAGGTTTGGTACACAGCCTACAGACATCTGCAGAAACAGCGCTGTAGGTAGAGAGAAATGAATTTCAGTCAGAAATGTTATTTAAATTATTGTTTAGAATATATCATTTGTACTGAATATCTCCAATTGTTTAAAGCCATAAACCTACTAACAAATAAAGAAATGAGAATAGTTTCAGTGCAAACATACGTGTATTTAGTGTTCTGTGTCTTAGACACCACAGAACTGACAGCAGCAGTGCAGATCCAGACGCAGCAATACAGAGAATCAGCACAATTACGTGTAAAACTGAGAAACCTGTGACACACAAACATTACAGAGCTTTCACTTACTAGAGGAAAACCATGACGCAACATTCTCTGTATAGTGATTAACATTACATGAACACTTAACATTAAAACTGAAGTATCAACACAACTTTGTGGTGATACAGTGTGAAGCTAAAATGATTGCCAACCAATCGTTAAGTGCCTGCAGCACTTGTCTCATCAAATATTCATAAGCATTGTATAGTCTGAGAAAGAGGAGGTACCAAAAGAAAAGTTTGTTAATAATCAGTTACAAACATGCACATTTTGGAAAAAGAAAGTCACCACTGGCATACAATGCAACAAAGATTTAGTTGTTTTACAGGCAAGTTTCGTAAATTAGTTTGATAGACCAGAGTCTGAAAAGAGTTGGAAAAGCCCATTTGAGAACATGCACAACATCATTTATACGTCATTTACATCCAGCAAATAGATCACGGGAAGCATACGCATCAGAAATTAAGCCAATACATAAGCTTGATTCAAATAACTTTGAGCATGCATTTTCTTTTCTTTTCTTTTTTTGCTCACCCAGTTGCTCCAGTACTGCAGTTGTGTTGGCTGAAAAATTCCCAGCATTCACGTGACACATGTAAACTCCTTTATCCTCGGTTCTGACACTCTTCAGTCTGAGAGAGAAGTTTCCTTTGAAGATTTCAGTGGTGAAGAACTCAACTCTGTCTCTGTATCGCTCATCTGATGAAACTATTTGATTCTTTTCAAAAACCAGAACCAGGATTATTTCATTTTTATATGTTTTCCTCCATGAAACCTCATCAATCTCTTCAGGTGTGATGTGAGAGTCTACAGAGCAGTTCATAGTAACATCTTCACCCACATACGCAGATATGGCATGATTAGACCCTGATACCATCAGATGCTCTGGAAGAATACACAAAATATCAAGTCATACAATAAAGTGAAATACATTTGAAAATGTTGCCCAGAACTCAAAAGATTTTCACTCACCAACCGCTTTAATTTGAACCAGAGTTTCATCAGATTCCTGCTCGGTGTAAACCTTACATCTGTAGAAACCCTTATCTTCAGCTCTCACATCGTCCAGACGAAGGGAGAAGTTTCCATGTTTAATTTTATCAGTGAAGAAATGAGCTCTATCACGGTAATCCTGATACTGGGCTTCTGGTCGACTCTCATAATCTTGGAACACATGAACTAAAGTATTGACATCTGTTCGTACCCAAATCACCTTCAGTCCTTTCAAAGGTAAGGGTTCATCAACATAACAGGGCAAAACCACTGAAGATCCCAGAGGAGCAACCAGAGGACCAGAAGGACCTTTCACTAAGAACCCTAAAAACAGAAAACATTCAGAACAGAGGGAGATGAAGGAAATATTACATTTGAAGTCTCCATTCTTTTGATACACCGTGCTTGCATGATGCATTTAGTATAGGCTACATATAGCCAGGGGCGCCTTAAGATAACCAGAGGCCCCTGGGCTACAGCATTACGGCAGGCCCCCCTACCCCAGAAAACTGTTTTTTCTTCTTTTTTTTTTTAAAGCTTCCTGACAATTATTTATGTCAAATTTCATTTTTTTGTTCTTGTTAATATGCCAGTTAACATTCACAACACTGTTCTGCGTAAAATGTGAATATAAGTGAAAATGCAAATTCACTCTTTGCCACAAGGTGGTGCTTAGGGACAGCAGAAGTATAGCCATTACATAAAGTAAACACTATGTTATTACAGGCTTTCTACGGAGGTCATATGAAAAGAAACTGCCATCAAAACTTTCCTGGCTGAAATGTGAGTTTACAGGTATGATTTAAACACCATAAATCACAAAACATATTCATTATTCATCATCAGCAGAATGAAACAACACATGTTGGCATAAATGTGGGCTGTTTGGTGATTGCTAATTGCGTTTTTATTTTGAAACATGCCGTGCATGCGTTTAATTAATTAAATCACAGCTGTATAAACTTTAATGATCACATTTAAGCAATAGGACTATTCCTATTTTTCCATCCCTGGATTTAAAATTGAGACTTTGAAGCAGCATCTTAATCTAAAACCTTCATCTGACACAGATTACATCCACACAAGTTACTGAACTCGCACTGTATGATGTTACAGAAAGATGTCCGATTCAGTTCCTTTCACACAGCAGTGTTGTTTCTCTTGTTAATCTGTATGTTAACATAAAGACACTCTTGTGCTGGGATAACGTTACTTTACTAGCGAAATAAGCAAATGCCTACATATAGCCTACCTGCTTTGTTTCAAAAGTATGTATGCATATGGCTATGTGTGAATTACACACTTACCTTCACAGATCATAAATAGTGCTGCCACGAAAATGCATTTCTGTAAGTGCATGTTGAAATACAAAATCACGCAAAACACTACTTATCTGCTGTAAGTGAAAACAAAGTCATTCAGACATTAGGTGAAGAAGTAGCCACACAGAGTCATTTTCTTTCACTTTCACTTAAACAAGTTTCAGAAACTTCCTGTAACTACACGGGAGGAGGGTCAAGAGTGAAAGCAAGGAATATTGTGATGAAATGTGATCTGAAAACATTCAAATAAAAAAAGATCTAGTTCTACATTTCATAAATTCAGAAAGCGCACAGATTGAGGAAAGGACGTCTCAAGCCAGCGTATAGCATAAAGTAACCTACTATCTGGTGAAGAGTTGAGATTGAAATTTCCACATACATGCATACAAACAGTTTCTATTGATATGAATATGGTGTAACCAATATGTTTCTTCACCAACATTTGTTAAACAGAAAAAAAATTGTGTACCTTCAGACATCACTTATCCTGTAAATGCATGTTAGCAGATATTCATAATGTTTGTGATAAATGTACCTTTTGTAACATATCAGTTGAAGATATTGATGATTTTTTTATGCATATTGTTTTGTGTTGACTTTAAATTAAACAAGGCCCTTAATTTAGAACCTCATGATATTTTACTTTGTGTTCAAAACCCATATTTTTCATCATTACATCATTAATCTTAGCAAAGTTTTATATTCATAACTCAAAAATAATTCAAAATAAACCATCATGTAACACTGATCTTAAAATATATTTTGAACCCCTTTCTAATGAGAGATCACAAAATAAGAAGCTTATAAAAACAATAAAAATTCTAAAGCTTTCCATATGTAACTGCCTTAATATTATATAGCACTTTTTGTCCTGGTATTTTTTATTTTATTTTAGTATTGATTATTTTTGTATAGCCTATGTTTATGTTCATTGTATGTTTTGTTGTTGTTATTCTGTCTTACATGCTTTAAACAGTTTGGCATTGCCTTATACTTGCCTTGTACTTGTATGTGATGGAACTAAATTGATCTTTTAAATCTTTATCTTTAAATTTAAATCTATAGTCCTCTTTACATCTGGCTTTAAGATCCGTCCACAGAGTTTGTGAAAACATCATGAGCAGGTCAGGCTAGTCAAAACACGTCATCACATCACATTTGAAAGCAGCAGCAAAGAACCACACGCTTTGCTAGCTATCTGTCAAATCAAGAAACAACTGAAGAAGTGCATTTACACTTGTTGATTGATATGGGCATATGAAAAATATGTTGAGACATCATTATCGTAAGCACAAAAGTGCTGTGCAGAACTAATGTATGTAAAACTCAAAGAACTGCTGAGATTTAAAAACAAAGGTCACAACATGAGTACGCTCTGTGTTTTTTTAGAACTTATTAAAAATCTGAATTTGTGGAATGTTTTAAATAGGCTACTTTATAGGGTTTATTGCTGCTACTTTATAGCATAGTTTAACGTTTAAGAAACTTTGGACTGCACCTGCTGAAACGCAAGAGGACGCATGAAGTTCTCTCCTCAAACTCCTCGAGCGCATGAGAACTGAGAAATGTGAGGATTGTTATGAGCAACAAAGTAAGTGTGCACAATGATGCCTTTAGCTATTGGAAATGTATGTGCATGCTCAGGAAAAAATAAAGAAAGAACGGGTCTCTTGTTGCTAAGAGGAGATATAGTTTGATGATGTGCCACATGGAATGTTCTTTCTTTTTTTTCCCCCGGCCTGTCAGTAACACAGATAACACATGACAGTACGTATGTGTGGCTATGCTATCATCATTCACATCCTTTTTTTTTTTTTTTTTTTTTTTTAATATTTATTTATTTATTTATTTTATTTATTTATTTATTTATTTTATTTTTAATTAATTAATTTAATTTTATATACCCTTTTATTTAACCACACTATGACAGACAAGACCAGGGGACAGAGAAAACAAGAGAGAGAAGAAAGAAAAAAAATAAATAAAACAAACAAAAAAAACAAACCCAGACAATTTGCTTCGATACCTGCTGACAAAAAGAGAAAACAACCGAAGACACAACATCAAAGAGACTGCAGCAACAACCAACATCTGTATGAATCACAATAAATTCTAAATGTTAAATGTTATTGAGCAGCACACATAACTAATATTACAAAATAAGTTTTGAAGCAACAGCAGATCAAGACAATGTGTGTCTGTGAGCACCTGTTTTTACACCAATGTGAATGCTTGAGTGTACACCTGTGTGTGTGAGCGCGCTTGTGTTCATAAGGTTCCTCCATGTAAATGTTTAATAGTGTGTGTGGGGAACAACAGCCCCATCCCGCAAGGCATGAAGCAGGCACGGAAAAGACCCGGAATGTTCTTTCAACATTTTAAAAAAAAGTTTTTAGTCACTTTAAGTCACCTATTTGAGGTTTTTCTGTACAAAAAGGAATAGGCCTAATGAGTTAATTACTGGTAGTCAAAATTCACATCAGATATTTCAAAATACCAAGCAATAATAGTGACTGTTGTAAATGCAAAACAATAACTTTTTTTAAAAAATAAATCAAATAAAATAAATAATTAAACGTTTGTAACCAAAAGCCTATTTCCATAAATAAATACATTTTAGTTTTACTGAGGAGAAAACTGGCTTCTGTAACTGAAAGCTTTCACTGCTTGAATGTACGAGTCAAACCTTTAAATACAATAAAACACCGTTGCACGGTATGTTCCCTAAATACCAAAAAAAAATTAATTGTTCCGAAAGTGCACGTGGACTACATTACCCATAGGCTCGCGTAGCCAGACCTTCAGACTGACGGCAACGTTCCGTGGGCGTGACGTCTGAGGCTGAGACTACATTACCCATAATGCCGTATTGTAAACAGGAAATGCGTCACGGAATTTCAAACCCGGAGAGCCCACAGCTCATACCGATTCAACACAGTGTTTCAGAATTACGTAAATAAACATCGTTTTACTTATTAATGTTTTGCTAGAATTAAAGTGCGGCTTCGTGTGTGGGTTCCGGTCGCAGAGACGCAGGATCTTTGACTGAACTGATTAATCACACTGAAGCTCTTCCCGTCCACAACACAGATCTGAGGATTGAGAAGTAATATCATCCAGACAGAACCAGAAGCGGATCTTTAACGGGTCCAGAGCAGGGTTTTAGTGATGATCAGCTCTTGTAGACGCTGTGCTGGTTTCCATTGGTAACGCGCACGCGCACACATTTCACCATAAACGGTCAGTTTCTCCTGCTGGGGATCAGACATGGTAAAAACCTGTTTTCTTACTAATAAAAGCACAATACGCATGTAAAGTCCAAGTAAAATTAATAAATGCAAAGTAATACAATATAGTGAAGCGAACACGAGGAGTGTTGAGGCGTAGCTACTAGTGTTTAACAGAGCTTAATGACATTAATTGATAAGGTTATTCAATATGTAGTTATTTTAGACAGTTTGTAATCAAAAGGTGTTGCTATTTAATTTGTGATTTAGTATTAATTATGTATAATATGTTTAATTACTTTAAATATAATAATCCAGTGCATGGTGTTGATACAAATCCTGATCATGTGACATTAAAGACATTCTGTGGTGTAATAATACAATAATACAAATATAGTAATGCATTATTATAGTACAATAAATTACATAAACATTTATGTGCAAATTTCAATATTATCAGATGAGATAGCTGAATTTGTAAAATGCATAAAAGGTGTTTAATTGTCTCATCTTCATCTTTTGCAGACTTCAAAACAGAAGAAGGGGCTCAGAAGTGAGTTTTTTGTTCAGCTCATATCTGTGTTTATGTCTCATATTTTTGTTTACGCTATTATATAAACGTGTAATCTTTCTCCCAGGCTCTATAGATGACGTGTTAGGAGATCTGCTGGGTGATGATGATGATGAAGGTATTATTCACTGATCTCACAGTATTATTTAATGGAGGTGAATGTGCTGTACCGGTTGTAAAGGTGAGTGTTTTTGGTCCACAGGTCCAGTGAAGGTGCGCTCACCTGCAGCCATGTCCAGCAGACCTGCAGCCGTCCTCACGTCCCGCAGCGGGAAGAGGTGAGCGCTGCATCTGAAAGCTGATTGGTTACATTTGTTCAGATGGTTTGTGTGAAGCACTTGTGCTGAGCTTTGGGTTGCAACTCATAAGCAAAAACATATGAATGAATTAATGAATGAGGCATTTATATACCGCTTTGTGTATTGTTGTACACCCAAAGTGCTTTACAATCATGTGGGGGTCTCTCCTCAACCACCACCAGTGTGCAGCATCCACTTGGATGATGCGACGGCAGCCACAGAGCTCACCACACACCAGCTACAGGTGGAGAGGAGAGAGAGATAGAGCCAATCAAGTGGATTATCAAGTGGATATGCAAGTCACAGCATGAAATACACATGTAGCACAGCTGTTTACCACAAACCATCTAGAATAAACATCAACAGTCTGATAAACTGAGACTCAGATAGTCTGTCACCAGTGTAAATGTCTCATAAATCTGCTTTTTTTTGCTTTCAGGTCGCTTCTGGATGATGATTTCTTCAGTAAACTGGCAAAAGAGGCTGAGAAAGATGATGAGGTGTGACACACGCTCATAATAAAAGCTGAAAATACAAGAATTGGTGCAGAAGTGAAACACTTTTAAATACTAATCATATTCAGATAAGTTAATTTCTAACTAATAAATCACGTAAAAAATACATAGTATTCTAAAATGCTGGAGAAATAAAAGAAGATAAAACATGCAAAAGAAAAGTAAAATTCACTATTACATGTGCTAATACAGGAAATATAAAGAACTCACGTTTAACTCGTGTTTAGATAAATTGATCAAATTATATATTTTTTTTAATGTCTGTATTTTTTTTTTCCTTTCAGTTTAGTTTTAGTTATTTTAGTAAATTAAGTTAAACTACATAAAATGTTGCCTTGGCAACTAGATGAAATAAAATAAGCTTACGTTTTTTTATATTTCAGTTAATGTTTACTTTAGGTAACAAATTATTATTTTTTTTTTTTGGGGGGGGGGGGTTAATTGTACTTAAGGAGAATAACCCTGAGTCTACTAAACTGAAAACAAAGCACCTCAACACTTGCATCTCTTCTATAAAGTCTTAATTACATCTGTTTGAATTTGTGTCTCAGGGCTCTGACGTGTCTGAAGCCGATCCTGCCGCTCTGCTGGACAGCATGAAGGTGAATCTAGAAGATGCTGCTCTCTGATTGGCTGAAATATGAGATATGACATCAACCTTATCACATCATTCTTTTTTTTTTTGTTCATTCCAGAACATGGATGATATGGATGCGGATCTGTTCAGCTCCAAGAAGAAGCCGAGCTCGGCTCCTGTTCAGAGGAAAGACTCCAAAAGAACAGAACCTTCTAAAGCAGGAGACAAGAGCAAAACCACAGGTCAACTTCTGTACACTGAGGTTTTAACAAATGATTTGATTCTCAGACGACTGTTTTTAAAATGTTTCATGTGTCTTTACAGAAGACACGGTTCCTGAAGACAAAAAGCCCAGTTCTGCTCCGGCCTCCACAGCGAGAGCTTACAAGAAGTTCAGCTTTCTGGGTAAGTGCAAAACCACTACTTCTCTTGACAGCATCTAACAGGTTTAAGGGCTTCATGAGGTGTTTTGAGGAATGATTTTTTCCATTTGCTCCATTTTCACGCTGCATGTGGTTCAGATGATGAAGGTGGAGGTCTTGATCCTCCTCCTCCTGATGAAGGTATCAAAACACAGAGGGACAGTTGAGCTTTTAGCAAAAACTTTGTGAAAAAAACATCTGGAAACCCTGAAGTTAAACATGATGGCTGTTCTTTATGATTCACAGATAAAGTGGACGATTCGTTAGATGATTTACTGGATGACCTGGAACACAAACAGAAGACGACTAAGAAAACCGAGCCGCCGTCCTCTTCCTCACCAGCTGCTCCTCAGAAAACAGAGACGGGTGAGAAAACAGTGACGACTCTAAGATCTGACTCACTATAACAGAAGATAAACCCAGAGGCAGCTTGATGACGTCTCTTTCTGTTTGTATGTGTTTTAACAGCATCTCCAGCACCTGCTGTGAAGAAGAGAGATGATCTGACATTTGACGATGATGAAGATGATCTGATGGACGCTCTTGGCTTTGGAGAAACACACAAAACACAAGGAAACGGAAAGTCACAGAAGAAAGACAGGTAACATGTCTGTGAAGTGTGAGCCTCTGCTGGTTTTATGCTGGGAGCTTTTAGGAGGTTTAATGAAAGTAACATTACAACTGCGAATTGTATATATCATATCACATACTGTATGTTACAATCTAATATATTGTGTAAAATCTTCCAGAAATGAACCTCAGAAGTGGAAAAGGCACCCAGTACTGAAGTGTTTTCTGATTGATTGGGTTATTCATAGAGAATGAGACACTGAACCTGTTGTGATTTGTGTTCTCTATGATCAGTGATCCTCCTCTGAGAGCTCGCACACGACTGGATGAGATCCTGGGCCGAGGAACATCTCCTCGTCTGCTGGAGAGACCTGTCACGGGAGAGAAGAAAGACACGCCACAGCCGGAGAAACCACCAGAGAAGAGCTCAGCTGGAAAAGGTGATACAGTCTCAACTGATACTGAATTACCAAATGCATAAATTAAATCAAAAGCTCTTGAAATCAATAAACAAACACTAACCTCTGGTCCTGCTCTCTACAGCCTCTCTGATGGATGAGGAGGACTTCACGTTCGGCTCCTATCAGCCCACGATGGGCTCGACTCCAGAGGGCCGTCAGTCCCACAGACAGTCTGTCAGGTGAGAGTCCACACAGACACATTAATATACTGGACTGCTGACTAGCGGCTGACCGACGTGTCACATGGCACAAGATGTGTCAAACAAGAATCTTACATAATATTTACTGAAAGTTGACAAAATGACATGACAAAATACAAACTCTCTAAAATTATTTCATGTTAACACAATAGGATGTACACAATATTTACTCTGTGTACTAAAATATTCAAATCTGTAGATTTTATCCTAATAATAATGCAGTAAAATGAATCAGTTACTGTATTAATATTAAATATATCTATAATACAATGATTTAAAAAAATTAAATCAATTAGTTAAAAGGCAATAAAAATATTACAATAATACATGAATGCTTCACAATTAAGGTAATATCATTACTTTTCATCATTTTTTTAATTAACAAAATTCAAGATCTAAAGTTCATATCTACCAACACATCTATTAACACAATACAAGATGTACGCAAATGGATCTTTCTACACAATATTTCCTGAAAATTCACTAAAATATTCAAAAACAAAACAAACAAACAAAGATGAATAATAATGCTATTATTAGATTCTCTCCTAATAATGCAGCAAAATCAGAAAAAAAAGTAATTATATTAAAAGTACAATTAAAATTAGTTAATTGAAAGGCACTAAATTTACCATAATGGATGAATACTTCACAATTTATGTAATACATACTTTTTCATTATCAGAATGCAGGATGTCAACTTCCAAAAGTCATTTAATTTTTACCTATTAACACAATACAACAAGATGTCCACAAAATTGATTATTTTACAAATTATTAGCTCAAAATTTGCTAAAATACTAAAAAACAAATAAATATCAACAGCATCAATGATTTTTGAGGATGGAGACAAGCCAAGCAGATTTATCATTGTAGTTTGTTCTGCATTGTTAATACAAATATATATTTATTAGGGCTGTGTATTGGCAAGAATCTGGCGATACGATACGTATCACGATACAGGGGTTGCGATACGATATATTGCGATACTGTAAGCAAGGCGATATATTGGGATATTTGTTATTTTAGGAATAGGATATATTTTTAGGAAAGCTGTCATTAAGAGCACACCACCATATGCAAACCTTAGAAATAAATAAATAAATAAAAATTGTTTAACCAGAATACACTGGGATCTGCATTTGCAATAATCAGTCCCTGTAATATTCAACATTATTGAACCACTTTTTGTGCAGTATGAGTCTAGGGGGAAAATTTTAAGTGCTTGCAGGATTCTTTACTTAAATGTATGTATAAAATGTATGTATAAAATGTATTTTATAAGAAAGACCATATGTATTTTTAGACCCTGCTTTAAAGGTTCACAGTTTAGGTTTACAATTGTAATATACAAAGTCATATCATTTTGATCTGAGCAAAAAATTACATCTGCTTAGTATTAATGAAAAATAAAGTGCTTGCTGGATTCCTAATGAAAACAAAATGTAAACAATAAAATAAATACAGATGTTGAACATTCTCAGAACATTTCAACTTGGATTTCACAGGTTTTTCAGTTTATATTTATGTTCTGTGTGGAATCGCAGAGACCGTGACACGAGCACCGCCCTATCTACACAAAACGTCCCCAACAAAAAAAAAAGCTGCAGCTGCAGCCGCACCGCACAGCGACCCCGCCGCACCCCGAGCAAAGGCTTTTCACACGGGGCACGGCAAGCGGCGGGACCGAGAGATCGCGACGCGAGCACCGCCCCAACTGCACAAAACGCCTCCAACACGAGAGAAAGCTGCAGCCGCGCGCACCCCACGCGAAGGCTTTTCACACGGGGCACGGCATGCGTCGGGGCGGACATTACCACAAAAGCCCAAATGACGCCACACTTCAGCTTTGTACACCGAAACGAGAGCTGGAACAGTTCTTTCATCCTCCATTACTGGCAGCGAACTAGATTAACGCGAACATTAGTGGTGTGCTCTAATGCTAGTATTTCCTGTCACTGTTTAAGTTCAGAGATGAAGACTGCTATCTAGCGGTCGGGATATGAACTCAAAATGAAACAACTGCCATGAATCCTGTATGATTTTTTTTTTAAAATATCGATATTCCGTTTTTGAGAATCGATACAGTATGGCCAAACAAAATATCGCGATACTCACGTGTATCGATATTTTCTTACACCCCTAATATTTATATAACTATAGAGCTGTTTCATTAAAATGAACTCTGTGTTGTTCTGTATGGTGTCAGATTCTCGACTGAAGACGTGAGCGTTCACTCGCCCGAACACAAACCCAAACCCTCCGCATACGCCGCCCGGCCCAGATCAGACTGGCTCGGCCTGAAGCAGGACGAAGAGGAGCAAAAGATGAAGGAGGAACCCAAACAATCAGCACCAGAGACCCTGAAGCCCCCGGCGTCACCGTCCTCAGCGGCCCGTAAAGAGACACCTGCTTTAAATACATCAGAACCACCGGCAGCACCCTCGTCTCCTAAAACCATCTCAAAACCAGTGAAGAGAGACGAAGACGAGGAAAACGACTGGCTCGCTGGAGCACTGAGCCGCAAGAAAACACAGTCAGTGAGCCAATCAGAAGACAGAGAGAGGAAACAGGAAGTTTCATCAGGTCTGGGGGAGGAAGTGGACGTGTTTGTCAGGTGAGTGTTTTTAATGAATGTTGGGTAGGAATGGATCATGATGCACTGAGATTTGCTCAAATGTGTGACGTATTTGCAGCTCTAAATCAAATGTGCCTTTAGCCCCACGAAGACGACAGGACGAGTCTCCCGTCCCAAACCCAGAGCCCAGGTACAGTTAATACAGAGACAGTCACTGCTGGAAATGTGGTCATGTGATTTATACTGGACTAAATGAAGTGTGTGTGTGTGTGTGTGTGTGTGTGTTTTCCAGCAGAGAGTCCACTGGTGTCTCCGTCCAACACAACACGAGCTCAGAAACTCAACACAAACCTGGTACAGAGAAACACAGCACTGTTAAATCTCTTATAGTGTCTACAGTTACGGAAAATATCAGGGAGTTTTAAAATTGAGATTTCCATTCCTGGAAAAGTCAAGAAATTTCTATAGTGAATATAAAAGTTTGTATAAATTTTTCATTGGCAAGAAATTGCTCTTTTCACAAAAGAATGAGAAGAAAGTTATGAGAAATCATAATGGCGATCTATCACCACTTTTCTTAGTTATTCGGTTAATTTCCTCTCAGCAAACACCACTCCAGCATCTGTTACCAATCAAACGCCTGAAAACAACCCTATAAAACAGACCTCATCCCTAAACAACACAATTCAGTCCCTCACCTGTAGTGACCAGTCATCTTCTCAGAAATCCCTGCATCTCATGACTCGCTCAGTGTATTTCAGGCACTGTTTCTCACTTAATCGTGTCCGTCACGCCCCTCAGCCCCTCTTCACCGGTTCTGTCCCATACCAGGACTCAATCGGACCCTCTCTCCACAGTCCAGAGAACCTAAATCACAGCCCTTTAACTCAACCAGCAGCACACAAGCCAAGCCACATGCTCAGGACCCCAGAACACCCTCAGGACGGGACGTCCAGACAGACGCCCCCTCAAACCCTGTCCAGGGGTGGCATGTGCCTGCTCTAGCGCCCCCTGCAGTGTGGAGTAGGTGCTACAAGTGTAGAGCAGGAGTTTATCATGACAACGATTACATCAAGCTAATGAAAACAAACAGAAATACGAAGAAAATAAAATGGGAAACCATGTTCTACATAAAGAAAACACATATTCCATAGTGTGAAGATAATAATGTGTTTTTAAAAATGCTGTTGTTTCAGTGTTTCCACAGAAGTCTCCTGCAGAGGGCGCTGTACCTGCAACACAAACACACACACCTCTGTCTGCAGACAGTCTACAGCAGCTTCTCATACAACAACAGGTGACACACACACACAGATATAATACAAAACATGCTGTAATGCTGATTAATGTAATGTAATGAAGGGTTGTGTGTTTATGTGTAGCTGCCTCAGTCTCAGCTGTGGGGTCTGAGCAGCTCTCTGGACTCACAGAGACTCAGAGACACGGACCATCAGCATGACGTGACATCACTGCAGAAACGCATCCTTCAGCTGGAGGGACAGGTACGGTTACCTCAGACTGATTGTTCAGGAGACTCCCGCTGAATGCAGATACTGAGACTGCGTCTGTGCTCAGGTGAGGAGTTTACAGCTGGAGAGAGACCAGAATCAGATGCTGTTAGAGAGCGTTCAACAGAGACACAAACAAGACACTGAGCTCATGGAGAACATGCACAGGTAACACACACACAGAGGTAACACACACACTATCGCTCTCTCTCTCTCTCACACACACACACACAGGTAATTTAAACAAACACTCTCTCTCTCACACACACACACACACACACACAGAGGTAACACACACACAGGCAGCGGAAACAAAGGTATCACACACACATACAGGTAACACACACACACAAAGGTAACACAAAGAGGCAGCGGTAACACACAAAGGCAGCAGTAACACAGAAGTAAGACACACAGAGGTAAGACACAGAGAGGCAGAGGTAACACAGGTAACACACACACAGAGGCAGTGGTAACACACAGGTAAGACACACAGGCAGCAGAAACACAGGTAACACATACACACAGAGGTAACACATATGTAACATACATGCTTACACAGAGGTTACGCACAGAGATGCAGTGGTAACATACAGGTAACACACACAGAAGAAGCAGTAAAACAGAGGTAACACACATACGGAAGCAGTGGTAACACACAGGTAACACAAATGGGTAAAACACAGAGGTAATGCACAGAGAGGCAGTGGTAACACACACAGAAGAAAAGTTAACACACAGAGGTAATACACACACAGGTAACACACACACCCAGAAGCAGTGGTAACACACAGGGGACATGCACACAGGTAACACACACGGGTAAAAACACACACAGAGGTAACACACAAAGAGGGGCAGCGGTAAAACACAGGAAGCACACACAAGGAGCGATAACACATAGGTAACAGACACACAGAGGTAATACACAGAGATGCAGTAGTAACACACACAGAAGAAGCTGTAACACACATGGAAGCAGCGATAACACACAGGTAACACACACATGGGTAAAACACAGAGATAACAGAGGTAATGCACAGAGAGGCAGCGGTAACAGAGGTAACACACCTGTAAGAGTATCATTTGATGTAATGTATATGCTCTCATCTCAGAGCTCGTGTGAAGCTGCGGTAACACACAGGTAACACACATGGGTAAAGCACAGAGAGGCAGTGGTAACACAGGTAACACACACAGAAGAAAAGTTAACACACAGAGGTAATACACACACAGGTAACACACACACCCAGAAGCAGTGGTAACACACAGGGGACACGCACACAGGTAACACACACGGGTAAAAACATACACAGAGGTAACACACAAAGAGGGGCAGCGGTAAAACACAGGAAGCACACACAAGGAGCGATAACACATAGGTAACAGACACACAGAGGTAATACACAGAGATGCAGTGGTAACATGGGTAACACACACAGAAGAAGCTGTAACACACATGGAAGCAGCGGTAACACACACATGGGTAAAACACAGAGATAACACAGAGGTAATGCACAGAGAGGCAGTGGTAACACACAGAAAACACAGAGGTAACACACCTGTAAGAGTATCATTTGGTGTAATGTATATGCTCTCATCTCAGAGCTCGTGTGAAGCTGCTGGAGGAATCGGCCGCTCAGCGAGAGCTGCGCTCGTGGCAGGAGAACGAGGACCTGGCGGAGAGACTGGCTGTGGTCACGCGTCTGACGGAGCAGGAGAGAGCGGAGATGCAGGCGCAGCAGCAGCGCAGACTCACACAGTGCCAGCAGGACAGAGACAGAGAGGTGGAGAGACTCAGAGACCTGCAGAGGTGATGCACACATGCTCCCTGAAAGTTAAAAGTGTTCAATTATTTAATTATTAGTGTTTCATAATAATAATGATAATAAAAAAAATTGCACAAAGTTAAGTCATTTAAACCTGACTATGGTTACAGAAAAAAAAATAACCAACCCACCTGAGTGTAAAACAGGCCATTCATTAACTTGTGTCACAGGAAGTCAATCCTGGAGATGAAGAGAGATCATGAAGAACAGATCCAGCGTCTGAAGAAACTGAAGGATGAGGAGATTGATGCGGTGACCAGTGCCACGTCTCAGACCAGGTCCTGCACGTCACAGATGAGACGTCCCTCAGCGGTTTGAGCCGGATCTCATGGAGCTTCTGTGTGTGTGTGTGCAGGTCTCTGACGGTGGTCATCGAGCAGATGGAGCAGTTCTCCCGCAGGCTGGGCGATCTCTCGTCTCGGGTGGAGAGTTCACATGAAAACACGGCGCAGGGGCTGGAGATCGGAGCCAGACAGAGAGACGAACAGCTCAGAGGTACAAACATAAGAACAAGCATCTCCAGATCTGTGCAGAATGGACCAGCGGATCTGAATCTGCCATTCGCTCTCAGTCCTGCAGGAGCGCTTGAGTCAGCAGCAGCGTGAGATGACTGAAGAGAGATCACGACTCAAGGAGGTCATCGCCAAGATGGACACACAGCTGGCCGAGCAGCAGAGACAGCTGGAGAAGGTCAGGAAACCCCTCTGAATCCACATGACAAGTTTAGTCTGAACATGGAAACATGAACGTATGAGAGTGTTAAACGTGATGTTACTCTGGTTTGTGTGTTCAGGAGCGCTGGCGGGTCACGTCAGAACAGGCCAAAGCTGAATCATCTCTGCGAGGACTGGAGGAGGAGAGACGGACCATGATGAAACAGTTCAGCATGGAGAGAGAGGAGCTGGAGAGGGCAAAGGTCAGACGCAAAACGACATCACTCGATAAATATGAATTTAATTATTAATCCACATCAACCCTTACTGGACTCATTTCACGTGTCAAGTTAGAAGCAAGCAATGTAATGCAGTTGAGGGGTAAGATAGAAAAAAATAACTATATAGAGCCAGAAAAATCATATCAAAATAAAATGAATTATTACCATGAACAACATTTTTAATTCCAGTGTGTTGTATTCTGCAAAAGTATGGTACAGGATAGGTGTCTGAAATCACACTACACATAAATGAACACACACATCTGTCTGTCTGTGTCAGAGCGCTCTGCTGGAGGAGCAGCAGTCTGTCATGCAGCACTGTGCAGAAGAGCGCAGGAAGCTGGCGGCCGAGTGGAGCCGCTTTCACACACAGGAGAAACTGCGTCAGGAGCGCGTGGAGAGAGAGGCCAGCCGAGCCATAGAGAGAGACGCAAACAGAGAGGGGTCCATCTTCAGCATGGCACAGGTCAACACAGTACAGGCCAAAATATTATGGATCATGCTGTTACAGCTAATATTAATCATGATGAACAATACAGACATTTTTGAACCTATATGAGCCTAAAAGTGATAATGAATTTGTATGTAATGAATTGAGCTAGGTGCTAATGTTTACATGCAAACACAAAACAGCACAATGTTAAGTAATATAGTAGTAGTGTATCTCAGTGCTATGAAACCATATTGGTGATTTCTCACTATTTTTCACTTTATTACGCACAATTCCAAGTTACCTTACTATTGTGAGTTAACATATCACAATAAAGCAATATTTTGGTTCAGCCAAAATAGATAAAAATAAACAAATACATTTTCCTAAATGTAATAAATAACAACAATTCAGTACAGTAGAAATAGCAAAAAAAAAAATATGCAAGAATGAATGAATTGCATTCTATGATCTAAAGTCAGAATTGCAGCTTTGTATCTCGGAATGCAATTTAAATCTTATCTTTCTGACAATTAAAGTCAGAGTTTAGTTGAAAACTTCTAAGACATAATGTTAGAATTCTGAGGAAAAAAAGTCTAAATTGCAAATATATAATATTTTACATTCAAGAGTTTTAATATTTAAAATGAAACAGCACCCAAAATATTTTACAACATGCAGAATAAATAAAAAGTGATTTCAATGAAAATAAAAGATGTAGGATGATTTAATATATTCATATATATTTTTTATAATAGGCCTATATAATATTTATTAGTTCAGTATTTAGCCCAATATAGTATGTTTTAGTATTTATTAATATTTTGAATTAGTTTATATTTTAATATTTGTTGCTTTCATTTAATTTAAATTTAGATGTGTTTAACATTACGTTTTTCATCAAATATTTATATTTTATTTCAGCTTTATTTAAAGAAAAAAAATGTTGATAGTATTAGTTAACAATAACAAGACTGCTAACATTTAATACAAGATGAAGTTTATGCAATCAGCTGCAGGCGGTCACATGAGAGAAGTTCAAAAGTAAGAGGGACTGGTGACATCAGATGAAAGGAAGGTGCAGTGATTAAATTACATGTTTCTTGTGTGATACTCAGGAGCAGGCGGACCTGAAGCTGCGCGCCGGAGAGCTGAAACAGAAGGAGGAAGCGCTGCTGAGAGAGAGAGACAGTCTGGAGAAACTGAGACAGGAGCTGGACGCTGAGAAAGATCGACTGAGCGCCGCGGCTCTGAGACTCAAGACACGAGCGCAGGAGGTGGAGAGCTTCAGTAAGGTAAAACACTACAGCAGATCTGTGTGAGAGTGTGTGACGCTGATCATGTGACACTGAAGCGTTCCTGTGTCACAGCTGGCGTCCGAGCGCTTTGAGGAGGGAGAGCGAGCGCTGAGAGAGACCAGACAGGTAGAGGCCGAACATCAGACACGACTACGCAACATCCACACGCAGATGGAGAGACTACGACAACAGGAGCACAAACTACAGCAGGTCTCTCTCTCACACACTCACACTCACACACTCTCTCACACACACTCTCTCACACTCATCACTGACCACAACCACTGTCACAAAATGACTTTAAAATAAATACATGTAAATGATATATGGGTCAAACCCAAAAAAGAGGTTTCAAGCATCAAAAAAATACAAGTTTAATACAGCTTTACATTTCTTACGTAGGCTAGAATGTGTCCGGTCATTTTAAATCTTCACAAATATTTGCCACTATCCTTTAAACCACTAGATCTTACCCATTTGTCAGCAAGACATTTTTAGTTATTTAAAATAATACATTTTGTATGATAATTTTTTCTTTTAAGTATTTTGATAAGTACAGGTCAGAATAATCATATCTCAAAATAATAATGAATCAATGAACCATTTGAACAATATTATTGATTCAAATGGACTGTGCAAACAAACTGATTCATTAAGATGAACCAGACTTCCCAAAACTACACACAGTCTAAGAGAGAGCATATTTAGGAGCATGTTTGACTGTGATGACAACGGTTTTGTGATTCTATACCACTGTTTGATGGAGATGTAGCGTGGTACTGGTAAAGCTGCACTGTATTGAAAACAGCTGAACTAATGATAAATGTAGTTCAGTTATCTAGTTCCTCATGGCTGTGTAACTCTGCTCATGTGACCTGCAGGAGCGTCTGAGGATGACGGATCATCAAAGAGACATGGAGCTACTGAGACACACTCTTCCCATCCATCCGGGGATGCCAGCGCCTCTCATCACAGGTAATCTGTTCATTCACTCACCGCAGGCGTTCAGTGTGTCCTACAGTCAATCATGTGTGTGTGTGTCAGCTTTCTCTCCAGCATTAGCCAGCACACACCTGACCCCCGCTGTGAACCCGCTGCCTGCTGAACTACACGCCCGCCTTGCCCTCATCAAACACACCGCTGAGAAGGTACAGAAACACGTTCACTTCAGCTCACAAATTACCCAGTTCCCCAGTGATGACGGTGTCCATTACAGAGGACTGCAGCAAAGCACTCCACATTAAAAAATAAACACTCCAAAATACAATAAATAAAAAAGTAATAAAATGAAAAGATCTCACCACATGTCCCAAAAATTTAAAGCAAAAGTTCAGTTAAGCAAAAATAGCTAAAAAAATAAAACAAATATTGAAAATCATTGTGCAAAAATGAATGAATAAATACTTCAAAAGGTAAAGGTATCACCATATAAACAAACCAGAACAATCCTCACATAAATGCCAAAGTAAAGCCAAGTTTCTGAACAGCTCCAGTGAAAAATCCAATATGCATTCCAATAAATTAATAAATAGGCCTGCATAAAAAGGATCTCACTCTTTCCTATTGATGTTACAGCCAACAATTCAATGGTACATAGCCTACATGTGAATAAAAAAAGAGCTCACAGGTTTATTTTATTCATATATGAAATTATGAAATGATTAATTCAACCAGAAATATAAATGCAAAAAAAAAAAAAAAAAAATTTTGTAAAATACATAACACTAACATGGTATATAAACATTAAATGCAAAATAAGCTTAAAAGTATGTTATACGCATATATATAAAAATTAAGTGAATAATTCAATGTATTAAACAAACAATAATTCTCATAAATGACAAAGGAATGCCAACAGGTCCTGAACAACCAGTCAAAAAATACTAATAGAGGGAAAAAAATAAAAAGTCAATATTCAAAAAAAATAAAACTAATGTTGTATAATGTTGAAAGATCTGACAACAATTTGGAATGACTCCAGTGAAAGATGTAAATAAGCAACAATTCAATCCCTGGAGTCCATTTGCTGAAATATGCAGAATATAGTACAGCTAGTGATTGTAGGATGAATTAAACAGATTTTTCTTTTAAATATTAAAAAGATGAACAGAAGGCAGTATTTTATTTGTTTTTCATTTATTTGTGACAAGTCAGACTATTTTTGTCCCCATTGGATTCCAACAGAAGGCCCAATTATGAGAAATCACAAAATCTGTCAAATTATCAGATGAAGTATACTAAGATGCCTATTAAAATACAGTGAAAGTGACATACAGCCAAGTATGGTTACCTATACTCAGAATTCATTCTCTGCATTACCCCTTCCAAAGTGCGCACACACCCATGACCTTTGGGTTACGAGAACGACTCTAACCATTAGCCCACGACTTCCCCCGTTAGTTGTAGTAAGCTGCATAAACCACTAAAATCATTAGGAAGTTGTTTAACAACTTACACATACCCCCTTTCCACCAGCAGGAACCAGGTGCTAGTTCAGAGCCAGTGCTACTGCCAGTTCTTAGTTGGTTCGACTCGCGAGCCCTTTAAGAACCGGTTGCTTTTCCACAGGCTAGAGAGCCAATACAGAGCCAGGACTTACGTCACTGAATACGTTCATGTTTCGTTTCACTAGCGCGGCAGCGCCAAACACAACAGACTTGTTTGAGGTGCATCGCGCCACTCAGATCGATCGGCACACAACACACTAAAGCACCGCGAGAGCGATCCAAATGCATAAAGAGCCGTCAGCTTTCCAGTCGCTCCCGCAGCACCCGGATGCCTCGCACCGAACGGTTCGCGTAGCGCCGATCCATCCCGAACAAGCCTAAACAAACTATCAACAATGGCGGACGATGTGTTGTTATTGACGTTCATGGCTTTGCAAATCTACATCGGCATCCAAACACGGCGAATCCAACGTGTCCGTGTTTAGCTGCTATTTCAAATATGGCGGTCCACAGTTTCTTTCGTCTTGTTGTTCACGGTAACCCCGCCCCCAGCCCCTGACGCAAGCGGTTCTTCCTTCTAGCCCAGCAATGTTTTGGTGCTACTTACGAACCGCTTTTGCTGGTTCGGAGCTGGTGCTTTGGGTGTCGAAAGACAAAGAACCGGTTTGAAACTAGGCTCTGGCTCCGAACCAGCACTGGAACTGCCTTGGTGGAAAAGGGGTAATTGAGGTAATGTTTTGCCATTATTGCCTCCGAGCAAATCTTGCCCCCAAATTGGCAACATCCCACCCATACTAATGGTTTCTGGCCATTTCTCCAACAGGACAGAGACTACCTGCAGGAGGAGCAGTACTTCCTGGACACTCTGAAGAAAACCTCATACAACTCAGCCTTCAACACATGACCACAGACATGGGAATGGTTTTGATATGCTTTATTTGATAATAAACATTGTAAAGAGGTTTACAGGTCCAACGTCAATCTCCAGCATTCATTGAATGTTATGTTACATGTATGAAAAAAAAAATGAAAAAGTTGATTAAAAAAAATCCCCAGCATTCATCAGTCACCATGGAGCACACCTGCAAAAATTGAAAAAGGAGTCACTTCAGTTAAGTGATTTTTATAGTTAAAAAAAAAAAAAAAAATATATATATATATATATATATATATATATATATATATATATATATATATATATATATATATATATATATATATATATATATATATATATATATATATATATATATTCATTGAGCAAGCCTCAGATTACCAAAACTCAACACAAGTTTTTCAGACAGGGATAACTTCTCTCATCACAGGCTTTAATGAATAAACGGTCTAAATCAGGGATGTCAAACTCAGTTCCTGGACGGCCGGAGGGCCCTGCAGTTTAGATGCAACCCCAATTAATCACACCTGATCCAGCTAATCAAGTCCCTCAGGCTTAATTGAAAAACTACATGGTATGCATGTTGGAACAAAACTCTGCAGGGCTGCTGCCCTCCAGGAACCGAGTTTCACACCCCTGGTCTAAACCCTGATCTTGGGTCAGATTGCTTCTTTATGAGAGACTATTCTGACATCAAAAGCATTGAATTGGACCATTTACGACCCAGAATTTATAATAAAATACTACTTATACGTACAGCTCTATATCCAGGTGATTCAGGACACTTCATGGTGGTTTCAGCTCCATCTGTACAGACAAAACATGCATCAGATGGGTTGTTAAAGGTTACAGAAGCAGATTCATCTCGACTAAGGAAGATGCAGCCAAACATGCACGAGTAAAAAAAAGTTGTGAAAATATTTACCTGATCAGTGCTGAATCAGCATTTAGATGCATGTTTCACCTGTTGAGAGAAATCATTTGATCAGATATCCGTGTCCAGAACAGAGATGCACTTCATATCTGCACGTGGTGTCTCAGAATGATTTGCTTTGCCATCGTCAGTTATCGCATCAGACGGCACTTCCTATTCAGCAGTTTCATCACAGAACACAACCTCATGCATTTGAGTAAACTATACGTTTCTAAATACACGAAAAAAAAAAAAAACAGTTTGAAGTCCCCCAGGTCCAATTCAGTAAACCATTTATAAACAAACTTAACCAAGTTAAAACATCTAATTACTTAAGTTCTTCCTTAAGACGTCGTAATGCACTGAAATATACGAAAATAAATTTGAATACCCACCATTTTCATAAACTGCGCTTAATTATCACGCAGTAAACCAGCCCGCAGATAATCATGATCGAGTCACATTGAATCCAGCCTGCAGAAACACACCCGTTAAACACTGAACGCCATTACAGTGCTTCAAATCAGTGTAACATTAATAAAAACAGCTTTGAACGACAGACTCACATGCATCATGGTGGTTTGCACGCGCTGCGATCGGATCCTCGCGTGTAATTCATTATGAACACGCTTTATTTGAGCTGATTTGATCTCTGTGTCTGAGGAAGCACGAACACGCACGTGCTGCAGAGGGAAAGAGAGCGAGGAGCAGGGAGCGTCCGCTTTTATAGCGCTTGAGCCTCACGACCACGTGACTAGGGGTGCGTTCCATTCGGTAGTGATCATCCCTGTGCCCTATTCCCTTCGAAGGTGAGCTTTGGAGGGTTCAAAGGTGTAGCGTTCGAAATAACGGTCACTTGGAATTCACCTATTGAGACACGTCTATTGAATTCTGTTTGGAATGATCCCACAGCGTAGCTTTCATTAGTGTTTTCTTTCCAAGTGCCCTACGAAGGCAGCATTAATGAGTTTGGCGCGCTGGAAATGCCATGTGGAAACCGTAATGCGTGCTGGGAAAGAGAAGCGCTTTACAAAATATAGGTATTAAAAATAACAAATAACTAATTGAACATAAAAAAAACACAAACATAAATCACATTATTGCAACATAATTGTAATTCTAAATTTTAAATATGTGAAAAAAATGTGATTAATTTATCCACTGCACATGTTTTCACCCCCTATTTAGATTTACAAAATAAAGGTCATTAAAACAATGAACGTTAAAAAAAATTACACAGTCATATAATTGCATATAATGGGTAATAATAATAAACATACCTCGTTTGTAAAAACTAATTATGTCTAAATAGTTAGAGTGTCTAAAAGCTATGACGCTAACAACCAAGGGAAGGTGAAGTTTAATCAGATGTCCAGTCTCACAAATGCTTGTTTTCACCAGTAGCGGTTTAGTAGGCTATACTGGTTTCAAACACCTTTCAAACAATATCTGTTGGTTAACAAATTAACACAACGAAACCGCATATTAAGACATGTCAACTGTATAATGACAGAAGATTTGAACTGAGAGTTGGAATAATTTACGTAAATGTTATCGGTTTATCATTTTTTTTTTGAATATTGAGATAAGATTTTATTTTTGAGTAGAGCCGAAAGTGTAACGTTACTTTTTTTTTTTTTTTTACGCACAGCCTTTCAAAATATACTTCATTTGATAGTGTGCATGCACAGTGGCGATCGACACATGCACACTAGAAACTTGATCCTTGTGTAGTGCCTGCGCCTTTTCTCTCCAAACATAATGAGTGATATAAATGTCTTTATACTGGTGTAAACTAGAGTTGCAGGTATCTTTAACAGAGTGTCTATTTACACTAAGTGCAAATAGCCCATCTTGTTGGCAAAGGCTATTTAAACTAACTCCCAGGGCCGTAGCTAGAGGATTGGGGGCCCCCTGAAAAAATATTGATGTGGGCCCCCCACACACACACATATCATATACTGTACAATACACAAGCATGGAACCAAATTGCATGCTTTTTTTGTGGTTTTCATAATATCTCAGTTATACAACTAATAAAATATTAGAATTATTCACAGAACATGGGCCTATATAGTAAAATTCCTGGATTTTGTGGGGCCCCCTGGGCAGTGGGGGCCCCTAGAATTGTCACCACCTTTCACCCCACTAGCAACGGCCCTGCTAACTCCGCCCACTAATGTGTGATTGAGTTGGTCAACACTAAAACAAGACAATAGCTCAGCATCAGTTTCAGTGGCGTAGATAGTAAGGTGCATGCATCTTGACACGGTTGACCCGAGTTTGAGTCTGCCTTTTGCCAAACTTTTTTTCTACCTTTTCAAATCTCATATCGCATCAGAAAGGCATTTATTTTCAATAAAAATGAAGGAAATAATCAAAAAGTTGAAAATAAAATATCGGGTAGGGTTAGGGTAGGTGTAGGGAGGGCTTTATTGTCCTAATAAGGTGGCATCCATTTAATAATTTGAATTAAAACTATAATTTACACTCAATACGTTATTATTGCGTATTGTTTCATAATGTACTATAATACTGAGGTGCAGATAATTGCTATTTATTTGCAATAAGTAGTATAAATAGCAGAAAATCTTGCTATTTTAACAGTGTAAATAGAATCTATAGCTATTTGCACTTAGTGTAAATAGCATATCATTAAAAAATACTGCTATTTTCACTTGGTGTAAATAGCCACTGCCATCTTTTAATTGCCTCACACGTCGCGTCAACATCTATTGTTCTGGGTTAAGGCTAGAAGGGATACATCCCCTAAATGTTTAGGAATCAATACAAACGCTTTGTGTGCGAACGTCAGCTCCAGACAAAGTATCATCAAGGTTCAAGGTTCTTGTTTATTTGTCACATACACAATCATACAGGGTATAATCAGTAGTGAAATGTAGGTCAGGACGGGTCTGCTCAATGGACAGTGCAAAACGATAAAATAAAAGATGAAACATAACACAGGAGAGTATATATAAATATAGGTAAGAATAAGATAAAAAAATAAGTAAAAAATAAAATAAAATAAAATAAAATAAGGAGTAAAATTTGCAATGAACTAAATTGTGAAATACAGTCTACTGTGGATTTAATAAATATTAATATAAACAGGGATGTGCAAGAGGAATGTGCAAACAGGTTGTACCGGGTATGTACACATAGCAGCAATGCGGATGATGGAGAATAATGGGTGTTTTTTACAGTTTATTAAATTGAGTCCTGTAGATGTTATGAGACTGAGTTTAGGAGCCTGATGGCCTGAGGGTAGAAGCTCCTCCTCAGTCTCTCAGTTTTTGCCATCACGCTTCTGAAGCGCTTGCCAGATGGCAGTGAGATGAAAAGATGGTTACCAGGGTGATTTGAGTGCTTGATTATTTTTGCAGCTCTGCTTTTGCAGCGTTTGAGGTAGATGTCCTGCAGAGAGGGGAGGGCAGACCCAGAGATGCGCTCAGCTAAGCGCACGACTCTCTGCAGAGCTTTGCAGTCCTGATTTGTGGCGTTACTGTACTGTACTGATAACATGATCAACATCGCTGCCCTGTCTGCCGCTTCCTGACGCGCTGATCGGCAGAGTCGCGCTGCCATTGCACTCAAAGCGGCCGTAGAAGGTGTTTAGCTCTTCGGCCAGCAATGGATCTGCTCTCACCTCGGCGGAGGGGTTATTTCCAGAGGAACAGATGGTCTTCAGTCCCTGCCACATGCGTCGAGAGTCATTGAGCTGAAAATGTGACTCAATTCTCTCCCTGTATCGGAGTTTAGCAGCTCTAACTGCCCGTCGGAGAGCATAACATGATGCTTTGTACTCACTCATGTTTCCTGACAAAAGACCGGCGTTGTATGCGGCAGTGCGTTGGATAACCGCAGCACGGATTGTTCTGTCCACCCACGGTTTCTGATTAGAGAATATCCTTATTTTTACCGTTTCAGTGGCTTGGTCAGTTAGCATGTTGACAAAGCTTAATGCTACATCCGTGAACTCGCTGACGTCAGCTGAACTCGCCCGGAACATGTCCCAGTCGACGTCATCAAGAGACGCCTGCAGCATAGCTTCAGAGTGGGAGGACCAGCGCGTCACTTCCCTCTCCCCCGGGGATTCCTGAACGATCCTTTGTTTATATTCCGGTGTGAGGAAAATGGCCACGTGGTCCAATTTACCAAAAGCCGGCAGGGAACGAGCTTTATAGGCATTCTTAAACTGAGTGTAGCAATGATCCAGTGTATTCGGTCCTCTAGTTGGACAGGATACATGCTGATGGAAGGTCGGCATGACCTTCCTGAGGTTGGCTTTGTTAAAGTCCCCTGCGATGATAGAGGCAGTGTCAGGGTGTTTGTTGATGTAGCCGCTGATCTCGTCGTGTAGTTTGGACAAGGCCAAGCTCGTGTCTGCCTGAGGTGGAATGTAAACGGCAGTAGCGATGACCGCAGAGAACTCGCGGGGTAAATAGAATGGGCGGCAGATAATGGAGAGATGTTCCAGATGAGGCGAGCAGGAACGCGACAGAATGGAGATATTCCTGGGGTCGCACCATTTCTTGTTAATCATGAAACACACTCCACCACCCTTGATTTTTCCGGCCTCGGCTGTTCTGTCCATCCGTAAAACAGAAAAGTTATCAGACGGTGTTACAGCGGTGTCCGGGACCGAGGGAGTGAGCCATGTTTCAGTCAAACAAAGGATGTTACAGTCCCTAATGTCCCGTTGGAAACTTGTCCTGGCTCTAAGATCGTCCATTTTATTTTCCAAGGATTGGACATTTGCGAGAAGAATACTCGGAAGAGGAGGGCTGTGAGCCTTTTTCCTCAGTCTGTCACAAATGCGCCTCCTGGGGTTATTCAGACGGCCTTTGTTAACCTCGGCGTTCCGAAGAATCTCCACTGGCCACGCTGGATCCGTGGATAAAGTGTCCTGAAGCAGGTTAGTGCAGCGGTGTCCAATGTCCAAAAGTGTTCTTTTGTCGTATATAAATAGTGCAGACGTTATGCGTGTAAAAAGAGAAAGTAAAAATACGTAAAAAAGTATATAAAAGCACAGATTGAGCGGAGCCATCCTTTAACGTCGACTGAAGAAAGCAGCGCCGGAAGCGGAAGCGTTTGTTCGTTTGTTTTCCAAATTGCGTTTGTTTTCCAAATTGCCTTTCTTGGCACTCTGTAAGGCTTATTGCTAAAGCTATCATTAGGCGCGTTTCCATTATCCTTCAAATTGCGCAAATTAAAATTGCGAATTGAAAATACGCCTAATGGAAACGCGTCAATTTCGCAAAAACTCACATATATCGCAAAAAAGTTTTTGCGCTCGCATGAGGTGGTTTTTCAGGCAAATCGAAAAAGGAATATTTCGCAAATGGAAACGTTTTTTTCGCATTTACAGGTCACATGGTGTATGTAAAAAGTCAGATAATCATTCGTCAATGTACTATAACCTCCAAGAAACACTTCATACGTGGTCGCTCTCGAGTATAAGAGGCTTTCCCTGCCATTAATGCTTAGACAATTTACACTGCACACGTCTGCGGTGCAGTGTGGCTCTGATACGGCCACTGAAGCTGACTGCGGCCACTAGTCAATGCATGTGTTCCTGCCATGCCACGCATGTTTCTGAAGTGGCTCTCCGTGCTGCTTCTGTAAAGATACACGCTTAAGCCTCCTTTGAATAAATATATCCAAAATCCGTCAAATCTCACCAAAATACGTTGCCATGACTTATCGCGAGAAGCAAAAGGTTACATTTTAGTCGCATAACATTGGTTAATGGAAACTGCCGTAATTGCGAAATACTTTTTTATCGACATTTAAAAAATATCGCCAAAGTTTTGCGCAAATCTGTAATGGAAACGCACCTATTGTCTCTGTGTGTTTTCACTGATGCTTGCTGCCTTCAAGTGCTGCCAGAATGACCATGAATAGGAATTTGGTAGTTAAAATTTACATATGAAAGCAATGTGAGTCGATCGCTTGAAGTTGTCGAGCTCATAATCAGAAGTGGGACTTATAAAGTGTGTGATAGCATGAGACCAGCTATGTTGTTATTTTAATCCTGCCGTGCTCCCCGTCTGTGTAATTCATAAACGTGAATTTATTATGCACAGTATAATCAGATGACTGACTTTGAAACAGAGTATGTTTTCTGTAAAGATAACAGGCTTGTACTAATAGTGGAATGTTTATTTGCAAAGGCTAGCACTGCTAATGCCTGAGCTTGAGCTCTTGAAGCTCCGCCCTCTTCTCCGGGAGCAACAGCTCATTTGCATTTAAAGCAACACACTCAAAACAGCGCGTTTTGGCTCATACCCTAAAAGTGGCAATTTTAACAAGCTATAAAAAAAATGTATGTGAGGTATTTTGAGCTAAAACTTCACATATACGCTCTGGGGACATCAGAGACTTATTTTACATCTTGTAAAAAGGGGCATAATAGGTCCCCTTTAAATATGAAGTGTCTGTTTAATAATGTGGTTTGTACCATATTTTATATTAATTTGTTTTGTTTGTTTTTTTGGAGAGCTTGTAAATAGAGGCCAGTAAGACACTAACTATACTCATCCTTTTAATTACACAAATGTCTTGTTAAAAATGTACAAATTGATGAAACTGATCCGAGATCAGGTAAAAACCATAGACGCTGGTTCAATGGTTCACCACTGGGGGCGATCTCAATGAACTCGCTTAAAAAATAAAATAAAGTTGTGATCACGAGAAAACTACCTTTTGTTATGTCGAGATCACGAGAAAACGAGAAGGAAAAAAATAATGCATGGTCGCTTAGAACTTCCTTACTATTATGGTAATATTTATATATATATATTTATATATATGTACCAGTGTTATTGTAGCATCATTGTTATGCTTTTATAATTTTATTAATATTGTAAATTAGTTTTTTAGTTTGGATTTTAGTTAGTTTTAATATTTTTCATTTCATTAGTTTCATTTCATTATTATTTTAACTGTTTTTGTAATTTTTTTTTTTTTTTTAATTGTCTCGTCTTTATTATTATTTATTTCACTTTTTATTTAATTTTATTTCAGTTAATGTTTATTTCAAGTAACACATTTTTCCACTTTTTTTTTTTTTTTGGATATGTACCACGGTAGGGAAAAGTGTTGTATTCATTCACACATGGTCACGGTATTCTTTGAAGTACTTCAGAGATCACAGTCCTCACACAGCGTTTGTTAGTTATCTCAGGAGTGTCCTATCCTGAGTGTCACGCCCTTTGCCTCCATTATTTTAATGTCATGCCGCTCTTCCGTCACTAGGGAGAGATATGAACTCTCTTTCTCTCACATACACACACACGCACGCGTGTTTAACGAGCGTCCCGAGGCAGCACGCACTCACTGCAGCACCGTCCCGCCGCGGGATGGATGAACCGGACGCGGCGCGTCAGCGGAACGGGCCCGCCGCGGGCGTGCGCATGCACGGCTTGTTCATGGACACGGACACCGGGCGGCTCACAGTCGCGCTGACTCTGTCGGACAGCTGCCTGACGGTCCAGAGGATCAGCTGCGCTTCACCGCCGGAGCACCTGGACCTGCGCGACTGCCTGGGGAGCCGAGCGCACCGGGGCGAGCGCGAGGAGCAGGGAGCGCAGCTCTGCGTGTATTTCTACGCGTACCGGCGCCGCTGGATGGCCTGGGGTCCGGTGCGCCAGAGGGACGAGCGGCGCTTTCGGCTCGCGCTCGGTACGGAGGAAAGCGATGAGGACGCGAGCCTGCGCGAGGCGGAACGGTGGGCGCGCGCCATCAACACCGCGCGGCGTCCGGAACACACGCACGGTGAGAAACCAACTTAATACAGAGTTCAAACTCTCGTTCACGCAATAGACAGACGGGTGAAATGGTGTCTTTCATGAGCGTGTTCGATAACACTTTGGAACAATAACATCAACAAACATTGCACCCCTGCTAAAATAACAAACAAACAATAGAAACCATCACAGAAATTCTAATGGTTTGCACTACAAATACCATTACACACCATCAACTTTTAACCATTAAAACCATTCAAATGGTTTCCTGTAGTGTGTTTTCTGACATATTCCATTAGGATTTATTGGATTTAACAAGCCACCAATAGAAGGCGATCAATTAGAGACCCACAGGGTCCATTACAGTTTCCAGTTTAACCAATACCCTACAGTTCCTATTATAACCAGTAAAACCATTACAAATTCTGTGATGGCTTCTATTGTTTTTTTCAGCAGGGACAACTCTTTAAAAACTATGATCATGCTAATACCATGTTTTTTTGCACATAGTAGGCCTATATCGATAATATGTTGAAGTTCCTTGTCAGTACCATGGTACATAAATATTCAGTATTTATATTTTGTATTGCCATCTCTGTACCATGGTACTACCACAGTACTTTTTGTAAAAAGGATATCCAAAATATGTTTTGCATGCATTAAGCTCTAAAAGTGTTATTTCTGAACGTTTTGAAATCTTTTTCGTCGTTATATGAACTTTAAGGAAACGGTCAATTTCATCACTTTGCAAACATGTTCTCTGAACTTTCTGGCACAAGTAATTACATAAAATAAAAACGTTGGACAAACGTTCTAATAAAACCTTTCAGGAAAATAAAAATCTATCAATTAACAATCTGTAAATATCATTTTTAGAGTTTTTGAATGTTTTGAGAACATTATTAAAGACCAGATAACTTTGAACAAACATTCTATTAACACTACTGGAAGAACGTTCGTTCATAACTTTGCCAGAACGCTCTGAGAACGTTCCCTGATAGTTAGTTACTAGTAGCCTACTAGTTGTTAGAACTCGCTTTAACCAGTGATTAATAACAAGTACAGTGAAAACACAGTGATACCATGCAAACGGTATGTGAGTGTGGTAATCATTCAGAGGTGAATAGTTTCACTGTGTCAGCGTGACATGTCTGTTTCTTACATTCACAAGCGGTTTCGCCTGTTCGACGTGTGATGATGAGGTGTGACGGTTTGCCAGGAGGACAATATGACAGCTAGATGACATGAACTAGTCTGACCTGTTACTGTAGTTCATGCGGTAGATCACGACTGGTTAGTTATAAACCTGAAATGTGTATGTTTTTAACATCTGATAGAGATAGATATGATCTTGTTGGGTAAGATTGTGTAAATCATGAATTAGAGAGTGTGAGATGATGCTCAGATGTGAAGAGATGCTGAGAGGACACGAGGTGTCACCCGCAGACATATGGGACACGTCCATCTCCATCTGTCCGCCCTCATGTCCAACACTGAGGGGTTTAACCCTGTGAAGCCTGACATGAAATAATAGTGGAAGAATTTACTGAAACTTTAGACTAGATAAATCTTTGCATGTGTGTCTTTTGCTGAGTATCATATTTGATTCATCAATGGCTCGTATAGTATAGTGACAATATGGAGGAAAAAATGCCTTGTTTTATTCAGAGGCCCAAACTGAGCAATAATATGCAATTTGGTGCAGATATTTACAGTATATGGTCAAAAAGTGAGATGAAATTCTGATAGCTAGTAAATCAATGAGATCTTTATAAGAGTATTGAAGATACTTACATAAAATGATATAAATGTCAGTCGTCACTCTTTATCTTCTTAGATATTAAATTCTTAATTTTATAAACAAAGCTCTGTAGTTTCAAAACATACAATGTGATACAATACAATGATACCTGGAGGTAATAATCGTTTCTCAAAAGATTTGAGATGTTTTCGAGGTTTGGGAAGATCATTCCTTCACTGAGGAACAGTGAAAGTAAAGCTTCTGGAAACAAACGCTCCTCAAAAGATTTCACAGCATAAGCACATATGCAGCACATGCCGAAGCTGGACGTTTGTACAATTATACTAAAAGGCCTTTTACTTGCTAATAAAGTCTAAACTATCAGTCAGACGACAGATGGAATGTAGATTGTGAACAACAGGTTTTTCAGCAAATGTTTGACGATGCTTATCATGTTTCAGAGGCTTTAATAATGTGTGTATCAAATATACAGTTGGCTTTAGTGTTAAACTAGTTTTACTTTGTATTAATGGTGGTATAAAATCAAGCATCACTGTTATGTTTTCTTTAGACAGTTTGTAGTTGTTTTATGCAACAAGACAAAACTATTCTGGTATCATTTAGGCAAATAGATACTGTAATTATGTCAAGCATAAACAATTCAGCTGTTTAAATCTTTGAACACATAGAAATAGGACAGACCCTTCCTGCTAGTTTTGCCGTTCATTGCGGTTTCTCTGTTTCTGCTATAAAAAGCTGAAATACTCCGTCTGGCACAGACTGCTCGTTCCTGCAGATATTTGATCAGGACGAGACTCATCTGGGCTTCTAGAACTGGAATGAGGAAGTTCTGAATGATGAGGGGCTTTTAAATGATTCTAGGTTACTATGGTAACTCAGAATTCTAGTTAAAGGAATGTTGAGGCACAGTGAGGACAAACAAACCTCTCACCAATGTGTTTATGAAAATAAATGAAAATTTGCTAAAAATAAAAAAAAACTCATTCTCAGGCTGTCTAAGATGTAGAAGAGTTTGATTCTTCATCAGATTTGGAGAAATGTTACATCACTTGCTCAGCATTGGATCCTCTGTAGTGAATGGGTGCCGTCAGAATGAGAGTCCAACAGCTGATAAAAACATCACAATAATCCACAAGTAATCCACACCACTCCAGTCCAACAATTAACGTGTTGTGAAGAGAAAAGATGTGTGTCAAGACGTTTCCAGCTGTGTCCATCTAGATGTTTTTTACTTTGCATCTGGGTAAAAAAAAAAAAAAGAGTCCATAATAACACTTCCTCTACTGAAAAAGTCCATCTCCTGTTGTCTCTCACGTCAAAATCCAGCCACATATTTGACTGTTTTGGCTTGTAAACCGTGCTTGATCTGTGCAGATTTCTCTCCTGATTCAGACGAGATCAATTTTCCACTGGAGGAAGCAGTAGGCTTGCCGCGATAGACGGTGTTGGCGGTGATACCGGTGTTAAGCCGCAACACCGTTTACGTCACTTGCACCGTCCCACACCGTCATTTTGATTTTTTTTTTATAGTAATAAAAATCATTTAGTTCAGTTAGAGGACACTGCAATTAAAACTGAACGCGGCTGCTGAATGCAGCACACTGAACGAACGACAGTCGCGCATCACAGATCAGATTTCATTTATCACACGTGAGGAGAGTGAGTCGAGCTGACTGAGGAGAAGAGTGAGGTGAGACAGACAAGAAGAGTGAGGTGAGACAGACAAGACGATAGCGGAAGAGTTTAAAAACGAAATGTAAAAGTGCCTGTTTTAAAAATATTTTGGATTTTGAAAAGCCTGTTGACTTCTGCCATTAATCTAAGTCAGTGGTTCTCAACCTTTTTTTCCACCGGGCCGCACTATGGTCCAAGCGCAAGTCTCACTGGCTGCACGCATGTCATTTACATATTACGTCATCAATACAAAAAAAAAACAGATTTATAATATTATTTATAGCCTAAATATTCTGATATCTAAATGATTACATTTATTGAAATAAATAAGTAAATAAATAATTCTACTCACCATTAATAAAACACCTGATGCTGTCGGGAGCTGACCAATTTTGTAAAATTCTGCTCGAAAGGAGTAACAGCACAATGACGTTGCAGTCTGTAAGACGCGCACGGAAGCGTGACTTGACGCGCGACACTGCAGCAAGTGTGCGTTCACAAATGAAGCCTATGTTGATCCAAATATGGAAAGCATTTTCGAGTTTAATAATCTGAGGTTCTCTCTAGAGATGTTTCGCCACATGTCTGTAATTAAGGATGATTGCTGGGTGTTTCTTTTTCCCTGAACATCTTCAAGTGAGTGGCGGGGCAAACCGAGAGTCCAGCACTCTCTTCACTGCTGATGCTGATGCTATTCTTGTTTGAATGCGTTCCTTCTCTGGCATTTACCACATTTCGTTTTCTCCCTTAACAAATTTGTTCATTCTGATGCTCAGTTTTACAGAATGGCTGCTGATGACTATTTGAATTGAATTCTGCCAAAGTCCGCGCTTGTAAGTGTTCGTTAAATGCGTAACATTAATTACGTGAGTACATAGATCTGCTCATGTCTGAAAATAATATATGAAAAACTAAATTATTTTACATAACATTATAGCTTATATTTGTTTAGTAATTTTTTTAATTAATGTAAAAACTAAAATGAACTGTAAAACTGAAAGTTATTTTTTAATTGTGTTCAGCACATGTAACTGTAACATTCAGCATGGTGGGCCGCATCTGGATTCATGACGGATTCGTTAGAACCACCTGATCTAAGTGATAATGGAAGTTTTTTAAAACATTCGTTTCTCATTTATTTGGTTCCACAGTATGCTGATTTTTATTTTATTTAAACTGTGCATATTTCCCCCCATTATTTTACATAAAGGCGTATGCCGTCCGTGCCTCCAAACTTTCTTATTCGTTTTGCTAATAAATGTTCTGTTTCATAATTATCCGTTCCTCATTCTTTACTGATTTTTAGTTTTGTATACCTATTGAAACTTTAAGTTATTTGTTATTTTATATTAGGCATATAGCATGGTGTATTTTTATTCGTTTTGTTAATAAAAGTTATTTGTTCTACATTGTATTTTGTTGTTGCTTGAATTGAATTCAAGCAATTGATGCAGAATTGCCGCTAATTTAAAAATGAAAGTAAAACGCGCACGGAGCTTTTATAAGCTATTTAAGCAAAGGAAAGTGAGGAAAAGTGGGAAAACTCAAACTAACTAAAAACAAACAACTGTTTGACGCCGAATTGCCGTGAATTTAAAAGTGAAAGTAACAGGTGCATGGCGCTTACAGGCTATTTAAAACGAAGGAAAGCTAGGAAAAGAGGGAAAACTCAAACGACCCCCCACCACGGTGATACCGGTATTATCGGTGTTGTCACACGTCGATTAACCGGTGGGAAAATTTCCTCACCGTCACAACCCTAGGAAGCAGTATTATGGGGTATTTTATTCACACTGTAAAAAATGATTTGTTGACACAACTTGACTTAGTCAAGTCATTTTGTTGCATTGATTTAGTTAAGTTTAGCAAACATTAGGCGTCAAGTTCACTCAACTTATATATAGTTGTTGAAATAACTTGCAGTAAATTGAGCCAACGTACTGTTTCAATTGATGAGCATTTAACATTTTTAGTTAAGTCAACTGAAAAACATTGGTTGAACTTATTTTTTTATGTTTTCACAACTATGAACCAAGTCTAATCGACATAAAATAGTCATTTTTGCTCAACATCATAACTTAACTATTTGAGTTTACTGGACTTAATTGCTTTGACAAGAAGTTCTGGATATCTCTCTGGAACCAGATTTCTTATGAAATCAACAACTGTAAAATTGAAACTGCATTTATTTTTAAACAGATGCATTGCATCCAAAAACACAGACACAAAGAATTCTCTTGCAAAGATATAAAAACACTACACAAGAAAAACCTTCACAACAAACACGTGCAAAATTCTCTATGCAGTGCACACACACATCTTAGTGCCAATATAGTACAAATAAAATCCTTGTCATTATCAGATACTGTCATTGCAGGAACAAGTGTACATGCAGAATTCACAATAAGCTGTGTTAAAAAACTACACATTAAACTGTTCAAAAACTGTGTCTTCAATTCCCAATCGTAGAAAAAAGACAAGGAAAGAGGAAGCAGTACAAGGTAACAAAACAGTTATTTAAAAAAACAAAAATACAAATAAGAATACCAATGTTCCACTTAAAACAATGAGATCTAAAACAACAATGCTCTTAAACTTTAAACCAGTACAATGATTAAACAGTAGCAACAAGGAAAAAAAGATTGATTTCTGTCTTAATCGCAGCAACTTGCTCTTCAAAGAGTGAACTCTTGTGCTGCAAGAGTCTGATCCAAGTCCAATAAACAGGCGCTGTATCACTTCAAAAGTGAATTTTAATTCCTTTGGGTAGTCGAGGTTTAATGCGTACACCAGGCCCATCGGGTTCAGAAAAGCATTAGGTATATCACTCAGGTGACGCATTACCACTTCTTCCTCAATCATCAGGGCAACGTCATTGTAGAACGCTGGGAGAGGGTCCATCACATCTTCCACAACCACTAGGATTCCAATCACCACACCCTTGATCACATCCTCTTCACAGTCACTCGGCTTTATGGAATGTAAACAAAACAAGGCACTATTACTTAAAAGCAATTACAAAAAAATAGTCCCCAGACCCGTGCAAATTAAGAGATGTAAAGTTAAATTTTCCCTTGTTTTGCCTAACATGTTTCAGCTTACCTCGCATATCTTCATGAATTTTGAAGGAGTCTCTCGCATGTACCACGGCAGGCCCAGCAATGCTGCTGTCCTCATCCTTTTGTTTGATGTCTGTAAAATATAGGATGGTTAAAGACCCAGCTTTATTCCTTCAAAACTTAGTTTTTCTGTATTCGTTTACCCATTCTCCCTTTGATGCTTTTTATGAAAAATAAAAACATTTCAAATTTGCACATTTACACCTGTATACTTTTGTTGTAAATAAATCACCAGTGATGTGGTGCACCAACAGTTGTTTGTTACCTTTTGTTCAGCACCAAAATATGATTTAATAGTGCATGTAACACGCTCATGCCACTTAAATCAGGGGTGTGTAATATTGCATGTTACTACGACATAATGCAACATCAAACCTCATTAGTTCTTGTGTCATGACATTTGATCAAAAGACTTGCAAGAACCAATGAGGTTTAATATTTATGTAGAAGTTAATACAATCAAACATTATTGTAAACAAAGACTTACATTTTTATGTTTTCATTATACAGTATTATATGTATTCATTATACATTATAAAAGATTGTATGATTTTAGAAGTCTTGGAATATGACATACAAATCTTACAGGTTACTTTTTAAACACTTACTCTGAAGTCATTGTATGAAAAGATGTTACTAGCACTAGTTTTATGATCCATAGAAGAAAAAAGGTCATAGGGGTTTGGACAATAAATTGACTCACATCCTTATCAAGGCTCTCCAGTATTGAAGTAACTTCTGGAATGTCCTCATAACGCTTTCACCTGATTAACTGTAAAAATCAAAATTACACAGGTCACAGTTCACATTTGATGTTGCTTTAAGCAATTTTGAGGAGGCTTGAACACACTGACTATGGTCACAAGTTAAATGCTTCTTCAGAGACAGTTCACTCCTAAATGTGTATACACAATCTTTATAGATGCATGGGAGTGGACAGTGACTTGCCTGATGGCAGTGTTTCAGCTTGTAGTGATTAGGGCAAGCTGGTTAGGCGAGGAAAATCTATAAATCTTGCAACACCACCTCATCGATATGGAGTTGTGCTTCCACTCTGCTTGCACTGTACTGATCCTGCAAATAAAAAAAACCCAAAAAAAGTCAAACTCCAGCCAAGTACACATACACGTTACATACAGAAATATTCAAAAACCAGTTCACCAGTTCTTTTACATCCTCACGTAATGACGTCATTTCTATCGTCCCAGCGAATGAAAATACGCTCAAACACATTCAAATAAACTAATTTGTAATCATAACTTAAGTTAAATAATAATAATCATCACCATCATCTTGGAAAAGTTTCTTACATTAGCGTTTTGCAAAAGCACCCATATAAGGCTCTGATGTGCAAACAGATGTTTTACAAGTCTTATAGATATAAATTGAACTAGTCTTCATTAGCTTTTCACAGAAATGAGGAATCAGCTCATAAAGCTTAAACAATAACGTGCATTCAATAGTAAATAGCAAATTTCATTTACGTTTTCACTGAACAGCTGTTGCATGCCCATCATGTTAAAAATGCTGTTTGATATAACTAATAGCATTTGCATTGTCCAGTAACTTTAGGCGTAACGTTACGTTTTATTTTTTTAATTAACAACTTACATTTCGCCAAAATTCACAGTGTAGTGGAGATCCGAGAACCGCGGCTGTACGTTAACAGTTCGGTAGAACACTCATGCTCCGAAATATTGGTTTATTTCGAGTCTGAGGGACTGTCAGGAACGTCTGAAAGTGAATAACCACGAATTTGCCTGGCAATGCGTGTGACTGCTGATTATTAATTAAGTTTTAACGTTAGTTCGCAAAATGTGATTGCCTGAAATCAAAACGCGGACGGTGAGCGAAACAAGCCTAAATTAACATTAAAGAAAGCACAAATCAGGGTATACTTACTCATTTCATTATTTGCAGTCCATAAAATCCATCTGTATTTGTTCAAACGTGGGCTCCTTCGTCTTTCTTGCATAATCAGCAACTGCTCTTGCAGAAAATGGCGGATGGCGCGTCTGTCACAGCTGCGTTAAAATAGTACGTCGTCATGACGTAGAGTTTCTGGCACATGCGCATTACACAGAAAATTGACAGAACCTATGTTTTGTTGTTATATGAACTTGTTATTTTAAGTCTTCCATTTCTCTTCAAGTTGAGGTTGTTATAACTCATCCTATTGTGTAGTGAGGCACTGCAAGTTGACAGGACATGATTTCACTTGTCCACCTGACTAAAACTCAGAATCATTTTTTACAGTGCAGAAGCAATGGTTTGAAGTTAAAAACATCTTAGTTATGGATTTGTTTCTTACAAACACACAGCTGTTCTCTTCACAAGACATTAACTGATGGACTGGAGTGGTGTGGATTATTGTGATGTTTTTATCAGCTGTTTGGACTCTCATTCTGACGGCACCCATTGGATCCATTGGTAAGTCATTTTCAGTTGTGGCTGAACTTTTCCCTTAACACATTGGAAAGAGGTTTGTTTGTCCTCACAGAGCACTTAGTAATGAAAAGAACGAGCCAAATCAAATAACTCCTTGCAGCAAAATATCTCTGCAAAGACATCAAAGAGTTCATAATGCATATTCATTTACGTATGTGCATATTTATGATGGTTGTTATCTCTATATTTCTATATAGTTCTTTGAGTATTTCTGCAGCCCAACAAAGTGGTATTTATACAAAATTAAAGACAATGATATAAGTGTCTGAGCTTACTAGATATTGTAAATAGCTCTTGACTAAGTGTAAGTTACTGTTATACGTAAACAAATTCAAGTAAATCTATGTCTTATTAGTCTTTAAAAATAAGTGTGTAATTTCTATACCACTAACAGCACCAAATATGGACATATTTACATGTATTCATGCAAACTAAAGTTTAATTTAAGAAAGTCAGCAAGGATGCATTAAATTGTTCAAAAGTGGCAGTAAAGACATTTATAATGCTACAAAAGATTTATATTTCAAATAAATGCTGCTAATTTGAACTTTCTATTCATCAAAGAATCCGGAAAAATAAAATGTATCACAGTTTCCACAAATATATGAAGCAGCACAAAAGTTTTGAACATTGATAATAATCAGATGTGTTTCTTAAACAGCAAATCAACAAATTAGAATGATTTCTGAAGGATCATGTGACACTGAAGACTGGAGTAATGATGCTGAAAATACAGCTTTGAACACAGGAATAAATTACATTCTAAAATATATTCACATAAAAAACTGCTATTTTAAATCGTAAAAATATTTCACATTATTACTGATTTTACTGTATTTTTATCAGCCTTGGTGAGTGACCCCGAGTATATATCTAAACTGACGCACTAGCATCTATCAGAGCATCCAGTAAGAGACTGGTGAGTTTTGTAGCAGTCATACAGTGTTAAGGTTCAGTGCTGGACTGCTGTGGGCACAGCTTGGCATCTACTGCTCACATCCTCAGTCATACTGCATTCATATGTTTAATTGATGAGCTTGTTCCAGCATGTGTGATCCGCAGCAGACGATAATACACTATTTAACAGAATACATGTATTTTAAATGAGCCTCTCCTGTATGGTGTGCGGCACAGAACTGTCACATGTGAAGATGTCCAGAAAATAAACACAAAACGTGATTCATTCTTCTCTCTGAGAGCCGAGACACTGCAGGACACTCTCGATGCTCAAACTGATAGATGACAGCAGTGTAAACAATATCTGGGGCTGTTTTTATAGAGGGAGGGTTTGTGTTGTGTTACTGTCCTGATTAAATAATGTTCAATACGCCCTCTTTAAATTTCTCCCCTGAAGGCGTACTGAACATTATTTAATCATTTTAGGTGTTTTTTTGCACCTAAACAGTCAATATTTAGTTTTTTGTGATCCGTTTTCCATCCTCTGCCCAGTCTGTTAGTGAATCCATACTGCACACTGAACTGGAAATACGATCTGCCGATCTCGGATCCGAATGAATGATTTTATGCCACTTTCCAGGAGTAAGAGCGAGCAAATGATTTTTATCAGTCTGTGTGGAAACAAAGTCGTGTTTATGAGGAACCGGGTCGATACTGTGAATGCTTTCGAGGATAAAAACATTGGATTTGGCAAAGTTTATCGTTGGCAGATATATGTTTGAGGGACCTCATAGCAAGAACTGTATGTGTACAGTTATGTGTATGAAAAATAATTAGTACATATAACTTCTGTATGGACTGCAATTCACAAGTCTACAATCATTTACAAATATATTAAAAACAAATATATTTACATATAAAACTAAATATAAAAAATGTAAATAAAATTATTTAAAAATATAATAAAAAATGTAAAATGAGATTGTATATTGTGATTGATAATAAAGCCATATATATATATATATATATATATATATATATATATATATATATATATATATATATATATATATATATATATATATATATTAATTACAATTAACTAAATACATTTAAATTAAATGTAATTAAAATGATTAAGTAGCAAAAAATAATGTTTAAGTAGTAAAATAAAATAAATAGAACAGAATTAAATAGAATTAAAAATAAATAAATAAGATTATGTATTGTGTATCATGATTGGCAATAATACATTTAAAGCAATAAAAACTGTTGTTGTTGTTTTTAAATAAGCATAACAAAGCAATATAAGCATACAATAAGAATGTAAATAAAATAATTTAAAAATTAAAATACAATAAAATAATTTTAGATATGTAACTGAGAAGTAATTAGTTTTTAATTCCTTTTTTGTTCTTGTTTTGTCTTCACTTGTGTTGTATAGCTGTATAGTCTGTGTTTAAAAGAGAATACAATAACAATTAAAATTTGATTACAAATGTAAAATAAAAGTAAATGAATGTCAATAAATAATATATATTGTGATTATTTAAGATCTAATTAAAATGTTTTATAAAGAAACTAGCACAACAATATAATACATATATAAAATATAAAATAATATAATTTGTTTTCCGGTGCAGGCATTTTATATTTACCTGCACTAACAGCAAAACTGATTCATTTCACAGCCAGTCTGTCTTAGAAAATACAATAAGCTTTTCAGTTAAACTGATTTCTGATTTTCTGTTAAACCTGAACTCTTTTCACATTCAGTGATTTGAGCAGCTCTTGAGCTCTCAGCTGCTAATAATGTACATTCATGCAGAACTCAGAGTTTCATTAGCGCTGAACTCGCTGAGCGTTACTGTAGAGAGAGAGAGAGACGGCTCGTCTGCTGATGCTGAAGACAGTCCACAGTCTCCTCTCTCTGTTATTCTCACAGGGACTCCAGCACATTGTGTGTATGGATCTGTATCTTCAGTGAAAGCCTGAAGAGCCTCTAGTGTTTCATCTGTGCTGCCCTTTGACCTCTTGACCTTTCCTCCGAGTGTCATGATGCTGTCAGGCCACATCCGATCACATTCCCACGAGCCCCTCGGCCAAAACACACCGCCCATCAATAACTGTACATGAGCTGTGTGTCAAAAATTTGGAGTAATCTTTTCATATTCTTGTGATATAGTGATTTCATCACAGCAGAGTGTTTAAAATCCTCTCAAATGTGGTAACAGAAGGCTTTGGGGCACTCACTGTCTTTATAAACAGTTTTGTAGCTTTTTGTAGATGATAAATATATTATTGCCAGTCACAATATACAGTATCATATTTAATATTATTTTGGATTTTTTAATGATCATTTTAAAATGATTTCATTGAATTTTGGATTTTTTTTACTTTCTATTTCTATTGTATTTAATTTATTTTTAAATAATTTATTTAAAATGTTTCATGCATTTATTTTATATATATATATTTTTTATTTTATCTATTTTTAAAATAATTTATTTAAAATGTTCAATGTGTTTTTATTTTTTATATTTTTTAAATGTTTTTTTATTTATTTAGAATGTTTAATGGGTTTATTTGATTTATATTTCACATTTATTTATTTAATTTATTTTTATTTTTTTGTTTAAAATATTTAAGATATTTAATTTATTTAGATGTAAAACAATTTCTTAACATTTTTAAAACTGTATTTATTTAAAATTATATTATTTTACTTACATTGTTAAAATTGATTTATTTTTAAAATTATATTATTTTATTTAAATTTAATTAAAATGTATGTATGTATTTATTAATATTTTTAAATATTTTGTTTACTTTTTTATTTTTATTTTATTTTAAAGTTAAATCAGTCATATAGACTATTTTTTTATGTTGTTTCTTTGCTGACACATTGATTTGATGCAAATTAATGATGCATTACACACACACACACACACACACACACACAACACACATATAATCACAGTGATGACACATGCATTAATCCACATGATTGCCTAATTCTATCCCGCATGATTATTATTCAAATCACCGTTTGATTAACAAGCTGAGGTTTAATGTCTCTGGTTTGGAGGCTTTAATTATCAGTGTCAGTCAAGCGTCAGTGTTCGTGATAACAGCGTTTGAGCTCTCCTGCTTTATACACTATTTCTTGATGAATGTGTTTTCAGGGGTTTCAGATGTTGATGGATGAGTTATTTTACTCGGTTCCATCTCTTACAACAAGGTCAGCGAGACTTCAACACAAAGAAGGGCCTTCTTGCTTCATCTGTCTATAACTCTGGTGCTCGTTTCTCTGAAGAAAGTCATTTAAGCCGCTGAATGATGTTGTGAAGCCTGGTATTGTCAGCATGCAGTGGTCACACAGACACACAGAGACATTCATTACACAAGGACACGCTAATTCTACAGTGAATAGAGCTGCTTTAGCTATCATAATGTGACAGAAGATTGAACAGTGTTCATATATATATATACAGTTACACTAGTGCTCAAAAGTTTGAGGTTCTGCTCATCAGGGCTGCATTTGTTTGATCAAAAATACAGAACATCTTTTGAAATATTATTACAATTTATTGTGTTTTTATTTTTTCATGTGAATATATGTTAGAATGTAATTTATTTCTGTGATCAAAGCTGAATTATCAGCATCATTACTCCAGTCTTCATTGTCCTTCAGAAATCAGTCTAATATGCTGATTTGGTGCTCAAGAAACATTTCTGATTATTATCAATGATGAAAACAGTTGTGCTGATTCATATTTTTGTGGAAACCGTGATACATTATACTTTTCAGGATTCTTTGATGAACAAAGTTGAAAAGAATAGCATTTATTTGAAATAGAAATCTTTACTGTCACATTTGATCAATTTAATGCATCCTTGCAATTATTAATTTCTTTAAAAAATATACAAAATCATACTGACCTCAAACTTTTAAACGATTGTTTGCTGGTTAGTTACTAATTACTTGTAATCTGGATTACGTGATCAAATTACAAAAACCGAAATGCTCATAATCAGATTACAGTTACTTTTATAGATTACATGATTACTTTTTATTCACACAGTGGCAGTAAATTATTCATAATTTATTGATTCACCCAAATTATTTTTTTCCTCCCTTAAAATGAAAATATATATTTTTTTTACTGTTCATGTGTTTTATTTTGATTGTTTTTTATATTTAAATGAGTTTATTAGTTAGTTTCATTAACTCGGTTCAAACCCCATACGCTGTAATAATGTAATGTTTAATACACTTCATGATGTTCATAAAGAATGAGATGGATTTTCTTACAAATTACATCAAAATGAATCTAAAAGTAGTCAGAATACATTACCTAATATGTGTAATCCAACAGATTACGTTACTAACAACAATTTCAACAATGTGCTAAACTACAATGTGCTATACAAACAAACTCATTTCTGTCATGTAACTTGTAATCATTAACAGGAAAGTAATGCAAGTGATCTACCAAGCACTGTTTTATATATATTAAATTGTATTACTGTAATAAAAAAATAAATAATAATAATGTTGTAAATGAAAATAATGTTGTAATGCAAACAGATGTTAAAGGAGACCTATTATGCCCCTTTTTACAAGATGTAATATAAGTCTCAGGTGTCCCCAGAATGTGTCTCTGACGGTTCAGCTCAAAATACCCCACAGATCATTTATTATATCATTTTGAAAATGCCTATTTTGAGTGGAAGCAGAAACTTGCTGTTTTTCGTGCATGTCTCTTTAAATGCAAATGAGCTGCTGCTCTCCGCCCTCTTTTCCAGAATAGAGCTGCATACAGCTGGTACCTGCTAAAAACATCTGTTTTGGTTCTGATTATCATGTTTATCATGCTGAAATCAAGTGTTTTAAACCATAATAGTTTAAACTTCTGATATAGGGTTTTCTGAGCGCGCACATCCGAAGCACACGCACAGAAAGCAGCTGTCACAGGCATGCGAGTACTAAACTAAGTTCTCTTTCATGTCTTATTGCGCTTAAACTGTCAAATACACACAAGTTTATGGTAAAAACACAGGTGTTACAAAAACAGTCAGTTATGTCTGTGATGGTAAACAGCTGGGAAAGAAATCACATGTTTATATTAGATCTGTGTGGCAGCAGCGTAATATACAGCAAATAAATCAATAAATCCACGGCTCTCTTGTTGTGTTTGTACTGACACACACACACACACACACACCTCAGTATCTCCTCAGCATACGTTCACAGTTCAGCAGCTGAGATGCTGAGAGATCCACCAGTGTGAGAAATGAAGCACACATTCATCTCTCTCAGTAAAAATAGACGTCTATTTGTAGAATCGCAGACATGCTCTTTTTTGTTCTTTGGTTTTGGATGTAAAACCATTACTTCAGTTCAAGCTTTAAAACTGTTTGCAAGACTCTAGACAACTCAGATCCGTAGCTAATCACATTTAACCTCCAAAAGACAACAACATCAGCCAAGGGAAAACTACAAAATGTCATATTGTGTACTTTATCATTTTATTTGTTTATGATGACTACTTGTAATGTTTGTGAGGGCTTTTTTGTGCCATAAAGGCTTTTTTTTCTTGGACAATTTTGGCCCTCCATCTGACCAATAGAATTAAATGTGGATGGTTATATGTTAATGAACCATTATGAATCTTTATGGAAAAATATGCAATATATTATTTATTGTATTACTAAATATTATTTATTCATATTGTATTCATATTTAATTAATTATTAATATTTTATTGTTTTATTTATTAATAACGTATTAATTTATTAAATATGTATTTATTTTATTAAATTTAGTTACTTCGTTTAATTTTATATTATTTTTATTTTTATTATTTTACTTTATATAAAATATCTATTTAATTAATAATAAAAAAATAATAATTTATGTATTTATTTTGTACGTTTTTATTTTAAATCCTTTTATACAAATGCTATTTTTTTTATAGTTGTCAAGCATAATATAACAATCACAGATTTTTCCATAAACAAATTAATTTAAATTTATTAATGTACAGTAGGTTTTGAAATATATTTACTGTTTTATTGTCCCTGATTTAATCAGTTCAGTTCGGATGAAATGAGGAAATGCTAGTATGAATAAATTTTTAGATTTAATTTATTTTTAGGGGATTAAATGTATAATTATTGCCAATCGCACAATAAAATATAATCATATTTTTTTTATTTTTTTCATTGTCTTTCAATGTTTACTTATTTAGAAGTAAACTCAGAATGTGATAAAATGCCCTCCTTTCCTTTAATAAGTCATTTCAGTAGTCAGCTGTCTAGTGTTTGTAGCGGAGCCGTTATTCTGGTGTTTCCTGTGTGAAGCTGAAGTCTCTGCAGGTTTGTGTTATGAAGGGAAGCGCTGTAATTTCAGGCCTGTGTAGTCTGAGTTAATGAAGCTGTCAGAGGCTCTGGTGCTAATTAGAGCTCGTCAGTGTGAATCTGCCGGTGAATTTGAATCAGTCTCATTGTGAAAGCGCTGATACTAGCGGGTGTGAGTGAATGTGGCTGTTGTTTTGTGGGTTTCTGAATGCTGGCATTGATGCGCGTGACGCGGCACCCGCAGGAGCTCATTACAGCCCTCAGTCCCAGAGGATTCTGGGTTACGGATAAAGCTCAGGTTAAACAACCTCCTCCTGCTGCTGCTGGATGTGAAACGCTTACAGTCCACAGGAAGTAGCAGAGATCATTTACTAATGCAATAGGTCAAGCACTGCAGTGATTTATCACCGTTAAATGACTCCGAGCATTAAATCAGTGTAACTCAAGGCTTTTAGCTGCTTATTGTCTTTATAAAACTGTTGTAATGCTTCTTATAGATGATTAAATGTATTTTTATTGTGAATCACAATATATATATATATAATAAGATATTAGGTTGATAATGATTGTACTGCATTTATATGAAGCAGAACGTTTAAAACCCCTTAAATGTAGTAAAATTAGTGGTCGAATTGTAAAAAAATTTCAAGGGGGATGGTGGGGGGGGGTTGGGTATTTGGGCGGGTGTCCTGTGGCTAATTTTACACAATGATTACAAAATTGGTCTTATTTTTAAAAAGGTTTCTATAATGAAAAATTATCCTTATTAAATGAACTATTATTTATATTTTTTTTCCCTTCTGGGGCCTGAAATAGAGGAATTTTGGTCAATATTGATAATTAACAAATATTTGAATATGAATGTGTTTTTGTGCTGGCACCTTGGCTGGTTTAGGTCTGTCATGGATAAATAAATATGACAATAAAACCGCCAGTAGGTGGCAGCAGGTCCCTGTTTTAATAAATGACTTACTGATTCATTCATATCAAGCGATTCATTCAAAACGGCTGATTCAATAGAAACGAAACAAGTGAGTCCATCTGAATGGACCGTTGAATCACTGGCTCACTCCATTCGGTCTAAAACTGATTCATTCACGGAATGAAACACTGTGTTGCTATGCACTGTTGTATAAAACTAATAGCACATTTGTGCTCGCGGCCTCGCGCACATGTGCTGAAATACTGAAAAGTGCATTGCTTGTACAATGAATATAAAATCGTAAAACTCATACATGGGTATTTTTTGTTTCATTGCTGGAATTATAAGAGCATTCTAACTGTATTCTAATGGCTAATGGACGCAGTGAATGCTTTTGGAGTCTCAAGACGTGTTTTTTTTTTTTCTTCTCAGAGTTGGATAATGTCAGCTCTCCTGTCGTCTCTCAGTCCCTCACAGTCACACATACATTATGCCAGAAGAATCTCTTTAAATTCTAATCAAGGAAAAATCTTTTTTTTTAAAGAACTTCAAAAGTTGCGCTTGAACCATTTTGCGTGAAAAATGACAAAATTGCTTCCGCTTGTGCACAGCTTGTTACAGTACCAAGTTCTGATTGGCCAATTGCCGTTATTTAGTTCGTAAATGATCATAAGTAGAGAATTTTAACATTTCATGTGCATGATAACCTTTACTTAATACACAACATTGATAATCCAAAGGGGATGGTAAGGGGGGATGCTAAAATAATAATTAAAATTATTATTTTAGATGATTCAATGTATTATTGCCAATCACAATATACCATTTTTAGGTTTTATTTATATTTGTTTAATTGCTTTGTTATTCAGATTTATATATATTTATTTTATTTTGTATTTATTGCTACCTTTTTAGATGAGTAAATGTATTATCACAATCAAAAATTACAATATAATATTTATTTATTTTATACATTTGTTTATTTTATTATTTATTTTGTTATTCAGTTTTTCATGTTTTTATATTATAATTCTTTACATGCAATTGTTTTGTTATTATTATTATTTTATAGTTTTTTACATCTGTCAGGTAAAACAATCAATGGATTGTTTCATTAACAAATGAGTTTAATTCTATTAAAGTGGGTTTTAAATTAAACTAAATTATTATTTTTTAATTAGTTATTATTGTCAGTTTGGATGAATTACAGAAGCAGTGCTAGTATGAATTAATAAACCCAAGCTGCTCATGAATCATTTATGTTGTAGTGAAACTGTGCCATGAGTAAAGGTCCAGGACCTGTGTGAGACACAGACCTTCAGTGTGAGTTCATGTGTTTCTCTCATGCCAGATTCCCCCGCAGGGCTCTGAACGTCTCACCTGTCATCCGGGTCAGTCGTCCCACGAGTAAACCAGTCCGTCCCGCTGAACCGGATGATTCGAGAAACCCTGAGAAACACTCTCAGATCAGCTTCTGTTTGTGTCCCGTTTGTGAGTTTTTAGCATTAGCACTGCCATCTGTTAGCGGTGTTCCCGCCCGAGGCCATGCACTCTTTTCTTATGATATTTGTCAAACATAAAACCTCTTAAAGAGAATTAAAATCATGTTTTCAGCAGCTGATTAAAACCTCCTGCTGCACAGACGTCAAAACAACCAAACCAAAGGAAGATCAGCAGAGAAAATGAGTTCAGCAGGACAATCTGACTGAAAAACCACTGTAATGATTTATTGCATTAGTATAAAATAATAAAAACTAAATAAAGTAATAAAAATAGATAATAAATATATGTAAAATAATTCAATAATTAAAAAAATATTTATTTTTTTATTCAGTTGTTTCATTGTAATTTTATATAAATGCATTTTTTAAATACAATACAGTAATCTAAAAGATTATAAATAAGCACCAAATATGAGTAAAAGTTAGCAGCAATCACAATTTGTTTTTAGTACCTTCAGTAGGAAATACAACATAACATGGTTAAAACATGAATTATGCACATATTGTAATGACTTTACCAATGAAATATAACATCAAATACTCACATTTATTTTATTTATTGTATAATTGATATTTTATAACTGTATTTATTTATATTTTATTAATTTATAATTTATTTTATTTTATATGTGTACATTTTATTTTTATTATTTTATTTTATAAATCATTTTTATTTATTTGTTTATTTGAAATTTTATTTCTCATGTGAGTTCAGGATTGACTCATGCACTCAAACACACATTTTATTTTATCTTCATTTAATTTTTATTTTATAATGGTTTTATAAATGTTTGTATTATTTTATTTTATTATTATTTATTTAATAATATTTTTTTTGTATTTATTATGGTTTTTCTTAATAACATTTTTATTTTATACCTGATTATTTTATGTTTTTTATTTTTTTATTTTATAATTTATTTGATTTGATTTTTGAATTGAATGATTTCTGCACTCAAACAGAACGTTCATTTATATGATTTTTATCCTGTATGTTAATGTTATTCTCTCTCTCTCTCTGTCAGGTGTGTTGTTCTCTGAGGTCCGTCGACCATGTGGCGTGATGGTATTGGTCAATCCTCAGAGTGGGCGGGGCCAAGCGATGGCTCTCTATAACGGCCACGTTCAGAGGATGCTCACTGAGGCAGATATACCACACACACTCATCATCACAGGTGTGTAAAACACACACACACCACAGACACTCTCTGAACAGATTCAGCTTGTTAATGGAGTTATATGACCTGCTATTAGTGCAGTAAGCAGGACAGTTTCAGCTCATTTTTAACAACAAAAGAGGTCAAAAGAGAGTTCAGATTCTGCAGTGCAAGGGGTTTCAGGGAATATTTGCTTAAAATCATTAATAAATGTCTCAGGTTATGTTGTGCTTGATTCATTAGTGTGCATGTTATTCTAAAGAAAAACTGTTTGTTTTCATCATCATCATCATCATCATTTTCTCCACCCCTGAAATTATTTTTCCACTGATGCAACTAAGTCCATGTGTGTGAGGAAAAATAATTAAGCAAATATTTATTAGCTCGCTTTTGACTGACCAATCAGTGTCAGATCAAAATCAAGCCCTGCGCATTATTTCCCAATGAATTTACTCCCTTTATTGAAAATGCTTCTATATATTTCTGTTGTTGACTCTTAAAGAGATAGTTTTGCCAAAAAATAAAATAATTTACTAATCTTCATGTTGTTCCAAAATGCTCTTTCTATCTTCTAGAAAACGCAAAATAAATATAAAAAAAAGAAATTGTCCAGATAGTGAAAGCTAATGGGGGCCAAAGTTGTTAGGTTCCCAGCGTTCTTCAAAGTCTGTTCTTTTGTGTTCTGCAGACTGAAATCGTCAATAATATAAGTAAATGATAACAGATTTATCATATTTGGATCAACTATCTCTAACCTGGTGTGCTTTTCAGGTTACTAGCTAGTTAAGTAACTTTAACTATCTTTCTCAGCATGTTTCTCAGACTGGGGCTCCACCATGACAGTATCTTGATGTAGATCTGTTTTGGTGTTCAAGTTCATCATCAGAGTCTATAGACTCATTAAACACAAGCTGGCAGCTTCATTCATAAATCTCACGATTAGTCAGAGAGCAGCAAGACTGCTAACAGATGAAGAGCTTCACTGTCAGAGCATGAACTCAGAACAACCTCCAACAGAGAAACACACACATCTGAGTGATCGCATCTGTGTGTGTGTGTGTGTGTGTGTGTTGATGGGTCTGTTAATACATCCATCAGTGAATGTTCAGAGTGTGTGTTTGTGTAGTTAGACGTGTGTCTGCACATCAGATGTGCATGATTTACTCTGCCGTTTGTCTTCCCAATGG
>CM041794.1:40974980-41104980 GCA_023376895.1 Aspiorhynchus laticeps | reverse complement strand
GTAAAATGATGCAATTTTCATTTAATAGGCTTTCATTCTGTTGGCAAGGCTTCAAAATTTATTTTTTTATCAGATGGTGCCATTTTTTCAGGTTTGGTCTATAAAGGGTCTATAAAGCAAATACTCGCTTTATTCCTGTTTTCTGTTTCTACATATTATAGAGCCAATTGGAAAATAATGCAGCTAAAATTGTGTAGGTGTGTTGGTATAGATGTCAGAGTGTGGTTTGTATGTGTGTCATAAAAAAAAAATTGTGTGTGTGTTCTTGTAACAATTGAGAGAGAGAACCTCTACTGCAAATCACAAATCCAAGCACTGTGTGCACCAGCGGAGTTTTGCAGGCATCTAATGGGGAAAATTTGGTACTGCACCCAAATTTGGAACACAACTTGTTTAGATTTATGGCTTTGATCTTCTAGCAGGTTTAGAGTTCAACATGTTTCATATATAAAATATTCATAAAATAATATATAAAATATTGTTCATAAATCATTTTCATAAACTTAAACCTGTATAACTTTTTTTTTTGGTTTCACTTTTTAAACTTTGTTTACTTCAACAATAATCTGCCATGGGTCTTCTTTAAAATGAGACCGAACTTAACTCTGTGCTCCCAAGCTTCCAATTTTTATGACCGTTTTTCTTGACATGGACATTTTTGTCCACTATGACTATGAGTTTTGGTTCCTTGCCGCTGTCGCCTCTGGCTTGCTTAGTTGGGGACACTTCATTTCCAGCAATATCGCCGACTTGATTGAACAGAAACTTTTTGAACTGAACTGAGCTGGACGATGCCATCACTGAATTCAACAATGAAATGCCTTTAACTGAAAATTGAGTGTTTAATCTTGTCATTTTACATTATTGACACTATTTTCCCATTTTGATATTGTGCAGTTGCTTTGTCACAATTTGTATTGTTAAAAGCGCTATATAAATAAAGGTGACTTGACTTGACTATGAACCTAAGTGTAACTTTTTTTATTGATGCACAAGGGTTAAAGGGATAGTTCACTTTGAAATTAAAATTTGGTATCTATCAGCTTACCCCAAGGGCATCCAAGATGTAGGTGTCTTTTTTTCTTCAGTAGATCCAATTTTGATGTTTTTAGGTCAAACCGTTCTAGTCTGTCAGTCATATAATGGCAGGTATAGGTCACGGTCTCTATAAGAGGGAAAAAGAACATGCACAGAGAAATCCAAATTAAACAATTCCCCATCGTAACTACACATTGATGGCCTAAGACACGAAACGAGCGGTTTCTGTGAGAAAACGAACAGTATTTATATCGTATTTTACCTCTTGTACACAACCATGTCCAAGTGATCTGAGTGCGCACACACATCCGTGTGTGACGTGTGTGTGAGCGCACTCTGGCTCACGCTGCATTCACATGGGGCATCGGCGTCAACGCTTGACGGAGGGCGTGTCTGAAGCGTGGTGCTGACACAACTTTTCAAGCGCCAACGGAGGCGTCAGCCAATCAGATCGCCTCATGCAAATACCCAATTCCGTTCATGCAACACCAGAGAAGTATGTGATTGGTTGTTGTAACTATGACGGCGCATCAGCACCACGCTTCAGACACGCCCTCCGTCAAGCGTTGACGCCGACGCCCCGTGTGAATGCAGCGTGAGCCAGAGCGCACGCACACACACGTCACACACCGGATGTGTGTGCGCACTCAGATCACTTGGACATGGTTGTGTACAAGAGGTAAAAAACTATATAAATACTGTTCGTTTTCTCACACAAACCGCTCGTTTCGTGTCTTAGGCCATCAATGTTTAATTTGGATTTCTCTTTTTCCCTCTTATAGAGACAGTGACCTATACCTGCCATTATATGACTGACAGACTAGAACGGTTTGACCTAAAAACATCAAAATTGGATCTACTGAAGAAAAAAAGACACCTACATCTTGGATGCCCTCGGGGTAAGCTGATAGATACCAAATTTTAATTTCAAAGTGAACTATCCCTTTAAGTGTCAATTTTTCGAAATTGAGATTTATACATCAACATTATACAATTACAAATAAGCTTTCCATTGATGTATGGTTTGGTAGGATAGGACAATATTTGACCGAGATACAACTATTTGAAAATCTGGAATCTGAGGAGGCAAAAAAAATCTAAATATTGAGAAAATCGCCTTTAAAGTTGTCCAAATGAAGTTCTTAGCAATGCATATTACTAATCAAAAATTAAGTTTTGATACATTTACTGTAAAGGAAATTTACAAAATATCTTCATTAAACATGATTAAGATTAAGATTATTTTATTTGTCACACACGATTATATAGAGAGTATATAACCAGCAGTGAAATGTATTCTCTGCATTTAACCCATCCTAAGTGAACACACACCCGGAGCAGTGGGCAGCCATGTTACAGCGCCCGGGGAGCAGTTGGGGGTTCGGTGCCTTGCTCAAGGACACCTCAGTCGTGGTATTGAAGGAGGATACTCCCCCCACCAACAATCCCTGCCGGACCTGAGATTCGAACCCACAACCTTTGGATTATGAGTCTGACTCTCTAACCATTAGGCCACAACTTCCCCCATGGTCTTTACTTAATATCCTAATGATTTTTGGCATAAAAGAAAAATCTATGATTTTGACCCATACAGTGTATTGTTGGCTATTGATACAAATATACCCCAGCGACTTAAGACTGGTTTTGTGGTCCAGGGTAAAAAATAAAATAGTAAAATAATTAAATAAATAAAAATGGCAAAAACAAATCAAAAGTAGTAAAACTTTACAATGAAAACAGAAAATATATAAATAAATTCAAGATATTAATAAAAACTACAATAGGCTCTCAATGCTACTAACATAACTCTGGGTTGAGATGAATATGATTACTAAGGAATCTCTGCTGGTGTATCAGAGATCTGATAGATGAGTTTATTGTATCAGAGCATCTGAGCGTCTGCTGATCTGTGATCTTACAGAGCGTCAGAATCACGCGCGGGATCTGGTGCGGAGCGCTGACCTGACGCAGTGGGACGCTCTGGTCATTCTGTCTGGAGATGGGCTGCTGTTTGAGGTGTGTGCAGGTCGCTTGTGTCCGTCTCTGTGTGTGTGTGTGTGTTAGGCATTCAGTTCACGTAAGTGTGTGTGTGTTTTAGGTCGTGAACGGTCTAATGGAGAGGCAGGATTGGGAAAAGGCCATCCAGACTCCTCTGGGAATCCTGCCCGGAGGTTCAGGAAACGCTCTGGCTGCTTCTGTCCATCACTACACACGGTGAGCCAATCAGAGAGACTGTCAGCTCATATGGGACAAGCACACGTCTGATTGATATGTGAAGAGACCAACCGGATTTAGCTTCTTTACATGTTTAGATACCAGTAAATATGAAAGCCTATATTAAATTTCTGGCCAATGGCAATAAATTATGGCCAATAAGAAAATGTATTATTATTATTATTTAAATGAATAAAATAAATGAAATTACTTTATTTAATTTGTATGAAATCCAATATTAAATCGCTGGCCAATACTAATAAGTTATAGCTAATGATAAAATTATATGTTATTTTGTATATATTTTTTAAATAAAACACTAAAAACTAAACTTTAATTTCATTCATTTAAATTAATGATCTAATTCATTTAAAATTTAATTTAATAATTTAATATAAGTTTTATCAAATCTCATATTAAAATTCCAATGCCAATAAGTTATGGAAAATGGTAAACAAAACACTAAAACCTTTCATTTAAATATTTAAATCTTGAATTATTTTAACAAATTATTTAATTTATTTAAAATTTACTATAATTTTAGTAATTTAATTTACATTTTATGAAATTCAGTATTCAAATTCAGACCAATAGAGTTATGGCCAGTAATACAACTCTGTTCTATTTTGTATATAAATTCAAATTAAAACACCAAAAAGTAAACATTAATTACATTTTTTTTTATTAATTATCTAATTGTATTTATTTAATCTATTAATTTAAATTTTATATAATTGTATTTGTATTTTTTTTTATTTTAAATTAATTTTCTTAACTTTGAATCATTTACATTAATGTATGATACATTTTTATCCATTTTGATATTTTCTAAAAATTACATTTGTCTTATTAATTTGCTAGTGTTTTAAAGGTTAAATGAGCATTTGATGATGGTGAAAATAATCTGAATGTCAAAATAAGGAAAATGAGCATGCACAGTTAAATATCCAAGACCATAACTTAACAATAACAACAAAAAAATCCAATATCAGCCAGCAGCCAATATTCTGAGATATTGTGCATTTGATAACTATCTCATTAATTTATCATTGAATGTCTTAAACAGAACTCATTAAAATATGATTTGATGCCCTAAAATCTGCAAAGTGGTTCTTCAGGAGTGTTTCCCAGTGGACTGATGTAAACTGAATAAACTCCTTGAAATAAAGCAAAACCAGCCAATCTGACTGAAGATGCATGTGTTTTCTGAATCTCATACAGAATTAGACTTCATTTGGTTTAGTAGCATAATCTCCATTAAAGCTGTGCTGTTTCGTTAGATGTTCAATTTAAAGTTTGCGATGTAAGCAGTCATTATTCCAGTCTGAGAGCTTTATCTCTGAGGGTTTAAACTCAGCATTTCTTTGAACGAAACAATAAAAGTTTGGCTCTGCTGAGAGAAAAAACAAAAGAATGCATTAATGAATCACTAATGACTTATATCCGATCAGCGAGCGGGTGTTTTCAGGAGACTAGAGCAGGCGATCTCTGGAGAAAACGCTGACTTTAACCTCATTAATAGTCATTTCTATTCATGAAGATGAAGCAGACATTCATCAGTACTTGACTCACCCGAGAAATGATTGAACACCGGCGTAATTCAGCTCATAATAACCGCTCATATTCAGCGTTTGGCCGTTGGACTTTTATTATTGAAGCACAAGCGCCTTCTTCTGGCGGTTATCGAGTATCTGATTAACCTGAGCACATCGTTCAGTTCACCGTGAACGTTTTATTAGGACCTCGGACCTGCAGATGTGCTCGTAACAACGTCCGTTTTCCTGGTTTATTAATCTCAATATCAGTTATTTTTAAGCAGAGAATAATAGTAACTCACAAAGAAATGGATGCGAGAAATCAGAACGCTCTATGACGGTTGTAATCCCGATTCCCGCCATTCGCCTGTTTGTTGAATGTTGAAAGTGCGGTGCATTATGGGCCAGTTTTTGGTCTGATTTGAGCCAAGATAAGTTCTTTGTTTGAGCTAAAGAAGCTACAACACTGTGGGGATTTCAGTTTTTTCCCCATTGAGGTATAAGATCTAGTTACACGACAGGTGAACTTACTAAAATAAAATAAAAAAATACATTTTTAGAAGAAATTTAGTTTTGTAGTTTAACTACTAATGTAGTTTAGTTTTATTTGAAGTTTGACAAGACAGGATATTACAGCACAAAACCCTGAAATGTGTCAAACATACACGCACTTCAACCAAGGCAATCATTTACATAGTATAAAACAAGGAAAATAAGTTGATACACAGGCAGAATAAGTTAATATACAGGCTAGCCTAATTCAAAAATATATTAATAAAGGTTACACTTTATTTTAAGGTGTCTTTGCTACAGTGTAATTATACATTTAAGTACTGAGTAATATTAATTAACTACATGTACTGGTTAGGGTTAACCAGGGTTAACCGGGGGAAGTCGTGGCCTAATGGTTAGAGAGTCGGAAGGTAGAGAAATCGAAGGTAGAGTAATCGAAAGTTTGTGAGTTCAAGTCTCAGGCCGGCAGGAATTGTAGGTGGGGGGAGTGAATGTACAGCGCTCTCTCCTCCTTCAATACCACGACTGAGGTGCCCTTGAGCAAGACACTGAACCCCCAACTGCTCCCCGGGTGCCGCAGCATAAATGGCTGCCCACTGCTCCGGGTGTGTGTTCATGGTGTGTGTGTGTGTGTGTTCACTGCAGTGTGTGTGCACTTGGATGGGTAAATGCAGAGCACAAATTCTGAGTATGGCCGAATGTCATGTCACTTAAGATTAGGGTTTGGTTTAGGGTCACTTGCATGTAATTATGCATAATTAATTGTTATTATAATAGTAAGTAGATGTAACATGTAACAAGGACACCTTAAATCAAAGTGTTACCAAATAAAGCTATACAGATTAAAAAAAAAAATCTAATTAAAATGACAAAATCGGCAAATTAATAGAATTTAAAATTAAAATGAAAACTGAAAATATAAAAACTAAAGCTTATTCAAAATATTAGTATGTAGCCTACTATAATAGTATTAATAACACTGTTATGGAGATGTTTTTATAAACAACTAATAATATAAGGTTAATTTTGCTGTTTGTAAAATGATGCATGCTTTATTTTATGGTCCCTTTAACATCAATATTGTCAATCCAGTAAACATCGGTCTATGATTTTGGTGTTTGTGTTTGCTTGTTCTCTTCAGAGCGCCTCCGGTGTGGGGTGAAGATCTGCTGACCAGCTGTGGCTTTTTGCTCTGTAAGGGTATGGTGTCTAAACTGGACCTGGTCTCCATCCGCCTGTCATCCGGCACTCGTCTCTTCTCCTTCCTGTCTCTGGCCTGGGGCTTCGTGGCCGACGTGGACATCGAGAGCGAGCAGTTCCGTCAGATCGGAGCGCTGCGCTTCATCCTCGGCACGCTGCTGCGCCTGGCCTCCTTACGGATCTATCAGGGAAAACTGGCCTTCCTGCCTGCAGAAAACAAGCATGAATCGGACTCCGCAAGCTTTTCCCCCGCCGACAGCCGGCTGCCCGACCACCTGCTCGCCCCGCTGGAGCAGCCCGTCCCGCAGGACTGGACGCTGGTGGAGGAGCGGGAGTTCGTTCTGGTGCTCGCCATGTTCCAGTCGCACCTGGGCGAGGATATGCTGGCGGCTCCGGACGCCTGCGCCGACGATGGGCTCATCCACCTTTTCTACGTGACAGCGGGAATCTCGCGCGCCGCGCTGCTGCGGCTCTTCCGGGCCATGCAGAGCGGGACGCACCTGGACTGCAGCTGTGCACACCTGGTGTACCGACGCGCACGAGCGCTGAGGCTGGAGCCGCTGAGTGCCTCCGGTGTGATGACGGTGGACGGGGAGTGCGTGGAGTACGGGCCCGTGCAGGCGCAGGTGCACAGAGGAGCGGCCCGCCTCATCTCCGCGTGAACCGTTTAAGGGCCAGATTTACTAAATAGGGCAAATTAGCATTAGAGCACAATTCCATAAAAGCGCTGATGGGAGGGGAAAACTCGGCGAGTGATTTACTAACAATGCGCACAGTAAAGAACACAGACACAGTCAGATAATTTCCATAATGACCAGCACAATCTACCAAGAGCAACGCAAATTGAACCCATGATCTTGGCGTTGCTAGCGCCATGCTCTACCATTTGAGCTACAGGAAAGCCCATGCCCATTACAGGAAAGTTTTCTTGCATGCCGCTTTAAATGAGCTGTGCTCGCCCCACCCCTCTCTTCCGAGCCGCTCTCTGAGAGACGGTAAACTTTAGCATTCATCGTGAAACTTGCTAACTAGCACGTTGTTAGGAAAGGCAATTTGCAAAGATTCATTAAAAAACCTTATACTCACTTCTTCTGGAGGTGAGGCTGGATCACGAATGATTCGCGCGAACATAAACGCATTTAGGTAGATCGGGGGAGCATTCCCTTCACAAACAAACATAATCCTCTGAGTCTTCAGCAGCTCAGATGTCAGGAGTAAGTGACGACTGCTATTTTCATTATTACATCCAACAAAACATTCTTGTCAATGCCATTCGTGTCTACATCTGCTCTACATGGTGAAACAATGGCGGACTGATGACAGATCACTCAGGGCGGGTCTAATGTACATCACCAGTCCAGTCTGTGCTGAAACGCTAGTGTCAATCAACTGTCGTGGGAGGAGCTGGGTCTGTGTGACATCACACAGCCAAGAAGCTAAGAACGGCTTGATTTGTGAAAGGGGTAATGATTTTAATAGATAAAAAAAAAACACCGGGTGGATTTTATCATTATAGGGTGGTCGTGTACACACACTGCCAACACACATTTATGTTCAAAAGTTCGCATCCGATAACCCCTTTAAGACATGCTTTTTTGGGCGTTAAATAATGGCGCAAATACCAGTAATTTGACGAGGGCAAATGTTAGTAGCTAAATCGAGTTTTTTTTAATACTCTCCTCCCATATATTTTGTGTCTGAAAGGGAAAATCCTGGTGTATAAGGTCTATAAGGTCAGGTGCTAAAATAACTGTGTCCGCACCTTTTCAGTGCTAATTCTTCACTGCGCGTCTTTAGTAAATCCTGACAGTACTATTTTAACGCCAAAAGATGGTTTGCGCTGACATAAACTGTTAGGAAATCTGGCCCTTAAACGGGAAATCCTTTACCTGAAGCAACACGGAACTGCACAATCCTGACTGGCTGCCGTTAAACTTGAATTTAATGTTCGTTTGTTTGTTTTATTGAGGAATTGTAACTGTGAGTGAATCTCACGAAACCAGGTGTCCGGGTCATAGCCTATTTCACCCCAAAATCAGAAGACAAAACAGGAAATTATATACTTTGTGGTTACAAGATTGACTGTTTTTACATTGACATTGTTTCCCTGACATAAATTTGCATAATTTAAATACAAACATTAAAAAAATTACATTTATGTTTAAAAAAATATTTATTTTCTTAGATTTTTGGGATGAAATATGAACTTGAGCTGGTTGAGAGTCATCATTTCTGATACTTGTGCATCTGAAAACATGACTAGGTCGCATTTCACCCCAAAAATGTTTTGCTTTAAGAAAATGTAATGCTTTTACACGTTTACATTAATTTTCCTGACAGTTACACATATTAAACTAAACTGTAATTTTTATTGAAAAATAGCACAATGAAAATATCCATGTAATCTACAAAATAAGCTTGATTTTCTTTAAGCAAACAAATAAATTAATAAATAAAATACATATTTATTATCTTTGCCTTTTGAGGTGAAATATGAGCTGAGCAGGTTGCTATTCATTTTAGGGTCACTCTTCACTCCAAAAATCAAAAGAAAGAAAAAAATAAATTTATAAAATTTACAGGTATTTTTATATTGACTGTTTTTACTTTATGCAAAACATAATTTTGAATCGATTTTCTGTGGGTGAAATATGAACTGAATAAGTTGAGATTCATCATCTCTGATGCTTGTGCATCTATAAACATGTCCAGGTCACATTTCATCCCAAACAACAGAAGAAATTACATTTTGCATTAAGAAAATGCACTGTTTTTACATTGTGACATTATTTTCATTACAGTCAAACATATTAAATCCGAAATAATAATTGAAAACATTCCCAATGCAGAGCTTCTTCATTTAATACAGAAGCTTTGTTTTCTTTATGCAAAACGCAGTTCCTTATTTCTTTGCTTGGATTTTTGGAGTGAAATATGAGATCTGTCATGTCTGAGGTTTGGTGAGTTTCATGGTCTCTGATGCTGGAGTTATTGCTGCTGCGATGCACCGATCTTGATTTTCAGAAGTGCCAATGTTGAAAATACATATAGAGTTGTTCATCTTTATTTTTCTATGATATAAATCAGGTTATGTTTATGTTTATTATTATTTAAGAGCAGTTTGACTGTGTGTGTTTGTGATGAAGCCTCACCAGCCGCCTGCACCAATATATCTCAATATCATCTCCATCAGAGTCTGAAGGTTTTATGATGCCTGCCGTAGATGAGCCATTATTTAAAATATAAATACTAAAATGAAAAACTGAAATATTTTCCTTCTAGCCATGAAACTGTTTTGCTGTTATTAGCTGTTTCTCTATGTACCAAACATGCTGCCTTCAGATCCTCCTGGGAAATTACAGTTTTTCCTCAACAGCATCCATAACTGCTAAATACGCTGTATTGTTGATATTGTAACATGCCTGAAAACTTGTTTTTCATGAATGTCACAGAAAAAAAAAAAAAAAAAAAAATGTTTCTTAGTTAAACTATAAAAAAAAAAAAAAAAAGGTGTTAAAAGACACAAACGCTGATTTGCTTCTGGGGTCAGACTATCATTCTCACATTACAATTTTAACTTGATAATTAACAAAACAACATGAAAATGGACAGATGTTCATAAAGAGCTAAAGTTGTTAATTACTCATTGACAGTTCACTTATAGATGCATCAACTTGGTTCATATACATAGCATGACCATCTTAAAATCAAACTAATCTGTAAATTTCCCAAACAAGATGAAATGTTTAGAGACTAAAACCATCACAGAATTCATCAAATCCATTGTGAACTAAAATGTTTTTTTTTAAATTGTGAGTTTAATATCATTTTAGTCTGGCACTGAGGTTCTGGGTTTTAAAACAACCAATATTCAGGTTCAAATATTTGCATTAATGATATTAAATAATAGCACAATATCTTAGATGTAATATAGCTCAAAGCTCAAAATGTCAGTATGGGTTTTTCAGTGACCAGTTCTTTTACATTTGCATTGTGTTCCTGTTGAACATTTTGCTACAGGCTTGTTCAGACCAGCCAAATGCGGACCAATGGACAGATTCAGGCTAACCGTGACTGAAAAGTTTAAAGCCATATAAATGATCAAACATCCATAGGACATGTTGTGTTGATTTGTGTATAAGTGACACTCTCTAGAGTTTGTAAAGTGAACCTAGTTCAGAACAGTGTGACTTACTGAATCAGAGTTGAAATGATGTAAACACTTCATATTTGTTTTTGATGGTGAAGGAATATTTGTTTGCACAATGATTTTGAGACATTTGATTTTTGCACAATACTGTATGTGACCAGAGGGGAACAATCAGAATAAAAGTGCTTTGATTTATTTGCAAATTAAAAAGGTGCATATGATTGCAACTGTACTGTGATATTTAAATAGCATTCTCTATACTTGAGATAAATATAAAAATAAATAAATATGTTCTATATTTTTCCAGTTATACATTTTTATGAAAAAAGAGAAATAATAAAATTTCAGATGGTAAACGCATTTATGTGTGTACGTGTTGTTTTTGTGTGTATGATTGCATATGTGAATCAGTAAAAACACTGTAATGTATAACTAACATTATTACTTTTAGAGTGGAATGATAATGTAAGCTTCTTAGCATTTTCTTGGTTAAGAAATATTTGATGTTTAGGCCTTTATTATGAGGGAAACCTCTTATTATGGACCAAAACTCTAAAAAAATATAGAATACCTGTATAGAGGAGATTCCCAAAAAAAATTTGTTAGCCCCCGAGCTAAAATATTTACTTGAAGTTAATTTAATAATTTAATTTAATAATGTTCACAGTACTCTTATGTTTCGGAGTCATATGATATGCAAGTAAACAATTAACTAAATTTTTTTTGCAAGTGTTGTATTGTGATTTATTTTTTTATTTCAGATTTTTATGATTAATTGATTTTCATTAACACACAAATCCCCTGCAGTTCCCTCTCAAACCTCCAGGGGTTCACGGACCCCAGTTTGGGAATCCCTGCTATTAAGTGTTTTCATTCAGAGATTGACTTTACTGTAGAAATCAACTTTTCCTAGTTGGAAAATCAATACACAGACAGTCACTTTGGGTATATATGAAACAGGACCTTTTATTATATATGAAGTTATAAAAGCAATTCAGCAGCCCATTCATCAAAATAAACCAGAAAATGAGTAACTGAAAGAGCATGTTAAAAACAAAGACAGAAAATGATAAAAAAGGAAAAGTATAAGAGGCTCCAGAGATTATCTTATATATGTTTATGAAAAAAACCCAAGAATCAGAAGTCCCTTGCTATGCAGCACTTAAATCTTTCACTCTTGCGTGTTGTCTTTATCTTGTGGAGAATTTGTAGCTGGAATAGGACGGAGTGTCAACAGTATCAGTCGAGACAGCTGGCAGCAAGAGCAGCCCCGTGGTGTGGTCCTTCTTGCATCGAGCCATGGCCTCCTTATACGCAATCTTTTCCTTCTTGATGGGGTCGATGACGTTCTTCACGAAGGCGGAATCATCCTGAAGTTGCTTGGCCATGGATGCGTCGATCAGTTTTGTGTCGACGGCATTCTGCATGTTGATGCGACCTGCTCGTTTTGGGTCTACAAGTCCGCCGGTCAGCACCTGTGCCTCCATGAACCACAAGGCACTGTCGTTGGGAATCCATCCCCTGCGGGCAGCTTCTCCCACTGACATTCGCTCTTTGGACACGGGGTCTTCAAAACCAGTAAAGGCCTTCTGGGCACTGATGAGTTTGGGAAGGTGGCTCGAATCAATCAATCCACGCTCTGCCGCCTTGTGAACGGAGAGCTTGTCCTTCTTGTTCAGGTCCACAATACCTCCAGTGGCGGCCTGAGCTTCCAGAAGCCTCATCGCTGTGTCTTGATCAATCAGTTTGCGCGTTAGGGCACTTCGTACGGACATGCGACTGTCTGTGGTGACATCTAAGACACCAGAAATCGGGAAGAGCTCATCTCCACTGGTGATTACCAGTGAGTTCAAGTTGCCGTTGCTGGAGTAGGATAAGCGGCGTGTCAATGTGGAGGAGTTTGTTGGAGCGAGTGTCTGAACAGTTGTTGTTTGTGTTGTGCTTAGAGGAGGGAAGGACTTTGTTTTATTTTCTCCTGCAACCAGAAGTGCAAACTCTGAGATGGTTATTTTGCCCTCTCTGTAGCGCTGAAGGTCATACTGGGTCAGTCTGCCATTTTGCAGGGCCGTACTGATGGAGTACTGTTTTCCGCTTTTACGATCCTGCAGAAGAGTGGTCTCACCTTCAGGTCCGGTGGTTGTGATTTCCTCCCAGCTACACTCAAGCTCTTGGAGGTGGATGTACTTATTGCGATCAATCAGACCCTCAAGATAGGCGTCATAGGGTGACATGTCTTTGCCGGTCTCTGGGTCCAGAATGGTGATTTTGGTGGAGATGTTGTTATTGCTGGTGTTTGTCTCTGTATGTTGTGCAGTCTTTGCTTGTTTTTGGAGGTCCATGATAGTAATTTCCCGCCGGTTGATAAGGTCTTTTACTTCCAGGATTTCTCTCTCCAGACGCTGGATCTCGGACTCCAGCTTGATTGTATTTTGCCTGCTGACTTGGTTCCTCTCACTCAAGACTTTGGATTGATGTTGGAAAGTTATGGTGATCTCCTGCTTTTGAGACTCCAGTCTTCTCAACTCCTGGAGAAGTTCGTTTTGCTCTTTCTTGATTCTATCCATGTAAACAATCAAGGTGGTCTCTTCTTGAGAGAAATTTGTTCTGGTTGTCTGAATTCGAGTTATTTTGTTGCTGAGTCGCAGAAGTTCTTCATCTTTTAGGGCTCTAGCATTCTTCAACTGGGTGAGTTGAGCTCTAAGGTTTTCTCTCTCTGACTCAACCGCTTGGTCCTTCTCAACCCTGATAACCTCTTTGTGGATGACCCTCTCCACAGATTTCTCTTTGGTCAGGGACTCTATCCTGATGTTGAGGTTTCGAATATCTCTCTCCAGGCGGGTAAAGCTGGCACTCTCGTTTTCCAGGGTAGTACGAAGGTTCGTGATTAGTTTGTCGACTGTAGGGTCTCTCTCAACTTTCAAAACCTCCTCTATAACAATCTTTTCCTCAACAGGCGTTGGGCAAGTTTCAAGTTCATAGATTCTAGCCTTGATTTGTCTCAGCTCTGTCTCTACTAGGATCTTCTTCTGCCGATCCACAAGCTCCAGCTTCTTCTCCAGCTCCAGGACTAGAGATCTCATCTGCTGCACTTCCAGTTCAAGCTGCCTACGGCCCTTGATGGTCTCTTCCAAAGTCTTGACTAACCTCTCGTGGGCCAGAATCTGACTGGGATCTGTCTGGAGGCGCACAATTTCTTGGACCACAACCCTTTCCTCTGGTTTCTGTCTCTCCAGCACAATATACTTGTTTTGAAGGTCAAACACATTCTCCTCCACTGTTCGACGACGCTGAACTTCCTCACGTACTTCCCTCCTGAGCCGTTCTGCTTCCATCTCCAGAAGAGGGTCATTTTCATACCTTATCAATTCTTTGGTCATCACTTTGGTCTCCACTTTCGATCTTTCGGCCTTCCACTCATCTCTGTCCTTGCGTAGACGAATCACCCTATTCATAGTGGAGTCGTAGTTGGTTCTCAAAATGGTGAGCTGCTCATTCAACCTCTTAATTTCTTTGACAATTTCAGGACTCCTCTCTTCTTTCACCACCTCTCGAGTCACCTCCTTCAGCTCAACCTTGGGCTTCTCGGCGCGCAGAGTCTTTAGATCCACCATGATCACGTTGATCTCATTCTCGATGCTAGTACGCTGTTTGCTTATTTCAAGAAGCTTGTTTCTCAGCCGTCTCAGTTCCACTTCTGTCTCAGGGTCAATTCTATAGATCTCATGGACGATCTCATTAAACTCTGTCTTTTGTTTGATGGTCTCAACTTGGCTGTAGCGGAGCTGAAGGCTGGAAAACTCTTTGATCAAAACATTGTATTCTCGGATCAGCTCTTCCAGGTGTACACGGAGAGTCTTGGACTCTTGTAGGAGATCGGCATCCTGTTCAACCCTTTTCACCTCTTTGATGACCGTTTTAGGTTGTATAGTTGGAATAATCCTCTCCAGATTATTGATCTGACTCCTAATCTGGAATATTTGATCATTCAGGTTCTGGCTTCTGATACCCTCATCCGAGATCTCATTCTTCAAGGTAATCACGGCTTTCAGCATTTCAGGGTCTTTTTCCAGCTTCACAACCTCTTTCAGGACCACTTTCTCTTTTATTACTGGCCTCTTGGTCTCCAAGACAGTGACTTCCGTTCTCATCTGTACCGTTTCACTCTCGTGCACTCGAATTTCCTCCTTTAGTTTGAGAATGAGCTCCCTGATCCTCGCAGCTTCAACATCCAATTTGGGATCACGCTCAATTTCTGTAAACACCTTTGTCACCAGCTTGGGCTTCACGTTGATAATCTCTCGTTCATGACTGACAATTTTTTTGTTGACAATCTCAATTTCTGTGTGAAATTGGGATCGTTTATGGAACTCTTCGGTTATCCTCCTCTTCAGTGCTTCCAAGTCGGCCTCCAGCTTCGGATCACGGTAGTAATGTACCGTTTCCTTTTCTTCCACTCGCTCCACACCTCTCCGACTCTTCAGGGACACCATCCGTTTCCTGTAGGTGGCTAAATCATTCTCGGCATGACTGCGGCGAGATATTTCCTCAGCCAGCTCTCGCTTCAAGCCGTCAACTTCGTCCATGTCTCTCTGCTGACTTTGCACCTGAAGTTGCTGCTTCACCACGACATGGCTCACAATTTCATCATTCTATTCATGGAATACAAATAAAGATATGTTTAGTTTAAGTTAAGAAGTTCATGGTAGCTGTACACCCTTCAACAGCATTTGGCATTAACTTGTTATTTATTCTAATGATTGTTGCAGCTTTGAAAGTCAGTACCTTGTTGACGAGGTCCTTGGCCAAGATCACTTGATTCAGTAGTTCATTATTCTGTGCTGATACTTCAGAGTAAAGGTTCACAACATCCCTTTCCTAAAAAGTAGCCAATTGTACAGATATTTGGAAAAGTACATAAACAATAAGTCATTATTATGGTCTTATGGCAAATCAACCTACCTTCCTCTGCACAGCTTCAGCCAGGGTGATGCAATCAATACTATTTGTGTTTATTTCTGGTTTTCCCAATGCACTGCGGTATTTGTTCGAATTCAGCTCATACTCCTGAAGACACAGAAGCAACAGACCATTTGCATTCATGCTAGCACTGACATGTGAAATGTGCAAATGTTCAAGATGGCCATCGTACGTTAAGAACACCCTGCAGTTCACGAGAAAGTTTCACCACACGGTTGACATCATCCTGCTTTCTCTTGATGTCTTCAACTGCTCTCTGCAACCAAAAACAAATTTACATCCAATGTAAGTTCAACATATCTGAGATATTTAAATGTGATGCATGTAATTTCCACGCAACTAGTGGCACTAAACAGAATAGCAAAAAACAAACCGTCAATATCCTAATAGCTTATAATTGTTTTCACATCAAAAATATTTAAAATAATATTATTAATAATAATAAAAAAGAATCAAAATCAACCATTTTAAAACTCTGCCAATAAAACTTAATACTGACCATTTGAGAGTTTTGCTTGGCATAGATTTGTGACACACTTTCACCAGGCCGAACTTCATTATTGGGCATATTGATGAGGAAAACAGTGAGCGAATGGTTGGCACTGTTAAATTCCTGATTTTTACTGACAGCATCTTGCAACAGAGTGGCCCTGTAAAATATAAAGTTTGTGGTAGAGTTCAAAAGTCTGTAGCATTGTAAAAAAGCAGACTTGCCTCAGTAAACAAAAAAAAGATGTCAGCATAAGCAAGAAAAGGCCTCTTTATGAAACTTCACCTTTGCTGCAGCTGGCTGTTGATGTTAGAGTAGCGATTCCTCAAGCGCCTGACCTCAGTCTCTTGATGGCGTATATCAGGGCAATACTCCTGGAAGCTCTTCTGCAGGGAGCTGCATGCCTGCTCTGTGACTTCCAGCTCACGATTCAACTGCTGGAAGTCATCTTTCTTGGATGCAACCTCTTTACTCATGGCCTAAAGAGAAAACAATTACAGATATACAGAAACATCATTACATTGTTTGAATGGGAAGTTGTACCATATTAAAACCATTCCTGCTTTTATTTCAACATTAAGGCCCTGTTTACAATAGTGCATTTTCTTTTTAAAACAGCATTTTAAAATGAAAATGATCCTCGTCTACACTGGCGTTTTCACTCCAGAAACGATCTACGTCCACACTATCAACCGAAAACACATCACATGACCATTCATGCAGGTACAACGATGAGCATGATGTTATTGTTTACACGGTCATCAAGGATACACAGAGCGAATGTGGGCAGCCATGCCATCGTTTTCAAAAGTCTCGGTTTTGGTCCGTTTAAGGCGCGGTCACACTAGATTTTGAGCATGCGAAATCATTTCGCATGTTGCAACGGTCATGATATGACGTCACATGTTAAATTCAACACAAAACATACAATCTACTCCACTTTCCTGCAGCGCTACAGTTTTAAATTTGTTCTCTTAATTCAGATACGAGGTCATGCTGTGACGTATAGATCTGCCGTTGGTCACACGGTATCACGTGATGCGAATTCGCAGGCCAGAGTTCACCAAGTTTGAACTTTGGAACGCAGCGAAATGCGAAATATCTTCGCACGGGCTTGCGTTTCCGGGCTGACGCATTCGCATGAATATGAATGGAAGTCAATGGAACGAAAAGTGCAGTGTGACCGCCCCTTTACACTGAAATGCAACCCCAGAGTTTTTTTTAACTAAAATGGGGTCTGCAGCGTTTTTGAAAGTTTCCATTTTCGAGGGTAGAAAACGCCAGAGTAGCGTAAATGAAAGGCGTTACCCTAGCAAAAGTTATGCATTTTAAAATGAAAACGCACCAGTGTAAACATAGCCTAAATCTAAGATATTTAGTTAATAATGACTCAGTGGTGTCGTCTACGTGATACGCAGTTATACGGCGTATACCCACTAGCAAAGATCAAGGATTTCCATATACCCACTTAAAAAAGCGCGAGGATACGTAGCAACATCTTTGTGACAGATCTTTCACACGTTCATTCATAAATTCACCCCGTCTGTGTTGCGATCGAAGCACTTTTTTGAAAATCCCGCTGTGTTTCTGTTGATGACCAGTGCTATCGCGCAACTCTTTCATTTCATCTGACTGGCTGAGGCCATCCTAAAAATGTGCCACTGCTGCTGTGGCCACGAAAGCTTATCATTTGCACACGTTTTTATGCCTTGCCCCTTTAAACATTCAAAAGAGTTTATAAGCATTCAAACACAGGACGCGGAAAATCTCAAAAGAGAACTCGCGCACCGTGTTCGGTGCGCACATACAGAGCAAACATAAACTTAAGTGAACAGTTGAGAAAAAAATCGGATGTGTATTATATTGGATGTATTGTCTCTTAAAGTGATCGCGCCTAATTTACTAGCTGCTGTTGGTGTCCTTAATGTTAATCCAAGAAATTAAATCAGAGAAAATCATTTACAGCTCTTTACTGAACTACTTTGTAGTTTAACAAGAATTAATTTATATTTAATTTATACTGTGAAGACTATGCAATGCTATTTTATATTTGATTATATTCAGCTTCTGTACCTGGACACCTACAAACTTGAAAAATGTAAACATTGTGTAAATAGCACAAATAAATATATAGAACAAACATATATTAAGCTATTTCAAACAGCCCACAGGTACAACCTGCACCGACCGGGGCCCCGCAAACCCCAGCTACGGCCCGGGGAGCAGTAACAGATCAGTCAACTGTCCCAAGCATCTTTCACGCATGCAGTCAACATTATGTTGAGTTTCTCAGACCAACATAACTAGCTAATAACTTCAGTAACATTAGTGTGCGGATCAATGAATGCAGGAGAAGGGGAGAGATAACACAGATACGTATGTGTGTGTCTGTGTACAGCAGTTAAACTGAATACAATGTTTATATCTCCTTGTTTCAGATGATGAGTGAGATGAGAACTCCTGGCCAGCTTTGTGGACTGAAGGTCAGGCTAGTGAATTTAAAAACAGTCACTCTTAAATGAGCATTGAAAATTGCCAGCTGATAAAACCTGTGCTCCAGGGACCATATTCATGAAAAATGTAGCTCTTAACTGGCTGAGTTAGATGATTAACACAGTAGAAAATCAGTCCAGTCTCCCCAGCTGTAAATGTCATTGGCTCTCTTGTGTTGCTTATAATAAATTTACATGTTGATATCACATAAGCAGTCTTTCAGAATGCTGTCAGTTACATATAGATGCATACTGTACACATTAGTGTAGTGCTTATGGGGTGTCGCTTTGGGACGGGCGAGGGAGGGAACAATCACAGTATGCTCACTACAAAAAACTAGACTATACCACTGTAATGACTGGTAAATTGGTGTGTTTCTTTCATAAGGCTACTGTTCCCTACTGTTCAAAATGTATTTTTTTTGTTTTTTTTAAGAAGTCTCTTCTGCTCACCAAGGCTGCATTTATTTGTTTAAAACGCAGTAAAAACTGTATTATTGTGAAATATTACTACAATTTAAATATGTGAATATGCTTTAAAATGTAATTGATTGCTGTGATCAAAGCTGAATTTTCAGAATCATTACTCTAGTCTTCAGTGTCAGATGATCCTTCAGATATCATTCTAATATGCTGAAGAAATTCATATATATTTAAGAACGTAAATGATGTCAGAATTTCTTTATGTCTGTTATTGGCTGAAATATCCCTTTGATATTATAGATAAAGACTCATATTTGTGTTTGTATAATGAGTGTCTACCTGCAGCTGTTTGGAGTGGTTGCGGATGGAGTTGGGCTCATCTAAGATGCCAGTGTCTGCAGCCAACTGATCCTCGAACGCCGTCAGCATGTTGTCCACCTTCTTGAGCTGTTTCTCCAGGAACATGGAAGAGTTGGCCCTGTGGAAATAATCCCATGTTTTTAACCATAGTATGACCCCAAAACCCATAGTGATACCACAGTACTTTATGTAGCCTTGCTTGTATGATTTACCACAGGCATGTTTTCTTACTTCTTGTTGTAGAGATCAGAGAGGGTGGTGATGTCGTCAATCTTGTTGCTGACTTTGCTCAGTTTCAGAGGCAGCGAGGACGTGGTGGGCCCCAGGGGTTTCTGGGATATCAGGGGCTCCATTTCCCTTTGAGCAGATGCTTTCTCAGCCTCCAGTTTCTTCAGAATCATGACAAAACTCTGGAGAGATCAAACCAAAGTGGAAGTAACTCAGTGTTTTATACTAACTATATCATCTAGCATTTGTTTCTTCTTTGACCAATTAAATAATCACATTAAGACTCAAAACTCTTTTGGTTTTGTTTCCCACTCTTACATCCTGGTCTTTGATTCTGGCGGTCAGATCTCCGATAGGTGCAGTGCGATCTAATGGAGACCTCATTCGGTTCTGGATGTCCTTCTCTAACTTCAGCAGGTCTGAAGAGATCTGTTCCAGTCGACCATCAATGAGGCCGGCCTTCGCGCTGTCGGGAACGGTGGCCACAGCGACTGCCGGGAGAAATAACATAATTTACGACTCAAATTTAATATGATACCTCCACCTCAGGCCATACAAGATGCAGATGAGTTTTTTTTTCTTCATCAGATTTGAAGAAATGCAGCATTACATCACTTGCTCACCAGTGAACAAGATCCTCTGCAGTGAATGGGTGCCGTCAGAATGAGAGTCCAAACAGCTGATAAAAAACATCACAACAATCCACACCACTCCAGTCCATTACTTAATGTCTTGTGAAAATCTGCATGTTTGAGAGTAAAAAATCCATCATTAAGGAGTTTTTAACTTCAAACTGTCGATTCCTGCTAAAATACGAGTCCATAATCCATAATAATGCTTCTTCCATTGATAAAGGTCATCCCCTGTTATCTCTCACATCAAAATACACCCACATATTTTGAACAGTTTTGGCTTGTAAACGGTGCTTGATCTGCACATATTTCTCAGACCTGATCCAGACCAGACGACTTTTTCAGCAGAGAAACCAAAATTATGGATAGAGTACTCGTATTTTAGCCAAAAGCAACAGTTTGAAGTTAAAAACATCTCATTTACGGATTTATTTCTTACAAACACGCAGCTTTTCTCTTCACAAGACATTAACTGATGGACTGGAGTGGTGTGGATTACTTGTGTATTATTGTGATGTTTTTATCAGCTGTTTGGACTCTCATTCTGACGGCACCCATTCACTGCAGAGGATCCATTGATGAACAATTGTTGTTTAAAGTTGAAGTCCTAAAATAACTGAAACTAAATAAATGTAAATTAAAACTTAAAAAAAAAAAAAATTATAAAAATATGTAGTCATATAAAAAAGACAAAAAACAAACTTACTAAAACGGGAACTGAAATTATACATCTAAAAAAGAACATTCATATAAAAAAAACAGTAAATACAAAAAAAAAAATATATATATATAATAGTATATCAGACCTTGTTTTACGAACTGCATGACTTCCACATACGGTGTCTTGGCCTGGGCTTGTAGAGCTGACCTCGTCCTCTTCAGATCGGAGAAATCCCTGCTCAGACTGGATACAAGACAAAAAACACAGGAATGTTAAAACAGGAAGCAGCTGGGAGAACTACACCTGCACTTCCTGTGTCTCAGGAGCTTTCTTACCTGTCCACCTTGTTGATGGCGGCTGAATCAGGCGGAGGGATGAGGAAACACACTCCTGGGATGAGCTTGGTCTCTCCGGTGCTGGATTTCACCTCCCAGATCTGCTCTGTGGGATCAGAGACCAGCGTGACCTTGTCACCTCTTTTCACAGAGTCCTGCAGCAGAGAAACATTTAACACGCTTCATCCTCCACTGATGGCCTTTCTAAATCTTTTGCAATATCATAAATGTCTTTACCATCACTTTTGATCAATTTAATGCGTGCTTGCTGAATAACCCCCGGTTTCACAGACAAGGCTTAAACCTAGTCCCAGACTAAAATGTAAATCTGAGCTGTTTAAACTGAAAGAAACTTGCACTTAAATATAGCGATCTTAATCTTAAAATATATCAGTGCCTTTGTTTTGTCTAAAGATGGACACCAGTAATGTTTATTGTCTAATGCACATTTATAAAAATTACTTAAATGTCCTAATTGAACTATGGCCTAATCCTGGGTTAGTCTAAGCCCTGTCTGTAAAACCAGGTCTAAAAGTATCAATTTCAGTCAGAAAAGGACGTTACCTTCTCAGTGCTCCAGTCACACAGGGCAATGGTGCTTATGGGATTGTTTAAGGTGCTCCGGCGCAGATGTAGAGGAGCGATGTTGGTGCAAAGCTCTCTCAGATCCACCAGACGCTGCTCGTTCCTCATGACGGACCTCTCCTCGCCCTGCACACAAACACACACTTATTAATTATACTGGGTTATTAATATATTGCAGTGTGTGTGTGTGTGTGTGTGTGTGTGCCTGACCTCCAGCGTCAGCAGGATCTCAGGGTTGCTCATGTTGTTCAGCGCTGACGGTTCGGTCGTGGATTTGATTCTCTTCAGTGACTCAGAGAACGTCTCCAAATCCAGCTGATACTGAGATTAAAACACACAGTAAACGTTTCAGTAAACACTCGTCTGAATATCCTGCTTCTCATGTCGCGTGTGTGTGTGTGTGTGTGTGTGTTTGCATACTTTCTTGTATGCCTCCACGTTGTCCAGGTGTGTGTCCTGACACAGACACAGATTCAGGAATCGCTGCCACTCTCTCGACACGTCTGCGCTGTGTGACTGAAACACACGTGAAATTACCTTCATTCAGTGAATCAATGACAGCACGACTCACTCAGAGCCACTCAGGGGTTGAATGAATCAACAAACAAGTGAATAACAAATAAATGAACAAATTCATGAACATAATTAATAATGAATAAATATGTTTAAGTAATTGAATGAAAAACTGTCAAGCAAATGATTGAATGTTTAAATAAATAAGTGAATGAATGAATGAGCATAAATAGTCAAACAAACAAATGATTGAACAATGAATGTTAATTCGTTGAGGGAATAAATTAAACAAATGACTGAACAAATGATTGAATAAATAAATGAACTAATGATTGAACAGAAAAAGTTAATTAAATAAACGAGGCAAGTAGTGAACAAAAAGAAAATGAACAAATTAATGAATGAACAAACAAATGAATACATGTGTTAGTGATTGAATTAATGAAAAAAATGAACAAACTAAATGACAAAATTAATTAACGAATGATTAAATAAATGAACTGACAAATGCATGAACAATTGTTTAAATAAATAAACGAGTGAATCAATGAGCAAAAACTAAAAAACTAACAAATAAATTAACAATACAATTAACAATACATTTAAGGTGTTAGTGAGGGAATTAATAAATGAATGAACTAAAAATATGGATGAACAAGCAAATAAATTAGTAAAAAAAATTATAATTAATAATAAGTGAATAAGTAATACATTTAAAAAACAATAAATTATTGAATGAATGAACATGTTAGTAAGTTAACAAATAAATAACAAATGAATAACAAAACATCTGACTGACTGAACGAACGAACGAACGAATGAACGAACGAATGAATGAATGAATGAACGACTGAACGAATGAATGAATGAATGAATGAATGAATGAATGAATGAACGACTGAATGAATGAATGAATGAATGAACGACTGAACGAATGAACGAATGAATGAATGAATGAATGAATGAACGACTGAACGAACGAATGAATGAATGAATGAATGCATGAATGAATGAATGAATGAATGAATGAACACCTTAACAGCGGATGACCCGGGGTGTTTGTCCTCAATGAGCACACTGGCGTCCTCCTGTAGTTTGCTCACTTCCCTCTCGTGTGACAGCAGACTGTTGTTCTTAAACCTCTGAAACACATGCATGAAAGTCATTCATATGAAGACTGAAGTAAAAAAAATATCAAGAAGATATTTTGAAGAATGTTGGTAACTGAATAGCTGACGGTAGCCATTGACTTCCATAGTATGGAACAAGAAAATACTATTGAAGCCAATGGGGACCAGAAACTGTTTGATTACCCACATTTTTCAAAATATGTTCAACAGAAGAATGAAACTTTTTTGAAGAAGAACGGTTTGAAACAACTTGAGTGTAAGTAAATGATGACAGAATCGTGATTTTTGGGTGAACTGTCGCTTTAAATGCTGAGTTTTTACTGGTGCTCACCTCGTAGTCCATGCGCACCCCGGCGCTGTCGATCATGCACTCGCTCCAGTCTCTGCTCATGATCTTGTGCTGCTGTTCCCTCAGATAGAGCAGCTCTTTACTGCAGCTGTGCATGAACTCATAGAGAGACGCCAGATGCTGCCGGCGCTGCTCACTCGCCTCCTACACAACACACACACACACACTCACTGCAGCGGCACTTTACATGGCTTTATAAATGCATTTCAGAAAGATTTCAGAAGTCTTACCAGTAGATCTGCACACTGCTTCTGTAGAGCAGATGAGTTATCCTGTTAGGAAAGAAAAATGTCAAAGTTGAAGTCCACTGTATATTAGTAAACAATAATAAAACTATAAAATAACACTGTAATATAACTATAAGAGTGTTATTAAGTTATAGGTTGATAAAGTTGCATAAAATGGTACTTGACAAAAATCCTAGGCAATAATGCAATTTACATTAAGGTTTCATATAATTTAACTACATTAGTTAACAAAACTACTAGCAATAAACCACACTTCTACAGCACTTACTAATAGATAAATCATTCCATCATTTACTAATTAATGACTTACTATATAATTTACTAATACAGTTTTATATAATATGTTATCGTTAGTTAATGTGCTGTGAACTAACATGAACAAACAATCAATAATTGTATTTTTATTGACTAACATTACCAAAGGATAATAAATGCTTTAAAAATATATATTGTTCAGTGTTAGTTCATTTTGGCTGATGCATTAACTAATGTTAACAAATGAAACATTGTTATAAAGTGTGACTGAAATATATAAAACAAACGTAAAAACAATGTTGGCAATAGAATCCTGTTATATTATAAAATTATTCTACAAGCAAACAATGGAAAGAAAAAAATAATAAAAATTAATTAAATGAGTGTCATGCTGAAGGCATTTGGTTCTCATCCTGTGAAATCACTCAAATTAATCTGATTTGCACAGAGCTAGTAAAATGCATGTGTGTGTTTGTTCTCTCTGTGTGTATGTGCGTGTGTGTGTGTTCTCTGTGTGTGTGTGTGTTTGTTCTCTGTGTGTGTGTGTGTGTGTGTGTGTTTGTTCTCTCTGTGTGTATGTGTGTGTGTGTGTGTTCTCTGTGTGTGTGTGTTTGTTCTCTGTGTGTGTGTGTGTGTTTGTTCTGTGTGTGTGTGTGTGTGTGTGTTTGTTCTCTCTGTGTGTGTGTTTGTTCTCTGTGTGTGTGTGTGTGTGTGTGTGTGTGTGTTTGTTCTCTCTGTGTGTATGTGTGTGTGTGTGTGTTCTCTGTGTGTGTGTGTTTGTTCTCTCTGTGTGTGTGTGTGTTTGTTCTCTGTGTGTGTGTGTGTGTGTTTTGTTCTCTCTGTGTGTGTGTTTGTTCTCTGTGTGTGTTTGTTCTCTGTGTGTGTGTTTGTTCTCTGTGTGTGTGTGTGTGTGTTTGTTCTCTGTGTGTGTGTGTGTTTGTTCTCTGTGTGTGTGTGTGTGTGTGTGTGTTTGTTCTCTCTGTGTGTGTGTGTTCTCTCTGTGTGTGTGTGTTTGTTCTCTGTGTGTGTGTGTGTGTGTGTGTGTGTGTGTTCTCTGTGTGTGTGTGTGTGTGTGTTTGTTCTCTCTCTGTGTGTGTGTGTGTGTGTGTGTGTGTGTTCTCTGTGTGTGTGTGTGTGTTTGTTCTCCCTGTGTGTGTGTGTGTTTGTTCTCTCTCTGTGTGTGTGTGTGTGTGTGTGTGTGTTTGTTCTCTCTGTGTGTGTGTGTTTGTTCTCTGTGTGTGTGTTGTGTTCTCTGTGTGTGTGTGTGTGTTTGTTCTCTCTGTGTGTGTGTGTGTGTGTGTGTGTGTTTGTTCTCTCTGTGTGTGTGTGTGTGTGTGTGTGTGTGTGTGTGTGTGTGTGTGTGTGTGTGTGTGTGAGAGAGACTGACGCTGCTGCTCTCCAGGGGCGAGCGATACGCCTCCATCTGTTTATGCAGGATGTTATGAGCTGCGATCTGTTTCTCCACATCAGATAGAGTCGGACCGTAAACACCTTCCTGAATCAGCTTCTGAAACACACACACACACACACTCAAATGAAGCTTCTTCAGATGCTCTTGGGTTCAGTGCTGTCTCTTGAGCTGTTTGGAGATGAATAGAGCTCTTCAGATCTGTGTTTTGGTTTCCGGTGCTTTAAAGATGGCATCAATCCTCAAACATGAGGCAGCTGTATTATCTCTTGAACTGTAGAAAGGCCTAATTTTAGATTTGAAAAAGTGATATTACAAATATGTCTAAAATATTATTTGGAAAATAATTAGTTTCTATATTATTATTTTTTTTTCTATTGTAGAACTGTATTGTTATAGTGATTTATTTATTTATTTTACTTTTTTCAAAATCTATTTTTATTATACTTTTTATTAATATATTTTTATTAATTTCTTCATTTGTTTTAATCTAACATTCCTGTATTATTATATAATTTATTTATTTACTTATTTGATCTGATTTAATTCTGTCTTTGTTTTTGTCTTACTCTAATGTTTATTTATTTACAAGTAAATAAATGTCAAAAATATTATTTAGAAGATATATAATTTCTATTAGGTTCCACTTTTTTATAATAGTACTGTATTGTTATAGTACTGTATGTATTTATTATATTTATTGTTTTCATATTTATGTTAGTATTTCCTTTAATCAATTTCTTAATTATGTATTCATTCGTTTTTTTAATCTAATTTATGTTTTTTTTTATCTGATGTTTTTTATTTATCTCTAAATAAATATATTTAAAATAATATTTTAAAAAGTTTTTCTATTATAGTAGTTATTGTTATAGAACTGTATGTATTTGATGATTATAGTTGTATTTACTTTTGGATTTATTTTAATCATATTTTTATTTATTTATTTAAAATGATTTCTTTGTTACCAATTATTTATTATTATTATTTTTTATGTATATTAATCTTATTTTCGTCTTATTATTTTTGTATGTTTACAGTTTTTTACGCTTCTCTAAACATTGTTTTCCTCTGGGTGTTCTAGCACTCACTCGTGGTCTGCTAGTTTGTCTTGACCTGGGTTTGAAAAGCCTGCTTTAAATCACATCAGACTGGACAACCCTCGTTTGAACCTCGTTTAACTGCACTTTTCCTCTCACTTTCCTCGGTTGCTCATATTGATGTTGTGGCAGTACTGTGTGTCACCTGTTTGTCAGACAGCAGTTTGCTCCAGTCGACGCCGGGAGGCAGGTAGAGCTCATGCAGCTGGCCATAGAGGTCTCTGTAGGTGCTGCAGTATTTGGACCAGCGCTCGTGCAGGTTACTCACGCTACACACACACACATCAGAGGAAAGTGTTAGTGCTGAGCGCTCGCTCCAGTGTATGGTGTGTGTTTGTGTTTGTGGACTCACTCCAGCTCGATCTCGCTGGCCTGTGGGTGCTGCAGTTTTTTGGCTTTGCTGAGGTCCATGAAGAGGTCCTTCAGTAAGATCTCGGCCTGAGACAGGTTCTCTGCGGCCGGACCCTGCTGTTTGAGAGGAGAGCCGGCACGCTTGTTCTCCAGATCCTGATCGCACAAACAAAACAGACACACAGAGCTTCAAGACGCTGGCTTAACAGTTTAGCATGTGTGAGACAAAATATATGAAATATCATTCATGTTTTGATGTGATTAATGTCATTAATGTCTTATATTTGAAGTGATTAATGTCATCTTTATTAAATATTTTATTAAAAATAACGACTTTATTCAACAATTAGGCACAGTAACGTCTCCTCTGTGTCTCAGTCTTCTGTATCAGCCTTGACACAGGGATGCATCTTCTTTGTTGATTTACGCTCTGATTTGAACGCAAACAGCACACCCTTGTGGCCCGGCTGATACAGAAGAGTGTATGCATTTTGCATCCAGGGGATAATCTCCAAAATGGCGCTACGCTGACACAGAGGAGACGTTACAGTGCCTAATTGTTGAATAAAGTCGTTATTTTTGTTTTATTTCCGTACAAAAAGTATTCTCGTCGCTTCATAACATTATGATTGAACCACCGATGGCAGATGGAGTATCCTGGCGATGCTTTTCATACTTTTCTGGACCTTGACAGTGTAATTTACTTGGCAGTCAATGGGACAGTCACTCACAAGCCTCCCGGTTTTCATCCAAAATATCTTAAATTGTGTTCTGAAGACTAACGAAGCTTTTACAGGTTCGGAACGACATAGGGGTAAGTGACAAATGACAAAATTTTCATTTTGGGGTGAAGTATCCCTTTAACGCAAATTCTTTTTAACGGCACAAATTTTTTAAAGCGTGATTAACGCAGCGTGTATGTTCTGTTTGACCCGTGGCCGAACCCGTAGTTGGAGAAATGGAGATGCACAGTGTTGCCAACTTAGCAACATTGCAGACCCCTTTAGCGACCTTTTTCCACTTCAAAAAAGCACCCAAACCTAGTTTCTGAGAATCACCGGTACTGCCGCGCGAGCGCGAGGTCTTGCTCTCCCAGGTCTTGCTCTCTTGCTCTCCCACACACCTCTCTCTCTCTCTGTGTGTGCGTCTGCTCTGTTCAGCGCACGCACATCTCTCTCTCTCTCTGTGTGCGTCTGCTCTGTTCAGCGCGCGCACACCTCTCTCTCTGCTCAGTTTCTCTTCAGCGATTGGCAGAGGAGCAGCGCTTTAATTCAGTTAAACACAGATATTATGTTGCTTCTCTAATTTTACATGCAAGTATAGCTGAAATCACTGCACAGCTATTGTCTTTATCTTATGTGTATTTGTTTTCATCAGACGACGGCTCGATTATCATGATTTTTTGTGCAGATTAACATCTTGGAAAGGAGAGCTGGTTATGTAGTCTTAATGGGTCGCGTTTCAGTCACTATTTCATATTCATTCCGTTGTCTGACAACAGAAACAGTAAAATATATCAATCAAAACAGTTTTATTGAGAATATAGCTTCATCAAAATACAGTATGTGGGCACAGAGAGGCAAACAAATGTAATAAGAAATAAGAAATGTACATTTTGCATTTTAAGAAGAAGAGCTGCCCTGTGTGCAAAAATATAAACAGGTTTGTGTAAATTGCTCAGTGCAAAGACAGAGAAGTAATGGGAACCTGGTATTTCTATGTTCTTTTTCATGTGTCTAATAGACATGAACAAGTTCTTTGAAAAACATCTATGACCTATGAAACATGCTCTTCATGCTTTATGTTGACTATGGTTTCAATAATAGGAAACACACATTTGCATAAAGCATCCATATTTGTCCATGCCCATGTTGATTAGAGTATTAAAAATGTGAAAAGTATTAATTTAAGGTACATTTAGAACAAATAAAAATGTGTGATTAATCGCGAGTTAACTCATGACAATCATGCGATTAATCGCAATAAAAAATGTAATCGATTGACAGCCCTTATATATATATATATATATGTATGTATGTATGTATATGTATATGAGTGAGTGTGTATGAGTTTCTTGCCTCCAGCATCAGTTTATCAGCCAGCAGGACGTTCTTTTCCACCTGGTCGGCGTTTTGCTGTAGGCGTTTGTTCACAGCCAGCATGTCATTGGCCTGCGACCTGAACGGATGAAAACAAGAGAGAGACGTTCAGCATCACCGCAGCACTATAAACATCCCATTCACATCTGCGCCGGGACGCTTCACCTGCATAGAAATACATAAAACATAGAAATATAGAAATACATAAAACATAGAAATACCTGCTGCAGAAACACTCACATCTAAAGCTCAAGTACGTGTTTAACAGAGTGAGAGTCACTGTCAGTCACATGATTGGTGGCTTGTCAAGCTCAACAAAAGAAATGACATTTCATCTGAGTTCAGTTTCTACTTTCTCCATCACACACATGAATCTACATCTGTCAATCACTCGCTCTGTGAGCTCATCTGTGTGTTTATTGTGCTCACATTCCTGCAGTCGTTTACGCAACCGCGTCACACCCTCCTGAGAGAGAGAGAATGAGAGAGAGAGAGAGAGAGACACTGAGAGAGAGAGAGACTGAGAGAATGAGAGAGAGAGAGAGACACTGAGAGAGAGAGAGACAGAGAGAATGAGAGTGAGAGAGACACTGAGAGAGAATGAGAGAGAGAGAGAGAGAGAGACACTGAGAGAGAGAGAATGAGAGAGAGAGGGAGTGAGAGTGAGAGAGTGATTGACAGGTGTGTGTGGGCGTGTCTGTGGAATGTTGAGGTGGAACTCTGGGAATTCCGGCTCTGTTCTTGAGGAATCTCCGCTGCTGCTGTATAAAGTCACACCCTGGATCTTTGTCTTTACACAATAAAGCATGCGGCCACCATTCCAAGTCAAAGGCTGATTCATGCCAGACATTTCTGGGAAGGAATCTGGGCGCTTTGAGTCTTTCTGCTCACCTCTGTGGCATTTAACAACACTGTGCCGTTATTACTTCACTGCACAGATACTGAGAGACAGCATGAAGTATTTGTACTAAAACTTCATTTGTCAAAATTCATGCAGTAGCAATATTCAAAATTAAGAATGAATGTATCTTTCATTAATTCAAAAGTTAAAAGGTAATTAAACATTTTGAAATATATTATATATTACATACTATAAAATTAAAGAAATTTGAGAAAATACAACATTTGACACTCTATACAACAATATACAACAATACATGTTACAAATCTTAATTAAGAAACTGCACAACACATTTCCACTTTTAAAAATTCATTTGACAAAATTCATACAATGGTTATGATCACCAGCTAAAAATTAACGAACGAATGAATGAATGTTTAATTCAAAAGTAAAAAAAAAAACTATTATATATTATACTGTAGAGACTGAGACTGTACTTTAAAAAATTAATTTGTCAAAATTCATACAATGATCATATTTACCATTTAAGAAAACAAACAAACAAACACATATACACATACAAACCAACATGCATACATGAAGTGAACAATGGTGAAAACAGATTGAGAGTGTTTTAATAATCAGAAGGTGAAGCTATAGTGACCGACCGGTGAAACTGACACGCCACAAACACCTGAACATTCAAATAAATACTTATTCTTCTGTTACGAGTCGAGCTCAAACACAGGGAGATTTTCCTCATTCAAACGCAACAATTAACCATCGATCAAGTACAACAATCACTGATGCATCAGCATGAGGAAACAAATAACTCACACTGATTAGCACACAATTAGATTCTGGGTTAAACACACACCTCCAAATACACACACACACACACACACACACACACAGAGAGAGAGAAGTCACTTTAAACAACACACCCATCTCTACACGGGTTGAACACAAGAGTGGCTTACAAACAGCAGTTACAGCCTCAGCAGGATACAAGGAAACACACACAAACACGATCAGCTGGATCCACATCAGTGTCAAATAATAGACGTGACTCACATAACACACAGAACACACTGTACAACAGCTCTCTGTTCTCCAGCCTACTAGATCTACTGCTTCAGGTTGACAGGGAAAATATGGGGCCGCACAAATGGCAATAATATATATATATATATATATATATATATATATATATATATATATATATATATATATGATAAAATATTAAAATAAAAATTAAATTAATTGTAAAATATAACTTTACAAAACATTACATTTTTCAATACTAAATTAAATTATTTAATATTAAATTACATTTTAAAATTCAACAAAATATAAAAAATATAAGATAAATAAAATAAAATGTAAAATACAACTTAAAATAAAATATATAAATAATATATAAATTATTAAAAGATGAAATATAAAATAAATATAAATATATAATTAAATAAACTTAATAAATAAATAAATTTAATAATATTAATATAATTAAAAATAAATTAATTATATGAAATAAAATGTAAAATATAACTTATAAAATAAAAATGAAAATAAAATAAAATATAAAAATGTAAATTAAAATTGTTAATATTATTATTATTATTATTAAAATAAAAAAATGAAATACAAATATACTTCCTTGACTTACACAGAATAATTTTTCTGTTTAACATTTCTGAGTATGTCTTAAGATACCAAGAGATGCCATCAGACTAAACATGAACTTGTTTTATTCAGAGGGCTAAAATTTATGTGATGGTATGTAAAATTTATATGAATAAAAAAATTATATTCCACCATTTTTAAATCACCTAATGCCTAATTAATAATGCCATAAAACCTGCATGCATGTGTAATAATTACACAAGAGGCGTGTCATCTTCTGTTCTACAGCATCTACTGTCTCTCCTGACGGGTTGTATATGACACATGAACTCCTTTACTCAGAATACACTGTAGTTTCATGTCCCATCCCACACAGCACACATGACACACCGCTAAACTGTCAACTAGTCACTCACTGTCATAACTAGTTCCCCGCACTAGCTGTCAGCTGTATGACAGAATCCTGCACTCTGATTGGCCGACGCCATCAGTCCGGGGTCAAATATTCATCTGCAGTGAGGCTTTCAGTAACACTTTATAATAAAGGCCCAACAGTTGAGAAATACATGTGTAACAGTATTTATTACACTTTGATCAGATTAGTTAATACATAAAATATAATAAAAATTATTTTATTTATCCAGATTAATCTTTATGTCCAACATCACAGAAAAAAAATATTTTACTATAAGATCCCATTAGTTGAGCAATACATTTGTAAATGTATTTATCAAATATAATTGTTCATTGTTAGTTCATGTCAGCTCAGGTACATTAAATAAATTAACAGCACCTTTTGATGCATTAATAAATATTGAAATGACCATTAACTAAGATTATTACATGCTTTTTTTTCATTGTCAGGTCATGTTAACTAATGCAATGTTAACAAATGCAATCTTATTGTCAAGTACTACCAGTTTTTCTTGTCACAAAATAAATTAATTTCAGTATTTCAGCCCCATTTGGTTAATTTTTTGTTAATTAGTCACATAATGAGCAGGATAATCAGGTACAATCATTATCAGCCAAAGACATGAATCAGCCCGTCATGCATTATTTTGCAATAACACCAGTTTCACGGTACATTATCCCTAATAAAACATCCAGCTTGCTCAATGACCCGTGTGTGTGTGTGTGTGTGTGTGTGTGTGTGTGTGTGTGTGTGTGTGAGAGAGAGAGAGATACGGCCCTGCCCTGTCATAAAGATAAATCACACACTCCACATTATCACACAAATCCAGTCAACTCACAGTTATAATGCATAACAGCAGTCTGTTTCTACTCTAAAACACCTTTAGACAGATCTGTCATTCATTCAGGTGTGTGTCTGTGATCTAATGACCCATAATGCTCTTGCTACACATATAAATATCATATGAGAGCGAACAGAAACAAGAACTGATGGAAACTCACTGTCCGGCCTTGACAGGACTGTATTCCTTCTTCTTAAACATCCCGCGTGCTGTGTCTTCGATCCGTCTCTCCGTCTGTGTCTCTGTGCTGTCGAGGTCCCGTCTGTCTTGTGTTATGGTTGTCTGTCACCTGCTGTGGCTCCGCCCATGAAACAGGTGTGTCACATTCAGGCGGTTCAGACTGGACGTACCTGTTCCTGCCCTCTGAATTCCTCCAGCAAACTCTTCCTCTTCTGCCCTCTCACCATCCTCTGAAAAACCTGATCGACTGACGCCACCGCAGACCAGCTCAACATCTCCAGAAAGAGCAGGCATGTGTCATAGAGCACATAGAAATGCTGATTTTAATGCATAAACAGGTTATTAGAATACGCATTACTGTTCAAAAGTTCTATTTTTTTTATTAATATTTTTTTCAGCAAGGATGCATTAAATTGATCAAAAGTGACAGTAAAGACATTTATAGTCTTACAAAAGATTACTATTTCTGTAAAAAAAAAAAAATGTTTTCAACATCAGAAATGTTTCTTGAGCAGCAAATCATCATTTTAGAATGATTTCTGAAGGATCATGTGACACTGAAGACTGCTGAAAGTACAGCTTTGATCACAGGAATAATTTACATTTTACAATATATTCACATAGAAAACTGTTATTTGAAATTGTAAAAACATTTCACAGTTTTTACTGTATTTTTAAACAAAAAAAAATGCAGCCTTGGTGAGCAGAAGAGACTTATTTCAAAAACACAAAAAAATTATTATTATTCCAAACATTTCAACCCTAAAACTGTTCAGTGCAATTTAATGCATTAATGCACTTTGGATAAAAGCGTCTGCCATTGCGTGAATGTAAATGTGTGGCAATGAGAATTATTGTGTCTGAAATGCTAAAAAACTGATCTTATATTAAAAATGCAGACAGTAAGTATTGTGTTTGTTTGTGTGAATTTGACTTCATACATCTACTAAAACTCACCAAAACACCAGCACATTCAATAACACTAACGAAGACATGATCGTGCAGCGTCTGAGATCTCTATATAAATATTCATCTGCTCTTACACCTGTATAACAGGTGTGTAAATGCATGAGTGTTTGGTGTGTGGTGGAGCAGGAATGCTGTCAGTCCAGTCAGATGAACATTAGAAACTCTCTCTCTCTGTTGCTGCTCATTTATCAGAACTCAAAAGACGAGGCATTTAGCCACCCACAAACGACATTCTTACAGTCTGTAATTAAGCCAATTGAGTCACAGGAAGGTAGCTCAATGCACAGTCACCTCTGACCCCTGACAGAAGAAACTTAATGTACTAGCGCCCTACAGACAGATGAAACACCTGAGGGACACATTAAAGCTAAACCTGCTCCGGCACGCATGCGGCGGCGTGTTAGTGTGCCGTTCTCAGCATTAGCGCTGATCTCTAGAGTGTGTTTAGGCCGCAGGGTATCTCAAATGAGTGTTTAGAGCCAAATTAACTATTTTGTCTGTGTAATAATGTTTTAATTACTGCAAAAAGTCTACAAATATCAAGATGCATTTACTTAATCAAGAACATTTACTAATTTACCAATCAAGAACATTTACAATGGGATTAAAAAACAAACAACAACAAAAGTTTTTCCGTTTAACTAAAGGACTAGTTCACCCAAAAATTTAAATTTGCTGAAAATGTAATCACGCTCAGACCATCTGAGTTTGTTTCTTCATCAGATTTGGTGAAATGTAGCATTACATCACTTGCTCAGCAATGGATCCTCTGCAGTGAATGGGTGCCGTCAGAATGAGAGTCCAAACAGCTGATAAAAACATCACAGTAATCCACACCACTCCAGTCCATCAGTTAATCCAAAACAAAACAAACTTTTAACTTCAAAACGTTGCTAAAACACGAGTCTATCGATAATACAATTTATAATATTGCTTCCTCCAAATGAAAAAGTTGTCTCGTCTGAATCAGGACAGAAATGTGCACATCAGTCTGGGGTCAAATATTCATGTGCAGGTTTTCAGTAACACTTTATAATAAGGGCCCAATAGTTCAGAAACACATTTGTAAAAGTATGCATTAATCTTTAAAAAAATATATATATTATTACGTAAAATAAAAAAATATTGTCTGAATCAGGAGAGAAATCTGCACAGATCAAGCACTGTTTACAATCTAAAACAGTCCAAAACAGCTCTAAAAAAATCTGTGGGTGGATTTTGATGTGAGAGACAACAGCGGATGGATGTTTTTTTACTGGAGGGAACGATATTATGGGTTATGGACTCGTATTTTAGTTGGAAGCAGTGGTTTGAAGATAGAACATCTTAATGATGGATTTGTTTCTTACAAACACGCAGCTTTTCTCTTCACAAGACATTAACTGATGGACTGGAGTGGTGTGGATTACTGTGATGATTTTATCAGCTGTTTGGACTCTCATTCTGACGGCACCCATTCACTGCAGAGGATCCATTGCTGAGCAACTGATGTAACGTTACATTTCTCCAAATCTGTTCTGATAAATGCTTTAAATGATTTAAAATATATTTGTTTTTAACATCCGCTATGAACTTCGAGAGCATCTGTACAGACTCACTGTCGAAAGCCCCTGAAAGGCTCAATGATTGTAAAAATAATCACAATATCAACAATCAGAATGAACATGTCAGTGTAACTGTACAGTAGATTGTTTACGGTTGCCAAGCAACATAGCAACTTGCCGCATCACTTTAGAATCTACTGAACATTCCAAACAGCTTGTCCAATCAGAATTTTGAACTATTATTTGAATTTGCTTTTAAATTACTTATTGGAATATAGTTTCACCGTTCACTTTTCTTTAAATGAAGACTTGCATATAATAACATGCACATCTGTAAGGTTTTGAATATGGAAGAATCCTAGACCGCATTACTAAATATTTATTCATACTCGATGCAGATTATATTTGTTTTTAATGTTGGACAACATTGAATCTGGATTCAGTCCAGTTATGCATCCACCCTACAAGCAAACACAGACGGATAACACACACACTGATTAAAATAGAGACTGAGAGAGAGAGAATGTGTAATTTGTCAGCGATTATGACCTTAAATATTAATAACGTTCTTCGCATCATTACATCACAAAAATGTGACCTGACCGACACTGACCTCAAAAACACTTCAGTCAGATAATGCAACCCGGTCTCATGGCAATTTGTACATATTTTACGAGGTGGCTAATTAGTACAAATTCGTCCGACCTCACTCGTACAAATTCGTATGATTTTGATTTTTGCGTACAATGACCTACACCTAACCCCACCCCTAAACCTACCCGTCACTGGGGTCTAGACAAATCATACAAAATCATACAAATGAGGTCATACAAATGTGTATGAATTAGCTACCTCATAAAATATGTACGAATTGATCATGAGATAGCGTTGGATAATGTGATATTACATATTGTCTTAGTTTTCAAATGTTAGATCAAATGTTTTATCTTTTTAAACCAAACTTTTTTGTCTTAAGTCACTTTTTTTTTTTTACAATCAATTACATTTCTATTTTACTTTATTTTGCTTTTATTTCTATATTATTGCCGTCAGTAGAGCTGCTTTATAGCTAAAATTGCATTTGTTTCATAACTAATGAATTGAACAATATTAACACTGATATTTTCCTGTTTCCTGTCGATCTGTTGTAAAAAGCACTATAGAAATAAATGTGAAATTCAGACATTCAGTAGGCCTATATTTTAAGTATAGTGCATATTGCACTGCACAGTAACAAACGCTATGAAAACATGTGACTGTTCACCAGCACTCAACAGAGATGCATTTCATCCTCAGATTAAATCAGCCTGTCACTTTCACGTCATACTGATTAGTTAATCCAAAAATGACAAAAATTTTACCATACAGCTAGTGAATCAGCCTGACATTTTATCTGTTTTCTAACATTCAATGTATTTTGACATAATATATTAGTCATCTATAGTTTCAGCAGGAATCTTGTTGAATGTGGTGCCAATTTTGTTCCCTTTTTTCATGAAAACAAACTAAAATCTGCTTTAAAATCAGTTTCTAGGTCACAAAATGTCCCTCCTTAATTACTAAAGGTCAATTATGACACCAGTATTTGGTAACAAGAGTTCAGCAAACGTGAGTCCCAATCACGAAGTGAATTAAACCGGTATGGAGTGTGGAATGCTTGACCGGTCTGATATGTGTGACATCTTGAGTTTATTTGCATACTAGTATCTGCAATCCTCCGTGCTTCTGCATGGAAAACACAGGCTTTGTCAAGAGCGGTGAGTGGAAATGCGGTTTATTGTGTTCAAAAGACATACTACTGAAACAGGTGTGTCTCCTTCACACCCTACACAGGAACTTAACACACATACACACCTACATACCTGCTTCCGGACCACACACACACACACATGTAAACTGTAATCATGACCAAACGCTGCTCACACGCCGACCGCTGTTGCTATAGTGACCGAACGCCAACCGAACGCCGACCGAACTCTGAAGTCGCGCAAATTTGCCACGATGCATGACAGAAAGCTGCTTGGCTCGAAAAGGACTTCTGTGTGAATAGTGCTTCAAACATCGCTATGCTTGGTCGTGAGATTTCGCTAATGTGACTGCATATTAATTTCTACAATCTGCTTACTTACTGTTATATTTAGGGGCGGGGTTATGGGCGGAGCTTCATTCTTTCATTTTTTTTTCTTTAAATCTTAAATTGTTTACGATTCGCATTGTAGCCTACAAGGTCATACAATATCGCCACCTCTTAAAGGTACTGTTCACCCAAAAATGAAAATGTGCTGTTAATTTTTTCACTCTCCCATTTAAGATGTAGATGACTTGTATTTCTTCCGTAGAACAGTAAAGAAGATTTAACTGAAACCATGAGTAGGCTATATTAATAGCACATTTTCATTTTTTGGGTGAATTATCGCTTTAATTTGTACAACTTTATTCTTACCCCCTCAGTTATGGTTATATCAAGGGGCGTGGTTAGGGGCGGAGCCTCATTCTTACTTTTTTAATCATAAGCTTTCCTACGATTTACATTGTAGGAGTTAAGACAAAATTATGGGATCAGATTCCCGCCTAAAGTATTGCAGTCACGGATAAAAAAATAACAAGCGTGAAAACAAAATTTAAAAACGCAAGTAAAAATATATTGCACAAGATTTAAAAATGAAAGCAAAGTTTTCAGAATAGCAAGCAATGGTCACGGATCGAAAAATAATAAGCATAAATAATAAAATTATTAACGTATTTTTAAAACTAATAAGCATGAATCAAAACTTTAAACACATTTAAAATCATATTGCACAAAATTGAAATATTAATGCAAAATTATCTGACTTTCGCACAAAATCATGTTTTCCTTGGTTATAGTTCTCAGTTTTTTCTGCTCTCATAAATTTTCTGCTCATATTTTTATTTTTTGTATGCTTATGCTGTTTTTCCCTTCACGCTTGTTTCCATGTTCTGCGCTTGCTTTCCCAAATGTTGCGGTTAGAGTTTCATGTAAATCAGCGCGGGCTCAAGCGTCTTCATTGGTCCACTAGTTCTAGATTGACAGCTCCTCCTCAGCCAATCAGTGGAAGAGGGGCGGTGACGTCACTCCAGTGCGCCTCATTAGCTGCCGATGCTCAGTGTTCTGTTCATAAATGTGTTTACAGTTTTGATTCATGCTTGTTATTTAAAAAAATGCGTTATACATTTTTTTATTTACGCTTGTTATTTTTTGATCCGCGACCATTGCTTGCTATTCTGAAAACTTTGCTTTCATTTTTAAATCTTGTGCAATATATTTTTACTTGCGTTTTTAAATTTTGTTTTCACGCTTGTTATTTTTTTGTCCGTGACTGCAATACTTTAGGCGGGAATCTGATCCCATACAAAATCCTCACCTCTTAAAATAGTTACATCTTTCTGTTCCATAAAATAAAAGCATGTACAGTTTTATAATACAAAAAATATATTTTTTTCAATAATGATAACATCACACGGAAACATAATAAACCGATGCCAAGTTCATACCTATTCAGGTTTTTCTCCAAATAGTATCGATGCCCTGCAGGTTCTGCACACAAACACAAAAGAACAATTTTACTGTCATTCAAGACTAAACACACAGCATTTGCATATGTATGTAATGATGAGAGATGATCTAACACACACTCATACACACACAGCACATATCTACAGGGAGAGACTCGTCCCAGATACATCAGTCCAGCTCCACCAATTTAATTATACAGAGAATGAGATTTATATTGTGTGAATAAAACACGAGTGCGGTTTAACTGTGTGAATAACTGACAGATACTGTGGTAGAACATACCAGTCCACGCTCTGATCTTCAGGTCTCTAGATGAGACTTGAGCCTCTCTTTCAATGAAAGTCTTTGAGACTTATTGATGTTGTAGTGTCCCATTTGAAACCTCTTCTGAAATTCTAAAATTGGAATTTTAAATTAAGGCAAGACGCATAATGCCGGCAAAATCACTGTTTTTCATGCACTTTTGAGATTTTTGGCTATTTTGTTTCCATAAATATGTCTTCTTTCAGACTATAGTGGAAATAAAACACCCAAAGTACACATATGTGTTTTTCTTATCTGTTTGCATCTGTAGATTTGAATAACAAAACATACTGTATCGTTAAAGGCCGTTTTCTTAAAATGAGTTTGCTCGTCCACTTCAGAAGCACTTACAGATGCCAAATTTTACAGTTTTATTCTTATCTATATTCTGAAGGTTTTTACAGAGGGGTTTATTTATATTTTTCAAACTGATTTATATAAAATTGTATTCCTTATTTTTTTTCTGGTTGTTAACTAAAACTAAAACTAATACCAGTGCTTTTAAAGATTTATAAAGTCATTTTCTGTTAACCAAAATGAAGCCAGAATAGAATAGAATAGAATAAATTTTTTTTTAGAAAGTTGATCTAACACCTAACTGAAATAAAATAAGTTATAAGTTTTAAGTTTATAAAATAAATAATATTTACTAAAATGACTAAAACGAGAAAAAAAGGCTAAATAAATATTCAAAAATTAAACAAAATTACTTAATAGAATGAAAACTGAAAATGTTAAAATAAAAGAATTCAAAACATGAATAAATACTAAAAATTATAGTAAAATAACACTTATTGACAGTATTTTTGGATTTATATATTCACAATCCCTGCTGTAAAAAATGTCAACAAATAAGAATTTTAAATATATTTATTCGATGTTCAGATTTATGTTCTGAAAATATTTGCAAATTAGTGCATATTCAATTAGTCATTTTTCATTTAGATAATTAAATATTAATTTGTATTTAGAAAACTTAGTTTTGCCTAATAGTCTAAAAACTACTTAGTTAAATTTAACTCTATTCACCTTTGTGTCTAGAGACTGTAAAATACTAAAAAAGAAGATTTATGGTATCAATTACCAACTCAGATTGGTTCATAGTTTTTGCTGTGGTAGGAAAATGAAAAGAATAGTGAAATTTCACTGGAATTTTGATATCTGTTAACATAACAACATTCTTTTAACCATTGAAAAATATTTTTAGAGAACTGCATATTTTGATCGTCTAAGTGGACGTTGATGATTATCCAGCTCTCAGCGTCTGTCATCGGAGCATCCGCCCGTAACAATGACATTTATTAGCAGCAAATAGCAGCGTCTGAAGAATACAGCGCTGCCTGATGTGTGCCGGAGGTGAAAGTGTGTAATAACATCAACAATAAAAACTTATCAGCACACAGTAAAGTGTGTGTTTCTCAGCAGAGGGTGGGCTGCCTGATGGTTTATGGCGGAGGTCTCGTCGTTTAAAGCTCAGAAACCTACATCTTGTCAGCGCACTTCACTTTTAATGTCAGCAAAGTCTGAAACACACCTTCAGCTGTGATCAGACAGGACCGATCGCTCTCGTGTTGATCAACACATATTTCTGCCAGTATTTACTCTATGGCACTGGAAATATGCTCGCCTCTCCCTTCACCTCTGCAGAATGCAAGATATGAGGCACAATCTCATCAAAACCTGTCCAGATCAACATGAACTGAAGACCTTTAACATTTTCAGGATACTCAAGGACCTTTTTAAACTCCAGATTTTCATTATTTTAAAACAAAAAAACTAGATTGTGAAGTTTTTATAATTCCTGGTAGTATTTGCTGTCCTGCCCTTGATTTTTGCTGACTTAAATAAAAATATTGCATATTGCATCAGTGAGAATAAAGGGAATCTCAAACATTTTGGATGCATTATGATAAATGTTTTCTTACATAACAGTAGGGAGAATTTTGCAAGAAAATAGTGTCACAAATGCATTAAAAAAGTAAAAAATAAATGCAAAAAATATAGCCTTGTTAAAAAGGTCTCATTTGTAAACTATATTACTTAAAATGAACTAATGATGAACAATATACATCTATAGAATCTAATAATCTTAATGTTATCTTCAAAACATTTTTTAATCAAAATTTGCATCTGTTAACAGTTAATGCATTGTGAACCAACATGAACATGAAATATTAAAAAAATATTTTCTTAAGTAACATTAATATATTATTATTATTATTAATTATTAATTAATATTAATAGTAAAAAATTACTGCTTACTGCATTAATGCATTAACTAATGTAAATAAACCAAACCTTACTTTTATTTTTATTTACTGTAATTATGACACTTATTAGCCTAAGTTTTTTTCCCCAATCAAATAAAAAATTGCATCTGTGAATGTTAGTTAATGCACTGTGAAAATCTGTATTTTTATTAATAAATGCTGTACAAATGTATTACTTAACTGACCTTATTGTAAAGTGCTTTATATGTAATGTGACGTGAGTGATGTTGGGGTGAAATTCATCAGTAAGGTGTGGATCTGTGCTGATGAGCGACACATTCATGCATGAAAGCCTCTTTTAAAAGTGTGGGTTTAAAATCCTTTCAGTCGTGCATGTTGAGAATTTCTGACCTTTAAAGTTGGCATGAAACATCAGCAGTGAACGAGTAAAGCAGCTCTCGTAGTAAATTACAAACGTAGCACAGAATGCATGCGAGGCTGAGTCTCATGAAAGCGGTCAGGAACGTGTTCGGGTCATACTGCAGTTCACCTCAAAATACAAAGAAAGAACAAGACATTACATTTAGAGAGTAATGTGAAAATAAAAGAACGGCATTATTTAAATTGTCATCATTTTTAATGCACTAATAAACTTCATTTATGCTGATTAAAAATTACTGTAAAAATGTATTAAAGAATAAGGCAACCATAAAAATATAATATAATATAATATATATATATATATATATATATATATAGTAGTCAACATTTGAAGTGGATAAATATATATATATATATAGGCTACACACACACACATATTTGATTTATATTTCTAATTTTCATTTACTTTTAATTAAATACTAAAATAAACTAAAAGCTAAAACTTTTTAGTTATAATTTAGTTATAGTTATTTTAGTTATAAATTATATAGGTTTAAAAAAATTATAAAAATGACAAAAACTAAATTGCAAAAACTTTACAATTAAAATTAAAACAAAGTTAAAAAAATAAATGAGTTCAAAATATTAATAAAATCTTACATTAATAATCATTTAAATAATATTGTGTATTGCCGTTATGGCCATTTGAGTGTAAAATGTGCTTAAATGTTACATAAAAAAAAACTTTTAATGGACAAGAAATAGCTTTCATCTTTATGTAAAATATACTTTGTTACTATTTTAGGGTGGAAAAAGACCTACTGATAACAGGCAATAAAATGAAGTAAAACCAAAACAACTAGATTTAGTCATCAAAGTTGACTGAATGAAGCTGGTTTCGAGTGAACTCCTAATTAGGTGTCTGAGTAATTATAGTTCAAGAGAAGAATCGTCATTTGCATACATACTTGCCTGTCGTTTCTCATAAAAAACATTAAAAAACAATAAACATATATCGCTTATATAATAACAGAGAAACATTTACGGCATGAGACTGCTGTACAGTGACAAATAAACATATGAACATGAGAATAATTTATTCATGAACGAGAAGAGAGTAATGCTGATTTCTATCGCCACCACTAGAGGACGACACTGATTAATAACATAATAATGTAATAAACGTGTCATTTGGATACAAGTACCACAGTGAACTAATAAACCAGGTTAAAGTGGAAAAAAGTTACTGAGAACCATCGCAAACTCTTCTGTGGTGTAGGATTGTGGGAAACATCAGCATGCACAGATGCACACCTTGTAAAAACACTGAAAATATGATTCTGTTCACCTTTGAAATAATATTTTATACGGTTTAATTCACTCAGACAGCATATAAGAGTAAATAACCTGGCACTAACGCATCTACTATAATATAAAGACAAATATTTTGAATAAATGTGTTACTGATTTCATCAGAATACATGCAGGGTTTCTGCAGGATTTAAGAAGATAAATTTAATATTTAAGACCAAGTAAAGAAAATGTAAGGAACATTATATGTCAGTGTGCTCTTATTTTCCCGTGCAATAGTCTAAAGATTCTTAACTCAAGAAACATTTAGTTAAGAAACAAAATGACGTGAAATTGTTCAAATGAAGTGAGTTCATGATTAAAAATATCTGCTAATGGGGTCAGAAAAACAACTTACTGGTTTTCATATCCCATATGACATATTTGTTCTTGTTTTAAGCATAAACTCACCTAATTTTGTCCAGCTTCTCAGAAAACAAGATTGTATGTCTTCATTTCGCATCTCAAGTCAATGTATCTTGAATTAAGGATTTGTATTGGAAAACAGAACAAAAACACAGAGGAAGATGTTCAGTTTTATTTATTTATTTTTGCAGTTTTCAGCATTTACTTGACTTTATGCTCTGATTTGAGAGCTTTATAAGATCTTAATTCCTGTAAGGCCAAACTACAACCTTTTAAGACCCACAGAAACCCACATGAGGATTTCTGAATGGAAACAGAAGCTTTTGCCCTCATAATGGTGTAGCTACCGCATCTAACAGTAGGGGTAATAATTATATAGCAAAAAAAACAAACAAACAATGAATGTAAAGCACTGTGTGGAGGACTGACAGAAGCCATGAGGAGCATCAGTGTGTGTGTGTGTGTCTCTGATCCGGTCTACAGGATTAAAGGGGTGAGAGGAGGCCGAGAGAGACAATCCTCACCTCACAGACAGACCACTGACAGTCCAGCAGCTCAGCGGCTGTGTTTGTGGAGATGGGCCTGCGCTGGCTGTGGAGGCACCGGGTGAGCGCTTTACTGCTGGTGTTAGCGCTCCTACTGCTCCTCACGCTCCTGGCCACACACTCACTGCAGAACAACAGGTGAGAGACTTTAGCTAGCAGAAAACTAAACAAATCAAATAAGTTTACTTTAGCATTGAGCAGATGCTTTTATCCAAACAACTAACAATGCATTCAAGGATTCAAACCCACGATCATCACTAGTGTGTTATGCTGGGTTCTCGGCAAGTTTATATTGTCAATTAAAACTAAAACAATAATTCTGTTCCTTGAAATAAGATAATCGTCATCTGAAATTAAATAAGATAACTTATTTTTATTTAGTGTAAATTGATATACTAAAACAAAAATAATAATAATAATAAAAACTATAGGCTATATAGACATTTAAAAAAAATCTAATACAAATAACAATAAAACAAAACTACCAAATTTCACAAAAAGAAATAAAATAAAGTCAAAATATTAATAAAAACTATAATAGTTTTATGGTACTATTTGCATTTGACAGATGCATTTATCCAAATTTATAAATTACACTTATTTTATTTTAGCTCGTTGCCAAGGCAACATTTCTCGTTTTCATTTAGTTTAACTTGGTTAAAAACTTGTTTAACTTGCTAAAACTTTAACTAAAATTAACAATAAAAAGGGAAAATATAAAAATGCATTCAAAATATGAAGAAAAACAATAATAGTATCTTAATACTACACATTTGGCGGATAAATGTATACAGTGACTTACAGCACAATGCATTTCAGTTAAATAAAACTTGAAATAAAATGTAAAAATAAAAAACCTATAAAGGTATTTTATTTCAGCTAGTTGCCAAGGCAGCATTTCTCATTTAGTTTAACTTGAGAAAACTATTATAGTACTGAAAACTATTATAATACTTGAACAACATTGAAGGTTAAAAAGGACAGTATCTAAGAGCGCTACCTTTCAAACTAGGTCTGGAACAAATTCTGTTTAATTAACTAGAATTAGGTTTGTTTGGTTGGTTTTGAAAGAGTTTTCGAGAGGTGCACATCATGTGGTTTGGTTTCTTTGGTTGAAAAACTGCTTTACGAATTGAGGTGTTCACTAGAAAACCACACTGGAAAGTTCACCAGAAAACAGGTCATTACTCACAAACATGGTTTGAAAGCAATCCGGCCTGGTTTTGTGTGAAGTGCTTATGAGGACATTTAATTTGCCTGTTTTATTATGTGCTACACTGGAGTTAATTTCTGCTGAAACAACTTACATCGCTTACATCTGTTGCATACATTTATGTGGTTCAAATCCAATGAAAAAATTAGAAAGAAAGAAAACTGGTCAGCTGATAAAGGAGAAGGCATCTAATCAGATGTTTCTCCTACAGAACCTATGATCTGAGACCTACAGCAGACAGAAGAAACCAGAGAAGAACTGCTGAGAAACACATGTCACCTCTTACTACAAACACACACCAACCGCCCAAACACACACCGACAGCCAGAGCCGAGCGGCGGAGAGTTCATCCACCCGTGGTCTTCCTGAAGACACACCGGACCGGCAGCAGCACCGTGCAGAACATCCTGTTTCGACTCGGGGAACGAGAGAGCGCCACCTTCGCCTTTCCCTCCCGCACGTACCAGTTTAACTACCCAGACAGGTAAAATGAGCACAGTGCATGATACACATCACATTTCCAACGATGTTTCAGTATCTGCATAAGTTTAATTACATGTTAGAGTATTCTGCTGTTACCTGTTCCCATTCATCTCAGAGGTGTTTTGGTGCAGAATCTTCTAGAAGTGCATGACCTGCTGCTGCTGTTTTCAGTCCCAAGTAGCTGAAAACTCTTCATTAGTGAATATTCTGGGTCAAAGATAACAGGCGGAGAAAAATATGAGTCTATTTCACCACTGGACCAAGCTAATCAATCTAAGGCACCAAATGACAGATAAATCCATAAAAGCCTCCAAAACACATTAACCACAATACAATGAAATACTTACAGTACAACTGATATGTTGCTTGCAGATTGGATTGTTAGCATACATAGCTACTTTTGAATGGAGAAAGATGCATTTTGACAGCAAATTAGTTACAGCATGGGGCTAACTTGGCCATGCTAAACATGCTAATGAATCACAAGAAGACAATTTAAGTCCATTTCACAATCTGAAGAACCTTCATCTCCTGTAATATCATGAAATACTTACATAATATGTTGTTTGCGATGTGCTTTGGTAGCATACATGGCTAGTTTGAAAGGTTGTCAGTGAAAAAGGATGAATCTTAACTGCAGCATGGGGCTAAAGGAGCCATGCTAATCAAGGGTGCCAAATGGCAAATTGGTTTGTTAGCATACATGCCTACTTTTGAATGGCTGTCAATGGAGAAAGATGCTTTTTGGCAGCAAATTAGTTATAACATGGGGCTAACTGGACCATGCTAAACAATCAAGAGGAAAATTTATTTTTTTAAAAAAAAAATTAAGTCCATTTCCCATTTTTATAAGCCTCCAAAAAAAACTACTATAATATATTGAAATACTCATGATTTATGCAAATTGTTTTGCTATCATACACAGTTATTTGAATGGCTGTAAAAGCAGAGAGAAAAAAAATGACAGCAAATTAGTTACTAGACTGAGCCATGCTAAACAGTCTTTATGATATTCATCATTTAGCTACCCATGCTAGGTCACAAAAAGACAATAGTAAACAAAAGCCAATGGATGGCGCCCTAAAACCGACCTTAAAAAAACACTGCATATATCACTACACTGAAACAAAGTTGTCACTGGGGCGATACCCTTCTAAAAGCTACTAGTACACTTTAGGAACTAACATGAACCTTTAAGGCACCAATATGCACCTTTTAAGGGTAAATAAAAGTTGTAACTTTTTTTGAAAGGGTACTGCTACAGTGACACATTTTGCACCTTTTCCGAGAGTGTAGGTTGGATGGATCAAGTCAGTCAGTCATTAATTTATTCTTGACCTCCCTCTTCAGACCATTAACGAATGTTCAAAGGTTACTGAGCTTTAAACCAAACAAGTTCTTCACTCTCGTTCTCTCTCTCTGTCTCAGATTCAGAGCGGCGTTTGTGGACGAGCTGCCTGAGGGTTCATCTCAGTTCGACTTGCTTTGCAGTCACATGCGTTTGGACCTGAGGGAGGTGAGGAAGGTGATGCCCCAGAACGCTGTCTTCATCACGCTCTTGCGAGACCCAATCAAGACCTTTGAGTCAGTCTTTGGGTACTACACCTCCACCGTCCAAGCGTTCTTCACTGCGCACCGAGCCGCCGCCAACGAAGGCAAATCTGCGCTTTCTGTGTTCCTGGACTCTCCAGAGATCTTCTGGGATCCGAAGGAACCTGGGACTGGTCTTGCCAAGAACCCAATGAGCTTTGACATGGGGCTCAACAACCAGAAGTGGAACGGCTCCTGGCCGGAGGACTTGGCGCAACTGGAGGAAGCGTTTCACCTGGTGATGATCGCAGAGCACTTTGACGAGTCCCTGGTTCTCCTGGGGGCTCTTCTCGGACTGGAGCATGAGGATTTGGCTTACCTTCGGCTCAATGCTCGTGCCGGCAACAGCGTGACTGAGCTGGACGAGAACATGCGGGCGAAAATGCGATCGTGGAATGTGCTGGACACGCTGCTCTACGACTTCTTTGTGCAGGTGTTCTGGGAGAAGGCGGCTCAGTTTGGGATGGAGAGGTTGAAAGCGGAGGTGGAACGGCTCAGGGCCTTTACGGAGGATATACGACGGAAATGTGTGTCCAGGGCTGAGGTTCCTCCGGGAGAGCTGGAAGACTTGCTGCGCCCGTGGCAGACGGAGACGGCCACTATCGTGGGATATGAGGTGCGGGGGAACCTGTCGCTGCAGGATCAGGGGTTCTGCATTCGGATGATGCTTCCAGAGCTTCAGTATCACTCGCACTTGTACTTCAAGCAGTACGGTAGAGATATGAGAGCCGCTCCAGCCGAGTGAAACCTTGGACCAGGTGGGACTCACAACCGCTAATGGGAATCCATCAACTGTTCACAGAGCAATTCTCGTGGAGTTGAACTAAGATGGAGCATTGCACTATCAAAATGCAAGTCCTGGATAAAACAGGATAGCAACACTCCTTCCCCAAACGGTGGTCTACATCAGTGGTTCCCATCCTATGTCCTGGAGAACCCCAAACAATACACATTTTGGATGTTTCTCTCATCTGACACAACCATTTCAGGTCTTGGAGTTTTACTAACAAACTGATGAGTTGAATCAGGTGTTTTTCATTAGGACAGTGGTGTCCAATGACCCTGTTCCTGGAGGGCCAATGTTCTGCAGAGTTTAGCTCCAACACATCTGCCTGGAAGTTTCGAGTGATCCTGAAGACTTTGATTAGCTGGTTCAGGTGTTTTATTAAAGTTGGAGCTAAACTCTGCAGGTCAGTGGCCCTCTAGGAGCAGGATTGGACACCACTGGATTAGGAAGACATACAAAATTTGCAGATTGAGGGTACACTAAGACCAGGATTGGGAACCACTGGTCTACATTGATGACCTAAACATGAAACTGATGGAGAAACATATTAAGTTGCATTTGCACAAAGATCTGCACTGTGATAACTATTGGTTATCTATGCGACACTTACAGCCTTTGGTGTAAACCATGGGTGTCCAATTCTGCTGAGGGTCACTTTCCTGCATGTTACACATGTTACTGTAAATTTTCTACTGCCCAATTTTTAAGTCAGAATTATGAGTTTGTTGCATTTAAGTGCTTTGTTGTTGGGAAGAATAGGAATCATGGAGGACACCAGGTTCATTCTTGCCTATTTCTTGGGAAAAGCAAAAATATTCTAAAGATATTTAATCAAGATCCAATACATTTTTAATAAAATGTAGTGTCCCTTTCTTTGACAACCATATAAACGTTAACTGTGTTATTGTATACATTTACCATACTAGATTCTAAAGTTTCAATCTAATAAATGCTGTTTTCATTATGTAAAATAACACAATATGCATCAAACGGTTAAATCCGTAATTATATAGATGGCTGTAATGGCAAGAGAAAGAAAAGTAGAAGATGTGGAAAAAAACATACCAGTTACTATATAAATAGTTCTGTCTTCTTGCATGTTCAAAGTTCATGACTTGGAAAATCAGGTTTCAAAATGATCTACAAGTTTCCTAGTTGTAAATACGACTATACGAGTTGTAGAGACCGTTCATGTCTATTTTTCAATTTGGCTTTACAGACCTCAGTTCAAGAGGAAATTGCAGGGGGTAAATCCTAAAAATGAAATGAAAGGAAATAAATGAATAATCAATATGAAATAAAAAAAATAATCTTGGTCCGTGTACTTTTGTGTCCATTCGTTTTTCGTTTTTTAACCCAGAAATGAAATACGGAAAATGCGGTTTCTTCTTTAATGGTTCAAACCAGTACCGTTTCTAGGCATAGGTGAGCTAGGCGGTCGCCTAGGGCGCCACCAGCTGAAGGGGCGCCAATTTAATGAGTGCACGTACTGGCACTACATTTTAGCAGGCTTGTGATGAAGAGTGGCACGGTCACCCTGAAATATGACTGCCGCCCCCACTGGATCCCCAACATCATTGGGCTAGAGTACTGTCAATCTGACGATGCCTGTATGCCATTGGATCAGAGCTCTGTCAATTGCTGAATGATTGTTGCATGCTTGCATTTGGAGCGCTCATCAATGCCATTAGATCAATGGGCTCTGTCAGTGCTTTGGCAAGGTAACGTTTTTTTTTTTTTTTGCCATGCAATAAAGCTAAGATCAAAGGCCAATTTAAAATATTGGTACAGTAAATAAAGTACACAAAATCAGTATTTTGTTTAGGCAGTATTTGTGGCAGTTGATAAATCGCGTTGCGAGATTTGTGCAAAAGGTGTGCGTTTTTGCACCAATGCATTGTTAAAGGATCAGCGTGTAATGTAATATTCCCATATAAACTTTAACAGCCAATTAGTTCACGCGTTAATGAGTAGCAAAGGATTAAGTAGCTGCATTGATTACTTTTATGCCACTGATCAGGCTTTTATATGTAGTTTGGGCCAACAAAGGGGTTTATAGGTTTGACTGAAATAATAATGCAATAACTGACACTTTAAATCAATGTTTCAAGCAACAACAAAACAATTGAACAAAAAACAGATAAAGACAAAAAGTAGCCATTGATAGTATCTAAACATGTATCCAAATCCAAATGTAATAAAATGTATTTATGTGTGATTTATGTGTAAATTATGTGCAATGTCTTAACTACTAGGGATTGTTACATAGGGCTATACAGGCATCTAGTGGCAACACAATGATATTACAGATAATAAATTGTGCAAAATGTTTATCAATTTACACAAAATGCATTCAGATTTGTGGAACATTACTATGACAACCAATTTGAATGTGACAAGAAGCTGGTGTCTGAAAAGAATATATATATATATAATATATATATATATATATATATAATTTGGGGGGGCGCCAATATGGATTTCGCCTAGGGCGTCAAATTGGCTAGAAACGGCCCTGGTTCAAACACTGATGAATAGATTAAGCAAGCACAAACATATTTTCATTATTCAAAATTCCGATTTCATTAAAAATCATAAAAATGATATGAAGTTTGTTTTTTAATGTATATAGGCTAAATTCTATATTTTTATGATCTTAATTTTTCACGCCTAAAAACAATAATGAAATAAGCCTGGTTTATTTGGAAAACTTGTTTTATGAAACAGGCCCCAGGAGTCTCTCGTTATAACAAACAACGTGTAACATGATGTAAATAAGAGATTCATTGTACAGTGTAGATCTTCATTGATTATAACGGATTTTTGTGAGATCTTGATAAACTGAAATGAATGACAGTTTTATAATTATTATAGGGAGCGCAGAGCGCTTTCTCGGCTAATTCATTCAGAATTTGAATAAGTTTTGTTTTTCATGATGCTGTTGGACCAGTGACAGCTGCAATGTTTCGGGAGTGACATCTGCTGCATATAAATGCGACATTAATTAACAGGGTAAAAATATGTCAACATTTATATTAAGGCTAGAGTACCATCACTGATTTCAGAAGCACCCTCAGTGATTCAGGAACCGGCCTGCCTGTATCAGATTACAACTTTATATATTTCTATTTTTACCCCATATATTAAACCGTGTGTAGCGCTCTAACACGATGTAAGGTACATGCCATGCATGGTCTTCTCCGATACCGTGACCCAGATAGCACACAAAATTGACAAAATTATATCCCAGTATATCATTTCATGACGATAAAGTACCCAGGATTCTGCCTATGTCTATTTTAAAAAACATATTTTTATTAAGTCTCTGCATTGTTCCAAAGACTCTAGTGAACTGAACGTGTGGGTGAAGCATTACTAAATTTGGCCAAAGAAAACCTGTTAAAATCGAAATTTTTCTATATTACTTTGTGCATTTTTCAAATGTTTATTAAAAGTACAAAAATTCATAAACAAAAATCTGAAAAGAAGTCAATATTTTACCTTTTCGTGAAGAATTTTGTGTGTGGTCCGTGTACGTTGCGTTCATTCGTTTTTTGATATAATATTGAAAATAGAAACGAGAAAAAGGCACCATTTTAATTTTTCAAAACGACGAAAAAACAAGAAATCGCCTTGATTTTCCGTTTTTACATTCATGGGTAGAAAATGGATAAACAGCTTGAATGTTCGATTTCCACGTGTGGGGGGGGAATTAAACGCCCCTTTCCACTGATTGGTCAAGCAAGGATCAAATGTTGCCGTCATCATGTCATCTTCAGTTTTGTGCAACATAATAAGTTATGTTAAAAGCGTTTATTGCAACTCCTGCATTCATCTCCCTCTCATCAAACAACCAGACTAACAAATGGCTTGACGCAAACCATACTGGAGCAGTGGCTAGACAGGGCTTTACTTCTGTGGCGATTCTATAATGCAAATATTAGGTGCTTAATGCAGAAGTGTGTATGTACCTCAGATCTGCAGCCAAATTACCCTTTTAGTCTATTTCTCACATTTTATTTAGCTGTCCAGTTATCAAAATCTGTGTGGCAAAGCTGCGTGACATTTACATTATTGTGAAGCGCAGACCAGTATCGATTTTAGTGTGAATGTAATGCTATCTTACCATTTTGATTATTATTTCGAGGTAGTTTTTTTCATAGAAAAGTATATATGATACTGTCATTATCTAATGTTACACGTATAAAATACATGCTATTTTTATAGAAAAGGGCATTTTTCTAACTTTATAAAATGTCTGTCTCCTTTAATATTAAATTCCTGAATTTAGTCAATATTTGAAAAATATGACATTATAGGTGTTACCAATTAAATCAGTGCCAACCAAAGCCATCTTTGTACTGTGGCACATAAGCTGCATCTTAAGTTTAATCTATGTATTTACACAATTAATGCTGCTCAGACGGCAGTATATGCATTAACACAGCAATTGCATTATGGAATGAGATTAATGTTTTAAATAAAAACATTTTGAATAGCCTACAGAAATATGAAAAGAGTTACAAAATGAAACAATAGGATACTTGAATTATGAAGGTTATATCGCCAGTAGGTGGCAGCGAGTCATTGTGTTGATGAACGAGTCAAGGCCTGCGTCCCAACGTGCATACCATCCATCCTAAATTCTGTGATATTAGTCATTTTCAATACTATTTAGGGCAGATAGGGTGGATAAAAATTAATAAATTCAACCGGTTCGTTCAAAATGCTGCTTTGTTCAGGAGCAAAGCAAATGGGTCACTGAACCACTCACAAACGATTCATTCAAAGACTTGGATTCATTCAAGAATGAAACACCTGTGTTTTAAGTCAAATAAAACACACTGTTTTGTGTCTAAAATGAAATCAATTTATACTCATTATTAATGAAACTGTACTGTTAAAAGTTATGACTGCTGCGTATTCGCACTAAAATCAATACTGGTCTGCGCTTCACTATAATGTAAATGCATTCGCCCCGTGTTGTCCAGTGCGTCAAGCAGCTTTGCTACACAGATTTTGATAACTGGACAGCTAAATAAAATGTGCGGTGCGCCAAAGAAACAGACTACAAGGGTAACGTAGCTGCAGATTCGAGGTACATATTTCTGCAATAAGCACCCAATACTTGCCATAGAGAATCCCCAGCGGAGAACTCTTATTCTGTTGATGACATGATGACGGCACCATTTGATCCTTGCTTGACCAATCAGTGGAAAGGGGCGTTTAATTCCCCCCCACACGTGGAAAGCTGTTTATCCATTTTCTATCCATGAATGTAAAAACGAAAGATTAAGATGATTTTTTTGTCCTTTCATGTTTTTGAAAAAACAAAAATGGTGCTGTTTTCTTATGTTTCTATTTTCAATATTAAATAAAAAAACGAATGAACGCAACGTACACGGACCGTGTGTACGGTTAATTTCAATTTTGGTTTTCAGCATAGCATTTAAAAATACAATAACCGTTCTTTTTTCATGTTTTTAGTCTGGGTTAAAAAACGAAAAACGAATGGACGCAAAAGTACACGGACCAATCTCAAGGAGTAAAAAACAAATACATTTTATTTATGTATAAAAGGGACCAGGTTATATTAGTCATTTCATTTTAAATTTTCATAGTCATTTCATTAATTCCAAATGACAGGTTATATTAAGAAATAAAATTAATTTTGAATTGATAATGATAATTGATATTGTCAGTAGTTGCTTGTGTTAACAGCAGATTTGTTGCTTACCAGAAAAGTTGAATTGGTCTGTATAAATATACAAAAATGTCTATCTTTCATGCTACAAAAAAACACTAATGAAAACTGTGTATCAACTCGAAGAATAACGAGAACACAGGAAATTAAACACCTCAAATCTACTGGTAATGAAAACATATGTCATAAGAATTTGGGCAGAAATGTGCGTAATAGACAATAAAATCAGAACAATCCCCCCCCCCCCCCCCCCCCCAAAAAAAAAAGATGTAAAATGTGAGCCAGACGCATTTCACTTTGTCTCTGAAACATTGACATCAAAATAAAAGCTATCCATGTATACAGTAGTACAAACAGCAAAATGCATAGACAGACTAAATCACAGTGTTTTCAACAGCCAAATCCCATGTTTGCCTGTCAAAGAGTAACGTATGCACCTCTCATCTGTCCAAGAGTCTCACTGTCTGCTGTCATTAGCATCACACCAAACGCATGTAATCTGCTTAGCCACCTGCTCAGTGAACTCTTCACATCCTCCTGTCTGGTGCCTTTACAAGCGACAACTACAGAAAAACAAGAAAATAACAGCAGCAGTCTGTAAAAAACACTCAAAGAGCAAAAGCTCCTACATTCACCTACGTTTTGGACACACAAAATAGTCCAGCTCTCCTTGACATGCCAGTGAGTGTGGCAGTCTTGATCACATGACTGAAACTGGAGGAAGTACTGGAGAACCAAACAGGAAATAGATTCTGTGCGTCACAAGAGCACAAACTCCTCCAAACAGCTCTTCTTTTTGATTCGGCCCGGTCTGTCTTTGGACTTTATATGAGTGACTGAGTCTGCCGTACAGCTCATCTCCTCCTCATTATGACCCTCCACAAACGTGAAGATGGGGTACTTCTCCTCGGATGAAGTCAGAGCCTGTCCATCAAAGGAAAGACGGAGGGAAATTTTGACATTCCAGGATTTTAGAAGCATAATATATGTCGATATGTTTCGGTTTTGTAGCATGTGCTTGTCTTCCTCTCACCTTAGTGACGTCTGAGCACAAAGCCTGGAAATCCGCTCTGCTTCCGGCGTAAAAACCCACCGTACAGCTCGGGTCCATGCGGTTAAACGGCATCTTCCTGACAGTTTTACAGTGAAACGACTGCACCAAGAGACAACAAACAGAGGCATTAATATATTCAATTCAAATTTACTTGTATAGCGCTTTTCACAATGCATACTGTTTCAAAGCAGCTTTGCAGAACATGCATGCTTTTGAATGTTACAATACATATTCTCTAATAACATGAAATTATAATATATACTATTACAGTCTTTATTAAGATTTTGAATCACTTTTCATTTTTATATTTTCTGTTTTCATGTCTGTTTTTAAAATGTGTATATATAGTTTTAGACCAAGGTCGTGCATCAGAAGATGTTTCTGTAAACTTACAGTTTTGATCAATATTTGAAGAGTTTATTTGCAAAAACCGATAAACGGCACTTTAAAAAAAAAATGCCGTGCATTATTCTCCACATATAACCCTAAATACGTTTTGTCAAAAAAGCTGGTATTGTCCAATTTTTCAAGGCATCGCAAGTTCACATTTTACTGCAGAAGCTGACAAGCGCCCTTGTTGATCAAGGATGGATAATCTTCTTTGGGGCGTAAAAGGCAAATAAAAGCTGAAACGTTTTCACGGATCCTTGTGAAAGCAGCGTGTTACAATGATGAGGGAAAAGCTCTGTGTATTGCATGTAATCACATCCATAAATCTATGATCACAACAACAACAACAACGTTTGTCAGGCATCTACATTGTCATCTGACAAAGCTCAAACTAGTGTTTTTTTAAACTCTAAAACATGAAATGTTTATCTGCTTTTGCCAAAAAACGACTGTTGGAGTTATCTGCTTTTGAATGAGAGAATGAGCTTTATTGCGATATATCTTTATTGCTTTTATATCTGCTTTTGCTATAAAAGAAACGTTTAATATGTAAAAAAAAACATACTTTCAATTAACTTTAATTTTATAAGTTACCTGTATTTGTTTAAGTTATTATTACTTAATCAAAACAACCCAACTGCAGTTTGATTGATATTACCTGGAAATCGCAATAAAAAAACGTGATTTCTGAAAAAAAAAAAAAAAAAAAAGGAGTTATCTGTTTTTGCAAATTAACTCTTCATTTTGAATCAGTTTTAATTTTTAGATTTTCCATTTTAATTATAATTTTAGTTAAAGTTGTAATTAATTTAGTTCTGTTTTTTTTCATTTATATTAGTTTTTTATTTCTATTTTAGTTGTTGTTTTAGTCATTTTAGTACTTTAAACAAAATCTGAAATAAAACATAGAAATAAAAAAGATTTTTTTATATCAGTTAACATTTATCTTATTTAAATTAAAAATACACATGTAGACGTCAAACAGAAGCATTAACATATAACTATAGTTTTATTTTCAGTTTATATTTTGATTTTCTGTTTTGATTTTAATTTTGTACTGTTTTTGCCATTTACTCGTTTTTTTTAAAATATGTATAGTTTTTATTAATTATTCATTCAGTTTTTGTTTTAGTAATTTAGTATTTCAACCTGAAAATAAAAAATAATACTAAATGAAATAAGTTTATTGTATTTTATATTAGTTCAATTGATGTTTATTTTTTTCAATTTAAAAAAAAAGTTTTTAATAGTTTTTGTTAATTATAATAATCCTGTAAAAGAGAAACGGTGTTTATCAGGATGTTCATTCAGCTCTTTTTCATAAAATGAAAGCAGATGGTGACCAGCAGCTGTCAAGCTCCAAAAAGAAACATAAAAATGCCATAAAAATATGCACAAGTGCAGTTTTATTTGGACTTTGATAGTCCCTGGTTGCTATTTAGAGGCAATATTAATTGGTTTTCAGGCAAACTATCACTTAAAATATCGGCTCACCTCTAAAGGGAAGTTGTCTTGTTGGACGTCTACAGCAGCCTGACAGTAATGAGGATCCAAATAGATCAGCTGATCATCTGCATGAAGCACACAGAAAACCACAAACACACAGACGCTGAGTGATTCGTTACACATTACAAACACACACACGCGTCACGTGACTCACCCTGGAATCCCACGAAAAACAGCGAGTGTTTGGGTTTCCCTCCGATGATTCCCATGCAGCACCGCAGCTCCAGCAACCTCTGCGGACACAGAGAGAGAAAACATGAGCTCAGACCATCACAACAACATCACTTCACGTCTGTGTGTGTGTCGTAACACACCTTGACACATCGTGTGTAAGCTGGATTCAACATATCAGAGCCCAAACGCACAGGTACCAGCAGAACCAGCGACTTCCAGCCAGACCTACACCTCGCTGAGAGATCCGTACGGGACGTCCCGCACAGGTTTAACACGTCTCCAACATACACTACAGACAAACGCAGAGATTTAGTGTTGAGGTGTTACAGCCTGTACACAAATCAACCATGATTACTGCAGTTTGTGCCAAATTCGCAGGCAATCTCCTGCAAAAATAAAGACCGTTTCCAGATGAGCACAAAACAGGGGATCTAAAACTGACCAGGATTCATTGCTAAATCATGACTGCCTGACCTGTGCAGTTCTGCGCCACGTACACCTCCAGATCAGACACCTCGGACGCTGCCACGGCCTTCCTGAAACACACAAACAAACATTTACCTTCAAGTATCACTCTATATTTACATGCTAATTCATTTATAATATGAACATTAATATATTGTTTCTTTTCTCATGTTGCATGTGACAGTACTGAAATGTATAAATGGCAGCAATACACCATGAAATGCTGTGCATTACAGTGATTTTACCATAACATTAGCTAAATCTAAAAATACTAAAAACATTTATATAATTTCAACATTAAACAAATTATAATATAAATATTTACTTAATTTACAAAAATATAAAAACCTTTTTATTTCAGTCAGTCACAAAGTGAAAACTTCACATTTTTCGTTTAGTTTTAGTACTAAATTTACTAAAATTAACTTAAAAAATGCAATACAAATTAAAAGCTAAGGAGACAAATGACTAAAATGCAACAACATTGCTAAAACCTTTTTATAATATAATAAATTAATTTTAATTGTTTTTTTTAAACTGCAATAAAAAATATTTAAAAATAAAAAGAGATATTTACTAATAAAAATAATAATAAAAATGACTAAAACAACAAACCTGCTAAAATGTTTACTAAAATTAAAATGCAAAAAATAAAATGAATGAAAACTAAATAGACAAACATAACAAAATTGCTAAAACTTTTAAATTGCAATGGAAAATATAAATGTTAGCATGTTAGCTGGCACCGATAGCCTTGTGGGCAGCGTGCCGACGTACAGTGCTGTTGTGTTACAGGCGTCCCGAGTTTGAATCCTGACTCGAGGACCTTTCACGATCACCCCCCTCTTTCTCTCACTTTACTTCCTGTCAGCTCTGATCTGTCCTATCATAATAAAGGCAAAAACTGCCAAAAAGAAATCTCTAAATAGACAAGTTAAAACTTTTTTTAATTAAAAAACAAAAAACTTACTGAAAAACTTTAATTGAAATTAAATCGGAAAATACAAAAATAAAAAAAACATTAAAAAATATAATATACTAAGATACTAAAATAAAACTGAGGAAATAAATCTATGTATAGTGTATAGTGCCTTATGCTTTTAATCTAAATATTACTAAAACTAAATTAACACTAAAAAAAAATTATTCACTAAATAATTGCATTTATTAATAATAAAAATCAATAGAAAGTAAACTGATTAGTGTAACAAACAAATATCAGTCTATAAACTAATGTTGAGTGAGTTCATAGTTCAGATCTGTGGTCACAGGTGATGTGGCTCGTGCGATCACATTCATATTTCCTCACATTTATGCATGAGGCAGATGTGTTCTCAGATCAGTTCATGATGTCCTCCTGTGCTTTAATCCACTGCATGGGTCACTTACTGCAGTATGTGGGCCGCGATGGCCGGTCCGTACCAGTCACCTGCCCTCTTCCCAGAGGCCCTGCCCAACTCCACCAGCCGGTGCAGGCCGAACGGGGCGGAGGGCAGATCGCCGAACCAGGACACGATCTTCCTGTGAGTCCGCTCCTCGTGAGTCTCGCTGTCTAGCACGGTTCCCAGACTGCGTCTGCGAGGTTTTCCCGAATCACGCCAACTCTCTCTGAGGGAATCGTTCAGCATGTGAGCGTCCACCACCTCCAGGTCATCTTTGGTCTGATGATGCGTCGCAGGCCACGTCCAGCCTGAAGAGAGTCAATACAGACCAAAGGAATGGCGTTCTTATTTTTGTACATAATATGCAGTTAGTAACTGTGCAAGTACAGTACAACTTAAAATAACTGCTTTCTATGTAAATATAATATGTGTGTGTGTGTGTGTGTGTGACCCTGGAGCACAAAACCAGTCATCAGTAGCAGGGTATATTTGTAGCAATAGCCAACAATACATTGTATGGGTCCAAATTATACATTTTTCTTTTATGCCAAAAATCATTATTATATTAAATAAAGATCATGTTCCATGAATATATTTTGTAAGTAAATATATCAAATCATATTTTTTTGTATTAGTAATATGCACTGCTAAGAACTTCATTTGGACAACTTTAAAGGTGATTTTCTCAATATTTAGATTTTTGTGCACCCTCAGATTCCAGATTTTCAAATAGTTGTATCTCAGCCAAATATTGTCAATATTGTCCTATCCTAACAAACCATATATCTATGGAAAGCTTATTAATTCAGCTTTCAAATGATGTATACATCTCAATTTTAAAAACAAAAAGTCCCTTATGGCTATGTTCACATTCGGCGTCTTTTTTGAAGCTGCCGGTGTCTGTTCTACATTATTATTCTGTAGCTCAGAGTGTCTTTTCAAGTTGAAAAAAAGTTGAACTTTTCTGAAAAAAACGCCCTACGTCAAGCGCCTTTTTGACAGCTGACCAATGACAAGCGAGTGGAGAGTCGTTTCCATAACAACAAAAACATTTCTGCAGCACACAGCGCTAGGCTACCTTTGCAGCTGTTGTTATAGCAACAAAAGACGCCCTCGGCTGCTATTTGTAACCAAAACGCTGCCAGCTTTTTATTTTACTAAAGCACTCGTCAACTTTTTCTAGTCAAAAAGGACACCAAGTGTGAACACGCCCTATATAAATATATTTTATATAAATATAAATATAAATATATACGGGTCATATATAAATTGTATGTATATATATATATATATATATATATATATATATATATATAAATATATATATATTTTTTTTTTACACCATATTTATGAGACATTTTATTTGAATTCATTGGTAAATGAAAAAGCTTCGGCTGACCTGAATCCAATAATATATTTTCTAATAATATATTTTTATGTGGTAATATATCAATAAAAAAAAACAAAGAAAAGAAAGGAAAGGAAAAGGGGGGAAATGTAAAAAAAAAACATTAAACAGGCTTTACACATTTTTTAAATGTGGTCAGAAAAGCCTAATTGTTTTTTAGTTTTTTTTTTTAGTTTTTACAAACTTTTAAAATTTCTACTGAAATTTCTTTCAAGAAGGGATATATCTATTAAAAAATATGTTTAATTTTTTTTAAAATAATAATAATAATTGATGTGTATGTTCACAGTCTTACCACATTTTAAAAGTACTAAAGTTTTTTTTAAAAACTATTACAATTTCTTCCGGGTTAAAAAAGGTATTTTGTCCCGATATGTATTATTATAGTCTTTATATATTTTCCAAGTTCAGTCACACCAATATTAATTAATCCGTACTAAACCCTATGAAACTTTTTGAAAATTCAGAATGTCTTACAGCTTAAAAATGTCTGAATGCATTAAAGGGTTAAGTCCATGCAGTGTGTTTGTACCCGCGGGCATCATGTGCAGCATTAGTCCGTGAGATAACAGCATCTGTGCGCTGCGGAGCATGCAGCCCCATCCCGCGTCAGACGTGAGGGCCGAGCCGTCCAGCGGCGGGAAACCTCTCCTGTAGGTCATCCACAGCAGAGAGGAGAACACCCGCCGAAAACTCTCCCGCTCTCCTGAGAGAAAACACACACACGCTCGCTTACAGTGAAAACACAACACACACCACAGACATAACCGTCCTGTGCTGCTTACCGCTGTAGCTCAGCTGATAGGACTGTCCCAGTAGACACACGGGGCTGCTCTTACTGAGACGCGGCTTGCTCTTCAGAGACCAGCCTGCACAGAAACGGAGGTGTGTCAAGTTGACAGATTCATACTGAAAATGTCTGCAGTAGAGCCTGACTTCAAAATCTGGTCGTTTAGTGATACGAGTTATTTAGTGAGGGAGGAAGGTAAAGGTCAAAACTGTAGAACTATCAAATGACTAGAAATCTATCAGCTATCTTTTGATATAAAAATATACACTAAAGTTCAAAATTTTGGAAGAAATTAATACTTTTATTCATCAATGACACATTAAATTGATCAAAAGTGATGATAAAGACATTTGTAATGTCACAAAATATTTCTATTTCAAATAAATGCTGTTCTACTGAACTTTCTATTCATCAAAGAATACTGACAAATAAAATGTATCACAGTTTCCACAAAAATATTCAGCAGCACAGCTGTTTTCAACACTGATAATAATCAGAAATGTTTCCTGAGCAGCAATCAGCATATCAGAATGATTTCTGAAGAATCATGAGACACTGAAGACTGGAGTAATGATGCTGAAAATACAGCTTTGATCACAGGAATAAATTACATTTTACAATATATTCACATAGAAAACAGCTATTTTTTATCAAAGTTAAAGTCAGCTTTATTGTCAATTCTGCCACATGTACCGTACATACATACAGAGAATTGAAATTGTGTTACTCTCTTACTCCCTGCTGCATACAGATAACACAAAACACTAACACTATTTATAATGATATTTCACTATTTTTTATAGGTTTTTTTTGTTTGTTTGTTTTTTTTGATCCAATAAATGCAGCCTTGGTGAGCAGAAGAGTTTTCTTTAAACATTTGAAAAATCTTACTGACCCCAAACCTTTGATCAGCAGTGTATGTGCTAAAAGTTATTTAAAGAAATTAATATGTTCAGTAAGGATGCACTACATTGATAAAAAGTGACCATTAAGACATCTATAATGTTACAAAATATTTATATTTCAAATAAATGCTGTTCTTTTCAACTTTCCATTAATCAAAGAATTCTGAGAACTGAAACCTATCATGGATTCTGGATGGAACTGTTTTCAACATTGACTATAATAAAATGATACTTGAGCACTTAAACTGAAAGAAATAAAAATGCTAGAAACACACACACATGTTTTTATAAAAAAAACTGGTCACACACCTCCATATCTGACATTATTCCACGCTGAAATGAGTTTGGTTTTGAGTTTGGTCTTGTCCTTTGACTCCTGAACGTGACCGTCGACGTCTGTGCCCAGATCCAGCAGGCCCGGGTTCGACAGGTTGACCACCTCAAACGACGCGAGGTCATCTGTGGGCTCCATCCCAATGTCAAACTCATCACTCACATCCATGACCCGCGGGATACTGTTGCCATGACGTCTGCAGACTCTGAATCCCTGCTGTCCAATCAGAGGAGGGATGTGAGCCGCTCAGGCTCTTCTGGACATTACAGGTACCAGCGAAGCTGTGGGGCAGTGAAATAAAGGTTAATATGTCACCAGAGGTAGTACACAGCTCTTTAGAGGAAAACACTGAGCCATGTGACTCCCACGTGACTGAAGCAATCTTACAAATGTTAAGCCACATTATCACCAAACTCCTATTAAAGATCCTACAATAATAAAAATGTTAGATAACTATTGTGTTTATGCATTAAATACACTTGATTCCAGTTTATCTTCCCTTTAAAGTTGGCACTAAGTTACTATGGTAAACTAATGGGATGTTATGGAACTCTGAGATTTACCATGGTACTGAAAGTACAGCGTAGTACTTCATACTGTGGTGTTACCATGGTACCTTGTTAAAAATTACAATATCTCATAATTATTTTCGAGAATTATAGTGAATTTCAGGTGTGAGGGTGATACGTTTGTTGTTTGTTGATGCGGAAATCATGTTTATATGTACAGATTCGCCTCTAGGATAATTAGACGGGGGACTTTCCGCCACGAAGGCGACTATATTTTAATTATGTGGAAAAATACTTACCTTAAAGGCTGGTTTAACTGTCATGTCTTTGTGAATATCGCAAAATTTCAGATGGAAACTTTCTGCACTACAAACATATCGCGAGGCAACTGCCTTGATTTCACTGCCTGACTGTAACTCCGCCCCTTCACTCGGCAACGAAGCTCAAATCTGTCCTCTGATTGGCTGTCTGGCTCCTCAGCGCTCTCTGATTGGTCAACTGAGTGACTATGCAAGTAGGAGCAGATCTGAGAATGTCCAGAATAAATATGGCAAGCTGTTTAAACTTTTAATGTTTAAACATACCAGTGTCTATGCTACTAGAACTTATTTTTAGATACTAATATTCATTACATTATGTACTAGTATATTAGTTAGCTACTAGTCTACTTATTCTTTAGATGCTAGTGTTTATTCTTTGGGTACATATTTCAATAGTGACTATTATTCTATTGTTACCACTAGTAACACATTTCATTTTTTTATTTTTTTTTTGACTCAGTTTTAAATTTCAAAAAAACACTTTTTGCAAAACACAACACACAATTCTCTAGCCTATGTAACACACAAAAATCTAACAGGAAGTATCTTGATTTCCTTTTTCAAACACAACCAAGCAAAATGCCACACTAATTCATCAGTGCCTCACATGTGTTAACACTGCTTTACTTAACATCAACCAATCATGGCTTTAGAATATGCCTATAAATACAAATCTAGACCAACACAACATGATTGATGTTTCTTTTTCGTGCTATGTAATCACAGTAAAAAAAAAAAAAAAAAAAAAAAGTTTGGTTTCAATCTTGGTTTTCATGTTTATCGTGAATTTTTCAGCATCTCTTTGCCAATTACTTGTAAAATGTCCATCGGAGCTCATGACAGAAGAGCTTTGAATAACTGTGTATATATGATATATCCAAAAATGTATTATTATCGGAAAGGTGATTGCTACGTAAGATAAATGTTTGCTTTTGAGATGTGTTTGTGATATTTTGAATGCAGTGCTTCATTTTGCAAGAGATGTGAGGCATTTTGTGTGTGCAATTCTTGGATTTGTGTATGAAGTTTTGAAGGCAAAGTTTTGAAATGTGTAACATAACATGAATGTGTAACACTGTGTCCTAACTACACACGACGCAACGCTGCAACAAGCGATAAAAGGTATCTTTTCCATGTTAATCTGAGTTTTTGTCCTAACTAGCCACGACGGCAACACACAAAACTTCTAATTTAGAAACAGTTTCTATTTCCACGACGTCGCGGCTGGAACAACAACAACATACCAACTATATGACAGTAGATAATCTCAGGTGATTATGTGCTTTATTCAAAGTTAAATGTGTCTAATATGAGTTTAAATATTATTTTGCATGACCTTGTAGCCATACTGAAAGCAACAACAGAGAGTTTACCTCAGATCTTGAAAATAAATTAAAGATGAATTAAAGATTTACATTAAAACTGTGAACTCAATGCGAACCAACCATTCCATGACAAAGATGGTATCAGCCACTCAGTATGTACATTTAATGATGTTAAAAAAGGTTTAATATTTATGAATTAGATAATAAACGTATCCATTTCATTGCGAGAGCAGTACGCTTTCAGAGAGAGCCTGCCCACACACGCTTCTGATTGGCTGTGATATTGAAATTGATTCTGTCGCGTCGCGTTTGGTGTGGATACACAAATTCCTTGTCACTGAAATCTTGTCGTGTCCTGTGTAGTTAGGGCATGGTGTAAGCAGTTGAAAAAACCTGTAACTATCAAATCTGATGATTTTACTCTGAATATTGTATGTGTGTGTGTGTGTGTCTGTGTGTGGGCGTGTTTTTTGACATATGAGGACACAAATTTGTATTTTGACATGGGTATGACATAGGTATTACAAGGAGAAGGTGATTTATGAAGACATTTCCCCATGTCCCCATATTTCAAAAGGCTTATAAATCATACAGAAATAGTTTTTTGAGAAAGTAAAAATGCACAAAGTTTCCTGAAAGTGGTAGGTTTAGTGTCGGTGTAGGTGTAGGGCGATAGAAAATATGGTTTGTACAGTATAAAAACCATTACGCCTATGGAATGTCCCCACAATTCACAAAAACAAACGTGTGTGTGTGTGTGTGTCTGTGTATGTATATGTGTGCGTGTGTGTCTGTGTCTGTGTGAGTGTGTACCCATGGTATTCCCTATGTTATGGGAACCAAATTCAGTGTTTCCCCTGCCATTATATCATAACAAATGACAAATGTTTAAACTGAGAAATTGTTCAATTATATGCACAAAATGAGCTCATTTCAAATTTGATGCCTGCTACGGGTCTCAAAATAGTTGGGACGGGGGCGTGTTTACCATGGTGTAGCATCTCCTCTTCTTTTCAAAACAGTTTGAAGACGTCTGGGCATCGAAGTTATGAGTTTCTGGAGTTTTTGGTGTTGGAATTTGGTCCCATTCTTGCCTGATATAGGTTTCCAGCTGCTGAAGAGTTTGTGGTCATATATATTTTTCATTTAATGATGCTCAAAATGTTCTCTATAGGTGAAAGATCTGGACTGCAGGCAGGCCAATTCAGCACCCGGCTCTTCTACTACAAAGCCATGCTGTTGTAATAGATAAAGTATGTCGTTTTGCATTGTCCTGCTGAAATACACAAGGCCTACCCTGAAATAGACGTCGTCTGGAGGGGAGCATATGTTGCTCTAAAACCTTTATATACCTTTCAGCATTCACAGTGCCTTCCAAAACATGCAAGCTGCCCATACCGTATGCACTTATGCACCCCCATACCATCAGAGATGCTGGCTTTTGAACTGAACACTGATGACACGCTGGAAGGTCTCCCTCCTCTTTAGCCCGGAGGACACGGTGTCTGTGATTTCCAACAAGAATGTCAAATTTGGACTCGTCTGACCACAGAACACTTTTCAGATGCACGTTTTTTGCATGATAGAGCTTTAATTGGCATCTGCAGATGGCACAGCGGATTGTGTTTACCGACAGTGGTTTCTGGAAGTATTCCTGGGCCCATTTAGTAATGTCAATGACAGAATCATGCCAATGAGTGATGCAGTGTCATCTGAGGGCCCGAAGACCTCGGGCTTCCAACAAAGGTCTTCAGCCTTGTCCCTTACACACATTTCTCCAGTTTCTCTAAATCTTTTGATGATGTTATGCACTGTAGATGATGCGATTTGCAAAGCCTTTGCAATCTGACGCTGAGGAGCGTTGTTTTTAAAGTATTCCACAATCTTTTTACACACTCTTTCACAGATTGGAGAGCCTCTGCCCATCATTACTTCTGAGAGACTCTGCCTCTCTAAGATATTCCTTTTATAGCTAATCATGTTACAGACCTGATGTCATTAGTTGCTAGATGTTCTCCCAGCTGAATTTTTTTCAAAATCTCTTGACTTTTCAGCCCTTTGTTGCCCCCGTGCCAACTTTTTTGAGATCTGTAGCAGGCATCAAATTTTAAATGAGCTCATGTAGTGGATAAAAGTGTAAAATTTCTCCGTTTAAACATTTGTTATGTTCTCTATGTTCTATTGTGAATAAAATATTGGCTCATGTGATTTGAATGTCTTTTAGTTTTCATTTTATTCAAATTTAAAAAACGTCCCAACATTTCCGGAATTCGGGTTGTACTACTCATACTGAAGCGCATGTGACGCAGAAAGACAAAGAACCGGTTTGAAACTAGGCTCTGGCTCCGGACCAGCACTGGAACTGCCTTGGTGGAAAAGGGGTAATATACACACGGAAACCCGTCAAAATAAAAGTTTGATTTAACTTGTCTTGAAGGCATCGTGGCAGAAATACATTACTATTGTTCAGTATGTGTACGTAATACTACTACTACTAAAATGATTAAAACCTTATTTTTAAGGAATAATCATACATTATTTCTTCAATGTTTTAATTGTAATATTAAATCCCCTTCATTTGCCAAAAAAATAAATAATTTGTTTCATTTTCATTAACTAAAAGATCAATTAAATGAATGTTTTATGCCTTAATTTGATAAACAGACAAATGTAAATACACAACAGAATTTCTGAGGGAAAAAAATCATAAGGCTATTGTAAAAATAAATTAAACTTGTTTTTATGCTTTCAAATAGTTAGACATGAAAAAACACAGAATTTGGTAACAATGAAACCAGTCGCGTAGCTACTTTTATCTGTGGCCCACCCAATGAGAAGTTTGTAATTTTCCAAATAGATGTAATTTATTAAACAATACTAATAAATGTCTTATTTCACTGTAACTTTATTTATTACAAATATTAAACGCTTGTTTTCATGGTCAATTACAGGTCGTTTCTTAGTTTCCCTCTTCCTATAGGTGCATCATCATACGCTTGTCAAAATGATGATTCGTCCGTTTCTGTTAGTCCCACCCACAATGTTATGTTTACGACCTATGTGTACTATGCAAGGATATAATAGTAAATCAGAATCAGAAACTGCTGAACCAAGTGTGATTGAAACATCATATTAGCATTGGCAGTGGCGTGCACAGGCCTCTGGAGGGGCAGGGGCGAAATGGCGTTACAAGGGCACATTTGCGCAGGGGTTCCTCGGCTAGGGGTATCACGATTCACGATTTTATCACGATTCTTTGTCATGTTGTTTTTTTCTATTTTGCAAGCTGTTTGAGCATTACAGCCAAACTAATTATAAACTAAACTATTATAAAGACAAAGCCTTTGAAGGTAACAAAATAGAAGCAAAATATAAAAAATTATGGCAGATATTTAGGCCAAAGTAGGTGAAGATAAAAATCTCATTAAAAAATTAGAACAAAGATACACATTACAAATATATATAATATACAAATAAAATAAACAGTGTTTTATTTTCAGGTACAATAGGTGGAAAGAAACACATAAACTTTGTGCTAGATCCTGGTCGCTACAACAAACTGCAAAATTTGCAGCTGCGCACATTTCTGCGGTCCTCGATGTGCGTGAACTGACAGAGACGTTTGATTCTGAAATCATCAGCAAAGCCCCGTTGTTTCAGACTGAGGTAATGCTTTTTAATAAACTTCCTTTAGTTAACGTTAGTTAATGCATTAACTAACATTAGCAATACATTTGTTACTGTGTTTATTCATCTTTGTTTACCAGCTCAGGCAAATGTTAACAGATACAACTTTTAATTTTAATAATGTCCTATTAGTAAATTTTTAAATGAACATTAACATAACAAATTACTAATGTTAATGCATGCTTTAGAAGTACTGTGTAATGAACCTTGGTGCTGTATTTTTTGTTGGCAATTTGACATGCAGTTTTCATATGCTACACACCTGGCCCACCAGTTTTATGTAGGCCCACCCACTTAAACATTTCTGACTACGCTAGTGAATGAAACATAAGGTTGGAAAAAATAAAACATTTCATAGGGCCCTAAACATGTAATTTTTGTTAAACTTTTAATAAATTGATGTTAAATTGTTTAAGTTTCATAATTTTAATTAATACTTTCTGTTTAATAAAATGTAATTTAACCATTAAAAAGGAGTACAGAAATAATTTTGAAAATAATTTTGAAAAAAAATTAAATAAAACGGATTTGGGGAAAAATAATTGTTCAGTTGTTATATTGACTGCTGTCATTAAAAGAAACAAATGAACACCATGATATCTTTAAGTGTCGGTGTCCGTCTGGCCCCAACCAACCAACAGAATACAGAAATAGTCTTGAAAGGTGTTGAGGTTCTGTCAGGAGGATTGTCCAGTGTCGCAATGCATGTGTTGCCCTTCTCGGCCTGATGTATTCTGTAAAACGGAGTTACCCCAAGCCACTGATGTATACAATTGATTTTTTTTTCAGAAAATCCTGCTTGACTTGACTTGCAAAACTTGATTTACCCCTGATTTACACTGCACGCGTCTGCAGCGGCGCGGCCACCGGAGCTGATCACTAGAGATGTTATGTTCAACACGGAAGCTCCGAAGCTTGTATCAAAAAAACAACACATTTCACATTGAAGCACTGTATCGGAGCTTTCTCGTTTTGAGAAAAGCACGTGATCTATGACGTCCGAAGCTTCATTTGCCTGAAAACCACGTGACTGCTTCAGTATCTGTCTTGTTCAAACGAAGCGAACCTCAGTTTCCTTACATTTTAATGTGTTAGCATTGTTTTTTTTTTTTTTTTTAATCGAAATGTATATATTGAGCTCAAAAATTAACTTTGTCCATGAAATAACAGTCTTAGGACTGAGGCAGAGTTAAAATAATCAGATCATAGATTTAATTTATGGATTTATGTTTTATTTATTTTACTTATTTTAGTGCAGTACACCAATACAAATGAATGACTTTGACAATAACCATTATTAGCACGATCAGGCACGAACAAAGAATAATCAAAAACACTGTTTTATTTTACACAGACAGAATATAGCAGAGATACAGTATATATCAACAAGCACTAACATAAACAATACTGAACAGAGAAACAGGAAATTACGGGTTTAAATAACAAGGGAGCAATAGACGGGAAACAGAACAGAACAGACAAGACCAAACAGAAAACACAAACATTATTATAAGAACCAGGGGCGACCGATATCAGTTCTGATGCCGTGCAATACGGTAGGACATTGTTTTGATATACAGGTGCATCTCAATAAATTATAATGTCGTGGAAAAGTTAATTTATTTCAGTAATTCAACTCAAATTGTGAAACTCGTGTATTAAATAAATTCAATGCACACAGACTGAAGTAGTTTAAGTCTTTGGTTCTTTTAATTGTGATGATTTAGGCTCACATTTAACACAAACCCACCAATTCACTATCTCAACAAATTAGAATACTTCATAAGACCAATAAAAAAAAACATTTTTAGTGAATTGTTGGCCTTCTGGAAAGTATGTTCATTTACTGTATATGTACTCAATACTTGGTAGGGGCTCCTTTTGCTTTAATTACTGCCTCAATTCAGCGTGGCATGGAGGTGATCAGTTTGTGGCACTGCTGAGGTGGTATGGAAGCCCAGGTTTCTTTGACAGTGGCCTTCAGCTCATCTGCATTGTTGGGTCTGGTGTCTCTCATCTTCCTCTTGACAATACCACATAGATTCTCTATGGGGTTCAGGTCAGGCGAGTTTGCTGGCCAATCAAGCACAGTAACACCATGGTCATTGAACCAGCTTTTGGTACCTTTGGCAGTGTGGGCAGGTGCCAAGTCCTGCTGGAAAATGAAATCAGCATCTCCATAAAGCTTGTCAGCAGAAGGAAGCATGAAGTGCTCTAAAATTACCTGGTATACGGCTGTGTTGACTGTGGACTTCAGAAAACACAGTGGACCAACACCAGCAGATGACATGGCAGCCCAAATCATCACTGACTGTGGAAACTTTACACTGGACTTCAAGCAACATGGAATCTGTGCCTCTCCGCTCTTCCTCCAGACTCTGGGACCTTGATTTCCAAATGAAATGCAAAATTTACTTTCATCTGAAAAGAGGACTTTGGACCACTGAGCAACAGTCCAGTTCTTTTTCTCCACAGCCCAGGTAAGATGCTTCTGACGTTGTCTCTGGTTCAGAAGTGGCTTGGTATCCCTTTTCCTGAAGACGTCTGAGCGTGGTGACTCTTGATGCACTGACTCCAGCTTCAGTCCACTCCTTGTGACTGTATTCTCAAGCTTGCAGTCATCCCTGTTGCGTTTGCACCTTTTCCTACCCAAATTCTTCCTTCCAGTCAACTTTGCATTTAATATGCTTTGATACAGCACTCTGTGAACAGCCACATCTTTCATAAATGACCCTCTGTGACTTACCCTCTTTGTGGAGGGTGTCAATGTTCGTCTTCTGGATCATTGCCAAGTCAGCAGTCTTCTCCATTATTGTGGTTTCAAAGAACAAGCGATACCAGGAATTTATACTGTAGGGATGGTCATTAATTGAAACTCAAATGTAAATATTCTAATATTTTGAGATACTGATTTTTGACTTTCATGAGCTGTAAGCTCTAATCATCCAAATTAAAACAAAAAAAACTTTTGAAATGTTTTACTTTACATGCAATGAATCTAAAATATATGAAAGTTTCACTTTTTGAAATAACTTACAAGAAAAAATGAACTTTTTCACGACATTCTAATTCATTAAGATGCACCTGTATATCCGTAAAGACTTTTTTGAGAAATAAATTTTGTGCCTTTTTTGGGCAATTTTTTCTTGTACCCCCTACTCGAGAGTTAAATTTCACCTTCGCTAATAACAACACAACACTTAAATATATGTTCTATAGGAAAAAGTGTAAGGAATAGAAATATATCAGCCATGAAATCCATAATTTTACCATCTATCTATCTATTTACAATGTCTTTTTAAGGCCTGGATATCACAATTTTAAAATTTCCTGATTTCTCCAGGTTTTCCGTGACTGTAGGAATGTTGAGTCTGAAATTATGTGACTTAATATTAACTTCACCTCAGCAGACAATATGGGATGGATCTTATAAACTCATAATCAATCATTTTACAGTTTGATTAAAATCTGTCAGATGCTAAGTTAATAATTAAAGATTATTAAATGTAATGTAAACCTTCTTGTTCATTGATCTGTTGTATAACAGCAATATGTGTCTGTAGTGCTGGATATCAGTCATGTGATCAGCTGCGGCCCAATCACAGCTCTACTAATATTAAGATCAACAGCACTCTTCCTCGTTTAAATATTACCTAATATCTTACTCAATTAAATACTGAAACATGATGAATTACTTACTATTGGATTGTAAAATCCTCAAAGAGGAAGAACAACAGAAGAATGGCAAGATAGTGTCAGTGAAGGTGGTTGTGAATGTGTGTAGATGTGTGTTAGTTACAGGATCAGAGAATGACACCATTCCTCTCTCATAATCAAGTTCAACTCTCACACACTCAAGAGCCTGTTTAACAGGTAAACCAAACCCAGGCAGTCCGTACTGATTATAATACACACACCAGACATCAGTGATAAAGAAATCACATCCCTTCCTCTGGTTTGATGCTGTAGTTACTCCAAGTCTCCAGCATTGACTCTCTTTAACCTCCACATCCCAGCTGTGTGTTCCTGAATTAAAACCCTCTGAACCCAGAACACAGTAATAATCATCAAATCTCTCTGGATTATCAGGAAGCAGCTGTTTGCTCTCGCCGAGTGTCACGCTGGTCAGATCATCAGAGAGAACGAGACGTGGATGAGCAGTGTTTGGATCCAGAGTCACAGGAGCTGATGAGACACAATCAACAGATGCTTTTATTCTGATGTTCATATAATGATCAAGAGTGAACCAAACACAGATTATTATGAATTATGACACTCGTCCTATTGATCAAACACATCAAACATTTTCCTCTGATCACTGTCAGTGATATTAGTTACACTATCATTTTTATTATCAGTGTTAAATGTGTGATTCAAACATTTGTGTCCATCAAGAGAAACTGATATTTTGGAAGAGTTTGAATAAGAATCAAACAATCAGACTTGTTGAGATGAAAAACTGCAACTGTAAAAATATTATCAGCATCATCTGATCACGCTAATTAAACTGTTTGTGTGTTTGCTTTAAATTGTGTGTTACTGTCTGTGGTGTTTGATTTACTAATCTATCATCATTTCATTTATAAGATTTTATTAAAATCTGTGTGGTGTGAGTAATTGAAGCGGGTTCTTCTGGAAAACAAATCATTAGCTGAACAGACCCTCATCATTGTGTTTCTTCACTGTAAAAATGACACATGAAGCAGCACCTGTTCTAGACACACATTAAATATAATGACAGGTTTTCATACTCATGAGGTCGGCTTGCTTAATACTACACATACTTGAATTGTTAAGTGGTAAAGCATAACAGTTTATTTTATAATATAACAGTATAATTTTTAAATCATTTTCAAGATTTATGATTTGTCTCAAGTTCTGTCTTAAAAATCATTTTTCAAATCCGTTAATTTAATACTTTACATAATTAATAATTTTGGGAATAAACAATATTCTTAACTTTTTCACAAGTTACAAAATAAGTAAAATAGAAGAATTGTTTTCTTAAAGTCATGAATCTGGCCGTAGCTCTCTGATGAGGTAATAAAATTATTAATATTCTTCATGAACTCTAGAGACTGTAAATAGTTCCTCTAGGAACACCATCATAACGCAAAGTCTTTGAAGAACTAGAAATTCATATTCCTCGAGCACAATATTATATTTGAGGCTCAGTGTTTCAATCAGAAGAATCACAAATGGAGCCTCAAGTTTCTTTTCACTTTTACACTGTTTAATCTGTTCTGGACTTGGAGTAGATGAAGAAATGATAAACAACAACAACAACAAAAATATAATATTCATTATAGACCAGACCTATAATCTTCACTCACACACTTCACTAACTTACTTACTTCACTCTACAAACTGAAGTAATCTACTTTTGTGTCATGATAAACTGTATGTACACTAAAAATAAAAATATTAAAAATAAAGGTGCTTGAAAAGGTTCTTCAGCGATGCTATAGAAGAACCATTTTTAGTTCCACAAAAAAACATTCAGTCAAAGGTTCTTTAAAGAACCATCTCTTTCTTACCTTTTTATAATCTGAAGAACCTTCTTTCACCACAAAGAGCCTTTTGTGAAACAGAAAGGTTATTCAGATGTTAAAAGTTCTTTATGGAACCATTTAGACAAAAAGGTTCTTCTATGGCATCGTGAAGCACCTTTATTTTTAAGAGTGTAAGAGCACAGATCTTCTCCAGACTCACTGTATTTGACCATGTCCCGCATCTTCCTCCAGACTCTGAACAGCAGGTCGCTCAAGTAACGTGGCACATCAATCAAAGCTCCAGAAGACGTCTGTGGGTTCTGAACTCTGGAAGAACATTCAGGATCAGAACTGCAGTGGATTTGGATCAGAAGCAGAGAGACCAGAGACACCAGCAGATCACTCACCTTTCCATTGAGACTGGAAACTTCTGCAAAACAAACACACAATTCATCATCAACAACTCAATCAATCAATCATGATCTGAAATCAGGCATTTAGAAAGCAGATGCCATTGTCTTTCATCATCTCCTCTGTTAGATCTTCACAAAAACCAGAAGTCAGGATGAGCCGAATCATTTTTCACAGCACAGTAAATATAAAGTAGAGTAAAATTGCAGACAGAAATACTTAGTGATTATCTGTGTTTATAACTATTTAATGTTCTTTACATATAACCAAAAAGACAGTTCTCTTACCAGCTTCACCGATGGCTCTGAAACAGACAGACAGAAGTCGTCCAGACAGAAGAGTGTAAACTGCAGATCTGCTGTCTGTTCAGAAATCCTTCTTTAATGTTTCTCTCCTTTTCCATTGATCACTGAACCTTTATGGTTTTTCTTGAGACAAATGAGAGAGGAGGAATAACGTGGCAGTCTGATATTGGTTAGTGTCATAAGAGGGAGGAGTTTTCTCTATTGCTCTGTATTGGTCACAAATCAGTTTCTTCAGGGTCTGTCGTGATCAAATCTTTATCAAAATGATTTTTTTCACATGCTGAAGTCTCAGTGATAAACACGTCTGGTTATGCTGTTTGGAGACATGAACAGATGCAGTTAATGCTTGAGTAAGAATAAAAATGTATAAAAGACTGATCAAGTGAGGTAGTTACTTCAGAACAAGATGATGATGATGATAAATCAATGAACCGTGTATTACAACAGGGCTGTTTTCTCTCTGTTATGTGTGAGAGAGTCAAAATCTTGTAGTACCTTTTTAAAATGCACTATAAACTTTTGCTCTGCAATGACAGAAAATCTGAATCTAATCTAAAAAAATATATAAAATAACATTATATTATCATCAGAATGACATTACAACACTTTTGATTTGATGTCAAACATGTCTTGGAAATCTTTTTTTATAGGATCTGTGTTAACTGCCGTCTCTCTCATCTGTTAATACACATGAATGAATGCTTCCTTTACAGCACATTGGTTCTCAACCCCCCCCCCCCCAACCCCCCCACGCCCCCCACCCATCATCCAGGTTCCTCACCGCCCCCATTAAGTGAAACAGTCTAATTGTCTACTGAATATTGAAGTCAATTATGTTTTGTGTTTATAATGAGGACTGTTATTCTATTCATAGCAGGCCTACCATTCAAATGTATGCGGTCATTACCATTTTTAAGAAATGACTTTAATTCAAGGATCCATTAAATTGATGAAAAAAGACAGTGAAGTACTTTTTTACAGTAATTATTAGAAAATAGGTGTAATAACAGTTTTTACTCATGTTGTTTTTCATTGCTACAGCTTTGGTGATGTTGAGATCTGATATAGACAACATTTGTTGCCCCAAAATTAAAGAGACCTGATAAAAATTCCTGTTTAGAAATGCATCCCCAGAGGCATTTTTTACAGAAGAGATTTTAGATTGTTCTTCCATTTCTGGAACTCTTGAACACTTTTTTTGGGGGGGGGGGGGGGATTTTTGCATTTTCCTTGATAGGACAGTGGAGATATGACAGGAATTGAGTGTGTGTGTGTGGGGGGGGGGGGGGGGGGGGGGTTATGAAATGTCCACAAGGCAGAAGTGCAACTGTGCACAAGGCTATCACTCGGCCTTATGTGGTGCCGGCTTGAACAGCCTTTTTACTGATTATGTTTGTATGTTTTCAATTAGCTTTCAGTAAAAAAAATATATATATATATTTATCCCTTAGTTTTAGAAAATACCCTGTTTTTTTGAGAATATATTGAATTTACTTTTTTTCTGACAAAGTGGACATGGTCATTTTGGTGGGTAAATGCTACATTTACACTTGCAAATGGAAGAAATGTAAACCCTCCATTACTATATTTCATGATTTTTGTGAGAATATTTCAAAGTTTGCTCACAAATACTTCAAAGAAAACTAAGTAGAAAGATGGGAAACATAATGCTCCTCATTAAATTTCAGATCTTGCTTTTTTGTTAGTGTGGTGTGGCTGCTATAATGACAGGCCTTGGCACAAACAGTGCTTTATGTATATGCACATTATAGGCACATTTAAAATTATTATACTACATTATATGTGTGTTTATATCTGTTTTACTTTGGCACACCTTTCATGCTGAAGAGAATAAACTTGCAATGGGCAAAAAAAAAAGATTTAACATCACTGAATCAACCTAAATACAATAATTTATACCAGCAAAACTATCATGTAGAAATAAGTTCAAATGTGTACTAGCAGAATCTCTGCAGGTTTATTATTAACACGTTATAGTCCTCTGTTTAATCTGCACATTAACATGATTTCAATTCTTCAGTTATCATGTCGAAAGATGTCATTTAACTCCTATATTAACGAGCACCGTGCTCATTTTGTATGGAGTTTTAGTTTCATTTAGATTCTAAAAGTCTATTCTCATAACTAAACCCTCCAAAACAGACACTTAAATGCTCTTCAACATAAAAGACAAACGATTTGAACATGTTTCCATGCGTTTATCAATTTTGCCTCGTCTGCAAAGCGCCGAGAGTGATTACAAAGCTAAAATTGTCTTTGTGCTGTAGATTATAGATTGGACCAATAAAACAACGCTATCTCAGTCATGTCTCAGTCTGCGGTTCTAAACACAGATTCTAGAGAAACCATGAACAGAGAAACTGATGGAGATGTTTCTGTGGATAACTGTGAGTAGTTGGTGTTTGCAGATATAGACTACAGAATTATTTGTTTTGTTCAATATTATGCTAAACACACTGTATTTGGCTGTTGTAGATGCATTATAAAATGAAGATGAGTTTTGGAAAAGACATTCACCTCTCAGAGAGTACTTTTAAAGTTTTAACCATCAACCTGATCAGAGTAGTTAAAAAGTCAGAGGAAACATGACTAACCTGCTGCAAACAATGACACAGAAAGGTGTTTTTTATACATATATTTTCCACATGCAAAATAATAATAATAATATAAAATAAATATTTCTGTTTGCAGTGTCACTACAGGTCTGGACTCAGATTTATTGGTCATCATCTGCATTCGTAATAATGACTTAGTTTCTCATAATAATGACTTAATGTTACTCCTAAAAAAAAAGAAAAGAAAAAAAAAAGACTTACTCTGCGCATGCGCAATGCAAGAGTGACGGCACGCTAGCGACATTTGCTGTTCAAAGCCATGCAGGAACACCGCAAACATTGCCTGTTCTGTAATCTATAACTGTATAATCTATCTTTAAATGACGATTTCAGATAAATTATCTGCATGTAGTCTATTGATAATTTGTAGCACGTACCAGCAAGTTACTCTGCCAGATAGTTATGGCTTCAGATATAGAGGAATATATTCCAACAAAAATCACACGCATTTTATGAAGAAATGAAAGCCATTACACATATAAACTTAACGAATAGATGTTCATTTCGATGATTTGTTAGTTTTTATTAGCTGTCACTTTGGATTTTACCGATACCGATAGCTAGGTTGGACCACACTGGCCGATACCGATTAATCAACCGATAGTTTTTAAAATGGATACAGAACGAAAACTAAAATAGAGCTTTGCTATTTTTAAAAAAGCAGTAACAGTACTGAACCATACTTTGTAATTTGGTATTAATATTAATTATTATATTGATCATTAAAGTTATTTCATAGTTTACTAATGTTAAAAGCAGAAACTTTAAAATTTAAAAATGAAGCCTAATAGTAAATGTTGAAATGAAATGAACACTCTAACAAGGAACAATACTTCTACAGCTTTCATTAATGTTACAAATGGACTCTATTTATTAAGTAATTATTAAGTATTACCATTTCATTTCAAAAGTCATGCTTAAAGATGGCCATCTTGAAATATAAAATTTTAATATTAAAATTACATGCACAGGTTATTAATATTGTATATGTACACTCACATTTTATTTGCTGCTATTTTAGAACACTGCATTATTATCTAATCAAAATATAAAATAAATGCAAGTGACACACTGTGCAAAAGCGAAGCGCTGCGTCTTGGAGAAGTCACGGGTATCACACACACACACACACACACACACACACACCGGACGCGTCACGTTCAATTCAAGCTCTCTATATGAAGCATACAGACTGTATCAGAGTCACAGAAAGACAAACGTTTTGCTGAAAAATGCACAATACATAATTTATCGCCTAGGGTGAAGTCATTATATTTGTCCCAAATCATTGTTAAAGTACATAATGTAATTTAATAGAAAACTATGTGAACGGCGCTCTGTTCCGCGGCAGGATTTTCTGTCGGCTGCATTTAAATGCGAGTCTGAAGTTTCCCGCTCTGTGCAGTGTCACGTGCCAAAACAAACAACACGTGCTGTCAGTGATTTCCGCCTCCAGAGGCTGCTCTCGTACTGTATAATGACAGCAGACCATTCTCAACCACTCCAGCAACAGATGCAACACAGAAAACTATTGTGCCTAAATGACTGCCTATGTACCACAATAAAGCCTTATTCATAGACCAGTGTTTAAGATTTGACCTAGGTAGGTTGATTGATATTTTGATTAGAATGGTATTCAACTCATTTTTAACTGAAACCTAGCCTATGTTGTGAATAATTGTATTCTTAAGAGCACTTGATGATTAATGTTCAGCCAAAAACGACAAGATTAGTTAGGGAGGGACATTATTCTTTATAAAGTGCAACAAATTAAATGCTTAAACAGTACAACTTTTTCAAGCAATAAAACAGATGAATGCATTACAAAAATAACTAAAAATGAGGCATAATCAGTATCAGATGCAGATCAGAAGCTGGGTAAAGTCCTTGTCTATAATCTGTGGGCATGGTTATACTGGCCTGTGGCCTTCTTGGAGGTCTTGATGATATCTGAGGGGGGCTCCAGATTGGCCATCTTTATGGTCATTATTGATGACAGGGTGCCATCCAATGCTAGGCTGTTTCTTCTCTTGGTTTTGTTCAGTCCCACAACTGAAAACACCCTCTCAGCATCTGCGTTTGCATGGGGCAACACCAGGACCAGTTTGGGTGACGGCAGCAAGCCTCTCGAATTCTTTGGCTCCTGTCACCTGTGGAAAATGCACCAAGAACACAATGGAAAAACATACCTTGATTTTTGATTGATTAATACTGGAAGTGGCTTGCACTTGGCTGGTTCTTTAAATAAAATAAAAGGTTTCGCTTTTGTCCTGGCAAAGGTCCCTTACGGGACATCTTTGAAACCTTAAAGAATCTTTGGTCATGTTGGTTTAATAACTCTACTCTCAGTTACAAAAACATGCCTACTTCTATTGCACACATTTCCTGTATTTATGTTAAAGTCTTTGGAACACATCTTACCTGTTCGAAGTGCTGGTTCCTACAGAAAAACTCTTCATCCACAGTGAGTCTTTTCTTTGGCCTGTTAATAAAAAGATAAATGCCATGTGAGTAAATAAACAATGCTTTGAGCATGCAGTATACCACGAAGTTAAAAAGGTGCTCTCCTGCTGCTTATGACAGCTGAGTTTACATTCACCACACTAAATCATGTTCAGACACAAACAAATAATTGATTTCGAGATTTAAAGTTTAAGAGAGTGAGTACTCAATTGGACGACATTTCATTGTTACATACCTAGTCTCAGCTCAGATTCATTATCAGACTTCTCGAGGTGGTAGTTCCTCTCGTTGTTTTTCGGGGTATCTCGTCTTCTGTCGCTAACTTCGGGGTGCAGCCAGCCATAGACGCCATCAGCATCATCTACCGTCGGGGAGTTTGACAAGGAACGAACGAGTCTCTTGTTTTTTTGGTGTGTGGCGTGAGTGCGTGTGAAAACAGGCAAAACCGTGTGTCGCCCGGCGAAAGCGTGAGAGCTGGCAGCACTGCATTGTGTTCCATTCTTGCATCCAGGGGCGCGGGAGGGTGTTTTATGTAGGGGGTGCTGGGGGGGTTGTAGTCAATTTCTGCGTATAAATATTACGCCAAATAGAAACAGAAAATCGTGCTATAGCCTGCACACTTTCATGAGATCATGTTAGACAACAATTAGCTATTTTACAAATGGGAATGGGCTACAATGAATTCATAACAATGTTTTACATTCAAGCTTAAAAACCCTTCAAATGTATAGTGAAAAGTTCTTTAAAAGCATCTGGAATGCAATAAAGTAATTTTAAAGCTGTTTTTAAAGCATTTGCTGCATGGATTGAAAAGATAAATATAAGATATACATTTATTGAAAGAATAAATAATTCACATAGGCCTATCAGTCCGACAAAATTGAGTTGCAGCAAATCCTTTAAATTTCAAGGACAAAGATTTACATACTTTTTTTTATTATTGAATACAATTATAAAATAAAACGCACATTATAATCGGGCCTGTTTTAGGCTCTCCCTTATTTTTATATTTTAGACGGTGACGGGAAAAATGACTCTCCATCTCCTCAATGAGCGCAGAGAGAAATATATATATTTTAACGGATTACATAGCTAATGAAGAGTTTTTGCTTTGCTTTGAATTAATTCGTTTTAAAGTAGTAATTTAAAGCTTTCTATAGATATATTTATCATATCTGTGAGCCAGTTTCCAGTTGCTTCGGTTCATCATTGAAGCTCTTGTTCAAGACCGTGATTTGGCAGAATGTGCGCAACGCGCATCAAGTAGCCCTGCATCAGTTTAATAACCTTGATAACTTTAACTCTTACAACTGTTAAATTAATGGGCAAACTCAAACATAATCAAATCCCAAATATTCAAGTATAAATATACAGTATATAATATATATATATATATACACCAGACCCAACAATGCAGATGAGCTTAAGGCCACTATCAAAGAAACCTGGGCTTCCATACCACCTCAGCAGTGCCACAAACTGATCACCTCCATGCCACGCCGAATTGAGGCAGTAATTAAAGCAAAAGGAGCCCCTACCAAGTATTGAGTACATATACAGTAAATTAACATACTTTCCAGACGGCCAACAATTCACTAAAAATGATTTTTTTTTATTGGTCTTATGAAGTATTCTAATTTGTTGAGATAGTGAATTGGTGGGTTTTTGTTAAATGTGAGCCTAAATCAATTAAAAGAACCAAAGACTTAAACTACTTCAGTCTGTGTGCATTGAATTTATTTAATACACGAGTTTCACAATTTGAGTTGAATTACTGAAATAAATAAACTTTTCCACAACATTTTTTATTGAGATGCACCTGTATAAGCTCTTGAATATGAATACACAACAAACAACAAATCCATTTGCCTTAAAGTGGTGGAACATAGTGCAGAACAAAGTGAAGCCATTAAGTTGCCCCAACAGGGCATTGTGCATCAAAAAGATAAATTAAAATATATAAATAAAAATAAATAAATATGTACAGTGCCCTCAAATAATTTTGGCACCCTTGGTAAATATAAGCAAAGGCGGCTGTGAGAATAAATCTGCATTATTTATCCTTTTGATCTTTTATTCAAAAAATTCACAAAATTCTAACCTATCACTGAAGTAAAACAACTGAAAGTGTGTGTGTGTGGGGGGGGGTCTCATTGTGAAATAAATGCTTTCTTTAGTTCATGTTGGCCACAATTATTGGCACCCAATTATTGCAACGCCCTTTTCCCCTCTTCAGGAACTCGAGCTGCGTCCAAAAGACGCTAAGGGAACGCCTTCAGCGTGACCGGCTCTGAATCCAAATGCAATCTGTCCTACAGGTGGGCGGAATGTCACGGGCGAGGTGACGTAATGACCAGCTGGTATTAAAGCACGTGCGGTGAAACTGGCGTCAGCTTTCTGTCATTCAGCTAGCGCTCTGTGTATCTGTAAGTCTTATTTACCGTTGTCTGTTTCAAAGAAGTTTAGTCATGTTTAAGACTAAACAGGAGAGCGAAGCACAGTACAAGCAGTGTGTTCCTCCCTGCAAGCGTTTTTTTGTGTGCAGGTGATACACACAGCTTGTGTGTGATTTGCTTGGGAGCAAGGCATGCGGAGGCGGCTCTCGAGGGGGCTGATTGCCCGCTCTGCGAGAGCCTCCCTCTGCGTGTGCTTCGCTCCAGAAAGGCCCTCTTCTCCAGGGAGGGTTCTTTCATTGGCGTTCCTCGCGGCGCTGGCCCCGCTTCTGCTGAGGCGGAGCGAAGGCGGCGCTCGTGAGGTTCGCAGCGGGATCTGGTGGAGGGATCGGAGACGAGACGAGCGAGTCTCTGGCTGCGTCCGAAATCGCATACTTCCCTACTATATAGTATGTGAAAAACAGTATGCGAGGCGAGTAGTATGTCCGAATTCTTAGTATTCGAAAAACAGTAGGCGAGAATACCCGGATGACCTACTACTTCCGCCCGAATTCTGTAGTAGGCAAACGATGGACACTTTACTATCCCATGATCCCGGGGAAAGCCGATTAGTCACCAGAAGAGAAGGACGGCAGCTCGCGTAAGTGGTGTAATATTTTTGATCCCGGGGAAAGCCGATTAGTCACCAGAAGAGAAGGACGGCAGCTCGCGTAAGTGGTGTAATATTTTTTCGCAGTTCTGTTGTTTAAATTATTTATTTGCTGCTAGGAAGGAATACTTCGTTTCCTACCTATTTCTATTGTGCATTTTCGTTGAGGTTTCTATTTTTGATTGCACTTGCTGGCAATTTGAATAATTTGCACCTCAGCTAAGAACGAGCGTGTGTGATTGTGCGAAGTGTTTAGGTTTGTATACAGCAATTAGCAGTCCTTTCAGGTTATTGGCTGGGCTGAGCAGAAGCCGGCCTCAGCTGTTTTCACTGTAGTTTCCTCGACCGTATTTATTTGATGTCAGAGCGCTGACGCGGAAGCGTCTGCGGAAGCGTTCAGCCATCGTGCTCAGCCTCCTCGTGTGAAGACCAACGAGGGTAAAGACAGACGACTTTTCCTGCGCGACTTCAACCGAGCAACGACACCGAGCACACACTTAAGTATCATTTCTATCTTCCCTCACGCACTCTCCTTCCCTATCCTCTATCATGTGTTTCGAAACCATTCCGGTTCTCTCTCAACCACGCTCTGAAAACACATGCAGACGGCAACGTCATCCTGCCAACCTTCGCCCGATCGCTACATCTTCTACTACACCTCTTTCTTTCTCTGTGGATCTTTGGAATTGCCAGTCAGCTGTCAACAAAGCTGACTTCATTTCTGCTTTTTCCTTACAATCCACTCTCAGCATCTTGGGCTTGACTGAGACCTGGATTCGTCCAGAAGACTCCGCTACCCCGGCTGCTCTCTCTCAGAATTTCTCTTTCTCTCACACCCCAAGGCAAGTTGGCCGGGGTGGGGGCACTGGTCTGCTCATTTCAAACAATTGGAAATACTCAACCCACTCTCCCCTAGGCAATCACAACTCATTTGAATCCCATGCGATTACTGTAACGGCTCCTATAAAACTCCAGATAGTAATAATCTACCGTCCCCCTGGCCAAATCCTACCCACCTTCCTAGAGGAGCTGGACAGCCTGCTGTCCTCGTTCATGGAGGATGGCACTCCACTCCTAGTCTTTGGCGATTTCAACATTCACCTAGACAGGCCTTATGCTACAGACTTCCATTCACTCCTAGCTTCATTTGATCTCAAACGCCTTACCACTACTAGCACGCACAAATCAGGCAACCAACTTGATTTAATTTACACACGCAACTGTACTACAGATAACATTCTGGTACAACCACTACATACCTCTGACCATTTCTTCATTACATTTACCTTACATTTTACGACCCTGGTTCCACCAGCTCCATTACCGGTAACTTTCAGACGTAACCTACGCTCCCTTTCCCCCACCCTTCTTTCCTCTGTAGTATCCTCCTCTCTTCCCTCACCTACCCATTTCACATCTCTGGATGTGAATGCAGCAACTGACACTTTATGCTCTACCTTAACCTCTTGTCTGGACGACATTTGTCCCCTCTCCTCCAGGCCAGCACGGGCTGCCCCTTCTAACCCCTGGTTATCCGATGTTCTTCGTGAACATCGGACCAAACTCAGAGCGGCAGAGAGAAAATGGCGCAAATCAAACGATCCATCGGACCTCACAAGGTATCAGTCTTTGCTTTCGTCTTTCTCTACTGAAGTCCACACTGCCAAATCCTCACACTTCCACAACAAGATCAACAGCGCTCCAGACATGCGTGATCTCTTCAGAACATTTAATTCTCTCCTCTGTCCCCCTCCACCACCGCCCACCACTTCTATAACAGCTGACGACTTTGCCACTTTTTTCACAGACAAAACTAGAAAAATCGGTAACCAGTTCTCAACTCCACACACACAGGACCTCCAACCAACCACATCCACTGCTCAAACTCCCATCTTCTCCTTCTGTCCCCTCACCGAGGCGGAAGTATCCAAACTTCTCCTCTCCAGCCATCCTACAACATGTCCTCTTGACCCAATCCCCTCTCACCTTCTCCAAGCAATCTCTCCCACACTCTTACCGGCACTCACACACATTATCAACACATCTCTCCGCACTGGCATCTTCCCCACTGCGTTCAAGCAGGCCCGGGTAACCCCACTGCTCAAAAAAACCTACATTAAACACTTCTCTTTTAGAAAACTACAGACCTGTCTCTCTCCTTCCATTCGTAGCGAAAACACTCGAACGAGTTGTCTTCAACCAGCTCTCACTATTTCTTTCACAGTACAACAAACTGGATGCTAAACAGTCAGGTTTCAGGAGTGGCCACTCAACAGAGACTGCGCTACTCTCAGTCACGGAAGCCCTGCGAGTCGCAAAGGCCGATTCCAAATCATCAGTCCTCATTCTGCTCGATCTTTCTGCTGCTTTTGACACTGTCAATCATCAGATACTCCTGTCCACCCTCTCATCGCTGGGCATCACTGGGATTCCACTTCGCTGGTTTGAATCCTATCTCACCGGTAGGTCCTTCAGGGTGGCTTGGGGTGGTGAGGTATCCAAAGCACATCAACTGGTCACTGGGGTTCCTCAGGGATCAGTTCTTGGACCCCTGCTCTTCTCCACATACACTACATCACTGGGACCCATCATACAGGCACATGGCTTCTCCTACCATTGCTACGCCGATGACACACAGCTCTATCTCTCTTTTCAACCAGATGATCCAACGGTAGCTGCACGGATCTCAGACTGCCTGGCGGACATCTCGGCATGGATGAAAGAACATCACCTACAGCTCAACCTGGCAAAGACTGAGCTTCTTGTCGTCCCTGCCACTCCGACCCTACAGCATGACTTCCTGATTCAATTAGGCACATCAATAATTACCCCATCAACTTCGGTCAGAAATCTTGGTGTAATCTTTGATGACCAGCTGACCTTCAAAGAGCACATTGCAAAGACCGCTCGATCTTGCAGGTTTGCGCTATACAACATCAGAAAAATCAGGCCCTTCCTGACAGAGCATGCTGCACAACTTCTTGTCCAGGCCCTTGTCGTTTCTAGGCTGGACTACTGCAATGCTCTTCTGGCTGGTCTTCCATCAAACGCAATCAAACCTCTACAAATGATTCAGAATGCAGCGGCACGACTGGTCTTCAATGAGCCCAAAAGAACCCATGTTACACCTCTCTTCTTCTCACTGCACTGGCTACCAGTGGCAGCTCGCATCAAGTTCAAGACACTGATGCTTGCATACAGAACAACCACAGGCTCAGCACCCTCCTACTTCCACTCACTATTACAAATCTACATCCCCTCCAGAAGTCTGAGATCTGCTAGTGAGCGACGCCTTGTGGTACCATCACAGAGAGGCTCAAAATCACTCTCCAGAACATTCTCATTCACCATTCCTGGATGGTGGAATAATCTTCCCACCCCTATCCGGATTGCTGGATCCCTATCAAGCTTCAAGCAACAACTGAAAACTCATCTCTTTCGGTACTACTTGACTTCATCCTAAACTTGATTAAAAAAAAAAAAAAAAAACCTTTCCCTTTATCTTTCTCTCCTTCCCTTGCTAGCTTGTACTTATTTGAACAATGACTGAGACTTGGTGTTACGAGCACTTCCTCTGTCTGATTGCCTCTTCAAGATGAATATATATATATATAATGAATTGGTGTGTGTGTGTATCTATTTATCATCTTTTATTTTATTTGCATTGATTTATTACAATAAATTACTCAAAATCAGCAGGTGCACAGCTTTGGCTGCTTTTATTCTGAGGTAAATGTTACTTGCTATATATTTAGCAAATGGTTTACAAGCTGTCGACGAAGGGGTAATCTGCGAGCAGCTGACCGACGCAAAAACGCCATGAAAGCGGTAAGAATAACAAATAAACATTGCTGATGTTTGTTCAGTAGAGTGGGCTCTTTAAATTTTCGCGCTGTCGTGACGACGCATGTCACGTGACAATATCAACATGGCGGATGTAGTACGTCCGAGTTTCATTCATACTACTCACATTCATACTATATAGAACGTACTTTTGTAACGGTCGGGAAGTACGTTCAAATTCAAATGTAGTACCTAAGTATGCAGTATGCGATTTCGGACGCAGCCTCTATCTCCATCCTCACCTGTCAGATCTCATGACCGCTCTCCGAGATCGGAAGCCCGCCCTGCAGTTACTTCCCCTCGGGCAGCGGCCTCGGCGCTTCTCGTCATAGACATAATAAATACCTAGACGCCTCATTGGCCGCTCGACCGCGCGTCAACGGCGCCGCCATATTGGTGCGGGCAACTCTCCATAACTCACATCGGGACAGACGAAAACATACCTGACTCGTCGGCAGCTTGGGGATCTGCTGACCGTCACACATCAATAAAAACAGATCTCGGGGTATTATCTTTCACAGGTAAGACTGAACAGTTGTTTCTGGATGTTTGTTGGTCATTTTTAGCATTATGTTGACAGTTTAATTAGCCACCAGTGTCAGACTATTAATAGCAAACGTTAGCGATATCGCTAGTAAGCTGTGAAAGCTGAGACTTTATAAGAAATCAAAGTTTAAATTAACTCTTATTAAGTTTGAACTTATATTGTAGTTTATATCATAAAGTAAATTGTGTTATGAGCACAACATGTACAGTGAGCACTTTGACAAGACATGTCAGACTGTCAGGATATTAGAGATGGAGCTAAAGCATCTCTATTTAATTTCACTACTCGTTTACAAAGAGTAAGTTCATCATCACTAGATTATAAGGATTTCATAGCTTATCATAAAACTGGACTGATTATATTTTTTCTTTTTTAGCCAACTGCAAACAGGACAACGCAAGCCTTAAGGAAAGCTGAAGAAAGCCTGATCTCTGCATTTCCAAGAGTCTATAGACCAATTATAGGTTTGTAAACATTTGGGATGCGCGCGCATCATGGTTGCAGAAAACCCGGGAGAGATAGCCTTTACGGCTAGAGAATTACACGGATATGGTACAAAATAATTAGATTTAAAAAGATTACAGATTATATTGATTAGATGTCATTTTCAAAATGTTCTCCGCATATTACAAGAGCTTGTCACCCAGCGATAAGCACTGTTATGCAACGAAATTGACGTTAGATAGTGGGATAGTCTTACAGATCCGAAACAGGGATGACGTTTTTGTGGGCGGAGCCTATCTGGTGGCAGAGAATGACGGTTTTCCAGTGGCAGTCTATGGAGCTATGGAATAAAAGAATTAAAAAAAAGGTAAATTTGATTTTAAATTTCAAAATTCTGAGTTTATTTCTCACAATTCCGAGATTATATCTCACAATTCTAATAAGGAAAAACAACTCGACATTCTCTCTTTTCCCCTCGGCTCTTCTGGCTTTTTCCCCTTAGAATTGACAAACTAACTATTTTTGAGTTAAATGGAGTTATAAAGCCCAAATTAGGAGATATAAACTTGCATTTGCGAGGAAAAAAGGTCAGAATTGTGTCAGAATTTTGAAATTTAAAATAAATAAACGTTATTTAAAAATGTTAATAGTAATAGGTTTAAATAATATGTCATGCTGTAACTGTAGGGCTAATACAATACGTCCCATATGAGCAGAATATGTGAATATTATGTAGACCTATTGTTTAAATCAAATTTATGCTTTAAAAGTAGAGTAATTATAGCAGTTTCATTCATAGTATGTCCGTTTAAACATCTGCATTTAGCTTCAAATGGCGTATTTGATGACAGTATTCTATAATAATTATTTGCATTCCGATTTTGACATCAAAAGGCACAAAAATATTTTTATTTTACCCGTTTACCTCCACTTGTTACCAGTGTTTTTCTGCAACCACTATGCGCGCGCAGCTGCAAGTGACGTAACTGTGACGTCTACTCTGAATTTGTCTATACCTCCACTAAACCACAGCCTAATGTTGTATTTGTAGTTAAAGCTCAGAACAGCCCTGAATGAATGGCCAGAATGACCCTGGTCATATTCAAACCTCTCTCTCTCCCCGGAACACACTTACAGGAGCATTTTTAACCTTTGTAAGGGTCATTTTTATAACAATATAATTACCTTATTAAATGTTTTTGTCAAATATTTAAATATAACCAGTTTCTTCAGTCAATCACAATACTATAGACTGCATTTAAAATTATTTACACAGGCTGTTTAATGCTGATCATGTACTGTGCATTTACACAAAAACTGTATAATGTAAATAGCCTAGAAATGAGAAACACAGGAACTCATTAGTGAGTGAAGCTGCAATATCATGACAAGATCATTGTTGATTATTGCTCTTTATGTTGTAATAATGATTATTAATTTTGATTAATAGAATGTTTTTTTGGGGGGGGGGGGGGGGGCATGTCATATTCTGGTCTGTGTTAAACATAACTATATTTTAACATTTTGTTGTACAACATAAACTGCACACACACACCCCAAGCATTCCTATGTAGTAACATATTCAAAAATAAAGAACGGTTTCAAACTGTGTGTTTTCTGCATGGGTGTGTGTAATTTGCATTGTAGAGCAAAATGTCAAGCTTTGTCGAGTTGTTTACATTATTTTACTCAATTTTAATTTTACTCATTTACCCCATTATAAAATATAGGAAAATCTTGAGAGAAGCAGTGGAGAATTAGTCAGGTTTTGACGTCACAACTAATATATATATATATATATATATATATTATACTAAAGGAGCTAATTAATTAAACACAATTTGGAATTCATGACCAAAATGTTTGGCTTGTCATTAGTTGTGTCTTTGTTTAATAATTATTACACAAATACCATTATAAAACTGCACTTTTCACGATTATTTAATTTACTATTAATTTATTCTTCATTATTGTCTATTCTGTATTATTCCACCCATGATATTACATATTCTACTTGCTATTATTCATCTATTGTTATTCATTTATTTATTATGGTACACATATAATTTGTGCTATTATAAACCTATTATATCACTTATGTTATTGTGCTGTTGTACTCGCTTTTTATATTATTCACTTTACTTCAACTTGTACTACATATACTTTTTAATATTACATATCACTTTTACTATATGTTTACTGTGCACTGTATCAGTGCATATTAGTTTACCCTGTAACTGTAAGTTTTACTGGATCCATAAAGGATTACATTTGTTATTGTTTGTTGTGGAGTTTATATCTGTATAGAGTGCTATGAAAATAAAAAGCAGACTAGCAGTGTGTCACTTTCTGATTAGTACTCGCAGTATTTCAAAGGGACTGAGCTGTGTTCTGACCTGAGGCACAATAACAGATAAAATGGTGGGGTTGAAGACGAGAGAAAGCAATGAAACAACTTAATTTCATTTAATGTACATTAAAATTACATTACATGTATATGTCACAGTTATACTACATTAATATTAGAACTGTTAACCGAAAAAATCAACCAAATCAACACGAGTGTAAGTGTGAGCTTTCACAATTTCTTAAGAAAATGTATAATTTTCCAAGCCTAACTAAATAACTGGAGGCAGAGTTATTTTTAACTCCATGTAGATCACAAACCACTGAATTCGGTTGATAAATGTAAACGTTATCGTGTTTTTATCCCGAAAAAACCGCAGCTCCCCCGTTTACCTCCATTTGTTTTTAACACAGTCTTGCCCTCTCAAACATGGCGGACGCGTTGACGTATCGCAGCAACGGCTCACAGCGGCCAATGAGGCGTCTAGGTATATTATATGTCTATGCTTCTCGTGTCTTCATCTGAGGAGGTTGACACGGGAAACGCTGAGCACTTTGCACCCCCTCTTTCACCCCAATATGAGGAGCTGGTGGAGGTGATCACTCGTGCCGCAGCTAAGTTGAGCCTTGACTGGTCGGCCGAGCGTCCTGTCGAACCGCAGAGAGGCAAGTTAGACGAGCGTTTTCTGCGGTTTCAGACAGCACCTCCACATCGGAGCCTGCCACTGAGGTGTCGAGGTCGTGGGGGGAACCTTTCTCGGCCCGCCTCTTCGTCCCGCTGTACAAAATAACTCAAATTAAAACTCAGTTGGCATTTATAATCCTGTGGAACAGGAAGCCATGTCTGGACAATGTCATGCTCCTAGTCACCCGGGTGTGCTAAAAAATTTAAATATGAATGGGAATATACTTCAGAGATTATTTTACTCATAAGAATTTCTAGGCAATGTTTTATGCCTTAATTTGATTAACAGAAAAATGTAAATACACAACAGAATTTCTGAGGGGGAAAAAAATCATAAGGCTATTGTAAAAATAAATGAAACTTAATAAATGCTTTCAAATAGTTAGACATGCTAAAACACAGAACTTGGTGACAATAAAACATAAGGTTGAAAAAAATTAAACATTTCATAGGGCCCTAAACATGTAATTTTTGTTAAACTTTTAATAAATTGATGTTAAATTGTTTAAGTTTCATAATTTTAATTAATACTTTCTGTTTAATAAAATTAAATTTAACCATTAAAAAGGAGTCCAGAAACATTAAAACTGAAAAAAAAACGGATTTTGGGAAAAATAATTCAGTTCAGTTGTTATATTGACTGCTGTCATTAAAGGTCCCATATTGTCAAAACTGAAATTTCCTGGCTTTTTCATGATAACAGAGGTATGTAACTACCATATAAGTTTCAAATCAGTCGCACACAGCCTGCATAAAGTAGCTGCGTTTTTTCACGTGTCCTTGTGACTTCTACTCCGTCATCGCCTTCAGTCACCATCCAGAGCACCGCCCACCGTCCTTTTGCCAAACCCCCAGACAGCATCGGGTCCATGCCATTGCTGAGCAACAACAACACCGAAACATGTCGAAAAGGTTAACTTTAACAGACGAAACTGACCTGTAACGTTACTCTCACTCAAAGGATGGACGATCTGACAGGACTGTTACTATGAGGTGGATCACGTCTAACATGTATAGTAAAGACAAATGAAGATGTAAATACATTTCAATTTCAGCAGGCAACTATTTTTACAGCTACATTATTATTCCAGCCACAATTAATCACAACACTGTATGCAATTACAAATGATTATATATAAATCATCAGTTTGTTATTTTACACATATGCACACAGACATTATTTCATACACGACAGTCGTAAGATGCAAGAAACCTTTAAACGCGCCCATAACAACAAAAGACAATACTTTATTGAACCTTTTCTGATAAGAAGCGTGCGCTGCAAACATGAGCATTTTTGACGATCGTTTCTGTCCAGTCTGCTAGTTTTATCGCGTTTAACCACAGTTGTTGTCATTATTTTGTCTGGCAGTGGCAGCAGGTATGCCATCAAATTTATAATTTGAGGCTGTATTATGTGATTGCGTCGCGGTGATGTAATTGTGATGTCGGCCCTACATGACCCTACCTGTGGTTGGCCTAGCCATGCATCACTCAGAAAACAACAGGCCAATCAGAAGAGAGGCTCATGAATATTAATTAGACAGGCCAAAATCGACCTGTTCTTAGCAGAACTCCTGAGAGAAGATCTGTAAAAATATATTGAGATGGTTTTTGGTACTTATACCGCGAATATATTCTTGAGGACATCAAAACCTAAAATAAAACTCCAGAAGGTGTACAATATGGGACCTTTAAAAGAAACAAATGAACACCATGATTTCTTTTAAGTGTCTGTGTCGGTGTCCGTCTGGCCCCAACCCAATAAACAGATCATAGATTTAATTTATTTTATTTATTTTACTTATTTTAGTGCAGTACACCAATACAAATTAATGACTTTTACAATAACCATTATTGGCACAATCAGGCACGAACAAAGAATAATCAAAAACACTGTTTTATTTTACACAGAGAGAATATAGCAGAGATACAGTATATATCAACAAGCACTAACATAAACAATACCGAACACAGAAACAGGAAATTACGGGTTTAAATAACAAGGGAGCGATAGACGGGAAACAGAACAGAACAGACAAGACAAAACAGAAAACACAAACATTATCATAAGAACCAGGGGCGACCGATATCAGTTCTGATGTCGTGCAATACGGTAGGACATTGTTTTGATATATATCTATAAAGACTTTTTTGAGAAAGACATTTTGTGCCTTTTTTTGGGCAATTTTTTGCTGTTTTTTCTTGTACCCCCTATTCAAGAGTTAAATTTCCTGTGGCTCAGTGGTAGAGCATTGCGTTAGTGTTCCTAGTGTAAGAGTTAGTGTTCCTGTGGCTCAGTGGTAGATCATTGCGTTAGCGGCGCAAAAGGTTGTGGCTTCAATTCCCAGGGAACACACATACTGATGAAAAATCAGCCTGAATGCACTGTAAGTTGCTTTGGATAAAAGCGTCTGCTAAATGCATAAATGTAAATTTCACCTATGCTAATAACAACACAACACTTAAATATATGTTCTATAGGAAAAAGTGTAAGGAATAGAAATATATCAGCCATGAAATCCATAATTTTACCATCTATTTATCTATCTATCCATTTATCTATCTATCCATCTATCTATCTATCTATCTATCTATTTACAATGTCTTTTTAAGGCCTGGATATCACAATTTCTAAATTTCCTGATTTCTCCAGGTTTTCCGTGACTGTAGGAATGTTGAGTCTGAAATTATGTGACTTAATATTAACTTCACCTCAGCAGACAATATGGGATGGATCTTATAAACTCATAATCAATCATTTTACAGTTTGATTAAAATCTGTCAGATGCTAAGTTAATAATTAAAGATTAATAAATGTAATGTAAACCTTCTTGTTCATTGATCTGTTGTATAACAGCAATATGTGTCTGTAGTGCTGGATATCAGTCATGTGATCAGCTGCGGCCCAATCACAGCTCTACTAATATTAACATCAAAAGCACTCTTCCTCATTTAAATATTACCTAATATCTTACTCAATTAAATACTGAAACATGATGAATTACTTACTATTGAATGGTAAAATCCTCAAAGAGGAAGAACAACAGAAGAATGGCAAGATAGTGTCAGTGAAGGTGGTTGTGCATGTGTGTAGATGTGTGTTAGTTACAGGATCAGAGAATGACAGTGTTCCTCCGTCATAGTCCAGATACACTCTCACACGATCAAGTTTAACAGAAAAACTAGACCATGTAGACATTCTTCTCTGCAAAAACCAGACATTAGTGTTAAAGAAATCACACCCCTTCCTTTTGTTTGATGCAGTAGTTACTCCAAGAATCCACCATCGATTCTCTTTAACCTCCACATCCCAGCAGTGTGTTCCTGAGTTAAAACCCTCTGAACCCAGAACACAGGAATAATCATCAAATCTCTCTGGATTATCAGGAAGCGGCTGTTTGTTCTCGCCGAGTGTCACGCTGGTCAGATCATCAGAGAGGACGAGACGTGGATGAGCCGTGTTTGGATCCAGAGTCACAGGAGCTGATGAGACACAATCAACAGATGCTTTTATTCTGATGTTCATATAATGATCAAGAGTGAGTCAAACACAGATTATTATGAATTATGACACTCGTCCTATGATCAAACACATCAGACATTTTCCTCTGATCACTGTCAGTGATATTAGTTACACTATCATTTTTATTATCAGTGTTAAATGTGTGATTCAAACATTTGTGTCCATCAAGAGAAACTGATATTTTGGAAGAGTTTGAATAAGAATCAAACAATCAGACTTGTTGAGATGAAAAACTGCAACAGTAAAAATATTATCAGCATCATCTGATCACGTTCATTGAACTGTTTGTGTGCTTGCTTTAAATTGTGTGTTACTGTCTGTAGTGTTTGATTTACTAATCTATCTTCATTTCATTTTTACTAATCTATCTTCATTTCATTTAAGATTTTAGTAAAATCTGTGTGGTGTGAGTATACACTGAAAAAAAATGATACTAAATTTTTTCAAGGTAAATGGTTGCTAACAATTTATTTTAGCTACATTTAAAAAAAAATAAAAAAAAATGTTGAAAGTTAATCAACTACATTTGTTTATTTAAATGTAGCTAAAATAAATTGATTGTAACCACTTACCTTAAAAAAATAGTAAATTCAATGAATATTTTTTTTTCAGTGTAATTGAAGCAGGAAAACAAATCATTAGCTGAACAGACCCTCATCATTGTGTTTCTTCACTGTAAAAATTACACGAAGCAGCACTTGTTCTAGACACACATTTAATATAATGACAGTTAATTTGTACTGTTATGGGGTCAGTTAAGAGTTTCTGTATGTTCCCTTTTTTCTTTTCTCTTTCCTGTGCTGCTGCTCTAATACGAGTTGATTACTGGCACCTGATGACCAACTGAGTCCTCATTCATTGGCTCCTCCAGAGAGGAAACCAGCTATAAAAGCCACCAAGAAAGTACAGTTGAGGAGAGAGAGGAAGCGTGAGAGGAAGCGTGAGTTGTTGTCCTTCCGTCCTTCCTTCCGTCCGTCCGTCCGTCCGTCCGTCCGTCCGTCCGTCCGTCCGTCCGTCCGTCCGTCCGTCCGTCCTTCCTTCCTTCCTTCCTTCCTTCCTTCCTTCCTTCCTTCCTTCCTTCCTTCCTTCCTTCCTTCCTTCCTTCCTTCCTTCCTTCCTTCCTTCCTTCCTTCCTTCCTTCCTTCCTTCCTTCCTTCCTTCCTTCCTTCCTTCCTTCCTTCCTTCCTTCCTTCCTTCCTTCCTTCCTTCCATCCATCCATCCATCCATCCATCCATCCATCCTTCCATCCATCCATCCATCCATACATACTTGTTAAATTGATTATTTTATAATTTGTAGGGTGGAGGGTGCCATTTTCTTTTGTCAACTCTTTTTCTCCTGTTTTGGGATGAATTAGGCAGTTAAGGAAGTGCTGTTGTCTTTTTGTTGTTCTTTTTGTCAAAGCTCTCTGATGAGCTTATGAAAATAATAATATTCTTCATGAACTCAAGAGACTGTAAATAGTTCCTCTAGTAAGACCATCAGAATGCAAAGTCTTTGAAGAACTAGAAATTCATATCGAAGTTCCTCGAGCACAATATTATATTTGAGGCTCAGTGTTTCAGTCGGAAGAATCACAAATGGAGCCCCAAGTTTCTTTTCACTTTTACACTGTTTAATCTGTTCTGGACTTGGAGTAGATGAAGAAATGATAAACAACAACAATAAAAAAAGATAATATTCATTATAGACCACACCTATGATCTTCACTAACTTATGAGTACTAACTAACTTTCTTACTTCACTCTACAAACTGAAGTAATCTACTTTTGTGTCATGATAAACTCTGTGTAAGAGCACAGATCTTCTCCAGACTCACTGTATTTGACGATGTCCTGCATCTTCCTCAAGACTCTGAAGGGCAGGTTGCTCAAGTAACGTGGCACATCAATCAAAGCTCCAGAAGACGTCTGTGGGTTCTGGACTCTGAAAGAACATTCAGGGTCAGAACTGCAGTGGCTTTGACTTCAGAAGCAGAGAAACCAGAGACACCAGCAGATCACTCACCTTTCCATTGAGACTGGAGACTTCTGCAGAACAAACACACAATTCATCATCAACAACTCAATCAATCAATCAATCAATCAATCCATGATCTGAAATCAGACCTTTAGAAAGCAGACGTCATTGGCTTTCATTGTCTCCACCAGCTTCTCCTTCATCATCTGCTTCTTCTGCTCCTCTTCCTTCTTCAGTGCAGTGATTGTAGCTTCTTCTTCGTCTCTGAGAAACTGATGAAGCTTCTCAAACTGCTTTTGAATCTGATGCTGTGTGTGCTCAGCTTGAGACTGAAATCAAAACACAATTACTTCAGTCATCTCAATCAACACATTAACACTTCACATCAATAATATCTGAGAAAAACTCAGATACTGACATATTACAGATGCAGAAGTAAATCCTGCCTGTCATTTACAAAAAATAATAAACTGGAATCCATTATATTAAATATAGATAATCATAATTGTATTTGATCCTGTGGCTGTAATGAAAATGACTCTTGATTCAATTTCTGTTTGCTCACCTTGATTTGTTTTTCATTGCGTTTATGTTTTGCACATAAAGTCTTCATTGCTGTATTGAGCTCCTCCTAGAGTAAAAAAAAAAAAAGATCCAAAGAACAACATCGAAGACACAGCATTTTTCTACTCCAACAGAAAATCCTACAATCTGTAAATTGAAGCTCAAGCACGACTGGTTTATACAGCAAGACAGTGACTACGTTTACATGGACATCAATACTCCGATTTTAATACGATTAAGACAATACTCTGATTAAGAGTCTACTGAACTCCAAAGAACGACGGAAAAAAGACTTATTAGCGAAACTCACTCCTACAGTTGTCAGCGGAAAAAGGGAGGAGATTGTGATTCGACTCCAAATACACCATTCAAAGCACCTCCGTCGAAAAAACATGCAAAAGGTGATGCAACGGATGACTTAATGTTAAGTCAGTACAGCAAAGCATCGTTCAAATAATCAGACAGTCATCCGAAGAAATAAAAGACATGGTAAAAGAAAACTCGAACAGCATCAACCTGTTAAAGGAAGCGCTGGATTCAGAAATATTCGACATTCGGAAGGAGAACGAAGATTTGAAAAGCAAAAATAAAGCAAACCAGAATCGCATCTCTGAATTGGAGGACAGACTAAACGACCAGGATCGGTACTGTCGGAGATGGAATCTACGATTGGAGGGGCTGACCGAATGTGCAGAGGATAACTTCAAGACTCGGGTGATGGACATTTGCAAAGAGGTGGTTGTCGAGGAAGATCGTAACTTTGTGACCAGTAATGTGGACATTGCTCATCGAGTTGGAAGACCCAACGCAGACAGCGGCAAGGGAAAGAAATCACGGCCGGTGATAATAAGATTCACTTCCAGGACAGCGCGGGACCTCACATGGAAAGGAGCAAAAGGAAATGACTTTCTCAAGAAGAACAAGATGTACTTCAAAGAAGACCTCATGGTCAAAGACAGGGCTACGCAGAATCTCCTTTGGCCATCGATCGATAAAGCACGGAAAGAAGGCAAAAGAGCCTTTGTTGGAATCAAGGCAATAGTTGATGGTAAAGAAATTAAGATTTAAATAATTGCTCTCTTTAATAGGGGGTTTGAATCTTAAACTACTGTAATACGTAAACTCTGTTTGCTTTACTAGGTTATAATTCTTTTAAAAAGTGAAAAAAAATTTTTTTTGTTGTTTTTTGTTTTTATCATCATCTTAATACAAATAGGCTATTCAAGTGTAATGTGATCTTAAGCCTACACAACTTTGTCATTGTATTTTATTACTCAAATTGAAGCAAACAGGATCTCAGGACTGGCTGTGACTCAGGCACGTGCAGAGGGGGGTGGGGGTGGGGGGGGGTGCTTGCCCCTTTTCCCCTTGATGCCCAAAGTGCCCTTTTGTCAAGGCAATTTTTTTTTTTTTTTTTTTTTTTTTTTTTTTTATTAAACGCCTTTTTGTGAAGGCCAGCCCAATCTAACTATTAGTAAAATTAATTAATAATAGTTTAGCCATGAATTAAATTATCCACATGATGACCTTTCACCTGATGAGGGGCAGCCGTGGCCTAATGGTTAGAGAGTTGGCCTTGTAACCCAAAAGGTTGCAGGTTCGATTCCCAGGTCCGGCAGGGATTGTCGGTGGGGGGAGTGAATAACAAGTGCTCTCTCCACCTTCAATACCACGACTGAGGTGAGACCCTTGAGCAAGGCACCGATACCCCAACTGCTCCCCGGGCGCCGCAACATGGCTGCCCACTGCTCCGGGTGTGTGTGTGCACTTGGATGGGTTAAATGCAGAGGACAAATTCTGAGTATGGGTCACTATACTTGGCCACACACCACTTCCCTGATGATCTCATCTGGGAAGATCCCTCAGGTTCAGACACACAAGGCTTTAGGATGCCTTCAATAACGTCCGCGGGCACGGCTGCGGTAAGTGGAGTTCTCAGCGGTGTGCTTGTAAACTTATATTATTGAATTATTATTATTTTACGAGAACGGCGTGAAGAGATCATGCACATCTGTTGTTTATATTGCTGTGTGTAGCCTGTGCTGCACGGTTAGCAATAATATAAAATAAAATATAAAAGCAATATTTTTGTTCAATGTTTTCCTAATGACAATTTTATGATTGGTTTATAAAGGCTACTACGAACACCCTTTTCCCATTTTTATCACAGAATAATTCAGGAAATATATTTTATAGTTTCTATAAATGATATGTCAATTAGTACTGCATTTTTCATACAGTTTATTTATTTATTACCTGAAGATAACTTGAAAAACACATAAACCATATATTTTCTCAATCGTGTGTTTATTGTCTTCACGTTTCATCAGTAAAAACGTTTCTGAGCGCCCTCTGACTTCGAGTATGAATGAAACATGCACTGCACGAGAGTGTTCAGCTCTCCTGATATTCATATCTCCTCATTTTGGATACGAATAAAACGTCAGGTCATGTCTCTTTAATTTAATCTAGATTTAAATCTAGAAACCTCTATGTGAAAACACCTGCTCCAGCTTGAATAAAGTGCCGGGGACCAATTTACATTTTATTAAAATTAATATTAAATATTAAAAATGCAGCTAACGTAGTTCTACACACAGCAATAAAAACAAAGGTGCTTGTTCTCTTTCGTTCTTGTTGTTTAATTGGGGAAAAGTTTAAAGCGCATCGAGGTCTTGTCTTTTTTATGTTTGACTAATAACTATTCATACTTTGAACTATTATTATTACAGTATTTATTTAAAAAACGTAGAGTGCCTTAAAAATAATTATCACAACACTGGTAAAACAGGCTTATACTGATTTTCTCGTCCTCCGAATTATATTTATCAATCCTGTTTTTATAATCATTATCATTCAAAAAATGAATAAATTCAGAACAGGATTAGAATAGAATTCTATTTTAAATAAGACAGGAATATTTTTTTTCTGCAACAACAACAGTAGTGTTTACAACTGCAAACCCACCAAACCCTGTAAACACAATAAGAACAACAACAACAACAATAATAATAATAATATCATTCCAGAATAATTAAGAGGTGCAAAAAATGTCTTTAACATTTAAAATTAAAATGGTATTTTCTGTTGTTTCTTTTTCAAACCTGATCATGGCATTTGTTGCTGTATTAATACAGAAGCATCCATGTCGATACACATATCAGCGAGGAGCACAGCCCTATTAAAAGCTGTGTTCCATGTGCCCCTTTTATACTTTGAGCACCTGCCCCTCCAAAGGTCTCTGCACGGCCCTGCTGTGACTGATCTTTGAAAAGATGGAAGTAAGAGTACCCTTTATACACTCAACACTTTCAACCTTAATTCGCTTACTGTTCACCTAAGTGTTCTATTAAGGTTTGTTCTCTCTTGTTCGAGTTTATGTCAATAACAATATTTTCTGTTAACGCCAGGGGTATATGAGACATGCTAAAAAGAAAAGCTCTGTTTCTGTTTTGTAAAGGTAAAGAAGCTGATTTTTCTTTCATTCAAGAAACTCATGCCTGCAGAGAAGATGTATTATTTTGGAAAAGTCAGTGGGGTTCTGACATGTGGTTTTCTTTTGGTGTTTCAAATAGAACAGCAGGTGTCGCTATTTTAAGGGATAAGATTTCAGGGCAGGTAATAAGTCACAAGACAGATGATCAAGGTCGTTGGATCATTATTCTTGTTGAAATAAATCAGGTTAAATTTATCATCATAAACATTTATGCCACCAACAATAAAAAAAAATGAATGGATTAATCTTTCAAGATATTGAGGGACATATTAATCGTTTACACTCAAAATTCCCTTCTGCTGAAGTAATTCGGGGTGGTGATTTCAACAGTTTTTGATGGAAAACAGGATAGATGGCCCCCTAAAGTTGACAGTAGTATAAATGTATTAAGTAATGTATGTTTAAGGTTAAATATATTTGATATTTGGAGATATAAGAATCCAACTTCTCTCACGTATACATGGAGTAATAAGGACAGATCTCTGCAATCACGTATTGATTTTTGGCTTATTTCGGAGCATATAAAAGATAAGGTAGAATTTGTGACTACTGAACCATCTGTTTTAACTGATCACAAAGGCATATCAATTAAAGTTAACTTTCTAGGTCGTCAGTCAAATAGGGTTAAGAGAGGATATTGGAAATTAAATAATAGTTTGTTGAAACAATGATATTTGTGCTTAAATTAAGACCTTAATTAGTAAGGCAACAGGCATCTACAACCCAGATTTATGGAAAATACTGGGAACAAACAAAATTTGAAATAAGAAAATTGGCGATATCCTATGGAAAATCTATTACAAGAAAGAAAAAAGAAAATGAGAACAAGATAATTAATGAAATTATTTCCATTACATGCAGAAATTACCAACATCTGTCAAGCAATGATTTGTTAAAACTTGCAACATTGCAATGATTTAGATAATATTTATGAAGAGAAAGGTGCATTTGTTAGGTCAAGATGAAAATGGATGGAAGCAGGAGAAAAAAATACCAAATATTTTTTCAGTTTAGATTTCAGTTTAGACTTTCATTCTTCCCCATTCACTTTCAATGGCCGGCCATTTTTGACAAGTGTGACTTTGTGCAATTTTGTACAAAATAAAAGCATTTAAAAGCAAACTTGTTGATTAAACATTAAAGCACACTAGTGTGATAAACAGTGCAAATTCTCATAATTTTTTTATCTCGTATTTTAAAAATTATTCATAAAAAATGCTTTTTTCACTCAAAAAAATGAGGTGCGTACTTTCGGATAAATGAGGCCTACGATTAATCAGATGCAAATAGAAACACAAAACCAGCCCTAAATGAAAGAAAACAAGTTGACAAAAAGATTGAATCCAATATTTGGTGATAATATAGCATAATGACAGATTTATAAGCAATTGATCGGAGTCCGGTCATTTTTGACCGGGAACACCACAAGTGTGACTTTTTGCAATTTTGTACAAAATGAAAGCATTTAAAAGCAAACTTTCTGATTAATCATTAAAGTACACTAGTGTGAGAAACAGTGCAATTTTTTTTATTTTTTTGTTTAATATTGTGAAAACTATTCATAAAAAAAGTTTTTTTCACTCAAAAAATGAGGAGGCTACTCTCAGATAAATGAGGCCTACGATTAATCAGATGCAAATAGAAACACAAAACCAGTCCTAAATGCAGGCATGTGATCAGCTAGAGACAAAAAAGAAGGAAAATCTGACCACGCCCCAAATCACGCCCACAAGCCACACCCCCAGCACTTATTAAATATATATATATATATATATATATATTAGCACATTAAAAGATATATATTATACTCTAAGAATACATACTATTGTCCTGTAAAAAAATAAAAAAGCACTAATAATCGTGATAAAATATATTATAATAAAGTACTATAATATATTATAGTAAAGTATATAGTATATAGAATTGTAATTATTAAAGTACCTGTCAAAAGTTTGGAAACATTACAATTAATGATTCTGAAATAAATATCTTCTGCTCATCAAGGCTGAATTTATTTGATTAAAATAAAATAAACAGCAATATTATGAAATATAATTAAATTAAAAAAAAAGTTTTCAATTTGAATACATTATAAAATGTAATGTTATTCCTGTGATGCAAAGCAGAATTTTCTTCATCATTACTCCAGTTTTCAGTGTCGTGTGATCTTTTAGAAATCATAATTTATTTGACTCTGAGGATTTTTTGATAAATATAAAGTTTAATGAACAGCATTTATTTGCATTTATCAAATAAAAATAAATTTGTTCCTGCATTTGTTAAATAGAAATCATTTTAAATGTCTTCACTCATTTTTTTTATCACTTTCATGCATGAATAAAATTATTAATTTCTCTCTTTTTTTAAATATTATACAAATGTTTGAGTGGTATCATTGTTTCCACAAAAATATTCATATGTTTTATGTTTAAATATATGTTTTTAACATTGATACTAATGAGAAATGTTTCTTGAGAAGCAAATCAGCATATTATAATGTTTTATAATGATACAGCCTGTTATATAATTACAACACAACCGTTGGGAGTTTTATGACAGCACTAGCAATCTCAAATTCTCACCGCCATTCATCAAAAAATCGAGCAACACGTTTCAGCGCTGAATCTACTCGCGTTTGGCGCTTTGAATCATTGGAACGCTTTGAACTGTCCTGCAGATGGCGCTCTCAGGATCATTCCGTCCATGATGTCTGAGAAAACAAGCTTTTCGCAGTTTATTTAGGTAATAGCTCAATGCCATTTGCGCGATTTCAAACATCATGCAGAACTAGCGTGCGCAAGAATCACAACTGGATGTACGGACAGTCAAATGGTTCAAAATACCGTCTTTAATCCAAAACTTGAAAATTGTTTTAAGAAGAGGTTTTCTCAACTTGAAATTTAATTCAGCTTATTTTTTCCAATCAAATTTATTACCGATTTCAATGTGATGCTTAAGGCTTTGGATATTCTGTTTTATACTGTCTTATACTTATTAATTTATCCTAATTTAGTTTTATTTTTTATGCTATGTCTGGCTGTTGTTGTATTTACGTGTGCACTGAAAGCTTAAAAAAATAATTGTGTGGTGTGTGCAAAACATAGGCCTACATTAAAATAAATATACAATGAACCATAAATGCTGTGTACAATTCAGAATCCCATGCACACATGACAATTTTCATGGATACTGATTTTTTCTTTCCTTCATTCAATAAACTACAATGCTGGTTAACAGACTCAGTGCCTTGATCAGTAAGAATTCTCTTTGGTGCCCCAATCCTGTAAAAGTAATTAATGCAGTGAGAGACAACTGCTTCAGATTTATTCAGAATAGCATAAGTTATTTTGTCTAATAGTCAACCAGGACACAAACCTGGTGATTTGCCCCACTAAATGCATGTCCAGCAGTTCCAGAGGCTTGTCCACCTTAAAATTAAAATAGCAACATTAATACATTTACATTTTGTGACCTCATGACTTCCCCATCTCAAAACCCATACACATCTGTGGACAACAAGCTAACATACACATAATGGGATGTACTTGGTCTCCTGCTTGATGGACAGTCTGGTAAACTGGCACTGGGCACACTGCAAAACCTCATGATCAGAAATAAGCACATGAGAAATGCATTCCATAACATAATCAGTTTATATGGCTCACAGCAATTTTGAAAAATAAAAAAATTATTAGCCTATTTACCCATTTATCAATGTCCACCCCCATTCTGGGCCAGTAGAATCTAGCTGAAATGGCAAGCTTGTGTTTTTTTGGTTCCACAATGTTTTTTTTTTTTTGGTTCCACAATGTTCTTTTTGTCCAGCAACCACTTTTCTTCTTAACTTTAAATGTTTTTTTGAGGAGATGTGATAAAGTTTGCCATCTTTTGAAATAGATTTATTGTTAAAATCTTGTCAGCGTAGAGGAGTTATCACTTAAAGTAGTTTGCTTACCACCAGCTTGGAAATTGTAGGAACATCTGCAAATGAAATATTTCTGCTCATTTTTTTATTATGACAAATGGTTAAACACCTCGAGTTTTGTAATTTAGAATTTCCTCATAGGTTTGGATCCATTGCTTTCATATGCCAACAGGAACAGTCATTCAGGTGACAACATTTTGTGGTCATCTACATAATTTATAACTGAGCTATTTTGAATGATTGATCGATTGATTTATCTGGTGCACTCTGAGACTGTATGCCAATCACAATTACAACATTATTAACATACCTGCCAACTTTTCAAAAATCCTTGGAGTGAGATTTTGTCACGGGTGATCAAAATTATGTCACGCATGCAGCCACACAAGTTGGTGGCTCAGATATCAGAGAATTGGAATTAATTTGATGTTGTACCCTGCATTCTGGTGGTTTGTGGGGAGGCCCAAAGCCGTTGATAGGGTCAGCCTACTGGAGATGGACAATATTGGTTACATTCTGTGAATCAGACATAGCTGAAGGTCCACCCCCAGGAAATTTTGGATTAAGTAGATGTGATTTCCTGCATTCTAGTGGATTTTTGGGTGGTCTGCTAAAGATGTGCAATACTTGAACTTATTCTGATTCATGTTCGGCACAATGACTTGTAGGGCCTTCTAGACTTGAGCTGAACATTCAACCAGAAAACTATTGTTGTGCCTAAATGACTGCCTATGTACCACAATAAAGCCTTATTCATAGACCAGTGTTTAAGATTTGACCTAGGTAGGTTGATTGATATTTTGATTAGAATGGTATTCAACTCATTTTTAACTGAAACCTAGCATATGTTGTGAATAATTGTATTCTTAAGAGCACTTGATGATTAATGTTCAGCCAAAAACGACAAGATTAGTTAGGGAGGGACATTATTCTTTATAAAGTGCAACAAATTAAATGCTTAAACAGTACAACTTTTTCAAGCAATAAAACAGATGAATGCATTACAAAAATAACTAAAAATGAGGCATAATCAGTATCAGATGCAGATCAGAAGCTGGGTAAAGTCCTTGTCTATAATCTGTGGGCATGGTTATACTGGCCTGTGGCCTTCTTGGAGGTCTTGATGATATCTGAGGAGGGCTCCAGATTGGCCATCTTTATGGTCATTATTGATGACAGGGTGCCATCCAATGCTAGGCTGTTTCTTCTCTTGGTTTTGTTCAGTCCCACAACTGAAAACACCCTCTCAGCATCTGCGTTTGCATGGGGCAACACCAGGACCAGTTTGGGTGACGGCAGCAAGCCTCTCGAATTCTTTGGCTCCTGTCACCTGTGGAAAATGCACCAAGAACACAATGGAAAAACATACCTTGATTTTTGATTGATTAATACTGGAAGTGGCTTGCACTTGGCTGGTTCTTTAAATAAAATAAAAGGTTTCGCTTTTGTCCTGGCAAAGGTCTCTTACGGGACATCTTTGAAACCTTAAAGAATCTTTGGTCATGTTGGTTTAATAACTCTACTCTCAGTTACAAAAACATGCCTACTTCTATTGCACACATTTCCTGTATTTATGTTAAAGTCTTTGGAACACATCTTACCTGTTCGAAGTGCTGGTTCCTACAGAAAAACTCTTCATCCACAGTGAGTCTTTTCTTTGGCCTGTTAATAAAAAGATAAATGCCATGTGAGTAAATAAACAATGCTTTGAGCATGCAGTTTACCACGAAGTTAAAAAGGTGCTCTCCTGCTGCTTGTGACAGCTGAGTTTACATTCACCACACTAAATCATGTTCAGACACAAACAAATAATTGATTTCGAGATTTAAAGTTTAAGAGAGTGAGTACTCAATTGGACGACATTTCATTGTTACATACCTAGTCTCAGCTCAGATTCATTATCAGACTTCTCGAGGTGGTAGTTCCTCTCGTTGTTTTTCGGGGTATCTCGTCTTCTGTCGCTAACTTCGGGGTGCAGCCAGCCATAGACGCCATCAGCATCATCTACCGTCGGGGAGTTTGACAAGGAACGAACGAGTCGTCTTCTTCTTCTTATAGTTTTACGGCGGATCGCAGACTAACAAGTGCATTACCGCCACCTATCTCTAAAGTGGACCATTGACACTCTACCTACAATCTCATAATTAACCTCCCAACCCATCTTCAAACACCTTTATCTTTCCCTTTTCTCCTCGACCCGCCCAGAGTCTTCAGAGTTTCATTCGTGTTCAGCTCCTCCGTCCACCCTCATCCTCTCAAGCGGGATTTGAAGGAGAAAAGAGAAAAAAAAAAAAAAAAAAAAAAAAAAAATATATATATATATATATATATATATATATATATATATATATATATATATATATATATATATATATATATATATATATATATAAACACTTATACTCGCTTGTTCAAACCAGATCTTCCTAGATATTGTAACAATAATGATTTCGTATTTCTTTCCGGATTTAATCTTAATTGTAAACTGTTCGCCCTTCTTGTCTAGTTCGTCTTTCAACTCATTTCTTTCAGCATTATACTTCCTGCAGTACATTATAACATGTTCGACTGTTTCATTAACATCACATACCTCACATAGCCCTGTTGGATGTTTATTTATTAAATGCATTGTATTGTTCAACCTTGTAATCATGTTCTCCTCAGCTCTGCTCCATCCTGATACTCTTCCCTTACCCACTGTTGACTGAATTTGATACAAATGCCTTCCTTTGGTATCTTTGTCCCATAACTGCTGCCATAATTTCCATATATTCTTTTTGATAATTGATTTAATTTCTGATCTACTAAAAGGAATCTGAATATCAACCGTTTCTTGTTCTATGGCCTTTTTAGCTAAATTATCTGCCTCTTCATTACCTTTCAACCCAATGTGAGCCGGCACCCACAGAAACTGAACTTTTATACTAATTTGCTTAAGGGAATACAATTCTTGAATAATCTCTATTATCATATCTTGTCTTGTTTTTGACTTCCGTTCATTCAAACTTATTAGAGCTGAACTTGAATCTGAACAGATTACGATCTTGGGTACTTTAACTTCACTAATCCACCTTATTGCCATAATTATTGCAAACATCTCTCCAGTAAACACTGATAAACAATCTGATATTCTACTGCTCTTATTCACTTTTACCTTTGGTATTATGAATGCAGAACCCACAGGACCTGTTTTTGGATCTTTTGAAGTGTGAACGAACCAGTCTCGTCCCAAGATCGTGTTTTTTTGGTGTGTGGCGTGAGTGCGTGTGAAAACAGGCAAAACCGTGTGTCGCCCGGCGAAAGCGTGAGAGCTGGCAGCACTGCATTGTGTTCCATTCTTGCATCCAGGGGCGCGGGAGGGTGTTTTATGTAGGGGGTGCTGGGGGGGTTGTAGTCAATTTCTGCGTATAAATATTACGCCAAATAGAAACAGAAAATCGTGCTATAGCCTGCACACTTTCATGAGATCATGTTAGACAACAATTAGCTATTTTACAAATGGGAATGGGCTACAATGAATTCATAACAATGTTTTACATTCAAGCTTAAAAACCCTTCAAATGTATAGTGAAAAGTTCTTTAAAAGCATCTGGAATGCAATAAAGTAATTTTAAAGCTGTTTTTAAAGCATTTGCTGCATGGATTGAAAAGATAAATATAAGATATATATTTATTGAAAGAATAAATAATTCACATAGGCCTATCAGTCCGACAAAATTGAGTTGCAGCAAATCCTTTAAATTTCAAGGACAAAGATTTACATACTTTTTTATTATTGAATACAATTATAAAATAAAACGCACATTATAATCGGGCCTGTTTTAGGCTCTCCCTTATTTTTATATTTTAGACGGTGACGGGAAAAATGACTCTCCATCTCCTCAATGAGCGCAGAGAGAAATATATATATTTTAACGGATTACATAGCTAATGAAGAGTTTTTGCTTTGCTTTGAATTAATTCGTTTTAAAGTAGTAATTTAAAGCTTTCTATAGATATATTTATCATATCTGTGAGCCAGTTTCCAGTTGCTTCGGTTCATCATTGAAGCTCTTGTTCAAGACCGTGATTTGGCAGAATGTGCGCAACGCGCATCAAGTAGCCCTGCATCAGTTTAATAACCTTGATAACTTTAACTCTTACAACTGTTAAATTAATGGGCAAACTCAAACATAATCAAATCCCAAATATTCAAGTATAAATATACAGTATATAATATATATATATATATATATTTATTTTTTATTCACAACAGTTTAGTCGCCCACAGAAGAAAGCTGTCCCCGCGCCCTGCTCGCATCTTGTATGCAAGGCTTTCTTGTGAAAACAATAACGTTTGGATAAGTATTTAGATTAAATATATTCCACTGTATAAAGAAGGTAAACAGATTAATCAAATAGAATAGTAATTAAAATGTATTGTTGCTCTATATGGAAACAGTAATAGCCTAATGCTCTGAGTTTGGACGTCAGCACGGACAGATTAACGTTACACTAATTTGCATAGGCAAAATTAAACTGCAAAAATTCAGACATAAGACAAAAACAAAGGAACAATTGCAAGATAAAAAAAAAAATCACATTACATTAACTGGAGTGTGAGAATCATTTTACTATGCTGCAGTGTAGCAAGACATTGTCTCTTTTTGCTTTCCGTACATCCAGTTGTGTTTTGGTGTATTTGCATGCTGCAGTGTTGCCAAATCCACAGTATTTTTTTCCGAAAGGGCTACTTTAGGGCAATGTTTGATTAACAATTTGGTCGGGTTTATTACGCAGACCTGGCAACCCGCTATGTTGATGAGACTGGTTTATGTGAGAATTGTGCGGAGAAAGAAACAGTGGAGCATGTGATATATGATTGTGAAAGGTATGATGAGGAAAGAAAGGAATTGATATCATATTTAAACGAAAGAGGGAAGGTAAATAAGGATTTGGAATATTAGGGTTAGGTTATGATTTTAATAGAGATAGAGTAGGATACAGAATACATATATACTACTGGATTAAGTGAAAGGATTGAATATGGAATAAGGATGCTTTGGTCTATTCCAGATTTAAGGGTCCAGCCAGCGCCAGGTGGGGCTTTGGGAGATGGAATGGGATGGAGCATCAATAATTCTATATATGGATGGATATGTGAGAAAGAGGCAAGAGAACAAAAAAAAAGAAACTGATCATAAGAAATCATGACTGCATAACAGCAAAGCTAGGTGGCGATATGCACAAAGAATGCAACGCGCCAAAAAACGGAAGAAGCAGAAGAGGAGGAGGAAGAAGAAGAAGAAGCAGAAGAGGAGGAGGAAGCAGAAGAGGGGCACGGACTCGACTGCTACACCGGATCAGCTTGGCTACCTGGGGGTTCTTTACCCTCATCTACAAATGGTGAGTAGAACACGACGGCAGCGTAGGCAAACGAATTGCCTTCACTTCTATGGCGCCGAGAAAGCATGGAGGAATACCATACAAAAGTGTTTTGCATTAGATGCAAGTTAAATAAATTGAAACACCTGCTCTTTCTGAGTCCGTCATTTGTGCTGTACTGTGGGGTATGTGAAAAATGAGCCACAATTCTTAGCGAATCATAAGAATAATGGAAATTGCATGTAAACGGGAGTAAGAGCTTTGCTCTTGACATGTAAGTTAGACATCATAATGTGATTAAGTCCTTACTCTGATTATTGGAAATAATCGCATTATTCGTGCGCAGGTAAGTCACTGACTACGTTTACATGGACAAAAATACTCTGATTTCAATACGATTAAGACAATACTTTGATTAAGTGTTATCATGTAAATCATGTAAACAGATTTTTGATTACCTTAATCCGGCTAAAGTCATAATTAAGAATTAAGACATGTGCAGTATTCCTATTTTAGTCGCATTACTGAAGTGCGGTACAGACATGTACACACCTTAATCACACTATTACCGTCGTGCAGGACTTTAAGCCGCGTTTTGCGACAGGACACACACACACGGCAGTGATGATCAACCGTTTGACGGCAAATAAAAGAGCTTCAACACCGCCGTCGTCTGTATGCACGAAAATACTTAACTGCACTTGAAGCTTTCATAAAATAAAAAATGAAACACCCAAAACTGTATATGGCATCATCCCGAAGACGAACTATATGTTTATACATGAAATTCTGGATGGGACGGCGTGGGGATGCATGCCATTAATCGATCTATGTGCTATAACAGGGGTCACCAAACTTGTTCCTGGAGGGCCGGTGTCCTGCAGAGTTTAGCTCCAACCCTAATCAAACACACCTGAAGCAGCTAATCAAGGTCTTGCTGAGTATACTTGAAACTTGAAGGCAGGTGTGTTGAGGCAAGTTGAGCTAAACTCTGCAGGACTGAGTGTGGTGACCCCTGTACTATAACATGTAGAACAGGAACATGAAAGGATTATTCGAAAAGCATCTCATTAAACACCTTAATCATAATATTGTCTTATTCAGAATAAGGTTAATAATTAGATTACTGATTCAAAGCATAGGAGTAAATCCACCCGAGCGTTTTTTTGTTTATTTTTTGCTTAAAAACTGTATTCTGCATTTACTGAGGTTTGTTTGAAGATCTAAAACTATCTAGTATTAGATCCTCACAAAAACCAGAAGTCAGGATGAGCCAAATCATTTTTCACAGCACAGTAAATATAAAGTAGAGAAAATTGCAGACAGAAATACTTAGTGATTATCTGTGTTCATAACTATTTAATGTTCTTTACATATGACCAAAAAGAGAGTTCTCTTACCAGCTTCACCGATGGCTCTGAAACAGACAGACAGAAGTCGTCCAGACAGAAGAGTGTAAACTGCAGATCTGCTGTCTGTTAAGATGCCTCAAAAATCCTCTGCCTTTTCCACTGATGACTGATTCTGAAATGCTTTTATTGAGAAATGAGAGTCAGTTTAGTCAGTTTAACAGAGAGGAGGAATAACGTGGCAGTCTGATATTGGTTTGTGTCATAAGAGGGAGGAGTTTTCTCTATTGCTCTGTATTGGTCACACATGAGTTTCTTCAGGGTCTGTCGTGATCAAATCTTTATCAAAATGATTTTTTTCACATGCTGAAGTCTCAGTGATAAACACGTCTGGTTATGCTGTTTGGAGACATGAACAGACGCAGTTAATGCTTGAGTAAGAATAAAAATGTATAAAAGACTGATCAAGTGAGGTAGTTACTTCAGAACAAGATGATGCTGATGATAAATCAATGAACCGTGTATTACAACAGGGCTGTTTTCTCTCTGTTATGTGTGAGAGAGTCAAAATCTTGTAGTACCTTTTTAAAATGCACTATAAACTTGTGCTCTGCAATGACAGAAAATCTGAATCTAATCTAAAAAAACTATAAAATAACATTATATTATCATCAGAATGACATTACAACACTTTTGATTTGATGTCAAACATGTCTTGGAAATCTTTTTTTATAGGATCTGTGTTAACTGCCGTCTCTCTCATCTGTTAATACGCACGAATGAATGCTTCCCTTAGTTTTAGAAAATATTTTAGAATATATAGAATATAGTTTTTTTTAGAATATATAGAATTTCCTTTTTTTCTGACATAGTGGGCATGGCATTTTTGTGGATAAAAGCCACATTTACACATGCAAATGGAAGAAATGTAAACCCTCTTTTACTATATTTCATGATTTTTGACACAGAAAGGTACTGCTAATCTTAAATTATTATTTTTTTCTATTTTCAACATGCAGGTTCTTATGCAAAATACTAATAATAATATAAAATAAATATTTCTGTTTGCAGTGTCACTACATTATTGGTCATCATCTGCATTCAGATGACAATACCACACTCCTCTGATTCAAGTAAGTTTAAAGTTGTAATTGTGACAGATTCCTCTCTGTTTTCTGATGTACTGCAGCCTGCTCTCCGTATAGATCTAATAAATCTAATAAAACATGTTTCTCTGACTTGTATCTCCATCTTAGGATGTCAAGCCCCTTCAACACAAAGACAGTTAGCATCAAAATGGACGTGTCACGGACTGACAACAGAGGGGTCAGAAGTATCTGTTTGCTGTCTAGTGTTTATATGGAGCATTCAAAAGACATCACTTTCATTCAGTACTATTTAGATGATTTGGTTTTATTGTTTAAATGTTATTCTGAATGTTAAATTATTATTTAATACTTATGAATTTTAAAACAATACTACTAAATATTTTAGCTCGCTTTTCAAAACCATATCATGTGTTACAGAATTGGGGAATGCTGCAGCATAAAAGACATGTCAGACTAATAGGTATCTAGGTTTATAGGAGAAAGTGGGGTAAATTAGCCGAAGTACACTTATTAAACGTTATGTTAAGCATTTATTTAAACACTTAGCCTATTAAACACTTAAGCATGATAATGTTTCAAGTTAGCTAGTTAGTTACGGCACACAGTGTAAATAGTGAGCGAAGGTAACGTGAAATAGAGGAAAAGTGAGTTAAATGACTGTTTTAATTTTTTGAGTTTGTGGTCTAGATCATGTCGCAGGAGGTGTATTTTGGAGACTTTTCTTGTGATTGCCGTTGTACCGGTGATAACATCTCTTGCATCTGTTGTTTTCATCTTATGTGTGGATTTGGTTTTATTTATTGTGAGTCTCCAGTTTCAACAGCTCTGATAAACAACCATAAACAATAAGCCAGGAATGGCTGGCCAATGTTAACTTACAGTGGGTACGGAAAGTATATGTTATATTGCAGCTATTTGCTAAAATCATTTAAGTTCATTTTTTTTCCTCAATGTACACACAGCACCCCATATTGACAGAAAAACACAGAATTGTTGACATTTTTTCAGATTTATTAAAAAAGAAAAACTGAAATATCACTAAACGATTTGATTTAATACAGCCATGAGTCTTTTTGGGAAAGATGCAACAAGTTTATTTGGGGATCCTCTGCCATTCCTCCTTGCAGATCCTCTCCAGTTCGGTCAGGTTGGATGGTAAACGTTGGTGGACAGCCATTTTTAGGTCTCTCCAGAGATGCTCAATTGGGTTTAAGTCAGGGCTCTGGCTGGGCCATTCAAGAACAGTCACGGAGTTGTTGTGAAGCCACTCCTTCGTTATTTTAGCTGTGTGCTTAGGGTCATTGTCTTGTTGGATGGTAAACCTTCGGCCCAGTCTGAGGTCCTGAGCACTCTGGAGAAGGTTTTCGTCCAGGATATCCCTGTACTTGGCTGCATTCATCTTTCCCTCGATTGCAACCAGTCGTCCTGTCCCTGCAGCTGAAAAACACCCCCACAGCATGATGCTGCCACCACCATGCTTCACTGTTGGGACTGTATTGGACAGGTGATGAGCAGTGCCTGGTTTTCTCCACACATACCGCTTAGAATTAAGGCCAAAAAGTTCTATCTTGGTCTCATCAGACCAGAGAATCCTTCAGGTGTTTTTTAGCAGACTCCATGCAGGCTTTCATGTGTCTTGCACTGAGGAGAGGCTTCCGTCGGGCCACTCTGCCATAAAGCCCCGACTGGTGGAGGGCTGCAGTGATGGTTGACTTTCTACAACTTTCTCCCATCTCCCGAATGCATCTCTGGAGCTCAGCCACAGTGATCTTTGGGTTCTTCTTTACCTCTCTCACCAAGGCTCTTCTCCCCCGATAGCTCAGTTTGGCCAGACGGCCAGCTCTAGGAAGGGTTCTGGTCGTCCCAAACGTCTTCCATTTAAGGATTATGGAGGCCACTGTGCTCTTAGGAACCTTAAGTGCAGCAGAATTTTTTTTGTAACCTTGACCAGATCTGTGCCTTGCCACAATTCTGTCTCTGAGCTCTTCAGGCAGTTCCTTTGACCTCATGATTCTCATCTGCTCTGACATGCACTGTGAGCTGTAAGGTCTTATATAGACAGGTGTGTGGCTTTCCTAATCAAGTCCAATCAGTATAATCAAACACAGCTGGACTCAAATGAAGGTGTAGAACCATCTCAAGGATGATCAGAAGAAATGGACAGCACCTGAGTTAAATATACGAGTGTCACAGCAAAGGGTCTGAATACTTAGGACCATGTGATATTTCAGTTTTTCTTTTTTAATAAATCTACAAAAATGTCAACAATTCTGTGTTTTTCTGTCAATATGGGGTGCTGTGTGTACATTAATGAGGAAAAAAATGAACTTAAATGATTTTAGCAAATGGCTGCAATATAACAAAGAGTGAAAAATTTAAGAGGGTCTGAATACTTTCCGTACCCACTGTATATTCAAAACACAAAACATTATTCGCCACGATTGCATCCGCAAGGCATCTGATACACATTTTCTCTGTGTGTTCCTGTCATATAGGCATATTATAATTATACTGTATTTGGGGAGGGGGAGCATAAATCGGCGCATATGTTAAGAACTACTTCAATTTCATAGGTGCATCTGACTGCTTTCTAAACTTAAATATACTAACACACATCAACAATATACATCAAACATATATCAAATTAATTAATTGCAAACAGGAATGACATGACTCATTTGCAGCGAGTAGGTTAATATGACTGACATTGCACACAGTCACACGCCAGCATCTCTAAACAGAGGACCAGACACAAAATCACAGGCAGATGTGACGTGATTCACGCGCATATGCTTTGTAGCTAATAAACTGAATCCAATTTAAATTGTGTTGCTTTTATAAAAATATGCCTACACATGATGACTATGAAGACACCCAAAGAAGCTACCGGTAACAATTTCCCCACAAAGACGTGTTTTCCATGTAGGCTATTTCATTTGTTATTACGATAAGGAAGCTATATCTTTTTGAAAATATCAACAATCACGTGTCACATAATTTATACACATAAAAATCAGAGATAAAAATGTCACTGCCAGAGGATGATTTAAAGGGTAAACGACAATATATTTACTGTCTTTCATCATTTCAACTTAAAACACAATTAAAAAACATTGAAAACACACAGACAGATGATAGAAGCTTTTAATGTTGGCTGGTAAAAAAAAACATATTTAGTGTTCGCAGGTTAGGGTTAATCATGAAGAAATAAATAAAGAATAGAGAAAAAAAGAATATGTTTCTGAGAACAGAAACTATGAGCAGAAGATAGAAAGATTCATAGCATGGCATCATCTTCTCATGTGTTCTTGATGATTTTACTCAAGAGAAACAAGAAATATTGAAGATGATTCAGCATGATTCTTCATATGACAAGAGGACAGACATGTTACTGAAGTTTTTTTGTTTTTTAGATGAGATATTTGAGTGATGCAAAACACAATTTAAAATCTGATTTGAGCAGCGCATCCAGACTGAAACCAAAAAAAAAAACAGATATAAGAGAAACACAACTACACAGCCTTCAGCTGATCAAATCAGTTGGAATAAAATAATACATTTAATATCACTAGATGTCAGCAGAGGATGATTAAACAACTCCACAAACTGCATTACCAGCTTTCCTTTGTACTAACCATACTTTACTTCTGACAGACGTCTATAGAAAAATTCATACTGATAATTACAGAGGTTCAGAGGTTAATGTCCTTTTATTGAAATGGTTTCATTTGAAGTTACCATTATGACATTTACATTTACATTTAATCATTCAGCAGATGCTTTTATCCAAAGCAACTTATAAATGAGGACAATGGAAGCAATCAATATCAAAAGAGCAATGAAATGTAAGTGCTATAACAAGTCTCAATTAGCTTAACGCAGTATATGTAGCAAGGCTTTTTTTATTATATTTTTTATGTGTTCCTGTGGCTCAGTGGGAGAGCATTGCGTTAGCGGCGCAAAAGGTTGTGGGTTCAATTCCTGGGGAACACACATACTGAGAAAAAATGTATAGCCTGAATGCACTGTAAGTCGCTTTGGATAAAAGCGTCTGCTAAATGCATAAATGTAAATGTAATGTAAATATCATATGATAAATGAAAAGAAAACAGATAATAATAGAACAAGCTAGTGTTAGAGGCCTTTTTAGATGTATTTAGAAGCGGCATATATGTATCCTTTGCTGCCTGTGATATCCCACAATCCTGTGCGTTTCATTCTGTGACGAGTGAGCTAAAAAAATAAAGATGGCGTCTGAAAGTTGTGTTTGGTGGTCAGTTTGTGTGTAAATGTATGTATTTTTTTGCACTTTTGATGTTATTTCTAGAGAGGAATTAGTATTATAGTAATTAAATATTTGTTTTGTTATCACCAAAACTCACCACCAACTTTGTTGTAGATCTTTAAGCCATTACGCTCTCAGAAGGCTGTACAAAATCAGATTCATGAGGTGCTTTCGTGCAAAAACGCTGTCTGCAGTCATTGCCTGATAAGACAGCGAGGCAGCAAAACGGTGTCATTGTGTAGAATACACATTGAAATTACTCAAATCTCAGCAAAGGATATAATTTGAAATATGTTCATTTAGATTCATTCGTAAAAATAATATAAACATTATTGAAAAGATACACATTTTTGCATGCCTTTTTATCATTTGAGTCACTTTTCAAAAGTTTCTCAAATTTGCCAAGTACATATTAAAAATAGCAAAATTTGTTGCTATGTGCTTTTTGAAAAGAAAGTTGCTAGGGTAGTCTAAACAGTTGCTAAATCTAGCAACAAAATTGCTAAGTTGGCAACACTTTTCGAATGTAGCGCCTACCATAGATATGTACGTACGATCTGATTTGCCTGCAGTCCGAACAAGAAACATCTGTAACAACACAGTATACAGTCATCCTTTTCACTTCTTGTGTTTGCTGGATAACAGGTGAGCCAGGCATAGCAGGATATTACACAACCTCTAAAATCACTAATAATTAATGTGAGAAGTGAATGAGTGTAAACTGTATGGATGAAATTAGCACAAATCAAACAGCCGTCTCTGTGCATCTCTCAAAGCTTGCCAAGAGTAACATCAACTACAATACTGAATCATGCATATTTACTTGATATGTCTATTTTTTTATACCCTGTACCATATGATACTAGCTGGGCGATAAACAATAATAATTATCTCGATATAGTTTTCTCCGACAGCACGTTTTGACTGTGTTTGTGTTTCTATTTCATGCACACAACATGGATAAACTACAACAGGTAACCATGTCAGCTGTGTGTATGCTAGTGCTTGATTAACAATATGGATTTAACATTTTTAATCAATATTGATATGGATTCTTAAATCTCAAGATCAGTCACATATGCTGATTTTGATGATGCATGATCTTCACTAAACATTATTTGTAGCGTACCTGCCATTCAATAATCGCAACAAGCTTTGTGTTTTGTTACTTTTCATATGAAACAAGGTCAAGCTTTAAAATGGTGTTCATTTTATAATGAGATAATAAAATAAAAAGGGTTTTTTGGTGCTCTTTAAACAAACGAAACTGCACAGGCCGCTACTAGTCTGAAGAACCAGCTCAAGCAGGCATCATTTTCCAGTCTTTCAAAGCAGTGTGCTTGAAATTCAAGTGCTTCCAAGAAGCGTGGGCACCAAGATGAACAGAGGAAATGCTAAGAACAAGAGGTTGTTGACAGTTTGTATCAATATCTATCTAATGGAACAGATACAGAAATAAGATTTCAGATCAAAGGAAGAAATTAATTTGTATTTCACATCAAAGACCATGAAGAGATCAACATCTCAGCAAACATACTGGATACAAGCAGATGAGAGGCAAGATTCAGTTCCTCACAAGCATCTGTGAAATCATCTAAATGTCCAAACATAATTTATGTCTTATTGTGACAAAGGTCAAAATATTCAGATGTTAATGATAAAATGTCATATATGAAAGTGCACATACATTAGTGTGAATATGTAAATGTGGGGCAGCATAGTGGTTTTTAAAGCTAAGCAAAGTTCACTCAGGATACATTTTTCTGTTAAAAACCAACACATTTCTGTTTTTGTTTCATTTCACATTTTTTAGTTTCAACCTTCGCTGCGTGTAACTGAAATGTAGCATATTTACTGTATTTGCCACAACATGTATGTTATAGAAATGTTGGTGCATTATTGTTCCAAATGTCTCTCAAGTGATTGAATCATACTGTTTTTTTAACATGGTTTATTTTTACTTCATGTAAACACTCTTAAAAATGCATTCAATGGCTTTTGTTTGCCTTAAATTAGTTAGGACAAAACAATTTCATCAATCAATTACTCCGTCAAATCAGTTCTTTAAACAATGTGTCAAACACTGAAAAATGCCTGTATTGTGGAAGACATTAGCATTTAGCTTTAAACAGCAACAGACAGAATTAAAAAAAGAAAACATGAACACGTGTACAATACGGTGTTGCACCAAATAGTGATCACAAAATTTAAACTTCACAAACTGTGAAACAGTCAAGATTCAAAACAATGTTTTCCTATAAGAGAACACAATCTTGTTTAGAAGGATAGTAAACACAGAAATGTGAATTCTGTTATCAATTACTCATCTTTACACCGTTCCAAACCCTTAAGACTTTCATTCATCTTCAGAACACAAATGAAGATTCACTAGTTCACACTTACATATAATAAATAGAATAAAGTTTATGCGTATTTGGCGTGCTGTCCGAGGGGAGGGCTCTGAGCTCGGAACTTTGGCCCGAACCCTGAATACCCCCCCTATAGGTTAGGACAGGAATAGTTGTAAGTGTGGAGAAGGGGTGGCGGAGGGATGCTGGAAAACTGTCAAGGAACAGAGGCAAGTCTGCTGTGTATATATACACACCTCTTATCTCGTTAACTGGGTTGATTACTGATTGTGCTCCTCTTGTGTTAATTTATCTGAACGTGCTCCTCCCGAACTTTGTTAATAAAACATCATGTATTTTTAGTGAAATCTGGGTGCTTTCTGTCCCTCTAATGATAGCCAACACAACTACCACTTTCAATGTCCAGAAAGGTATAAAGACATCAAGACTGCAGTGCCTTGACAACAATTTTATGAAGTGATGCAAATTATTTGTGTGCGAATAAAAAACAAAAAAATAATCATTTTTTCTCACAATATGTAGATCTCAGACACATTCACAATTCATACTTCATGAGTTCACCCTTACATCTAATCTGATAGCAAATAATAAGCATATGTTGGCATGCTGTCCTGGGGGAGGGCTCCGAGCCCGGAATATGGGCCGAACCCAGAGAACTCCCCCTATCCCTAACATGGGATAAAAATAGATAAGGGGTGAGGAGTTGGGGGTGGAGGAGGAATGCTGGAAAACTGTCATTGGACAGAGGTAGGTAGGCTGCATATATATACATGTATTGTCAGGGGCGGATTTAGTGAATTGGGGGCCCCAGGCAAATATAGGAATGAGGCCCTATACATTTGCACACATTTACCTAGATCAACCTTGAGGTTTCTTTTTGTCGTGATGCTTGCTGCTGCACAATGGTGCCCCATAGTTGTGTCCAATGTTTCTACAATTTTTCATGTACATGTTATAATAGGATTCTTTCATTTACATTTATTCATTTAGCAGACACTTTTATTCTTTCATGTTGTAGACCACGAAATAGCAAAAAAGTTTTAACAAAAAACATTATAAAATGATAAACCTCACAATTGAACCTTTAAACCATTTTTTAAGAAAAGGGATGAGTCAGAAGTATAAATTATTTTAATATTTAAAACGGGTTTATGTGGGTGGATTTTCGCATTGGTCTGAACAAAAACTGCAGACTGGATTATTGAAAATGCACATTCATTCTCTGCCAGTGTCAGAAATATAGCGGTTTCCCCGGTAACGGCTGTAAACAAGCAGTGCTCAGCTCATAAATTATACTTTATCAGGTCAAGTGAAAATGCCATTGAAACTTTTCTGAAGACTATCGGTTCCCTTCAGAGGTTCATTCATATAAAAACTTGAATTAGCGAGAAGTCCACTGATAACCAGCGTAAGCCTACATTTAATTTTAGTCATTGTAACTTAGGGCTGTCAATCGATTAAAATATTTAATCGCAACTTGTTCTAAATGTACCTTAAATTAATATTTTTCAAGTTTTTAATACTCTAATCAACATGGGCATGGACAAATATGGATGCTTTATGCAATATATAGTTAACATAGATATAGAGCATGAAGAGTAGACATGTTTCATAGGTCATAGATGTTTTTCAAAGAACTTGTTCATGTCTATTAGACACATGAAAAAGAACATAGAAATACCAGGTTCCTATTACTTCTCTTTCTTTGCACCGAGCGAACACAAACCTGTTTACATTTGCACGACAGGGCAGCTCACTTCTTCTGAACATGGAAAATGTACATTTATTATTTATTACATTTGTTTGCCTCTCTGTGCCACATACTGTATTTTGATGCAGCTAAATTCTCAATAAAACAGTTTTCATTAATATATTTTACTGTTTCTGTTGTCAGACAATGGGATGAATATGAAATGCGACCCATTAAGACACCAGCTCTCCCTTCCAAGATGTTAATCTGCACAAAAATCCTGATTCATAATCATGCCGTCGTCTGATAAAATCAAATAGGCTACACATAAGATAAAGACAATAGCAGTGCTGTGATTTCGGCTATACTTGCATGTAAAATTAGAGAAGCATCATAATATGTGTTTTAACTGAAAGTGCAGCTCCTTTCAGAACAGAGCAGACACAGAGAGAGAGAGAGAGAGAGTGGAGAGAGAGAGAGAGAGAGAGAGAGAGAGAGAGAGAGAGAGAGAAAGAGAGAGAGAGAGGGAGAGAGGGAGAGAGAGAAAGAGAGAGAGAGAGGGAGAGAGGGAGCGTGAGAGAGAGAGAGAGGGAGCGTGAGAGAGAGAGAGAGGAGAGAGAGAGAGGGAGAGAGAGAGGGAGAGAGGGAGCGTGAGAGAGAGAGAGGGAGAGAGAGAGGGAGAGAGAGAGAGAGAGAGAGGAGAGAAGGAGAGTGAGAGAGAGAGAGAGAGAGGAAGGGAGGGAGAGAGGGAGGGAGAGAGGGAGGGAGGGAGGGAGAGTGATTACATGATTGTGTCATGAACTCATACATTATTCTGGTAATTACAATAATAGTCAATGTCATCGTTTAAAATAACATGTTTTAATATTCAAGGGATGTTCTCTTCAGCTTTTGGGGAGAAAATTACAAACTCTGATTTTGTTAATATTGTATATAGTTCAGATATAATTATATTACTTGAGACATGGAGTCGTTTAGACTCCAAATCCTACACTCCTCCAAACTACAGAGAGCTACGTATACCATCAATCAAACAGCCTAATGTTAAAAACGGAAGAGATTCAGGAGGAATCATAGTTTGGTTCAAAGACCACCTGTGGCAGTATATTCAGCCTGTGAAGAAGGGAAAAACACATATTTGGATAAAACTTAAAAAAGAGATTTTGTGTTTAGATGAGGACCTGTACCTATGTGCCACATATATCCCCCCACATGAGTCGCCTTATTACAATGAAGACATCTTCTCAACCTTACAGTCAGAGATCATATACTTTCAGTCTCTAGGCCCAGTTCTGTACGCTAGAACCGGGAGACAAGCGGACTACATTAGTTCAGATGGAGATAAATATATTAACAGTTCACATACATACCAACAAAAACGTTTTACTAAAGCACGACAGAATTATGACAACACCGTAAACAGACATGGAAAACAGGTCCTGCAGCTCTGCAAAAGCCTGGGTCTATACATAGTTAATGGCAGAACAAAGGGTGATTCTCTGGGTCGACTCACCTACTGCTCCTATCTGGGCAGCAGCACAGTAGATTACGCCATTACAGATCTAGACCAAAGTAAAATCAACTATTTCACAGTGATGCCACAGCTACCGTTATCAGACCACAGTCACATAGTCCTCAGTCTGAACAGGTCAGTGAATCTTCTGCCATCTTCAGAGCAGAAGGTTAAACTGTACCCCCTCCCCTCCAAATCTATATGGAGTAAAGACAGTCCTGCCCAGTATGAAGCCGAGCTCCACAGCACTCATGTGGAGAACATGATAGATTCATTTCTACTGACTTCATTTGGTGACGAGAAGAAAACAATCAATTTAGCAACAGAACAGTTAATTACATTTTTTTCTACAGTGGTCAGAAAAGCCCTGAGAAAAAGAAAACATTACAGATGTAAAAAAGAAATTGCTAAAGCTGGTTGGTTTGATAAAGAATGCCAAAAACTAAGAATAGAATTACGATCATTATCAAATAAAAAACACAGAGACCCTGCAAACCAACAAACACGAGCCACATATCAACAAACCCTTAAAATATACAAGTCACTGCTAATACAGAAAAAAGCTGATCACGTGAAAATAAAGCTCAACAAGATTGAGGAGGCAGTCGATCAAAATTCTTTTTGGGAATTATGGAATAATTTAGATAAATCCAAAGAAGCTAAACACATTCCCATCCACGACCCAAACATCTGGACTGAACATTTTGGAAAACTCTACTCACAAAATTAACCAACCCCTACCCAAAAGCATCTGACCTCCAAATTACATGACCTAGAATTCACCACAAAAGATGAGCTAAACCATTTAGACAAACCCATAGCATTAAATGAACTAATAGGCAAAATTAAATCCCTAAAAAATAAAAAATCCTGTGGCTTGGATGGAATATCTAATGAGATGCTGAAACATAGCAGCTCCAAATTGAAAGATGTTATTCTGAAATTATTCAATCTAGTATTAAAATCAGGACACTTTCCTGAAATCTGGAAAGAAAATCTAATAACTCCAATTTTTAAACAAGGTGAGAAATACGACCCAAACAATTATAGAGGCATCACAGTCAGCAGTAATCTGGGAAAACTATTCTGCTCTATTATTAATGACAGATTAGTTCAGTTCATTCAAGAACACAAAGTTCTAAACAACTGTCAAATTGGATTTATGCCAAAACAGAGAACATCAGATCACATTTACACACTCCACACACTCATACAAAAATACGTTCAACAGACAAAACAAGGAAAAATATTTGGCTGCTTCATTGATTTCCAAAAAGCCTTCGATTCGGTATGGCACAATGGACTTTTCCTACAACTTATCCAAGGTGGAATAGGAGGAAGGACATATGACATCATAAAGGACATATACAACGGGAACAAATGCTGTGTCAAGATCAACGACAGACGGACTGATTATTTCAGTCAAACCAAAGGAGTCCGTCAAGGCTGCAGCCTCAGCCCGACTCTATTTAATATCTATATAAACGAACTGGCATCAGCACTTGATAAGTCCTCTTGTCCTGGTCTGACCCTCGAGGGCAGAGAAATCAAATGCCTCCTGTATGCAGACGATCTTCTGCTGCTGTCGCCTCATGAAGAGGGGCCGCACCAAAGCCTCTCCGTTTTGGAAAAGTACAGTAGTGATTGGGCCTTACCGATAAACATGGAGAAGTCAAAAATCATGATCTTTCAGAAAAAAACTCGTCTTGCTGACAAAAAATATGAGTTTACAATTGGGGGAACAATTCTTAATCATGTCACCTGTTATAATTATTTGGGTCTGACAATCTCAGCCTCTGGTCAGTTCAATACTGCAATAAAAGATCTGACAGATAAGGCACGCAGGGCTTTTTACAGTATAAGAAGACCCCTGTTCAACCCATTCTTCTCTATGGCTCTGAAATCTGGGGCCCCAAATTTAAACTAAACTATGAAACATGGGACAAAAACCCTGTAGAAATATTCCACCTTGAGTTCTGCAAAAACATCTTGGGAATTCACAGAAACGCCCCAAATCTGGGCTGCAGGGCAGAACTGGGCAGATTCCCTCTGCTCTCTGAAATCCAGAAGAGAGCAGCGAAGTTCTGGCTCCATCTTTCAGACACGACGACAGATAGCTACCATCACAGTGCTTTCACTTATCGGCAAAAACACCCAGAGAGTGACCCCTTACACTATTTAGTGGAAAAACATCAACTCAATTCCACAATTCAGTGTAAACTGTTCAAAAGTTAAAGAAACTGAAAAAATAACCCAGGAAGAATACATTCATGATTGGCAGCAAAAAGTAACTCAAGTAAAGAAATAAACTTACTTCCACAGTATAAAATCTGATTATAAATTAGCACCATACCTGAGCGGTATTAAAAACTATGGTCACAGAAAGCTGCTGACGAGATATCGTCTGAGTGAGCACAGTCTGAGTGTAGAGACGGGCCGACACAAACAGAGCTGGAGAGCCAGAGAGCTCCGACTGTGTTCTCACTGCACAGAGAGTGTGTGTGTGTGTGTGTGTGTGTGTGTGTGAGAGAGAGTATCGTCTGAGTCAGCACAGTCTGAGTGTAGAGACGGGCCGACACAAACAGAGCTGGAGAGCCAGAGAGCTCCGACTGTGTTCTCACTGCACAGAGAGTGTGTGTGTGTGTGTGTGTGTGTGTGTGTGTGTGTGCGGGTTTATGTGGTTTATGAGGACACAAATTTGTATAATAACATGGGTATGACAGAGATATTACAATTTGAAGGTGTTTTATGAGGACACTGCCTATGTCCCCGTAATTCAAAACGCTTATAAATCATACAGGGTGAGGTTTTTTTGGGGAAAGTAGAAATGCACAGTCTCCTGTGAGGGCTAAGTTTAGGTGTAGGGTAGGTGTAGGGCAATAGCACACACAGTTTGTTCAGTATAAAAACCATTACGCCTATGGAGAGTCCCCGTAAACCACAAAAACCAACATGTGTGTGTGTGTGTGTGTGTGTGTGTGTGAGAGAGTATCGTCTGAGTCAGCACAGTCTGAGTGTAGAGACGGGCCGACACAAACAGAGCTGGAGAGCCAGAGAGCTCCGACTGTGTTCTCACTGCACAGAGAGTGTGTGTGTGTGTGTGTGTGCAGGGCCGTGCAGAGACCTTTGGAGGGGCAGGTGCTCAAAGTATGAAAGGGGCACATGGAGCAGGGCTTTTAATAGGGCTGTGCTCCTCACTGATATGTGTATCGAAATGGATGCTTCTGTATTGATACAGCAGCAAATGCCATGACGCAGGTTTGAAAAAGAAACACAGAACAGAAAAGACCATTTTAAGTTTAAATGTTAAAGACATTTTTTGCACCTCTTAACTACTCTGGAATTATATTATTATTATTGTTGTTATTGTGTTTACAGGGTTTGGTGGTTTTGCTGTTGTAAACACTACTGTTGTTGTTGTACAAAAAAATATTCCTGTCTTATTTAAAATAGAATTCTATTATAATCCTGTTCTGAATGTATTCATTTTTTTTAATAATGATTATAAAAACAGGATTGATAAGTATAATTCGGAGGACAAATCAAAAAAAAATATTTTTATACTGAGAAAATCAGTATAAGCCTGTTTTACCAGTGTTGTGATAATTATTTTTAAGGCACTCTACGTTTTTTTATATAAATACTGTAATAATAATTGTTCAAAGTATGAATAGTTTTTAGTCAGATAACATTAAAAAAAACAAGGCACCTCGAAGCGCTTTAGGGGCGTGTCAAGATGGCGCCTTGATCACACGTGCGTTTGTGAGGTCCGCAATCCCAATTTGTTTTTTAATAGTTTTAGTGATAAGTAAGAGATTATTTTGGGAAATTGTCTTTCTTAATGACTTTAATTTTGTAAACAACAACAATGGGAGGTTCTGAAAAGAGAAAAAGTTTAAAGAAGTCCGGGAAAACTATGTTGAGTACTCCGACTGTTAATGTTGACAGAAGTCTACAAGCAATGGAGCGTCCTGACAGTGCTTCTTCAACCGATGTACTGAAGGATAATCATCACAATTACTTTGAAGATAACGCTGATTCTGCTTTTATGCTGATGGAGGAGGTAATTCCGCCGCTTCCCGACACTCCGTGTAATTCTCCGGCTGGTAAAGTTCGAAGAACAGATCGAGCGACGTTAGACGTAGGAAGTATTTCTACACAACTCTCCGAGCTCTCTCAGTTGGTGAAAAACAGATCAGACGGATTGGAAAAGTTGATTGGCGAAAACTCGCGGATGATCAAAGATATGAAAGACGAAATCGGCAGGAATACGGAACAAATCTCTGGAATGATGGAAACCATTGAGTTCGTCTGCAGCGAGGTTAAAGATTTGAAACAAAGAGTTGATGTTATTGACTCACGCACAAAAAAAGAAGAGATTAATTCCACTGAACGAGAAAAACGCCTGGCTCACCTGGAAGCTTACACTCGTAGATGGAATTTGAGAATCCACGGAATTCCAGAGAAAGAAAGAGAAAATGTCCGTCAGGAGGTTATCGACGTGTGTCAACGTCTTCTGCCACATTTTAAGGATAAATTTCCCGATGTCGTTGATGTGGCACATCGTCTTGGCCGCCCAAATCCACACAAAGGCCGTGGGATTATCTTTCAATTCACCTCGCGCTTTTACCGGGATGCTGTTTGGCGTGCCGCCAAGGATGCTGACTTTCTGATTGAGAATCGTCTGAAAATCACGGAAGATCTGTCACCGGCCGATAGAGAGAAGAGGGTTAAGTTGTGGCCTACAATTGAAAAAGCCCGAAAAGAGAACAAACGGGCTTTTTTCGTCGGTGGACGCGCATTTGTAGATGGAACGGAAATTTTTCCTCCAGCTTAAAAGTTAAATGTTTCTTACTGGATTCTACTTGATTGCTTTTGCTGAGGTGTTTTTAGGTTTGTTGTGGAGTCCAGCATCTCTTGGATTTGAATCAGAATCTCTTGGACTTCTCTTGGATTTTGATCCACTTTTTTTTGGTCTAGAAAAAAAGGTTTCTCTTTTCTCTCCCCTTTTTCAACGTTGTTGTACTTTTATGGTTCATTTAGTTCTAGCTATATAAAGGGATTGTTATCCTCATCCCTCTTTATTAAGCTTCTGACCAGTTGGGTTCTCTGTTACAGTGATACTTAATCTTTATACTTGTTCTTAGGTCTTGTTCTTTTGTTGATTTTTATATATTTTATTTTTTTTGCTTTTTTATGTCTTTTTCTATTATTTCTTTAAATTGCAGAGGGCTACGTAACATTCTTAAGCGTAAGGCAGTTTTTTTGTATCTTAAACGTTTTAACACAGACTTTTGTTTTCTACAAGAATCTCATTCAACTGTACAAGATGTCAATTTATGGAGGTCACAGTGGGGGTTAGATTTGTGGATGTCTCATGGAAATGAACATTCTGCCGGAGTTTGTGTTTTAAAAAATCTTTTTAGTGGAAAGATTTTGTTTTCTGATTGTGATACTAATGGTCATTATATATTACTTGCTTTACAGTTTGCAAGTTTGACATATGTTATTGCCAATATTTATGGGTATAATTCACCAAAAGATAACAAGTTTTTTTTTGATAATTTAGGAACACGTATAAATTGTATGTTATCTAAATTCCCAAACTCTTCCTTAATTTTGGGTGGTGATTTTAATGTAGTTTTGAATAATACCTTAGATAGATGGCCCCCTCAACCCATTAATGCTACTTCTGATTATTTATTATCCTTTATGCAAAAATTTTCCGTTATTGATGTGTGGCGAGAAACACATTTCTTGCAAAAAGTGTTCACTTGGAACAATAATTCACTTTCTAGTCAATCTCGTCTTGATTTTTGGTTAACTTCAGCAGAATTATCAAATATTAAGGCAGATATAATTCCCTCTCTGTTTTCTGACCATAAGGCCATTTTTATTTGTGTTCCACTTGTATCTTCTACTTCCCTGAGTAAAAGGTCCTCATATTGGAAACTTAATATTTCAATTCTTCTTCATACTGAAGTCCAAACTAAAATTGACAACTTAATTTCTTTTTATTGGGATAAAGCTAATAAAGAGAATAATTTTTGCAGTAATTGGGAATTTCTTAAATTTGAAATGGGAAAGTATTGTCGGAAATATTGTAGTTTGTTAGCAAAAACTAGAAAAAATAATGAAGACCAAATTATGGCTAGAATCACTGCTTTATCACATAAAAAAATGGAAGATTTTACGGATTCAGAGAGAATTGAGCTTATAGATCAGAAACATCACTTGGAGAATATCTATAAACAGAAAGCTGAAGGTGCCTTCATCAGATCTCGTCGAAATTGGTTAGAGGAGGGTGAGCAGAATTCTGCCTATTTCTTTAGGCTGGAAAGGCAGCGAGTTAAAAATTATATTCAGCAACTATGTATTGATGGAAATGTAACTGATGACTTTAAGGTAATTGCAGATTTTTGTGCCAGATTTTATAGTGATTTATATTCTTCTAAATTTTGCCAGCAATCGGCCACACAATTTTTTAACTCTTTATCTTATATTAAAAAAATTAGTGATGAAGATAGTCTATGTGATGCACCCATTAGTCTTTCAGAAATTACTATCTCTATTAATAATCTAAAAAGTAACAAATCCCCCGGTACCGATGGGCTATCTGCAGAGATTTATAAAGCTTTTAATCAAAAATTGGCTCCTTTTTTACATAAAATGTTTTTAGAGAGTATTAAAAAAACAACACTTCCTCCCTCTTTATGTCAGGGACTAATAACTTTAATACCTAAGTCCAACAGGGATCCCCTTTTAATTGAAAATTGGCGTCCGATTTCTTTACTGAATACTGATTATAAAATTATTGCCTTAGTTTTGGCAAAGAGGATAAAATCTATTCTTAATAATATAATAGATGAGTGCCAATCAGGTTTTATACCCCAGAGACATATATCTAATAACATACGCCTGATTTTAGATTTGTTGGATTACTCCGATTTTATTTCAACTGATAGCTTTATCCTCTTTCTTGATTACTACAAAGCATTTGATTGTTTAGAACATGAGTTTATGTTACAGGCCCTGCACAGACTTGGTTTTGGTAGTTTTTTTTACAAATGTGTTAAGATGCTTTATAACAATGCAAACAGTTCTATCCGACTTTCTAATGGCACTTCTCCTAGATTTTCTTTAAAACGAGGTGTAAGGCAAGGTTGCCCCATCTCCCCATATCTTTTTTTAATAGCTACACAATTTTTATGTTTCCATATTAAAGAGAGCCCTGTGAAGGGAATTTCTGTTGCTGGAACGGAATTAATTATTAGCCAATTGGCTGATGATACGGCATTGTTTTTAAGAGATGCCTCTCAGATCCCAATTGCCTTAAAGTCTCTCTTATCTTTCTCAAATGCATCTGGCCTTCTGCTTAATATGAATAAATGTGAGTTACTTCCAATTAAAAAATGTGCTGCATCTTCTATCTGTAATATTCCCATTAAAGAGAATGTCACATATTTAGGAATCAAAATAATTAAAGATTCTAAACTAAGATGTCAGGAGAATTTTAAGCCAATTATGGAAAAAACTAAAAAAAAAATTAATCTTTGGTTATTAAGAGATCTGTCATTGAAAGGAAGGACTTTGCTTACTAAAGCTGAGGGTATCTCTAGATTATCCTATGCTGCTAATTCTTTATTTGTAAATAGACCAACCTGTAAGTTAATTGATGTAATGTTACTTAAATTTCTTTGGAAAAATAAAACTCATTATATTAGAAAATCTGTTATTCTAAATTCTTACAATAAAGGTGGCTTAAATTTTATTGACTTTGATTCTCTCAATAACACCTTAAAAATCAACTGCTTGAAACGCTTTCTCCATAATCAGTCTTCTATTTGGAATGTAATCCCTCGATATGTCTTTTCACAATTAGGTGAATTAATTTTTTATTAATGTGTAATTTTTCCATTAGTAAACTCCCTATCAAACTTTCCAATTATCATCAGCAAATGCTTTTGGCTTGGAAACTTATTTATAAACATCATTTCTCGCCACACAACTTTTTTATTTGGAACAACTGTAATATTTTACATAAGAGGAAATCCTTGTTCTTAGAAAATTGGTTCAGTAATGGAGTGCTGTTAGTGAACCAGTTTTTGACAATGATTGCAATTTGTTTAATTATTCTGATTTTATTTTAAGATATAATTTTCCTGTTTCTAGAAAATAAATTTAATACCGTTTTTAAAGGCCATATCTTCAGAAATTT
>CM041794.1:40839517-40974880 GCA_023376895.1 Aspiorhynchus laticeps | reverse complement strand
ATATCAGACCTTGTTTTACGAACTGCATGCTTCCACATACGGTGTCTTGGCCTGGGCTTGTAGAGCTGACCTCGTCCTCTTCAGATCGGAGAAATCCCTGCTCAGACTGGATACAAGACAAAAAAACACAGGAATGTTAAAACAGGAAGCAGCTGGGAGAACTACACCTGCACTTCCTGTGTCTCAGGAGCTTTCTTACCTGTCCACCTTGTTGATGGCGGCTGAATCAGGCGGAGGGATGAGGAAACACACTCCTGGGATGAGCTTGGTCTCTCCGGTGCTGGATTTCACCTCCCAGATCTGCTCTGTGGGATCAGAGACCAGCGTGACCTTGTCACCTCTTTTCACAGAGTCCTGCAGCAGAGAAACATTTAACATGCTTCATCCTCCACTGATGGCCTTTCTAAATCTTTTGCAACATCATAAATGTCTTTACCATCACTTTTGATCAATTTAATGCGTGCTTGCTGAATAACCCCTTGTTTCACAGACAAGGCTTAAACCTAGTCCCAGACTAAAATGTAAATCTGAGCTGTTTAAACTGAAAGAAACTTGCACTTAAATATAGCGATCTTAATCTTAAAATATATCAGTGCCTTTGTTTTGTCTCAAGACGGACACCAGTAATGTTTATTGTCTAATGCACATTTATAAAAATTACTTAAATGTCCTAATTGAACTATGGCCTAATCCTGGGTTAGTCTAAGCCCTGTCTGTGAAACCAGGTCTAAAAGTATCAATTTCAGTCAGAAAAGGACTTTACCTTCTCAGTGCTCCAGTCACACAGGGCAATGGTGCTTATGGGATTGTTTAAGGTGCTCCGGCGCAGATGTAGAGGAGCGATGTTGGTGCAAAGCTCTCTCAGATCCACCAGACGCTGCTCGTTCCTCATGACGGACCTCTCCTCGCCCTGCACACAAACACACACTTATTAATTATACTGGGTTATTAATATATTGCAGTGTGTGTGTGTGTGTGTGTGTGTGTGCCTGACCTCCAGCGTCAGCAGGATCTCAGGGTTGCTCATGTTGTTCAGCGCTGACGGTTCGGTCGTGGATTTGATTCTCTTCAGTGACTCAGAGAACGTCTCCAAATCCAGCTGATACTGAGATTAAAACACACAGTAAACGTTTCAGTAAACACTCGTCTGAATATCCTGCTTCTCATGTCGCGTGTGTGTGTGTGTGTGTGTGTGTGTGTGTGGGGTGTTTGCGCACTTTCTTGTATGCCTCCACGTTGTCCAGGTGTGTGTCCTGACACAGACACAGATTCAGGAATCGCTGCCACTCTCTCGACACGTCTGCGCTGTGCGACTGAAACACACGTGAAATCACCTTCATTCAGTGAATCAATGACAGCACGACTCACTCAGAGCCACTCAGGGGTTGAATGAATCAACAAACAAGTGAATAACAAATAAATGAACAAATTCATGAACGTAATTAATAATGAATAAATATGTTTAAGTAATTGAATGAAAAACTGTCAAGCAAATGATTGAATGTTTAAATAAATAAGTGAATGAATGAATGAGCATAAATAGTCAAACAAACAAATGATTGAACAATGAATGTTAATTCGTTGAGGGAATAAATTAAACAAATGACTGAACAAATGATTGAATAAATAAATGAACTAATGATTGAACAGAAAAAGTTAATTAAATAAACGAGGCAAGTAGTGAACAAAAAGAAAATGAACAAATTAATGAATGAACAAACAAATGAATACATGTGTTAGTGATTGAATTAATGAAAAAAATGAACAAACTAAATGACAAAATTAATTAACGAATGATTAAATAAATGAACTGACAAATGCATGAACAATTGTTTAAATAAATAAACGAGTGAATCAATGAGCAAAAAAATTAGTGAAAAAACTAACAAATAAATTAACAATACATTTAAGGTGTTAGTGAGGGAATTAATAAATGAATGAACTAAAAATATGGATGAACAAGCAAATAAATTAGTAAAAAAATAATAAATAATAAGTGAATAAGTAATACATTTAAAAAACAATAAATTATTGAATGAATAAATGAACATGTTAGCAAGTTAACAAATAAATAACAAATAAACAAATAATAACAAATGAATAACAAAACATCTGACTGACTGACTGACTGAATGAACGAACGAATGAATGAATGACTGAATGAACGACTGAATGAATGAATGAATGAATGAATGAATGAATGAATGGATGAATGAACAAATGAATGAATGAATGAATGCATGCATGAATGAATGAATGAACACCTTAACAGCGGATGACCCGGGGTGTTTGTCCTCAATGAGCACACTGGCGTCCTCCTGTAGTTTGCTCACTTCCCTCTCGTGTGACAGCAGACTGTTGTTCTTAAACCTCTGAAACACATGCATGAAAGTCATTCATATGAAGACTGAAGTAAAAAAATATCAAGAAGATATTTTGAAGAATGTTGGTAACTGAATAGCTGACGGTAGCCATTGACTTCCATAGTATGGAACAAGAAAATACTATTGAAGCCAATGGGGACCAGAAACTGTTTGATTACCCACATTTTTCAAAATATGTTCAACAGAAGAATGAAACTTTTTTGAAGAAGAACGGTTTGAAACAACTTGAGTGTAAGTAAATGATGACAGAATCGTGATTTTTGGGTGAACTGTCGCTTTAAATGCTGAGTTTTTACTGGTGCTCACCTCGTAGTCCATGCGCACCCCGGCGCTGTCGATCATGCACTCGCTCCAGTCTCTGCTCATGATCTTGTGCTGCTGTTCCCTCAGATAGAGCAGCTCTTTACTGCAGCTGTGCATGAACTCATAGAGAGACGCCAGATGCTGCCGGCGCTGCTCACTCGCCTCCTACACAACACACACACACACTGAAGCGGCACTTTACATGGCTTTATAAATGCATTTCAGAAAGATTTCAGAAGTCTTACCAGTAGATCTGCACACTGCTTCTGAAGAGCAGATGAGTTATCCTGTTAGGAAAGAAAAATGTCAAAGTTGAAGTCCACTGTATATTAGTAAACAATAATAAAACTATAAAATAACACTGTAATATAACTATAAGAGTGTTATTAAGTTATAGGTTGATAAAGTTGCATAAAATGGTACTTGACAAAAATCCTAGGCAATAATGCAATTTACATTAAGGTTTCATATAATTTAACTACATTAGTTAACAAAACTACTAGCAATAAACCACACTTCTACAGCACTTACTAATAGATAAATCATTCCATCATTTACTAATTAATGACTTACTATATAATTTACTAATACAGTTTTATATAATATGTTATCGTTAGTTAATGTGCTGTGAACTAACATGAACAAACAATCAATAATTGTATTTTTATTGACTAACATTACCAAAGGATAATAAATGCTTTAAAAATATATATTGTTCAGTGTTAGTTCATTTTGGCTGATGCATTAACTAATGTTAACAAATGAAACATTGTTATAAAGTGTGACTGAAATATATAAAACAAACGTAAAAACAATGTTGGCAATAGAATCCTGTTATATTATAAAATTATTCTACAAGCAAACAATGGAAAGAAAAAAATTAATAAAAATTAATTAAATGAGTGTCATGCTGAAGGCATTTGGTTCTCATCCTGTGAAATCACTCAAATTAATCTGATTTGCACAGAGCTAGTAAAATGCATGTGTGTGTTTGTTCTCTCTGTGTGTATGTGCGTGTGTGTGTGTTCTCTGTGTGTGTGTGTGTTTGTTCTCTGTGTGTGTGTGTGTGTGTGTGTGTTTGTTCTGTGTGTGTGTGTGTGTGTGTGTGTTTGTTCTCTGTGTGTGTGTGTGTGTGTTCTCTGTGTGTGTGTGTGTGTGTTTTTCTCTCTGTGTGTGTGTTTGTTCTCTGTGTGTGTTGTTCTCTGTGTGTGTTTGTTCTCTGTGTGTGTGTTTGTTCTCTGTGTGTGTGTGTGTGTGTGTGTTTGTTCTCTCTGTGTGTGTGTGTTCTCTCTGTGTGTGTGTTGTGTTGTGTGTGTGTGTGTGTTGTTCTCTCTCTGTGTGTGTGTGTGTGTGTGTTTGTTCTCTCTGTGTGTATGTGTGTGTGTGTGTGTTCTCTGTGTGTGTGTGTTTGTTCTCTCTGTGTGTGTGTGTTTGTTCTCTGTGTGTGTGTGTGTGTGTGTGTGTGTTTGTTCTCTCTCTGTGTGTGTGTGTGTGTTTGTTCTCTGTGTGTGTGTGTTTGTTCTCTCTGTGTGTGTGTGTGTGTGTGTGTGTGTTTGTTCTCTCTGTGTGTGTGTGTGTGTGTGTGTGTTCTCTGTGTGTGTGTGTTCTCTCTCTGTGTGTGTGTGTGTGTGTGTCTGTGTGTGTGTGTTCTCTGTGTGTGTGTGTGTGTGTGTGTGTGTGTGTGTGTTTGTTCTCTGTGTGTGTGTGTGTGTTTGTTCTCTCTGTGTGTGTGTGTGTGTGTGTGTGTGTGTGTGTGTGTGTGTGTGTGTGTGTGTGTGTGTGTTTTTTCTCTGTGTGTGTGTGTGTGTGTGTGTGTGTTTGTTCTCTGTGTGTGTGTGTGTGTGTGTGTGTGTATGTGTGTGCTTGTTCTCTGTGTGTGTGTGTGTGTGTTGTGTTGTCTGTGTGTGTGTGTTGTTGTTCTCTGTGTGTGTGTGTGTGTGTGTGTTTGTTCTCTCTGTGTGTGTGTGTGTGTGTTTGTTCTCTGTGTGTGTGTGTGTGTGTGTGTGTGTTCTGTGTGTGTGTGTGTGTTTGTTCTCTGTGTGTGTTTGTTCTCTCTGTGTGTGTGTGTGCGTGTGTGTGTGTGTGTGTGTGTGTGTGTTGTGTGTGTGTGTGTGTGTGTGTGTGTGTGTTTGTTCTCTCTGTGTGTGTGCGTGTGTGTGTGTGTGTGTGTGTGTGTGTGTGTGAGAGAGACTGACGCTGCTGCTCTCCAGGGGCGAGCGATACGCCTCCATCTGTTTATGCAGGATGTTATGAGCTGCGATCTGTTTCTCCACATCAGATAGAGTCGGACCGTAAACACCTTCCTGAATCAGCTTCTGAAACACACACACACACACACACACACTCAAATGAAGCTTCTTCAGATGCTCTTGGGTTCAGTGCTGTCTCTTGAGCTGTTTGGAGATGAATAGAGCTCTTCAGATCTGTGTTTTGGTTTCCGGTGCTTTAAAGATGGCATCAATCCTCAAACATGAGGCAGCTGTATTATCTCTTGAACTGTAGAAAGGCCTAATTTTAGATTTGAAAAAGTGATATTACAAATATGTCTAAAATATTATTTGGAAAATAATTAGTTTCTATATTATTATTTTTTTCTATTGTAGAACTGTATTGTTATCGTGATTTATTTATTTATTTTACTTTTTTCAAAATCTATTTTTATTATACTTTTTATTAATATATTTTTATTAATTTCTTCATTTGTTTTAATCTAACATTCCTGTATTATTATATAATTTATTTATTTACTTATTTGATCTGATTTAATTCTTTCTTTGTTTTTGTCTTACTCTAATGTTTATTTATTTACAAGTAAATAAATGTCAAAAATATTATTTAGAAGATATATAATTTCTATTAGGTTCCACTTTTTTATAATAGTACTGTATTGTTATAGTACTGTATGTATTTATTATATTTATTGTTTTCATATTTATGTTAGTATTTCCTTTAATCAATTTCTTAATTATGTATTCATTCGTTTTTTTAATCTAATTTATGTTTTTTTTATCTGATGTTTTTTATTTATCTCTAAATAAATATATTTAAAATAATATTTTTAAAAAGTTTTTCTATTATAGTAGTTATTGTTATAGAACTGTATGTATTTGATGATTATAGTTGTATTTACTTTTGGATTTATTTTAATCATATTTTTATTTATTTATTTAAAATGATTTCTTTGTTACCAATTATTTATTATTATTATTTTTTATGTATATTAATCTTATTTTCGTCTTATTATTTTTGTATGTTTACAGTTTTTTACGCTTCTCTAAACATTGTTTTCCTCTGGGTGTTCTAGCACTCACTCGTGGTCTGCTAGTTTGTCTTGACCTGGGTTTGAAAAGCCTGCTTTAAATCACATCAGACTGGACAACCCTCGTTTGAACCTCGTTTAACTGCACTTTTCCTCTCACTTTCCTCGGTTGCTCATATTGATGTTGTGGCAGTACTGTGTGTCACCTGTTTGTCAGACAGCAGTTTGCTCCAGTCGACGCCGGGAGGCAGGTAGAGCTCATGCAGCTGGCCATAGAGGTCTCTGTAGGTGCTGCAGTATTTGGACCAGCGCTCGTGCAGGTTACTCACGCTACACACACACACATCAGAGGAAAGTGTTAGTGCTGAGCGCTCGCTCCAGTGTATGGTGTGTGTTTGTGTTTGTGGACTCACTCCAGCTCGATCTCGCTGGCCTGTGGGTGCTGCAGTTTTTTGGCTTTGCTGAGGTCCATGAAGAGGTCCTTCAGTAAGATCTCGGCCTGAGACAGGTTCTCTGCGGCCGGACCCTGCTGTTTGAGAGGAGAGCCGGCACGCTTGTTCTCCAGATCCTGATCGCACAAACAAAACAGACACACAGAGCTTCAAGACGCTGGCTTAACAGTTTAGCATGTGTGAGACAAAATATATGAAATATCATTCATGTTTTGATGTGATTAATGTCTTATATTTGAAGTGATTAATGTCATCTTTATTAAATATTTTATTAAAAATAACGACTTTATTCAACAATTAGGCACAGTAACGTCTCCTCTGTGTCTCAGTCTTCTGTATCAGCCTTGACACAGGGATGCATCTTCTTTGTTGATTTACGCTCTGATTTGAACGCAAACAGCGCACCCTTGTGGCCCGGCTGATACAGAAGAGTGTATGCATTTTGCATCCAGGGGATAATCTCCAAAATGGCGCTACGCTGACACAGAGGAGACGTTACGGTGCCTAATTGTTGAATAAAGTCGTTATTTTTGTTTTATTTCCGTACAAAAAGTATTCTCGTCGCTTCATAACATTATGATTGAACCACCGATGGCAGATGGAGTATCCTGGCGATGCTTTTCATACTTTTCTGGACCTTGACAGTGTAATTTACTTGGCAGTCAATGGGACAGTCACTCACAAGCCTCCCGGTTTTCATCCAAAATATCTTAAATTGTGTTCTGAAGACTAACGAAGCTTTTACAGGTTCGGAACGACATAGGGGTAAGTGACAAATGACAAAATTTTCATTTTGGGGTGAAGTATCCCTTTAACGCAAATTCTTTTTAACGGCACAAATTTTTTTAACGCGTGATTAACGCAGCGTGTATGTTCTGATTGACCCGTGGCCGAACCCGTAGTTGGAGAAATGGAGATGCACAGTGTTGCCAACTTAGCAACATTGCAGACCCCTTTAGCAACCATTTTACCCTTCAAAAAAGCACCTAAACCTAGTTTCTGAGAATCACCGGTACTGCCGCGCAAGCGCGAGGTCTTGCTCTCTTGCTCTCCCACACACCTCTCTCTCTCTCTGTGTGTGCGTCTGCTCTGTTCAGCGCACGCACATCTCTCTCTCTCTCTGTGTGTGCGTCTGCTCTGTTCAGCGCACGCACATCTCTCTCTCTCTCTCTCTCTCTGCGTCTGCTCAGTTTCTCTTCAGCGATCGGCAGAGGAGCAGCGCTTTAATTCAGTTAAACACAGATATTATGTTGCTTCTCTAATTTTACATGCAAGTATAGCTGAAATCACTGCACAGCTATTGTCTTTATCTTATGTGCATTTGTTTTCATCAGACGACGGCTCGATTATCATGATTTTTTGTGCAGATTAACATCTTGGAAAGGAGAGCTGGTTATGTAGTCTTAATGGGTCGCGTTTCAGTCACTATTTCATATTCATTCCGTTGTCTGACAACAGAAACAGTAAAATATATCAATCAAAACAGTTTTATTGAGAATTTAGCTCCATCAAAATACAGTATGTGGGCACAGAGAGGCAAACAAATGTAATAAGAAATAAGAAATGTACATTTTGCATTTTAAGAAGAAGAGCTGCCCTGTGTGCAAAAATATAAACAGGTTTGTGTAAATTGCTCAGTGCAAAGACAGAGAAGTAATGGGAACCTGGTATTTCTATGTTCTTTTTCATGTGTCACGCAATAAAAAATGTAATCGATTGACAGCCCTTATATATATATATATAGATATATATAATATATTATATATATATATATATATATATATATATATATATATATATGTATGTATGTATATGTATATGAGTGAGTGTGTATGAGTTTCTTGCCTCCAGCATCAGTTTATCAGCCAGCAGGACGTTCTTCTCCACCTGGTCGGCGTTCTGCTGTAGGCGTTTGTTCACAGCCAGCATGTCATTGGCCTGCGACCTGAACGGATGAAAACAAGAGAGAGACGTTCAGCATCACCGCAGCACTATAAACATCCCATTCACATCTGCGCCGGGACGCTTCACCTGCTGCAGAAACACTCACATCTAAAGCTCAAGTACGTGTTTAATAGAGTGAGAGTCACTGTCAGTCACATGATTGGTGGCTTGTCAAGCTCAACAAAAGAAATGACATTTCATCTGAGTTCAGTTTCTACTTTCTCCATCACACACATGAATCTACATCTGTCAATCACTCGCTCTGTGAGCTCATCTGTGTGTTTATTGTGCTCACATTCCTGCAGTCGTTTACGCAACCGCGTCACACCCTCCTGAGAGAGAGAGAATGAGAGAGAGAGAGAGAGAGAGACACTGAGAGAGAGAGAGACTGAGAGAGAATGAGAGTGAGAGAGAGAGAGACTGAGAGAGAGTGAGAGAGAGAGAGAGACACTGAGAGAGAGAGAGAGAGAGAGACAGAGAGAATGAGAGTGAGAGAGACACTGAGAGAGAATGAGAGAGAGAGAGAGAGACACTGAGAGAGAGAGAATGAGAGAGAGAGGGAGTGAGAGTGAGAGAGTGATTGACAGGTGTGTGTGGGCGTGTCTGTGGAATGTTGAGGTGGAACTCTGGGAATTCCGGCTCTGTTCTTGAGGAATCTCCGCTGCTGCTGTATAAAGTCACACCCTGGATCTTTGTCTTTACACAATAAAGCATGCGGCCACCATTCCAAGTCAAAGGCTGATTCATGCCAGACATTTCTGGGAAGGAATCTGGGCGCTTTGAGTCTTTCTGCTCACCTCTGTGGCATTTAACAACACTGTGCCGTTATTACTTCACTGCACAGATACTGAGAGACAGCATGACGTATTTGTACTAAAACTTCATTTGTCAAAATTCATGCAGTAGCAATATTCAAAATTAAGAATGAATGTATCTTTCATTAATTCAAAAGTTAAAAGGTAATTAAACATTTTGAAATATATTATATAATACATACTATAAAATTAAAGAAATTTGAGAAAATACAACATTTGACACTATATACAACAATATACAACAATACATGTTACAAATCTTAATTAAGAAACTGCACAACACATTTCCACTTTTAAAAATTCATTTGACAAAATTCATACAATGGTTATGATCACCAGCTAAAAATTAACGAACGAATGAATGAATGTTTAATTCAAAAGTAAGAAAAAAAACTATTATATATTATACTGTAGAGACTGAGACTGTACTTTAAAAAATTAATTTGTCAAAATTCATACAATGATCATATTTACCATTTAAGAAAACAAACAAACAAACAAACACATATACACATACAAACCAACATGCATACATGAAGTGAACAATGGTGAAAACAGATTGAGAGTGTTTTAATAATCAGAAGGTGAAGCTATAGTGACCGACCGGTGAAACTGACACGCCACAAACACCTGAACATTCAAATAAATACTTATTCTTCTGTTACGAGTCGAGCTCAAACACAGGGAGATTTTCCTCATTCAAACGCAACAATTAACCATCGATCAAGTACAACAATCACTGATGCATCAGCATGAGGAAACAAATAACTCACACTGATTAGCACACAATTAGATTCTGGGTTAAACACACACCTCCAAATACACACACACACACACACACACACACACACACACACACACAGAGAGAGAGAGAAGTCACTTTAAACAACACACCCATCTCTACACGGGTTGAACACAAGAGTGGCTTACAAACAGCAGTTACAGCCTCAGCAGGATACAAGGAAACACACACAAACACTTATTATTTAATATTAAATTACATTTTAAAATTCAACAAAATATAAAAAAATATAAGATAAATAAAATAAAATGTAAAATACAACTTAAAATAAAATATATAAATAATATATAAATTATTAAAAGATGAAATATAAAATAAATATAAATATATAATTAAATAAACTTAATAAATAAATAAATTTAATAATATTAATATAATTAAAAATAAATTAATTATATGAAATAAAATGTAAAATATAACTTATAAAATAAAAATGAAAATAAAATAAAATATAAAAATGTAAATTAAAATTGTTAATATTATTATTATTATTATTAAAATAAAAAAATGAAATACAAATATACTTCCTTGACTTACACAGAATAATTTTTCTGTTTAACATTTCTGAGTATGTCTTAAGATACCAAGAGATGCCATCAGACTAAACATGAACTTGTTTTATTCAGAGGCTAAAATTTATGTGATGGTATGTAAAATTTATATGAATAAAAAAATGATATTCCACCATTTTTAAATCACCTAATGCCTAATTAATAATGCCATAAAACCTGCATGCATGTGTAATAATTACACAAGAGGCGTGTCATCTTCTGTTCTACAGCATCTACTGTCTCTCCTGACGGGTTGTATATGACACATGAACTCCTTTACTCAGAATACACTGTAGTTTAATGTCCCATCCACAGCACACATGACACACCGCTAAACTGTCAACTAGTCACTCACTGTCATAACTAGTTCCCCGCACTAGCTGTCAGCTGTATGACAGAATCCTGCACTCTGATTGGCCGACGCCGTCAGTCCGGGGTCAAATATTCATCTGCAGTGAGGCTTTCAGTAACACTTTATAATAAAGGCCCAACAGTTGAGAAATACATGTGTAACAGTATTTATTACACTTTGATCAGATTAGTTAATACATAAAATATAATAAAAATTATTTTATTTATCCAGATTAATCTTTATGTCCAACATCACAGAAAAAATAATTTTACTATAAGATCCCATTAGTTGAGCAATACATTTGTAAATGTATTTATCAAATATAATTGTTCATTGTTAGTTCATGTCAGCTCAGGTACATTAAATAAATTAACAGCACCTTTTGATGCATTAATAAATATTGAAATGACCATTAACTAAGATTATTACATGCTTTTTTTTCATTGTCAGGTCATGTTAACTAATGCAATGTTAACAAATGCAATCTTATTGTCAAGTACTACCAGTTTTTCTTGTCACAAAATAAATTAATTTCAGTATTTCAGCCCCATTTGGTTAATTTTTTGTTAATTAGTCACATAATGAGCAGGATAATCAGGTACAATCATTATCAGCCAAAGACATGAATCAGCCCGTCATGCATTATTTTGCAATAACACCAGTTTCACGGTACATTATCCCTAATAAAACATCCAGCTTGCTCAATGACCCGTGTGTGTGTGTGTGTGTGTGTGTGAGAGAGAGAGAGATACGGCCCTGCCCTGTCATAAAGATAAATCACACACTCCACATTATCACACAAATCCAGTCAACTCAGTTATAATGCATAACAGCAGTCTGTTTCTACTCTAAAACACCTTTAGACAGATCTGTCATTCATTCAGGTGTGTGTCTGTGATCTAATGACCCATAATGCTCTTGCTACACATATAAATATCATATGAGAGCGAACAGAAACAAGAACTGATGGAAACTCACTGTCCGGCCTTGACAGGACTGTATTCCTTCTTCTTAAACATCCCGCGTGCTGTGTCTTCGATCCGTCTCTCCGTCTGTGTCTCTGTGCTGTCGAGGTCCCGTCTGTCTTGTGTTATGGTTGTCTGTCACCTGCTGTGGCTCCGCCCATGAAACAGGTGTGTCACATTCAGGCGGTTCAGACTGGACGTACCTGTTCCTGCCCTCTGAATTCCTCCAGCAAACTCTTCCTCTTCTGCCCTCTCACCATCCTCTGAAAAACCTGATCGACTGACGCCACCGCAGACCAGCTCAACATCTCCAGAAAGAGCAGGCATGTGTCATAGAGCACATAGAAATGCTGATTTTAATGCATAAACAGGTTATTAGAATACGCATTACTGTTCAAAAGTTCAATTTTTTTTTAATTAATACTTTTTTCAGCAAGGATGCATTAAATTTATCAAAAGTGACAGTAAAGACATTTATAGTTTACAAAAGATTACTATTTCTGTAAAAAAAAAAAATGTTTTCAACATCAGAAATGTTTCTTGAGCAGCAAATCATCATTTTAGAATGATTTCTGAAGGATCATGTGACACTGAAGACTGCTGAAAGTACAGCTTTGATCACAGGAATAATTTACATTTTACAATATATTCATAAAACTGTTATTTGAAATTGTAAAAACATTTCACAGTTTTTACTGTATTTTTAAACCAAAAAAAAAATGCAGCCTTGGTGAGCAGAAGAGACTTATTTCAAAAACACAAAAAAATAATTATTATTCCAAACATTTCAACCCTAAAACTGTTCAGTGCAATTTAATGCATTAATGCGCTTTGGATAAAAGCGTATGCCATTGCGTGAATGTAAATGTGTGGCAATGAGAATTATTGTGTCTGAAATGCTAAAAAACTGATCTTATATTAAAAATGCAGACAGTAAGTATTGTGTTTGTTTGTGTGAATTTGACTTCATACATCTACTAAAACTCACCAAAACACCAGCAGATACAATAACACTAACGAAGACATGATCGTGCAGCGTCTGAGATCTCTATATAAATATTCATCTGCTCTTACACCTGTATAACAGGTGTGTAAATGCATGAGTGTTTGGTGTGTGGTGGAGCAGGAATGCTGTCAGTCCAGTCAGATGAACATTAGAAACTCTCTCTCTCTGTTGCTGCTCATTTATCAGAACTCAAAAGACGAGGCATTTAGCCACCCACAAACGACATTCTTACAGTCTGTAATTAAGCCAATTGAGTCACAGGAAGGTAGCTCAATGCACAGTCACCTCTGACCCCTGACAGAAGAAACTTAATGTACTAGCGCCCTACAGACAGATGAAACACCTGAGGGACACATTAAAGCTAAACCTGCTCCGGCACGCATGCGGCGGCGTGTTAGTGTGCCGTTCTCAGCATTAGCGCTGATCTCTAGAGTGTGTTTAGGCCGCAGGGTATCTCAAATGAGTGTTTAGAGCCAAATTAACTATTTTGTCTGTATAATAATGTTTTAATTACTGCAAAAAGTCTACAAATATCAAGATGCATTTACTTAATCAAGAACATTTACTAATTTACCAATCAAGAACATTTACAATGGGATTAAAAAACAAACAACAACAAAAGTTTTTCCTTTTAACTAAAGGACTAGTTCACCCAAAAATTTAAATTTGCTGAAAATGTAATCACGCTCAGACCATCTGAGTTTGTTTCTTCGTCAGAACAGATTTGGAGAAATGTAGCATTACATCACTTGCTCAGCAATGGATCCTCTGCAGTGAATGGGTGCCGTCAGAATGAGAGTCCAAACAGCTGATAAAAACATCACAGTAATCCACACCACTCCAGTCCATCAATTAATCCAAAACAAAACAAACTTTTAACTTCAAAACGTTGCTAAAACACGAGTCTATCGATAATACAATTTGTAATATTGCTTCCTCCAAATGAAAAAGTTGTCTCGTCTGAATCAGGACAGAAATGTGCACATCAGTCTGGGGTCAAATATTCATGTGCAGGTTTTCAGTAACACTTTATAATACGGGCCCAATAGTTCAGAAACACATTTGTAAAAGTATGCATTAATCTTTAAAAAAATAAATATATTATTATGTAAAATAAAAAATATTGTCTGAATCAGGAGAGAAATCTGCACAGATCAAGCACTGTTTACAATCTAAAACAGTCCAAACCAGCTCTAAAGAAATCTGTGGGTGGATTTTGATGTGAGAGACAACAGCGGATGGATGTTTTTTTACTGGAGGAAACGATATTATGGGTTATGGACTCGTATTTTAGTTGGAAGCAGTGGTTTGAAGATAGAACATCTTAATGATGGATTTGTTTCTTACAAACACGCAGCTTTTCTCTTCACAAGACATTAACTGATGGACTGGAGTGGTGTGGATTACTGTGATGATTTTATCAGCTGTTTGGACTCTCATTCTGACGGCACCCATTCACTGCAGAGGATCCATTGCTGAGCAACTGATGTAACGTTACATTTCTCCAAATCTGTTCTGATAAATGCTTTAAATGATTTAAAATATATTTGTTTTTAACATCCGCTATGAACTTCGAGAGCATCTGTACAGACTCACTGTCGAAAGCCCCTGAAAGGCTCAATGATTGTAAAAATAATCACAATATCAACAATCAGAATGAACATGTCAGTGTAACTGTACAGTAGATTGTTTACGGTTGCCAAGCAACATAGCAACTTGCCGCATCACATTAGAATCTACTGAACATTCCAAACAGCTTGTCCAATCAGAATTTTGAACTATTATTTGAATTTGCTTTTAAATTACTTATTGGAATATAGTTTCACCGTTCACTTTTCTTTAAATGAAGACTTGCATATAATAACATGCACATCTGTAAGGTTTTGAATATGGAAGAATCCTAGACCGCATTACTAAATATTTATTCATACTCGATGCAGATTATATTTGTTTTTAATGTTGGACAACATTGAATCTGGATTCAGTCCAGTTATGCATCCACCCTACAAGCAAACACAGACGGATAACACACACACACACACACACACACACTGATTAAAATAGAGACTGAGAGAGAGAGAATGTGTAATTTGTCAGCGATTATGACCTTAAATATTAATAACGTTCTTCGCATCATTACATCACAAAAATGTGACCTGACCGACACTGACCTCAAAAACACTTCAGTCAGATAATGCAACCCGGTCTCATGGCAATTTGTACATATTTTACGAGGTGGCTAATTAGTACAAATTCGTCCGACCTCACTCGTACAAATTCGTATGATTTTGATTTTTGCGTACAATGACCTACACCTAACCCCACCCCTAAACCTACCCGTCACTGGGGTCTAGACAAATCATACAAAATCATACAAATGAGGTCATACAAATGTGTATGAATTAGCTACCTCATAAAATATGTACGAATTGATCATGAGATAGCGTTGGATAATGTGATATTACATATTGTCTTAGTTTTCAATATTAGATCAAATGTTTTATCTTTTTAAACCAAACTTTTTTGTCTTAAGTCACTTTTTTTTTTTTTACAATCAATTACATTTCTATTTTACTTTATTTTGCTTTTATTTCTATATTATTGCCGTCAGTAGAGCTGCTTTATAGCTAAAATTGCATTTGTTTCATAACTAATGAATTGAACAATATTAACACTGATATTTTCCTGTTTCCTGTCGATCTGTTGTAAAAAGCACTATAGAAATAAATGTGAAATTCAGACATTCAGTAGGCCTATATTTTAAGTATAGTGCATATTGCACTGCACAGTAACAAACGCTATGAAAACATGTGACTGTTCACCAGCACTCAACAGAGATGCATTTCATCCTCAGATTAAATCAGCCTGTCACTTTCACGTCATACTGATTAGTTAATCCAAAAATGACAAAAATTTTACCATACAGCTAGTGAATCAGCCTGACATTTTATCTGTTTTCTAACATTCAATGTATTTTGACATAATATATTAGTCATCTATAGTTTCAGCAGGAATCTTGTTGAATGTGGTGCCAATTTTGTTCCCTTTTTTCATGAAAACAAACTAAAATCTGCTTTAAAATCAGTTTCTAGGTCACAAAATGTCCCTCCTTAATTACTAAAGGTCAATTATGACACCAGTATTTGGTAACAAGAGTTCAGCAAACGTGAGTCCCAATCACGAAGTGAATTAAACCGGTATGGAGTGTGGAATGCTTGACCGGTCTGATATGTGTGACATCTTGAGTTTATTTGCATACTAGTATCTGCAATCCTCCGTGCTTCTGCATGGAAAACACAGGCTTTGTCAAGAGCGGTGAGTGGAAATGCGGTTTATTGTGTTCAAAAGACATACTACTGAAACAGGTGTGTCTCCTTCACACCCTACACAGGAACTTAACACACATACACACCTACATACCTGCTTCCGGACCACACACACACACACATGTAAACTGTAATCATGACCAAACGCTGCTCACACGCCGACCGCTGTTGCTATAGTGACCGAACGCCAACCGAACGCCGACCGAACTCTGAAGTCGCGCAAATTTGCCACGATGCATGACAGAAAGCTGCTTGGCTCGAAAAGGACTTCTGTGTGAATAGTGCTTCAAACATCGCTATGCTTGGTCGTGAGATTTCGCTAATGTGACTGCATATTAATTTCTACAATCTGCTTACTTACTGTTATATTTAGGGGCGGGGTTATGGGCGGAGCTTCATTCTTTCATTTTTTTTTCTTTAAATCTTAAATTGTTTACGATTCGCATTGTAGCCTACAAGGTCATACAATATCGCCACCTCTTAAAGGTACTGTTCACCCAAAAATGAAAATGTGCTGTTAATTTTTTCACTCTCCCATTTAAGATGTAGATGACTTGTATTTCTTCCGTAGAACAGTAAAGAAGATTTAACTGAAACCATGAGTAGGCTATATTAATAGCACATTTTCATTTTTTGGGTGAATTATCGCTTTAATTTGTACAACTTTATTCTTACCCCCTCAGTTATGGTTATATCAAGGGGCGTGGTTGGGGCGGAGCCTCATTCTTACTTTTTTAATCATAAGCTTTCCTACGATTTACATTGTAGGATTTAAGACAAAATTATGGGATCAGATTCCCGCCTAAAGTATTGCAGTCACGGATAAAAAAATAACAAGCGTGAAAACAAAATTTAAAAACGCAAGTAAAAATATATTGCACAAGATTTAAAAATGAAAGCAAAGTTTTCAGAATAGCAAGCAATGGTCACGGATCGAAAAATAATAAGCATAAATAATAAAATTATTAACGTATTTTTAAAACTAATAAGCATGAATCAAAACTTTAAACATTTAAAATCATATTGCACAAAATTGAAATATTAATGCAAAATTATCTGACTTTCGCACAAAATCATGTTTTCCTTGGTTATAGTTCTCAGTTTTTTCTGCTCTCATAAATTTTCTGCTCATATTTTTATTTTTTGTATGCTTATGCTGTTTTTCCCTTCACGCTTGTTTCCATGTTCTGCGCTTGCTTTCCCAAATGTTGCGGTTAGAGTTTCATGTAAATCAGCGCGGGCTCAAGCGTCTTCATTGGTCCACTAGTTCTAGATTGACAGCTCCTCCTCAGCCAATCAGTGGAAGAGGGGCGGTGACGTCACTCCAGTGCGCCTCATTAGCTGCCGATGCTCAGTGTTCTGTTCATAAATGTGTTTACAGTTTTGATTCATGCTTGTTATTTAAAAAAATGCGTTATACATTTTTTTATTTACGCTTGTTATTTTTTGATCCGCGACCATTGCTTGCTATTCTGAAAACTTTGCTTTCATTTTTAAATCTTGTGCAATATATTTTTACTTGCGTTTTTAAATTTTGTTTTCACGCTTGTTATTTTTTTGTCCGTGACTGCAATACTTTAGGCGGGAATCTGATCCCATACAAAATCCTCACCTCTTAAAATAGTTACATCTTTCTGTTCCATAAAATAAAAGCATGTACAGTTTTATAATACAAAAAATATATTTTTTTCAATAATGATAACATCACACGGAAACATAATAAACCGATGCCAAGTTCATACCTATTCAGGTTTTTCTCCAAATAGTATCGATGCCCTGCAGGTTCTGCACACAAACACAAAAGAACAATTTTACTGTCATTCAAGACTAAACACACAGCATTTGCATATGTATGTAATGATGAGAGATGATCTAACACACACTCATACACACACAGCACATATCTACAGGGAGAGACTCGTCCCAGATACATCAGTCCAGCTCCACCAATTTAATTATACAGAGAATGAGATTTATATTGTGTGAATAAAACACGAGTGCGGTTTAACTGTGTGAATAACTGACAGATACTGTGGTAGAACATACCAGTCCACGCTCTGATCTTCAGGTCTCTAGATGAGACTTGAGCCTCTCTTTCAATGAAAGTCTTTGAGACTTATTGATGTTGTAGTGTCCCATTTGAAACCTCTTCTGAAATTCTAAAATTGGAATTTTAAATTAAGGCAAGACGCATAATGCCGGCAAAATCACTGTTTTTCATGCACTTTTGAGATTTTTGGCTATTTTGTTTCCATAAATATGTCTTCTTTCAGACTATAGTGGAAATAAAACACCCAAAGTACACATATGTGTTTTTCTTATCTGTTTGCATCTGTAGATTTGAATAACAAAACATACTGTATCGTTAAAGGCCGTTTTCTTAAAATGAGTTTGCTCGTCCACTTCAGAAGCACTTACAGATGCCAAATTTTACAGTTTTATTCTTATCTATATTCTGAAGGTTTTTACAGAGGGGTTTATTTATATTTTTCAAACTGATTTATATAAAATTGTATTCCTTATTTTTTTTCTGGTTGTTAACTAAAACTAAAACTAATACCAGTGCTTTTAAAGATTTATAAAGTCATTTTCTGTTAACCAAAATGAAGCCAGAATAGAATAGAATAGAATAATTTTTTTTTTAGAAAGTTGATCTAACACCTAACTGAAATAAAATAAGTTATAAGTTTTAAGTTTATAAAATAAATAATATTTACTAAAATGACTAAAACGAGAAAAAAAGGCTAAATAAATATTCAAAAATTAAACAAAATTACTTAATAGAATGAAAACTGAAAATGTTAAAATAAAAGAATTCAAAACATGAATAAATACTAAAAATTATAGTAAAATAACACTTATTGACAGTATTTTTGGATTTATATATTCACAATCCCTGCTGTAAAAAATGTCAACAAATAAGAATTTTAAATATATTTATTCGATGTTCAGATTTATGTTCTGAAAATATTTGCAAATTAGTGCATATTCAATTAGTCATTTTTCATTTAGATAATTAAATATTAATTTGTATTTAGAAAACTTAGTTTTGCCTAATAGTCTAAAAACTACTTAGTTAAATTTAACTCTATTCACCTTTGTGTCTAGAGACTGTAAAATACTAAAAAAGAAGATTTATGGTATCAATTACCAACTCAGATTGGTTCATAGTTTTTGCTGTGGTAGGAAAATGAAAAGAATAGTGAAATTTCACTGGAATTTTGATATCTGTTAACATAACAACATTCTTTTAACCATTGAAAAATATTTTTAGAGAACTGCATATTTTGATCGTCTAAGTGGACGTTGATGATTATCCAGCTCTCAGCGTCTGTCATCGGAGCATCCGCCCGTAACAATGACATTTATTAGCAGCAAATAGCAGCGTCTGAAGAATACAGCGCTGCCTGATGTGTGCCGGAGGTGAAAGTGTGTAATAACATCAACAATAAAAACTTATCAGCACACAGTAAAGTGTGTGTTTCTCAGCAGAGGGTGGGCTGCCTGATGGTTTATGGCGGAGGTCTCGTCGTTTAAAGCTCAGAAACCTACATCTTGTCAGCGCACTTCACTTTTAATGTCAGCAAAGTCTGAAACACACCTTCAGCTGTGATCAGACAGGACCGATCGCTCTCGTGTTGATCAACACATATTTCTGCCAGTATTTACTCTATGGCACTGGAAATATGCTCGCCTCTCCCTTCACCTCTGCAGAATGCAAGATATGAGGCACAATCTCATCAAAACCTGTCCAGATCAACATGAACTGAAGACCTTTAACATTTTCAGGATACTCGAGGACCTTTTTAAACTCCAGATTTTCATTATTTTAAAACAAAAAAACTAGATTGTGAAGTTTTTATAATTCCTGGTAGTATTTGCTGTCCTGCCCTTGATTTTTGCTGACTTAAATAAAAATATTGCATATTGCATCAGTGAGAATAAAGGGAATCTCAAACATTTTGGATGCATTATGATAAATGTTTTCTTACATAACAGTAGGGAGAATTTTGCAAGAAAATAGTGTCACAAATGCATTAAAAAAGTAAAAAATAAATGCAAAAAATATAGCCTTGTTAAAAAGGTCTCATTTGTAAACTATATTACTTAAAATGAACTAATGATGAACAATATACATCTATAGAATCTAATAATCTTAATGTTATCTTCAAAACATTTTTTAATCAAAATTTGCATCTGTTAACAGTTAATGCATTGTGAACCAACATGAACATGAAATATTAAAAAAATATTTTCTTAAGTAACATTAATATATTATTATTATTAATTATTAATTAATATTAATATTAAAAAATTACTGCTTACTGCATTAATGCATTAACTAATGTAAATAAACCAAACCTTACTTTTATTTTTATTTACTGTAATTATGACACTTATTAGCCTAAGTTTTTTTCCCCAATCAAATAAAAAATTGCATCTGTGAATGTTAGTTAATGCACTGTGAAAATCTGTATTTTTATTAATAAATGCTGTACAAATGTATTACTTAACTGACCTTATTGTAAAGTGCTTTATATGTAATGTGACGTGAAATTCATCAGTAAGGTGTGGATCTGTGCTGATGAGCGACACATTCATGCATGAAAGCCTCTTTTAAAAGTGTGGGTTTAAAATCCTTTCAGTCGTGCATGTTGAGAATTTCTGACCTTTAAAGTTGGCATGAAACATCAGCAGTGAACGAGTAAAGCAGCTCTCGTAGTAAATTACAAACGTAGCACAGAATGCATGCGAGGCTGAGTCTCATGAAAGCGGTCAGGAACGTGTTCGGGTCATACTGCAGTTCACCTCAAAATACAAAGAAAGAACAAGACATTACATTTAGAGAGTAATGTGAAAAATAAAAGAACGGCATTATTTAAATTGTCATCATTTTTAATGCACTAATAAACTTCATTTATGCTGATTAAAAATTACTGTAAAAATGTATTAAAGAATAAGGCACCCATACAAATATAATATATAGTAGTCAACATTTGAAGTGGATAAATAAATATATATATATATATATATATATATATAGGCTACACACACACACATATTTGATTTATATTTCTAATTTTCATTTACTTTTAATTAAATACTAAAATAAACTAAAAGCTAAAACTTTTTAGTTATAATTTAGTTATAGTTATTTTAGTTATAAATTATATAGGTTTAAAAAAATTATAAAAATGACAAAAACTAAATTGCAAAAACTTTACAATTAAAATTAAAACAAAGTTAAAAAATAAATGAGTTCAAAATATTAATAAAATCTTACATTAATAATCATTTAAATAATATTGTGTATTGCCGTTATGGCCATTTGAGTGTAAAATGTGCTTAAATGTTACATAAAAAAAACTTTTAATGGACAAGAAATAGCTTTCATCTTTATGTAAAATATACTTTGTTACTATTTTAGGGTGGAAAAAGACCTACTGATAACAGGCAATAAAATGAAGTAAAACCAAAACAACTAGATTTAGTCATCAAAGTTGACTGAATGAAGCTGGTTTCGAGTGAACTCCTAATTAGGTGTCTGAGTAATTATAGTTCAAGAGAAGAATCGTCATTTGCATACATACTTGCCTGTCGTTTCTCATAAAAAACATTAAAAAACAATAAACATATATCGCTTATATAATAACAGAGAAACATTTATGGCATGAGACTGCTGTACAGTGACAAATAAACATATGAACATGAGAATAAATGAATAATTATTCTCATGTTCGTATGTTTATTTGTCACTGTACAGCAGAGAGAACGAGAAGAGAGTAATGCTGATTTCTATCGCCACCACTAGAGGACGACACTGATTAATAACATAATAATGTAATAAACGTGTCATTTGGATACAAGTACCACAGTGAACTAATAAACCAGGTTAAAGTGGAAAAAAGTTACTGAGAACCATCGCAAACTCTTCTGTGGTGTAGGATTGTGGGAAACATCAGCATGCACAGATGCACACCTTGTAAAAACACTGAAAATATGATTCTGTTCACCTTTGAAATAATATTTTATACGGTTTAATTCACTCAGACAGCATATAAGAGTAAATAACCTGGCACTAACGCATCTAATATAATATAAAGACAAATATTTTGAATAAATGTGTTACTGATTTCATCAGAATACATGCAGGGTTTCTGCAGGATTTAAGAAGATACATTTAATATTTAAGACCAAGTAAAGAAAATGTAAGGAACATTATATGTCAGTGTGCTCTTATTTTCCCGTGCAATAGTCTGAAGATTCTTAACTCAAGAAACATTTAGTTAAGAAACAAAATGACGTGAAATTGTTCAAATGAAGTGAGTTCATGATTAAAAATATCTGCTAATGGGGTCAGAAAAACAACTTACTGGTTTTCATATCCCATATGACATATTTGTTCTTGTTTTAAGCATAAACTCACCTAATTTTGTCCAGCTTCTCAGAAAACAAGATTGTATGTCTTCATTTCGCATCTCAAGTCAATGTATCTTGAATTAAGGATTTGTATTGGAAAACAGAACAAAAACACAGAGGAAGATGTTCAGTTTTATTTATATATTTTTGCAGTTTTCAGCATTTACTTGACTTTATGCTCTGATTTGAGAGCTTTATAAGATCTTAATTCCTGTAAGGCCAAACTACAACCTTTTAAGACCCACAGAAACCCACATGAGGATTTCTGAATGGAAACAGAAGCTTTTGCCCTCATAATGGTGTAGCTACCGCATCTAACAGTAGGGGTAATAATTATATAGCAAAAAAAACAAACAAACAATGAATATAAAGCACTGTGTGGAGGACTGACAGAAGCCATGAGGAGCATCAGTGTGTGTGTGTGTCTCTGATCCGGTCTACAGGATTAAAGGGGTGAGAGGAGGCCGAGAGAGACAATCCTCACCTCACAGACAGACCACTGACAGTCCAGCATCTCAGCGGCTGTGTTTGTGGAGATGGGCCTGCGCTGGCTGTGGAGGCACCGGGTGAGCGCTTTACTGCTGGTGTTAGCGCTCCTACTGCTCCTCACGCTCCTGGCCACACACTCACTGCAGAACAACAGGTGAGAGACTTTAGCTAGCAGAAAACTAAACAAATCAAATAAGTTTACTTTAGCATTGAGCAGATGCTTTTATCCAAACAACTAACAATGCATTCAAGGATTCAAACCCACGATCATCACTAGTGTGTTATGCTGGGTTCTCGGCAAGTTTATATTGTCAATTAAAACTAAAACAATAATTCTGTTCCTTGAAATAAGATAATCGTCATCTGAAATTAAATAAGATAACTTATTTTTATTTAGTGTAAATTGATATACTAAAACAAAAATAATAATAATAAAAACTATAGGCTATATAGACATTTAAAAAAAATCTAATACAAATAACAATAAAACAAAACTACCAAATTTCACAAAAAGAAATAAAATAAAGTCAAAATATTAATAAAAACTATAATAGTTTTATGGTACTATTTGCATTTGACAGATGCATTTATCCAAATTTATAAATTACACTTATTTTATTTTAGCTCGTTGCCAAGGCAACATTTCTCGTTTTCATTTAGTTTAACTTGGTTAAAAACGTGTTTAACTTGCTAAAACTTTAACTAAAATTAACAATAAAAAGGGAAAATATAAAAATGCATTCAAAATATGAAGAAAAACAATAATAGTATCTTAATACTACACATTTGGCGGATAAATGTATACAGTGACTTACAGCACAATGCATTTCAGTTAAATAAAACTTGAAATAAAATGTAAAAATAAAAAACCTATAAAGGTATTTTATTTCAGCTAGTTGCCAAGGCAGCATTTCTCATTTAGTTTAACTTGAGAAAACTATTATAGTACTGAAAACTATTATAATACTTGAACAACATTGAAGGTTAAAAAGGACAGTATCTAAGAGCGCTACCTTTCAAACTAGGTCTGGAACAAATTCTGTTTAATTAACTAGAATTAGGTTTGTTTGGTTGGTTTTGAAAGAGTTTTCGAGAGGTGCACATCATGTGGTTTGGTTTCTTTGGTTGAAAAACTGCTTTACGAATTGAGGTGTTCACTAGAAAACCACACTGAAAAGTTCACCAGAAAACAGGTCATTACTCACAAACATGGTTTGAAAGCAATCCGGCCTGGTTTTGTGTGAAGTGCTTATGAGGACATTTAATTTGCCTGTTTTATTATGTGCTACACTGGAGTCAATTTCTGCTGAAACAACTTACATCGCTTACATCTGTTGCATACATTTATGTGGTTCAAATCCAATGAAAAAATTAGAAAGAAAGAAAACTGGTCAGCTGATAAAGGAGAAGGCATCTAATCAGATGTTTCTCCTACAGAACCTATGATCTGAGACCTACAGCAGACAGAAGAAACCAGAGAAGAACTGCTGAGAAACACATGTCACCTCTTACTACAAACACACACCAACCGCCCAAACACACACCGACAGCCAGAGCCGAGCGGCGGAGAGTTCATCCACCCGTGGTCTTCCTGAAGACACACCGGACCGGCAGCAGCACCGTGCAGAACATCCTGTTTCGACTCGGGGAACGAGAGAGCGCCACCTTCGCCTTTCCCTCCCGCACGTACCAGTTTAACTACCCAGACAGGTAAAATGAGCACAGTGCATGATACACATCACATTTCCAACGATGTTTCAGTATCTGCATAAGTTTAATTACATGTTAGAGTATTCTGCTGTTACCTGTTCCCATTCATCTCAGAGGTGTTTTGGTGCAGAATCTTCTAGAAGTGCATGACCTGCTGCTGCTGTTTTCAGTCCCAAGTAGCTGAAAACTCTTCATTAGTGAATATTCTGGGTCAAAGATAACAGGCGGAGAAAAATATGAGTCTATTTCACCACTGGACCAAGCTAATCAATCTAAGGCACCAAATGACAGATAAATCCATAAAAGCCTCCAAAACACATTAACCACAATACAATGAAATACTTACAGTACAACTGATATGTTGCTTGCAGATTGGATTGTTAGCATACATAGCTACTTTTGAATAGAGAAAGATGCATTTTGACAGCAAATTAGTTACAGCATGGGGCTAACTTGGCCATGCTAAACATGCTAATGAATCACAAGAAGACAATTTAAGTCCATTTCACAATCTGAAGAACCTTCATCTCCTGTAATATCATGAAATACTTACATAATATGTTGTTTGCGATGTGCTTTGGTAGCATACATGGCTAGTTTGAAAGGTTGTCAGTGAAAAAGGATGAATCTTAACTGCAGCATGGGGCTAAAGGAGCCATGCTAATCAAGGGTGCCAAATGGCAAATTGGTTTGTTAGCATACATGCCTACTTTTGAATGGCTGTCAATGGAGAAAGATGCTTTTTGGCAGCAAATTAGTTATAACATGGGGCTAACTGGACCATGCTAAACAATCAAGAGGAAAATTTATTTAAAAAAAAAAAAAGTCAATTTCCCATTTTTATAAGCCTCAAAAAAACTACTATAATATAATGAAATACTCATGATTTATGCAAATTGTTTTGCTAGCATACACAGTTATTTGAATGGCTGTAAAAGCAGAAAGAAAAATTTGACAGCAAATTAGTTACTAGACTGAGCCATGCTAAACAGTCTTTATGATATTCATCATTTAGCTACTCATGCTAGGTCACAAAAAGACAATAGTAAACAAAAGCCAATGGATGGCGCCCTAAAACCGACCTTAAAAAAACACTGCATATATCACTACACTGAAACAAAGTTGCCACTGGGGCAATACCCTTCTAAAAGCTACTAGTATGTACACTTTAGGAACTAATATGAACCTTTAAGGCACCAATATGCACCTTTTAAGGGTAAATAAAAGTTGTAACTTTTTTTGAAAGGGTACTGCTACAGTGACACATTTTGCACCTTTTCCGAGAGTGTAGGTTGGATGGATCAAGTCAGTCAGTCATTAATTTATTCTTGACCTCCCTCTTCAGACCATTAACGACTGTTCAAAGGTTACTGAGCTTTAAACCAAACAAGTTCTTCACTCTGGTTCTCTCTCTCTGTCTCAGATTCAGAGCGGCGTTTGTGGACGAGCTGCCTGAGGGTTCATCTCAGTTCGACTTGCTTTGCAGTCACATGCGTTTGGACCTGAGGGAGGTGAGGAAGGTGATGCCCCAGAACGCTGTCTTCATCACGCTCTTGCGAGACCCAATCAAGACCTTTGAGTCAGTCTTTGGGTACTACACCTCCACCGTCCAAGCGTTCTTCACTGCGCACCGAGCCGCCGCCAACGAAGGCAAATCTGCGCTTTCTGTGTTCCTGGACTCTCCAGAGATCTTCTGGGATCCGAAGGAACCTGGGACTGGTCTTGCCAAGAACCCAATGAGCTTTGACATGGGGCTCAACAACCAGAAGTGGAACGGCTCCTGGCCGGAGGACTTGGCGCAACTGGAGGAAGCGTTTCACCTGGTGATGATCGCAGAGCACTTTGACGAGTCCCTGGTTCTCCTGGGGGCTCTTCTCGGACTGGAGCATGAGGATTTGGCTTACCTTCGGCTCAATGCTCGTGCCGGCAACAGCGTGACTGAGCTGGACGAGAACATGCGGGCGAAAATGCGATCGTGGAATGTGCTGGACACGCTGCTCTACGACTTCTTTGTGCAGGTGTTCTGGGAGAAGGCGGCTCAGTTTGGGATGGAGAGGTTGAAAGCGGAGGTGGAACGGCTCAGGGCCTTTACGGAGGATATACGACGGAAATGTGTGTCCAGGGCTGAGGTTCCTCCGGGAGAGCTGGAAGACTTGCTGCGCCCGTGGCAGAAGGAGACGGCCACTATCGTGGGATATGAGGTGCGGGGGAACCTGTCGCTGCAGGATCAGGGGTTCTGCATTCGGATGATGCTTCCAGAGCTTCAGTATCACTCGCACTTGTACTTCAAGCAGTACGGTAGAGATATGAGAGCCGCTCCAGCCGAGTGAAACCTTGGACCAGGTGGGACTCACAACCGCTAATGGGAATCCATCAACTGTTCACAGAGCAATTCTCGTGGAGTTGAACTAAGATGGAGCATTGCACTATCAAAATGCAAGTCCTGGATAAAACAGGATAGCAACACTCCTTCCCCAAACGGTGGTCTACATCAGTGGTTCCCATCCTATGTCCTGGAGAACCCCAAACAATACACATTTTGGATGTTTCTCTCATCTGACACAACCATTTCAGGTCTTGGAGTTTTACTAACAAACTGATGAGTTGAATCAGGTGTTTTTCATTAGGACAGTGGTGTCCAATGACCCTGTTCCTGGAGGGCCAATGTTCTGCAGAGTTTAGCTCCAACACATCTGCCTGGAAGTTTCGAGTGATCCTGAAGACTTTGATTAGCTGGTTCAGGTGTTTTATTAAAGTTGGAGCTAAACTCTGCAGGTCAGTGGCCCTCTAGGAGCAGGATTGGACACCACTGGATTAGGAAGACATACAAAATTTGCAGATTGAGGGTACACTAAGACCAGGATTGGGAACCACTGGTCTACATTGATGACCTAAACATGAAACTGATGGAGAAACATATTAAGTTGCATTTGCACAAAGATCTGCACTGTGATAACTATTGGTTATCTGTGCGACACTTACAGCCTTTGGTATAAAACATGGGTGTCCAATTCTGCTGAGGGTCACTTTCCTGCAGAGGTTATGCTGCCTTCACATGTTACTGTAAATTTTCTACTGCCCAATTTTTAAGTCAGAATTATGAGTTTGTTGCATTTAAGTGCTTTGTTGTTGGGAAGAATAGGAATCATGGAGGACACCAGGTTCATTCTTGCCTATTTCTTGGGAAAAGCAAAAATATTCTAAAGATATTTAATCAAGATCCAATACATTTTTAATAAAATGTAGTGTCCCTTTCTTTGACAACCATATAAACGTTAACTGCGCTATTGTATACATTTACCATACTAGATTCTAAAGTTTCACTCGAATAAATGCTGTTTTCGTTATGTAAAATAACACAATATGCATCAAACGGTTAAATCCGTAATTATATAGATGGCTGTAATGGCAAGAGAAAGAAAAGTAGAAGATGTGGAAAAAAACATACCAGTTACTATATAAATAGTTCTGTCTTCTTGCATGTTCAAAGTTCATGACTTGGAAAATCAGGTTTCAAAATTATCTACAAGTTTCCTAGTTGTAAATACGACTATACGAGTTGTAGAGACCGTTCATGTCTATTTTCCAATTTGGCTTTACAGACCTCAGTTCAAGAGGAAATTGCAGGGGGTAAATCCTAAAAATGAAATGAAAGGAAATAAATGAATAATCAATATGAAATAAAAAAAATAATCTCGGTCCGTGTACTTTTGCGTCCATTCGTTTTTCGTTTTTTAACCCAGAAATGAAATACGGAAAATGCGGTTTCTTCTTTAATGGTTCAAACCAGTACCGTTTCTAGGCATAGGTGAGCTAGGCGGTCGCCTAGGGCGCCACCAGCTGAAGGGGCGCCAATTTAATGAGTGCACGTACTGGCACTACATTTTAGCAGGCTTGTGGTGAAGAGTGGCACGGTCACCCTGAAATATGACTGCCGCCCCCACTGGATCCCCAACATCATTGGGCTAGAGTACTGTCAATCTGACGATGCCTGTATGCCATTGGATCAGAGCGCTGTCAATTGCTGCCTGATTGTTGCATGCTTGCATTTTGAGCGCTCATCAATGCCATTAGATCAATGGGCTCTGTCAGTGCTTTGGCAAGGTAACTTTTTTTTTTTTGCCATGCAATAAAGCTAAGATCAAAGGCCAATTTAAAATATTGGTACAGTAAATAAAGTGCACAAAATCAGTATTTTGTTTAGGCAGTATTTGTGGCAGTTGATAAATCGCGTTGCGAGATTTGTGCAAAAGGTGTGCGTTTTTGCGCCAATGCATTGTTAAAGGATCAGCGTGTAATGTAATATTCCCATATAAACTTTAACAGCCAATTAGTTCACGCGTTAATGAGTAGCAAAGGATTAAGTAGCTGCATTGATTACTTTTATGCCACTGATCAGGCTTTTATATGTAGTTTGGGGCAACAAAGGGGTTTATAGGTTTGACTGAAATAATAATGCAATAACTGACACTTTAAATCAATGTTTCAAGCAACAACAAAACAATTGAACAAAAAACAGATAAAGACAAAAAGTAGCCATTGATAGTATCTAAACATGTATCCAAATCCAAATGTAATAAAATGTATTTATGTGTGATTTATATGTAAATTATGTGCAATATCTTAACTACTAGGGATTGTTACATAGGGCTATACAGGCATCTAGTGGCAACACAATGATATTACAGATAATAAATTGTGCAAAATGTTTATCTTAAAGGTGCTGTATGTAGGATTTTGACTCTACTAAAGCATAAAAATACCATAATATGCTTGCAGATATTTAAGAAACATGCTAAGTTAGCATACTTGTTTATCTGAAAAACAATGCTACAGTCAGTTATTCTCCTTTGAAAATGTGCGTTCCGGCCCGGAATGTATGTGTTTGTTATGGTTTGTGAAACCCGCCCACTGCCAGTTTACCCAATTGTATTTCGGCACCCCGGGTTGCCAGCTGGCGGAAAACACAGCGTATTTAATTTCATTCATCATCATGTGCGCATGTTCCTGTTGGTGTCCTTAATCTGGCAATCTGCCACTGCGTCAAGTCTGAGGAGGAGGGGCTGGTGAAAAAAACGTCTCCAATATTTTGAATTTGGACTGCAATACCTAATTCAACCGCTAGGTGTCAATCCTACATACAGCACCTTTAAGTCAATTTACACATAATGCATTCAGATTTGTGGAACTCAATCTCCACAAATTAGTGTCATTACTATGACAACCAATTTGAATGTGACAAGAAACTGGTGTCTGAAAATAATATATATATATATAAAAATATATATATATATAAAAAAAAAATATATATATATAATTTGGGGGGGGCGCCAATATGGATTTCGTCTAGGGCGTCAAATTGGCTAGAAACGGCCCTGGTTCAAACACTGATGAATAGATTAACCAGGCACAAACATATTTTCATTATTCAAAATTCCGATTTCATTAAAAATCATAAAAATGATATGAAGTTTGTTTTTTAATGTATATAGGCTAAATGCTAAGTTTAATTTCTACCTTTTTTTAGCGTCTCCACAGACACTATAGCGCCCTCTCGCGCTACTATCATAACTGTTTAATGAAAACCTTTAGCTTCGATATTTTTATGATCTTAATTTTTCACGCCTAAAAACATGAATGAAATACCCATTACATATTTCTTTGCAAATAACTGTATCCTGGGCAAGTTCTACGGGAGTGCTAGAGGGAATGAAACGAAAAAGCAAGAGAAGGTCAGTTAAAGTAAAGGGACTTTGGTTAAAGCTAGAAATAGAATGACTGACATCGTCTGTTGATTTCCTGAGTGGCCTTGCTTAAGTTAGAATCAACTCTAAGACACAGTTTTGTTCAGTGCTGCACAATCGGGGGCCTGTTTCATAAAACAAATTTACCAAATAAGTCAGGATTATTTCAGTTAGTCTGACTTATTGTCAGCTGATTTGGTTCAAAATAACTAACTGAAATAAGGGTCCGTGTACTTGGCGGCCAACGGATTTTCCTTTTGAAATTAGAAAACCAAAATCGGGAATCGAGCGTTCACTCGTTTTTTTGATTTAATATTGAAAGTAGAAAAATTAGAAAACAGCTCCTTTGTCGTTTTTTAATTTTTTTCCAAGAAACGAAAAACAAGTATTCAACTTAATTTTCGTTTTTTGTTCAGGGGTAGAAAAAAGTATAAACAGCTTGAATATTCGATTTCTACACGTGGGTGGGAATTAAACGCCCCTTTCTGCTGATTAGTCAGCCGAAGATCTTCCGCAGTTCCGTGAGACAGAATAAAAGTCCTCCGCTGCTGCAGGTGTACGGTTTCTTGATGTGTTTATTGACACTACATTTCATCTTTTTCTCATCAAACAACCATATTAATGAATAGCTTGACACAACTAGTATCGGCGCAGAGTTTAGACAACGCTTTCTTCTGAGTAGAACAGCAGTTCTCAAAGTGCCAGAGGGTCCGTGAAAAAAAAAAACAATTGCTATAGCCTACCGTATTTTCCAGACTGTAAAGTCACGTTTGTGATACATGCTGTGATTTATTCCAAAGTGACTTATATGATGCATTTAACGTCAAATAATCTAGGTGCATCAAGTAGGCTATTTGCTGTGTATTGGTTCACGTGCGCCAGAAAGATGCTCAATGAGACCGATGCACTAAAGCAGCACATTTTGCTGTTCACTTTATTTTTCAAAGGCATGACATTTTGTTGTCATTTTGAACGTAAACAAATAAAAATATACTTTTTTACCATACGAGCATGAATGACAGTATTATTTCCCCTGCTGAGGAACAAAATCCAAGTGAACATCAATTAATAGGCCTACTCAATATTATTTAAATAAGCTCAGCTAAAACAAAGTTATGACTGCATATTTGCTGTACACTTCAATACTGGTCTGCACTTGACTGTAGTCGCGTTTGTCTGCTGTTTAGTTTACTGAGTTTATTTAACCCATCACAATTTATTGGAACTGTGTGAACTATGGGTAATGAATGGGTAACTCACCTCGTTATTCTAAAGGCTTATTACCTTCCTTTTTCGAAACTCACACACACACACACACACACACACACACACACACACACACACACAATGTCCTGCTCTCACTTGGCAGAGATGGTGACTTTCATTTTTTATTAAGCTGATGCAAATCTGTCGTAAAATAATCCTATTAATCTCATGGCGTAGCCTGTATTCCAAGCGTTCTTAATGTATTCTGTGTGTTTTTGGTGAGAATCAACCCGAAATGGTAAGTTACATTTATGAAAATCTCGCGTTGCAGTCCTGTGTGCGAGTGTGCGTGCAGCTCACGGCCGACACAAGCGCATATCCTTTTGAGGTCTCAATTATAATCAATAATAAAAAAAGACTACATTATAAAACTCAAAAGAGTATGTGTTTTATCTCTGTTTCTCCGATTGTAAGATCAGAATGGCACAGTTCTTGAATGTTATAATAATAGGCCTGTTATAGCCTATAAATCAATGCATTCTTTCCTTTTTGTATTGGTGTTTAAAATATTTAAAAGTAATTAATTAATTAAACAAACTTACTGGGCGACCAGGGTAGGCTATGAGCCGTCATATCATACATGCCCTGCTGATGCAAACCATAGAATTTATATCTACACAGAAGAAAGCGCTGTCTACACTCTGCCCCGGAACTGATTGTATCGAGCTATTCATTTGTCTGGTTATTTGATGAGAAAAATATTAAATGTAATAAACACATCAAGAATCCATACACCTGCAGCAGTGGAGGACTTCTGTCTCACGGAACTGCGGAAGATCTTCGGCTGACCAATCAGCAGAAAGGGGCGTTTAATTCCCACCCACGAAGAAATCGAATATTCAAGCTGTTTATACATTTTCTACCCCTGAACGAAAAACGAAAATTAAGCTGAATTCTTGTTTTTCGTTTCTTTGAAAAAAAAAAATAAAAAACGAAAAAGGAGCTGTTTTCTCATTTTTCTACTTTCAATATTAAATCAAAAAACGAGTGAACGCTCGATTCCCGATTTTGGTTTTCTAATTTCAAAAGGAAAATCCGTTGGCCGCCAAGTACACGGACCAATAAGCCTGGTTTATTTGGTAAACTTGTTTTATGAAACAGGCCCCAGGAGTCTCTCATTATAACAAACAAAGTGTACCATGATGTAAATAAGAGATTCATTGTGCAGTGTAGATCTTCATTGATTATAACGGATTTTTGTGAGATCTCGATAAACTGAAATGAATGACAGTTTTATAATTATTATAGGGAGCGCAGAGTGCTTTCTCGGCTAATTCATTCAGAATTTGAATAAGTTTTGTTTTTCATGATGCTGTTGGACCAGTGACAGCTGCAATGTTTCGGGAGTGACATCTGCTGCATATAAATGCGACATTAATTAACAGGGCAAAAATATGTCAACATTTATATTAAGGCTAGAGTACCGTCACTGATTTCAGAAGCACCCTCAGTGATTCAGGAACCGGCCTGCCTGTATCAGATTACAACTTTATATATTTCTATTTTTACCCCATATATTAAACCGTGTGTAGCGCTATAACACGATGTAAGGTACATGCCATGCATGGTCTTCTCCGATACCGTGACCCAGATAGCACACAAAATTGACAAAATTATATCCCAGTATATCATTTCATGATGATAAAGTTCCCAGGATTCTGCCTATGTCTATTTTAAAAACCATATTTTTATTAAGTCTCTGCATTGTTCCAAAGACTCTAGTTCTCAACTGAACGTGCGGGAGAAGCATTACTAAATTTGGCCAAAGAAAATCTGTTAAAATCTAAATTTTTCTATATTAATTTGTGCATTTTTCAAATGTTTATTAAAAGTACAAAAATTTGTTAACAAAAATCTGAAAAGAAGTCAATATTTTACCTTTTCGTGAAGAATTTTGTGTGTACGGTTAATTTCAATTTTGGTTTTCAGCATAGCATTTAAAAATACAATAACCGTTCTTTTTTCATGTTTTTCTTCTGGGTTAAAAAACGAAAAATGAATGGACGCAAAAGTACACGGACCAATCTCAAGGAGTAAAAAACAAATACATTTTATTTATGTATAAAAAGGTTAAACCAGGTTATATTAGTCATTTTATTTTTTATTTTCATAGTCATTTCATTAATTTCAAATGACAGGTTATATTAAGAAATAAAATGAATTTTGAATTGATATTGATAATTGATATTGTCAGTAGTTGCTTGTGTTAACAGCAGATTTGTTGCTTACCAGAAAAGTTGAATTGGTCTGTATAAATATACAAAAATGTCTATCTTTCATGCTACAAGAAAACACTAATGAAAACTCTGTGTATCAACTCGAAGAATAACGAGAATACAGGAAATTAAACACCTCAAATCCACTGGTAATGAAAACATATGTCATAAGAATTTGGGCAGAAATGTATGTAATAGACATTAAAATCAGAACAATACCCCCCCCCCCCCAAAAAAAAAAAGAGATGTAAAATGTGAGCCAGACGCATTTCACTTTATCTCTGAAACATTGACATCAAAATAAAAGCTCTCCATGTATACAGTAGTACAAACAGCAAAATGCATAGACATAGACTAAATCACAGTGTTTTCAACAGCCAAATCCCATGTTTGCCTGTCAAAGAGTAACGTATGCACCTCTCATCTGTCCAAGAGTCTCACTGTCTGCTGTCATTAGCATCACACCAAACGCATGTAATCTGCTTAGCCACCTGCTCAGTGAACTCTTCACATCCTCCTGTCTGGTGCCTTTACAAGCGACAACTACAGAAAAACAAGAAAATAACAGCAGCAGTCTGTAAAAAACACTCAAAGAGCAAAAGCTCCTACATTCACCTACGTTTTGGACACACAAAATAGTCCAGCTCTCCTTGACATGCCAGTGAGTGTGGCAGTCTTGATCACATGACTGAAACTGGAGGAAGTACTGGAGCACCAAACAGGAAATAGATTCTGTGCATCACAAGAGCACAAACTCCTCCAAACAGCTCTTCTTTTTGATTCGGCTCGGTCTGTCTTTGGACTTTATATGAGTGACTGAGTCTGACGTACAGCTCATCTCCTCCTCATTATGACCCTCCACAAACGTGAAGATGGGGTACTTCTCCTCGGATGAAGTCAGAGCCTGTCCATCAAAGGAAAGACGGAGGGAAATTTTGATATTGCAGGATTTTAGACGCATAATATATGCCGATATGTTTCGGTTTTGTAGCATGTGCTTGTCTTCCTCTCACCTTAGTGACATCTGAGCACAGAGCCTGGAAATCCGCTCTGCTTCCGGCGTAAAAACCCACCGTACAGCTCGGGTCCATGCGGTTAAACGGCATCTTCCTGACAGTTTTACAGTGAAACGACTGCACCAAGAGACAACAAACAGAGGCATTAATATATTCAATTCAAATTTACTTGTATAGCGCTTTTCACAATGCATACTGTTTCAAAGCAGCTTTGCAGAACATGCATGCTTTTGAATGTTACAATACATATTCTCTAATAACATGAAATTATAATATATACTATTACAGTCTTTATTAAGATTTTGAATCACTTTTCATTTATATATTTTCTGTTTTCATGTCTGTTTTTAAAATGTGTATATATAGTTTTTATTACATTTTATTTCAGCATGTTTTTATTTAATTGAAAATGAGAAATGTTGCCTTGGTTATGTTTACGTTTTTTTCTTTCATTTTAATTAATGAAATGATTTAAATTTTAGTTAACTATAACCCTGTATTCAAAAAGTGGAGGCATTAATATACTTTTACAGTTTTGATTAATATTTGAAGAGTTTATTTGCAAAAATCGATAAACGGCACTTAAAAAAAAGAGCTGATTGCCTTTATTCTGCATTATTCTCCACATATAACTCTAAACACATTTTGTCAAAAAAGCTGGTATTGTCCACTTTCAAGGCATCGCGAGTTCATGTTTTACTGCAGAAGCCGACAAGCGCCCTTGTTGTTTTTGAACAGAAGCCGATAAGTCCAATCTAGCGAATCAGCGCGCTGTATTCAGGTCAGGTGACAAGACTACTTTCACTTTGAAAAGACGTGCTTGCTGAGAGGAGTTTCGTCAAAGCTGACTAAAAGTGATCGAGGATGGATAATTTCAATGAACTTGATGAACCTGTGATATCTTCTTCAGGGAGTAAAAGGAAAATAAAAGCTGAAACGTTTTCATGGATCCTTGCAAAAGCAGCGTGTTACAATGATGAGGGAAAGCTCAGTGTATTGCATGTAATCACATCCATAAATCTATGATCACAACAACAACAACGTTTGTCAGGCATCTACATTGTCATCTGAGGAGATTACAAAGATTAAACGAGTGTTTTTTTTAACTCTAAAACATGAAATGTAGAGTTATCTGCTTTCGCCAAAAAATGACTGTTGGAGTTACATGCTTTTGCTATAAAACAAACTTTTAATATGTAAAAAAAAATACATTCAATGAACTTTAATGTTGTAAGTTACCTGTATTTGTTTAAGTTATTATTACTTAATCAAAACAACCCAACTGCAGTTTGACTGATATTACCTGGAATGCGCAATAAAAAAACATGATTTCTGAAAAAATAAAAATGAAGTTATCTGTTTTTGCAAATTAACTCTTCATTTTGAATCAGTTTTCATTTTTATATTTTCCATTTTAATTATAATTTTAATTTTAGTTAAAGTTGTAATTAATTTAGTTCTGTTTTTTCATTTATATTAGTTTTATGTAGTTTTTGATTTCTATTTTATTTGTTGTTTTAGTCATTTTAGTACTTTAAACAAAATCTGAAATAAAACTGATTTAAAAAAAAAAGATCAGTTAACATTTCTTATTTAAATTAAAAATAATACCCATGTAGACATCAAACAGAAGCGTTAACATATAACTATAGTTTTATTTTCAGTTTATATTTTTATTTTCTGTTTTGATTTTAATTTTGTACTGTTTTTGCCATTTACTCGTTTTTTTTATATGTATAGTTTTTATTAATTATTCATTCAGTTTTTGTTTTAGTAATTTAGTATTTCAACCTGAAAATAAAAAATAATACTAAATGAAATAAGTTTATTGTATTTTATATTAGTTCAATTGATGTTTATTTTTTGAATTTAAAAAAAAAAGTTTTTAATAGTTTTTGTTAATTATAATAATCCTGTAAAAGAGAAACGGTGTTTATCAGGATGTTCATTCAGCTCTTTTTCATAAAATGAAAGCAGATGGTGACCAGCTGCTGTCAAGCTCCAAAAAGAAACATAAAAATGCCATAAAAATATGCACAAGTGCAGTTTTATTTGGACTTTGATAGTCCCTGGTTGCTATTTAGAGGCAATATTAATTGGTTTTCAGGCAAACTATCCCTTAAAATATCGGCTCACCTCTAAAGGGAAGTTGTCTTGTTGGACGTCTACAGCAGCCTGACAGTAATGAGGATCCAAATAGATCAGCTGATCATCTGCATGAAGCACACAGAAAACCACAAACACACAGACGCTGAGTGATTCGTTACACATTACAAACACACACACGCGTCACGTGACTCACCCTGGAATCCCACGAAAAACAGCGAGTGTTTGGGCTTCCCTCCGATGATTCCCATGCAGCACCGCAGCTCCATCAACCTCTGTGCACACAGAGAGAGAAAACATGAGCTCAGACCATCACAACAACATCACTTCACATCTGTGTGTGTCGTAACGCACCTTGACACATCGTGTGTAATCTGGATTCAACATATCAGAGCCCAAACGCACAGGCACCAGCAGAACCAGCGACTTCCAGCCAGACCTACACCTCACTGAGAGATCCGTACGGGATGTCCCGCACAGGTTTAACACGTCTCCAACATACACTACAGAGAAACACAGAGATTTAGTGTTGAGGTGTTACAGCCTGTACACAAATCAACCATGATTACTGCAGTTTGTGCCAAATTCGCAGGCAATTTCCTGCAAAAATAAAGACCGTGTCCAGATGAGCACAAAACAGGGGATCTAAAACTGACCAGGATTCATTGCTAAATCATGACTGCCTGACCTGTGCAGTTCTGCGCCACGTACACCTCCAGATCAGACACCTCGGACGCTGCCACGGCCTTCCTGAAACACACAAACAAACATTTACCTTTAAGTATCACTCTATATTTACATGCTAATTCATTTATAATATGAACATTAATATATTGTTTCTTTTCTCATGTTGCATGTGACAGTACTGAAATGTATAAATGGCAGCAATACACCATGAAATGCTGTGCATTACAGTGATTTAACATTAGCTAAATCTAAAAATACTAAAAACATTTATATAATTTCAACATTAAACATTAACAGAAATAAAATATAATATAAATATTTACTTAATTTACAAAAATATAAAAACCTTTTTATTTCAGTCAGTCACAAAGTGAGAACTTCACATTTTTGTTTAGTTTTAGTACTAAATTTATTTACTAAATTTACTAAAATTAACTTAAAAAATGCAATACAAATTAAAAGCTAAGGAGACAAATGACTAAAATTCAACAACATTGCTAAAACCTTTTTATAATATAATAAATTAATTTTAATTGTTTTTTTTAAACTGTAATAAAAAATATTTAAAAATAAAAAGAGATATTTACTAATAAAAAAAACTAATAAAAATGACTAAAACAACAAACCTGCTAAAATGTTTACTAAAATTAAAATGCAAAAAATAAAATGAATGAAAACTAAAAAAACAAAAATAATAAAATTGTCTAAAACATAACAAAATTGCTAAAACTTTTAAATTAAAATGGAAAATATAAAAAATATGAATATAAAACTAAACAGGCATGTTAGCTGGCACCGATAGCCTTGTGGGCAGCGCGCCGACGTACAGTGCTGTTGTGTTACAGGCGTCCCGAGTTTGAATCCTGACTCGAGGACCTTTCACGATCACCCCCCTCTTTCTCTCACTTTGCTTCCTGTCAGCTCTGATCTGGCCTATCATAATAAAGGCAAAAAATGCCAAAAAGAAATCTCTAAATAGACAAGTTAAATTTTTTTTTAATAAAAATAATTAAAAAACAAAAAAACTTACTGAAACTTTAACTGAAATTAAATCGGAAAATAAAAAAATAAAAAAACAATTAAAAAATATAATATACTAAGATACTAAAATAAAACTGAGGAAAATAAATCTATGTATAGTGTCTTATGCTTTTAATCTAAATATTACTAAAACTAAATTAACACTAAAAAAAAATTATTCACTAAATAATTGCATTTATTAATAATAAAAATCAATAGAAAGTAAACTGATTAGTGTAACAAACAAATATCAGTCTATAAACTAAAGTTGAGTGAGTTTAGAGTTCAGATCTGTGGTCACAGGTGATGTGGCTCATCCGATCACATTCATATTTCCTCACATTTATGCATGAGGCAGATGTGTTCTCAGATCAGTTCATGATGTCCTCATGTGCTTTAATCCACTGCATGGGTCACTTACTGCAGTATGTGGGCCGCGATGGCCGGTCCGTACCAGTCACCTGCCCTCTTCCCAGAGGCCCTGCCCAACTCCACCAGCCGGTGCAGGCCGAACGGGGCGGAGGGCAGATCGCCGAACCAGGACACGATCTTCCTGTGAGTCCGCTCCTTGTGAGTCTCGCTGTCTAGCACGGTTCCCAGACTGCGTCTGCGAGGTTTTCCCGAATCACGCCAACTCTCTCTGAGGGAATCGTCCAGCATGTGAGCGTCCACCACCTCCAGGTCATCTTTGGTCTGATGATGCGTCGCATGCCACGTCCAGCCTGAAGAGAGTCAATACAGACCAGATATTTTTGTTTTTGTACATAATATGCCGTTAGTAACTGTGCAAGTACAGTACAACTTAAAATAACTGCTTTCTATGTAAATATAATATGTGTGTGTGTGTGAGTGTGTGACCCTGGAGCACAAAACCAGTCATAAGTAGCAGGGTATATTTGTAGCAATAGCCAACAATACATTGTATGGGTCCAAATTATAATTTTTTCTTTTATGCCAAAAATCATTAGGATATTAAATAAAGATCATGTTCCATGAATATATTTTGTAAGTAAATATATCAAAACGTAATTTTTGATTAGTAATATGCACTGCTAAGAACTTCATTTGGACAACTTTAAAGGCGATTTTCTCAATATTTTGATTTTTGTGCACCCTCAGATTCCAGATTTTCAAATAGTTGTATCTCGTCCAAATATTGTCAATATTGTCCTATCCTAACAAACCATATATCTATGGAAAGCTTATTAATTCAGCTTTCAAATGATGTATACATCTAAATTTTAAAAACAAAAAGTCCCTTATGGCTATGTTCACACTTGGCGTCTTTTTTGAAGCTGCCGGTGTCTGTTTTACATTATAATCCTATGGAGTAAACCGTGTTTTCAAAAAAGTCCTGAGCGCTTTTTAAAACGCCACCGCCAGCGTCTTTTTCTGCAGCTCAGAGCGTCTTTCTGAAAAAAACGCCCTACGTCAAGCGCCTTTTTGAAAGCTGACCAATGACAAGCGAGTGGAGAGTCGTTTCCATAACAACAAAAACAACAAGAAAAAGGGGAAGATAGCCGGTAGACAGATCGTACTAGTTTCGGAGCACAAGGAGTTGTATGAAACCGTGCATCATCCAGCCGGAGCTCCTGGACTAAATTGTTGGAAGCACCATAAAGTTTCCTTCCCCGTATAATGTCGCGCTCCCACAAACGTCGTTGTGAACCGACATACCCTGCCCATGAACTTCAAAAGCCAACGTTAACTTCAAAACTCGACATTTCTGCAGCACACAGCGCTAGGCTACCTTTGCAGCTGTTGTTATAGCAACAAAAGACGCCCTCGGCTGCTATTTATAACCAAAATGCTGCCAGCTTTTTATTTTACTAAAGCACTCGTCAACTTTTTCTAGTCAAAAAGGACACCAAGTGTGAACATGCCCTATATAAATATATTTTATATAAATATAAATATATACGGGTCATATATAAATTGTATGTATATATATATATATATATATATATATATATATATATATATTTATATATTTTTTTTTTTATTTATTTTTTTACACCATATTTATGAGACATTTTATTTGAATTCATTGTTAAATGAAAAAGCTTCGGCTGACCTGAATCCAATAATATATTTTCTAATAATATATTTTTATGTGGTAATATATCAATAAAAAAAAAAAAGAAAAGAAAGGAAAGGAAAAAGGGGGAAATGTAAAAACAAAACATTAAACAGGCTTTACACATTTTTTAAAATGTGGTCAGAAAAGCCTAATTGTTTTTTTTTTTACAAACTTTTAAAATTTCTTCTGAAATTTCTTTCAAAAAGGGATATATCTTCTTTTGAACCGTGAACTGTGATTTGTTTCTGAAATGAAACTAAATCTGAATAAAAATGTTGATCACAAAAAAAGGGATATATCTATTAAAAAATATGTTTAATTTTTTTTTTTGATGTGTGTGTTCATAGTCTTACCACATTTTTAAAGTACTAAAGTTTTTTTTACAAACTATTACAATTTCTTCCGAGTCAAAAATTGTATTTTGCCCTGATATATATTATTATAGTCTTTATATATTTTCCAAGTTCAGTCACACCAATATTAATTAATCCCGTACTAAACCCTATGAAACTTTTTGAAAATTCAGAATGTCTTACAGCTTAAAAATGTCTGAATGCATTAAAGGGTTAAGTCCATGCAGTGTGTTTGTACCCGCGGGCATCATGTGCAGCATTAGTCCGTGAGATAACAGCATCTGTGCGCTGCGGAGCATGCAGCCCCATCCCGCGTCAGACGTGAGGGCCGAGCCGTCCAGCGGCGGGAAACCTCTCCTGTAGGTCATCCACAGCAGAGAGGAGAACACCCGCCGAAAACTCTCCCGCTCTCCTGAGAGAAAACACACACACGCTCGCTTACAGTGAAAACACGACACACACCACAGACATAACCGTCCTGTGCTGCTTACCGCTGTAGCTCAGCTGATAGGACTGTCCCAGCAGACACACGGGGCTGCTCTTACTGAGACGCGGCTTGCTCTTCAGAGACCAGCCTGCACAGAAACGGAGGTGTGTCAAGTTGACAGATTCATACTGAAAATGTCTGCAGTAGAGCCTGACTTCAAAATCTGGTCGTTTAGTGATACGAGTTATTTAGTGAGGGAGGAAGGTAAAGGTCAAAACTGTAGAACTATCAAATGACTAGAAATCTATCAGCTATCTTTTGATATAAAAATATACACTAAAGTTCAAAATTTTGGAAGAAATTAATACTTTTATTCATCAATGACACATTAAATTGATCAAAAGTGATGATAAAGACATTTGTAATGTCACAAAATATTTCTATTTCAAATAAATGCTGTTCTACTGAACTTTCTATTCATCAAAGAATACTGACAAATAAAATGTATCACAGTTTCCACAAAAATATTCAGCAGCACAGCTGTTTTCAACACTGATAATAATCAGAAATGTTTCCTGAGCAGCAATCAGCATATCAGAATGATTTCTGAAGAATCATGAGACACTGAAGACTGGAGTAATGATGCTGAAAATACAGCTTTGATCACAGGAATAAATTACATTTTACAATATATTCACATAGAAAACAGCTATTTTTTATCAAAGTTAAAGTCAGCTTTATTGTCAATTCTGCCACATGTACCGTACATACATACAGAGAATTGAAATTGTGTTACTCTCTTACTCCCTGCTGCATACAGATAACACCAAACACTAACAGTATTTATAATGATATTTCACTATTTTTTATAGGTTTTTTTTGTTTGTTTGTTTTTTTTTGATCCAATAAATGCAGCCTTGGTGAGCAGAAGAGTTTTCTTTAAACATTTGAAAAATCTTACTGACCCCAAACCTTTGATCAGCAGTGTATGTGCTAAAAGTTATTTAAAGAAATTAATATGTTCAGTAAGGATGCACTACATTGATAAAAAGTGACCATTAAGACGTCTATAATGTTACAAAATATTTATATTTCAAATAAATGCTGTTCTTTTCAACTTTCCATTAATCAAAGAATTCTGAGAACTGAAACCTATCATGGATTCTGGATGGAACTGTTTTCAACATTGACTATAATAAAATGTTTCTTGAGCACTTAAACTGAAAGAAATAAAAATGCTAGAAACACACACACATGTTTTTATAAAAAAAACTGGTCACACACCTCCATATCTGACATTATTCCACGCTGAAATGAGTTTGGTTTTGAGTTTGGTCTTGTCCTTTGACTCCTGAACGTGACCGTCGACGTCTGTGCCCAGATCCAGCAGGCCCGGGTTCGACAGGTTGACCACCTCAAACGACGCGAGGTCATCTGTGGGCTCCATCCCAATGTCAAACTCATCACTCACATCCATGACCCGCGGGATACTGTTGCCATGACGTCTGCAGACTCTGAATCCCTGCTGTCCAATCAGAGGAGGGATGTGAGCCGCTCAGGCTCTTCTGGACATTACAGGTACCAGCGAAGCTGTGGGGCAGTGAAATAAAGGTTAATATGTCACCAGAGGTAGTACACAGCTCTTTAGAGGAAAACACTGAGCCATGTGACTCCCACGTGACTGAAGCAATCTTACAAATGTTAAGCCACATTATCACCAAACTCCTATTAAAGATCCTACAATAATAAAAATGTTAGATAACTATTGTGTTTATGCATTAAATACACTTGATTCCAGTTTATCTTCCCTTTAAAGTTGGCACTAAGTTACTATGGTAAACTAATGGGATGTTATGGAACTCTGAGATTTACCATGGTACTGAAAGTACAGCGTAGTACTTCATACTGTGGTGTTACCATGGTACCTTGTTAAAAATTACAATATCTCATAATTATTTTCGAGAATTATAGTGAATTTCAGGTGTGAGGGTGATACGTTTGTTGTTGACTGAGGTTTGTTGATGCGGAAATCATGTTTATATGTACAGATTCGCCTCTAGGATAATTAGACGGGGGACTTTCCGCCACGAAGGCGACTATATTTTAATTATGTGGAAAAATACTTACCTTAAAGGCTGGTTTAACTGTCATGTCATTGTGAATATCGCAAAATTTCAGATGGAAACTTTCTGCACTACAAACATATCGCAAGGCAACTGCCTTGATTTCACTGCCTGACTGTAACTCCGCCCCTTCACTCGGCAACGAAGCTCAAATCTGTCCTCTGATTGGCTGTCTGGCTCCTCAGCGCTCTCTGATTGGTCAACTGAGTGACTATGCAAGTAGGAGCAGATCTGAGAATGTCCAGAATAAATATGGCAAGCTGTTTAAACTTTTAATGTTTAAACATACCAGTGTCTATGCTACTAGAACTTATTTTTAGATACTAATATTCATTACATTATGTACTAGTATATTAGTTAGCTACTAGTCTACTTATTCTTTAGATGCTAGTGTTTATTCTTTGGGTACATATTTCAATAGTGACTATTATTCTATTGTTACCACTAGTAACACATTTCATTTTTTTATTTTTTTTTTGACTCAGTTTTAAATTTCAAAAAAACACTTTTTGCAAAACACAACACACAATTCTCTAGCCTATGTAACACACAAAAATCTAACAGGAAGTATCTTGATTTCCTTTTTCAAACACAACCAAGCAAAATGCCACACTAATTCATCAGTGCCTCACATGTGTTAACACTGCTTTACTTAACATCAACCAATCATGGCTTTAGAATATGCCTATAAATACAAATCTAGACCAACACAACATGATTGATGTTTCTTTTTCGTGCTATGTAATCACAGTAAAAAAAAAAAAAAAAAAAAAAAAGTTTGGTTTCAATCTTGGTTTTCATGTTTATCGTGAATTTTTCAGCATCTCTTTGCCAATTACTTGTAAAATGTCCATCGGAGCTCATGACAGAAGAGCTTTGAATAACTGTGTATATATGATATATCCAAAAATGTATTATTATCGGAAAGGTGATTGCTACGTAAGATAAATGTTTGCTTTTGAGATGTGTTTGTGATATTTTGAATGCAGTGCTTCATTTTGCAAGAGATGTGAGGCATTTTGTGTGTGCAATTCTTGGATTTGTGTATGAAGTTTTGAAGGCAAAGTTTTGAAATGTGTAACATAACATGAATGTGTAACACTGTGTCCTAACTACACACGACGCAACGCTGCAACAAGCGATAAAAGGTATCTTTTCCATGTTAATCTGAGTTTTTGTCCTAACTAGCCACGACGGCAACACACAAAATTTCTAATTTAGAAACAGTTTCTATTTCCACGACGTCGCGGCTGGAACAACAACAACATACCAACTATATGACAGTAGATAATCTCAGGTGATTATGTGCTTTATTCAAAGTTAAATGTGTCTAATATGAGTTTAAATATTATTTTGCATGACCTTGTAGCCATACTGAAAGCAACAACAGAGAGTTTACCTCAGATCTTGAAAATAAATTAAAGATGAATTAAAGATTTACATTAAAACTGTGAACTCAATGCGAACCAACCATTCCATGACAAAGATGGTATCAGCCACTCAGTATGTACATTTAATGATGTTAAAAAAGGTTTAATATTTATGAATTAGATAATAAACGTATCCATTTCATTGCGAGAGCAGTACGCTTTCAGAGAGAGCCTGCCCACACACGCTTCTGATTGGCTGTGATATTGAAATTGATTCTGTCGCGTCGCGTTTGGTGTGGATACACAAATTCCTTGTCACTGAAATCTTGTCGTGTCCTGTGTAGTTAGGGCATGGTGTAAGCAGTTGAAAAAACCTGTAACTATCAAATCTGATGATTTTACTCTGAATATTGTATGTGTGTGTGTGTGTGTCTGTGTGTGGGCGTGTTTTTTGACATATGAGGACACAAATTTGTATTTTGACATGGGTATGACATAGGTATTACAAGGAGAAGGTGATTTATGAAGACATTTCCCCATGTCCCCATATTTCAAAAGGCTTATAAATCATACAGAAATAGTTTTTTGAGAAAGTAAAAATGCACAAAGTTTCCTGAAAGTGGTAGGTTTAGTGTCGGTGTAGGTGTAGGGCGATAGAAAATATGGTTTGTACAGTATAAAAACCATTACGCCTATGGAATGTCCCCACAATTCACAAAAACAAACGTGTGTGTGTGTGTGTGTCTGTGTATGTATATGTGTGCGTGTGTGTCTGTGTCTGTGTGAGTGTGTACCCATGGTATTCCCTATGTTATGGGAACCAAATTCAGTGTTTCCCCTGCCATTATATCATAACAAATGACAAATGTTTAAACTGAGAAATTGTTCAATTATATGCACAAAATGAGCTCATTTCAAATTTGATGCCTGCTACAGGTCTCAAAATAGTTGGGACGGGGGCGTGTTTACCATGGTGTAGCATCTCCTCTTCTTTTCAAAACAGTTTGAAGACGTCTGGGCATCGAGGTTATGAGTTTCTGGAGTTTTTGGTGTTGGAATTTGGTCCCATTCTTGCCTGATATAGGTTTCCAGCTGCTGAAGAGTTTGTGGTCATATATATTTTTCATTTAATGATGCTCAAAATGTTCTCTATAGGTGAAAGATCTGGACTGCAGGCAGGCCAATTCAGCACCCGGCTCTTCTACTACAAAGCCATGCTGTTGTAATAGATAAAGTATGTCGTTTTGCATTGTCCTGCTGAAATACACAAGGCCTACCCTGAAATAGACGTCGTCTGGAGGGGAGCATATGTTGCTCTAAAACCTTTATATACCTTTCAGCATTCACAGTGCCTTCCAAAACATGCAAGCTGCCCATACCGTATGCACTTATGCACCCCCATACCATCAGAGATGCTGGCTTTTGAACTGAACACTGATGACACGCTGGAAGGTCTCCCACCTCTTTAGCCCGGAGGACACGTTGTCCGTGATTTCCAACAAGAATGTCAAATTTGGACTCGTCTGACCACAGAACACTTTTCAGATGCACGTTTTTTGCATGATAGAGCTTTAATTGGCATCTGCAGATGGCACAGCGGATTGTGTTTACCGACAGTGGTTTCTGGAAGTATTCCTGGGCCCATTTAGTAATGTCAATGACAGAATCATGCCAATGAGTGATGCAGTGTCATCTGAGGGCCCGAAGACCTCGGGCTTCCAACAAAGGTCTTCAGCCTTGTCCCTTACACACATTTCTCCAGTTTCTCTAAATCTTTTGATGATGTTATGCACTGTAGATGATGCGATTTGCAAAGCCTTTGCAATCTGACGCTGAGGAGCGTTGTTTTTAAAGTATTCCACAATCTTTTTACACACTCTTTCACAGATTGGAGAGCCTCTGCCCATCATTACTTCTGAGAGACTCTGCCTCTCTAAGATATTCCTTTTATAGCTAATCATGTTACAGACCTGATGTCATTAGTTGCTAGATGTTTTCCCAGCTGAATTTTTTTCAAAATCTCTTGACTTTTCAGCCCTTTGTTGCCCCCGTGCCAACTTTTTTGAGATCTGTAGCAGGCATCAAATTTTAAATGAGCTCATTTAGTGGATAAAAGTGTCAAATTTCTCCATTTAAACATTTGTTATGTTCTCTATGTTCTATTGTGAATAAAATATTGGCTCATGTGATTTGAATGTCTTTTAGTTTTCATTTTATTCAAATTTAAAAAACGTCCCAACATTTCCGGAATTCGGGTTGTACTACTCATACTGAAGCGCATGTGACGCAGAAAGACAAAGAACCGGTTTGAAACTAGGCTCTGGCTCCGGACCAGCACTGGAACTGCCTTGGTGGAAAAGGGGTAATATACACACGGAAACCCGTCAAAATAAAAGTTTGATTTAACTTGTCTTGAAGGCATCGTGGCAGAAATACATTACTATTGTTCAGTATGTGTACGTAATACTACTACTACTAAAATGATTAAAACCTTATTTTTAAGGAATAATCATACATTATTTCTTCAATGTTTTAATTGTAATATTAAATCCCCTTCATTTGCCAAAAAAATAAATAATTTGTTTCATTTTCATTAACTAAAAGATCAATTAAATGAATGTTTTATGCCTTAATTTGATAAACAGACAAATGTAAATACACAACAGAATTTCTGAGGGAAAAAAATCATAAGGCTATTGTAAAAATAAATTAAACTTGTTTTTATGCTTTCAAATAGTTAGACATGAAAAAACACAGAATTTGGTAACAATGAAACCAGTCGCGTAGCTACTTTTATCTGTGGCCCACCCAATGAGAAGTTTGTAATTTTCCAAATAGATGTAATTTATTAAACAATACTAATAAATGTCTTATTTCACTGTAACTTTATTTATTACAAATATTAAACGCTTGTTTTCATGGTCAATTACAGGTCGTTTCTTAGTTTCCCTCTTCCTATAGGTGCATCATCATACGCTTGTCAAAATGATGATTCGTCCGTTTCTGTTAGTCCCACCCACAATGTTATGTTTACGACCTATGTGTACTATGCAAGGATATAATAGTAAATCAGAATCAGAAACTGCTGAACCAAGTGTGATTGAAACATCATATTAGCATTGGCAGTGGCGTGCACAGGCCTCTGGAGGGGCAGGGGCGAAATGGCGTTACAAGGGCACATTTGCGCAGGGGTTCCTCGGCTAGGGGTATCACGATTCACGATTTTATCACGATTCTTTGTCATGTTGTTTTTTTCTATTTTGCAAGCTGATTGTGTCAGACCTGTGTTCCCCATGTCACGTGTTTCCCCTCCTCTCGTGCCCATATTTGGTGTTTCCTGTCGTTTGTATTATCAGTTCCCAGCCCTGTGTTTTGATTGCTCCCCACCTGTTTCAGTTTTCCTCGTTTGATTTCCTTGTTTAAAAGCCCAGTGTCTCCAGTGTCCTGTGTCCGTGAATGTATGTCTTCCTTGTGTGAAATAAAAACCTGTTTGGATTATCTCCTGGTCTCCTCGCTCCTTGCTCCTGGCTCTCCCCTCCGAGAGCGTGACAGATTCACGGACCTAAACAAAGTAAGCGGCGTTTCTCCACCCTCGTTTTTGTTTTCCCGTTTTTTGAAAAGTTTTTTGTTGTTCCTGTGTTTTTCCCCCGCGGCGATGGAAATCGCCGCCCGCTTCATCTCCCTTACCCACCGAGATCTCCCGTTCCTCGAGTATTCGCGGGAGTTCTGCAGGCTTGCCGCGGCGACGGCATTAGATGATGCCACCATTCTCTCTCTGTTCAGGCACGGGGCCAATTCCCATCGTCCCGTGGACCTCCCAGACACCACCGGACTTAAATGGAGGGAAGGGATCCTCCGGTGTCTGGAGAGTGTCTGGCCCCGAGCCAGAACCAGCCTGCCGTCGTCCGCGGCTCCCCCAAGCCCACCAACGCGGCCCGCGGATCTCCCTTGCCAGCCGGCAAGCAATATGGCAGGCCCAATGTACCTTAAGTGCCAGAGCTCTCCAGTGCTTACTCCTCGACCCAGCTCTCCTGAGCCCCGGCTGGTTCCGTCCAGCTCTCCAGAGCCCCTGCTGGTTCCGTCCAGCTCTCCAGAGCCCCTGCTGGTTCCGTCCAGCTCTCCAGATCCCCTGCTGGTTCCGTCCAGCTCTCCTGAGCCCCTGCTGGTTCCGTCCAGCTCTCCTGAGCCCCTGCTGGTTCCGTCCAGCTCTCCTGAGCGCCCCCAAGAGACAGCTCCACGCCAGTGCCCTCCAGTGGCTGCTCCACGCAAGTGCCCTCCAGTGGCTGCTCCACGCCAGAGCCCTCCAGTGGCTGCTCCACGCCAGAGCCCTCCAGTGGCTGCTCCACGCCAGAGCCCTCCAGTGGCTGCTCCACGCCAGAGCCCTCCAGTGGCTGCTCCACGCCAGAGCCCTCCAGTGGCTGCTCCACGCCAGAGCCCTCCAGTGGCTGCTCCACGCCAGTGCCCTCCAGTGGCTGCTCCACGCCAGTGCCCTCCAGTGGCTGCTCCACGCCAGTGCCCTCCAGTGGCTGCTCCACGCCAGAGCCCTCCAGTGGCTGCTCCACGCCAGTGCCCTCCAGTGGCTGCTCCACGCCAGTGCCCTCCAGTGGCTGCTCCACGCCAGTGCCCTCCAGTGGCTGCTCCACGCCAGTGCCCTCCAGTGGCTGCTCCACGCCAGTGCCCTCCAGTGGCTGCTCCACGCCAGTGCCCTCCAGTGGCTGCTCCACGCCAGCGCACCCCAGAGCCCGCTCCTCGCCAGCGCACCCCAGAGCCCGCTCCTCGCCAGCGCCCTCTGGTGCCCGCGCCTGCCGAGCGCCCTCTGGTGCCCGCGCCTGCCGAGCGCCCTCAAGTGCCCGCGCCTGCCGAGCGCCCTCAAGTGCCCGCGCCTGCCGAGCGCCCTCAAGTGCCCGCGCCTGCCGAGCGCCCTCAAGTGCCCGCGCCTGCCGAGCGCCCTCAAGTGCCCGCGCCTGCCGAGCGCCCTCAAGTGCCCGCGCCTGCCGAGCGCCCTCAAGTGCCCGCGCCTGCCGAGCGCCCTCAAGTGCCCGCTCTTCCAGAGCGCCCCCTAGTGCCCGCTCCTCCAGAGCGCCCCCTAGTGCCCGCTCCTCCAGAGCGCCCCCTAGTGCCCGCTCCTCCAGAGCGCCCCCTAGTGCCCGCTCCTCCAGTGCGCCCCCTAGTGCCCGCTCCTCCAGTGCGCCCCCTAGTGCCCGCGCCTCCTGTGCGCCCCCTAGTGCCTGCTCCGCCTGAATGGCCCCTAGAGGGGAACCTCCCCAAGAAAATTTGGGGGGGGGGCCATATACCCCTAGGCTGTGTGGTCGGGCCTAGGACCAAGGCCACCGAGCTCCCTGCTCCGCCATGGCCTCCCGATTCTCCTACTCCGCCATGGCCTCCCGATTCTCCTACTCCGCCATGGCCTCCCGATTCTCCTACTCCGCCATGGCCTCCCGAGTCCCCGGACCCGCCATGGCCTCCCGAGTTCCTGGATCCGCCATGGCCTCCTGAGCCCCCTGACCCGCCATGGCCTCCTGAGTCCCCGGATCCACCATGGCCTCCAGACATCCCCGCTCCGCCATGGCTCCCAGAATGGGCGCCGCCCTGGAGGCCTCCTGTCCTGTCCTGTCTCCATGTCCCTTAAGGCCTCCAGGGCGCCCACCCCCCCTCCCCGTTGGATGGTGTACGGTGCGGGACGCACCGTTCGAGAGGGGGGAGTACTGTCAGACCTGTGTTCCCCATGTCACGTGTTTCCCCTCCTCTCGTGCCCATATTTGGTGTTTCCTGTCGTTTGTATTATCAGTTCCCAGCCCTGTGTTTTGATTGCTCCCCACCTGTTTCAGTTTTCCTCGTTTGATTTCCTTGTTTAAAAGCCCAGTGTCTCCAGTGTCCTGTGTCCGTGAATGTATGTCTTCCTTGTGTGAAATAAAAACCTGTTTGGATTATCTCCTGGTCTCCTCGCTCCTTGCTCCTGGCTCTCCCCTCCGAGAGCGTGACAGTTTGAGCATTACAGCCAAACTAATTATAAACTAAACTATTATAAAGACAAAGCCTTTGAAGGTAACAAAATAGAAGCAAAATATAAAAAATTATGGCAGATATTTAGGCCAAAGTAGGTGAAGATAAAAATCTCATTAAAAAATTAGAACAAAGATACACATTACAAATATATATAATATACAAATAAAATAAACAGTGTTTTATTTTCAGGTACAATAGGTGGAAAGAAACACATAAACTTTGTGCTAGATCCTGGTCGCTACAACAAACTGCAAAATTTGCAGCTGCGCACATTTCTGCGGTCCTCGATGTGCGTGAACTGACAGAGACGTTTGATTCTGAAATCATCAGCAAAGCCCCGTTGTTTCAGACTGAGGTAATGCTTTTTAATAAACTTCCTTTAGTTAACGTTAGTTAATGCATTAACTAACATTAGCAATACATTTGTTACTGTGTTTATTCATCTTTGTTTACCAGCTCAGGCAAATGTTAACAGATACAACTTTTAATTTTAATAATGTCCTATTAGTAAATTTTTAAATGAACATTAACATAACAAATTACTAATGTTAATGCATGCTTTAGAAGTACTGTGTAATGAACCTTGGTGCTGTATTTTTTGTTGGCAATTTGACATGCAGTTTTCATATGCTACACACCTGGCCCACCAGTTTTATGTAGGCCCACCCACTTAAACATTTCTGACTACGCTAGTGAATGAAACATAAGGTTGGAAAAAATAAAACATTTCATAGGGCCCTAAACATGTAATTTTTGTTAAACTTTTAATAAATTGATGTTAAATTGTTTAAGTTTCATAATTTTAATTAATACTTTCTGTTTAATAAAATGTAATTTAACCATTAAAAAGGAGTACAGAAATAATTTTGAAAATAATTTTGAAAAAAAATTAAATAAAACGGATTTGGGGAAAAATAATTGTTCAGTTGTTATATTGACTGCTGTCATTAAAAGAAACAAATGAACACCATGATATCTTTAAGTGTCGGTGTCCGTCTGGCCCCAACCAACCAACAGAATACAGAAATAGTCTTGAAAGGTGTTGAGGTTCTGTCAGGAGGATTGTCCAGTGTCGCAATGCATGTGTTGCCCTTCTCGGCCTGATGTATTCTGTAAAACGGAGTTACCCCAAGCCACTGATGTATACAATTGATTTTTTTTTCAGAAAATCCTGCTTGACTTGACTTGCAAAACTTGATTTACCCCTGATTTACACTGCACGCGTCTGCAGCGGCGCGGCCACCGGAGCTGATCACTAGAGATGTTATGTTCAACACGGAAGCTCCGAAGCTTGTATCAAAAAAACAACACATTTCACATTGAAGCACTGTATCGGAGCTTTCTCGTTTTGAGAAAAGCACGTGATCTATGACGTCCGAAGCTTCATTTGCCTGAAAACCACGTGACTGCTTCAGTATCTGTCTTGTTCAAACGAAGCGAACCTCAGTTTCCTTACATTTTAATGTGTTAGCATTGTTTTTTTTATTTTTTTTAATCGAAATGTATATATTGAGCTCAAAAATTAACTTTGTCCATGAAATAACAGTCTTAGGACTGAGGCAGAGTTAAAATAATCAGATCATAGATTTAATTTATGGATTTATGTTTTATTTATTTTACTTATTTTAGTGCAGTACACCAATACAAATGAATGACTTTGACAATAACCATTATTAGCACGATCAGGCACGAACAAAGAATAATCAAAAACACTGTTTTATTTTACACAGACAGAATATAGCAGAGATACAGTATATATCAACAAGCACTAACATAAACAATACTGAACAGAGAAACAGGAAATTACGGGTTTAAATAACAAGGGAGCAATAGACGGGAAACAGAACAGAACAGACAAGACAAAACAGAAAACACAAACATTATCATAAGAACCAGGGGCGACCGATATCAGTTCTGATGCCGTGCAATACGGTAGGACATTGTTTTGATATACAGGTGCATCTCAATAAATTATAATGTCGTGGAAAAGTTCATTTATTTCAGTAATTCAACTCAAATTGTGAAACTCGTGTATTAAATAAATTCAATGCACACAGACTGAAGTAGTTTAAGTCTTTGGTTCTTTTAATTGTGATGATTTAGGCTCACATTTAACACAAACCCACCAATTCACTATCTCAACAAATTAGAATACTTCATAAGACCAATAAAAAAAAACATTTTTAGTGAATTGTTGGCCTTCTGGAAAGTATGTTCATTTACTGTATATGTACTCAATACTTGGTAGGGGCTCCTTTTGCTTTAATTACTGCCTCAATTCGGCGTGGCATGGAGGTGATCAGTTTGTGGCACTGCTGAGGTGGTATGGAAGCCCAGGTTTCTTTGACAGTGGCCTTCAGCTCATCTGCATTGTTGGGTCTGGTGTCTCTCATCTTCCTCTTGACAATACCACATAGATTCTCTATGGGGTTCAGGTCAGGCGAGTTTGCTGGCCAATCAAGCACAGTAACACCATGGTCATTGAACCAGCTTTTGGTACCTTTGGCAGTGTGGGCAGGTGCCAAGTCCTGCTGGAAAATGAAATCAGCATCTCCATAAAGCTTGTCAGCAGAAGGAAGCATGAAGTGCTCTAAAATTACCTGGTATACGGCTGTGTTGACTGTGGACTTCAGAAAACACAGTGGACCAACACCAGCAGATGACATGGCAGCCCAAATCATCACTGACTGTGGAAACTTTACACTGGACTTCAAGCAACATGGAATCTGTGCCTCTCCGCTCTTCCTCCAGACTCTGGGACCTTGATTTCCAAATGAAATGCAAAATTTACTTTCATCTGAAAAGAGGACTTTGGACCACTGAGCAACAGTCCAGTTCTTTTTCTCCACAGCCCAGGTAAGATGCTTCTGACGTTGTCTCTGGTTCAGAAGTGGCTTGGTATCCCTTTTCCTGAAGACGTCTGAGCGTGGTGACTCTTGATGCACTGACTCCAGCTTCAGTCCACTCCTTGTGACAGTATTCTCAAGCTTGCAGTCATCCCTGTTGCGTTTGCACCTTTTCCTACCCAAATTCTTCCTTCCAGTCAACTTTGCATTTAATATGCTTTGATACAGCACTCTGTGAACAGCCACATCTTTCAGAAATGACCCTCTGTGACTTACCCTCTTTGTGGAGGGTGTCAATGTTCGTCTTCTGGATCATTGCCAACTCAGCAGTCTTCCCCATTATTGTGGTTTCAAAGAACAAGCGATACCAGGAATTTATACTGTAGGGATGGTCATTAATTGAAACTCAAATGTAAATATTCTAATATTTTGAGATACTGATTTTTGACTTTCATGAGCTGTAAGCTCTAATCATCCAAATTAAAACAAAAAAAACTTTTGAAATGTTTTACTTTACATGCAATGAATCTAAAATATATGAAAGTTTCACTTTTTGAAATAACTTACAAGAAAAAATGAACTTTTTCACGACATTCTAATTCATTAAGATGCACCTGTATATCCGTAAAGACTTTTTTGAGAAATAAATTTTGTGCCTTTTTTGGGCAATTTTTTCTTGTACCCCCTACTCGAGAGTTAAATTTCACCTTCGCTAATAACAACACAACACTTAAATATATGTTCTATAGGAAAAAGTGTAAGGAATAGAAATATATCAGCCATGAAATCCATAATTTTACCATCTATCTATCTATTTACAATGTCTTTTTAAGGCCTGGATATCACAATTTTAAAATTTCCTGATTTCTCCAGGTTTTCTATGACTGTAGGAATGTTGAGTCTGAAATTATGTGACTTAATATTAACTTCACCTCAGCAGACAATATGGGATGGATCTTATAAACTCATAATCAATCATTTTACAGTTTGATTAAAATCTGTCAGATGCTAAGTTAATAATTAAAGATTATTAAATGTAATGTAAACCTTCTTGTTCATTGATCTGTTGTATAACAGCAATATGTGTCTGTAGTGCTGGATATCAGTCATGTGATCAGCTGCGGCCCAATCACAGCTCTACTAATATTAAGATCAACAGCACTCTTCCTCGTTTAAATATTACCTAATATCTTACTCAATTAAATACTGAAACATGATGAATTACTTACTATTGGATTGTAAAATCCTCAAAGAGGAAGAACAACAGAAGAATGGCAAGATAGTGTCAGTGAAGGTGGTTGTGAATGTGTGTAGATGTGTGTTAGTTACAGGATCAGAGAATGACACCATTCCTCTCTCATAATCAAGTTCAACTCTCACACACTCAAGAGCCTGTTTAACAGGTAAACCAAACCCAGGCAGTCCGTACTGATTATAATACACACACCAGACATCAGTGATAAAGAAATCACATCCCTTCCTCTGGTTTGATGCTGTAGTTACTCCAAGTCTCCAGCATTGACTCTCTTTAACCTCCACATCCCAGCTGTGTGTTCCTGAATTAAAACCCTCTGAACCCAGAACACAGTAATAAAAGTCAAATCTCTCTGGATTATCAGGAAGTGGCTGTTTGCTCTCGCCGAGTGTCACTCTGGTCAGATCATCAGAGAGGACGAGACGTGGATGAGCCGTGTTTGGATCCAGAGTCACAGGAGCTGATGAGACACAATCAACAGCTGCTTTTATTCTGATGTTCATATAATGATCAAGAGTGAACCAAACACAGATTATTATGAATTATGACACTCGTCCTATTGATCAAACACATCAAACATTTTCCTCTGATCACTGTCAGTGTTATTAATTATGCACTCATTTTTATTATCAGTGTTTAATGTGTGATTCAAACATTTGTGTCCATCAAGAGAAACTGATATTTTGGAAGAGTTTGAATAAGAATCAAACAATCAGACTTGTTGAGATGAAAAACTGCAACTGTAAAAATATTATCAGCATCATCTGATCACGCTAATTAAACTGTTTGTGTGTTTGCTTTAAATTGTGTGTTACTGTCTGTGGTGTTTCATTTACTAATCTATCATCATTTCATTTATAAGATTTTATTAAAATCTGTGTGGTGTGAGTAATTGAAGCGGGTTCTTCTGGAAAACAAATCATTAGCTGAACAGACCCTCATCATTGTGTTTCTTCACTGTAAAAATGACACATGAAGCAGCACTTATTCTAGACACACATTAAAGGGGTCATATGATGTGATTTCAAGTTTTGCAAAGACTAAATTTGATGTTAATGGTATTGAAATTCTGCAGCAAAGCGATGATATATCAGATCATTATCTAGTCTTGTGTAAACTCCATATAGTTAAAGCTGTAAATTCAACTCCTTCTTACAAATATGGTAGAACCATCACTTCTACCACAAAAGACTGCTTTGTAAGTAATCTTCCTGATTTATCTCAATTCCTCAGCATATCCAACAGCTCAGAACAACTTGATGATGTAACAGAAACTATGAACTCTCTCTTTTCTAGCACTTTAGATACAATTGCTCCTTTACGCTTAAGGAAGATTAAGGAAAAGAGTCCAACACCGTGGTATAATGAGCACACTCGCACTCTAAAGAGAGCAGCCCGGAAAATGGAGCGCAGCTGGAGGAAAACAAAACTAGAGGTATTTCGTTTAGCCTGGCGGGAAAGTACCCTATCCTACAGAAAAGCTTTAAAAACTGCTAGATCTGATTACTTTTCGTCTCTTTTAGAACAAAACAAACATAACCCCAGGTATTTATTCAATACAGTGGCAAAATTAACAAAAAATAAAGCATCAACAGGTGTTGACATTTCCCAACAGCACAGCAGTAATGATTTTATGAACTACTTTACTTCCAAGATTGATACTATTAGAGATCAAATTGTAACCATGCAGCCGTCAGCTATATCATCACATCAAATAGTGTACTATAGATCCCCTGAGGAACAATTCCACTCATTCTCTACTATAGGAGAGGAAGAATTGTATAAACTTGTTAATTCATCTAAACCAACAACATGTATGTTAGACCCTATTCCATCTAAACTACTAAAAGAGGTGCTTCCAGAAGTCATAGATCCTCTTTTGGCTATTATTAATTCGTCATTGTCATTAGGATATGTCCCCAAAAACTTTAAATTGGCTGTTATTAAGCCTCTCATTAAAAAACCACAACTTGACCCCAAAGATCTAGTTAATTACAGACCGATCTCGAATCTCCCTTTTCTGTCAAAGATATTAGAAAAGGTTGTATCCTCACAATTATATTCCTTCTTAGAGAAAAATGATATCTGTGAGGATTTCCAGTCAGGATTTAGACCGTATCATAGTACTGAGACTGCTCTCATTAGAGTTACAAATGACCTGCTCTTATCATCTGATCGTGGTTGTATCTCTCTATTAGTTCTACTGGATCTTAGCGCTGCGTTCGACACTATCGATCACAACATTCTTTTGAATAGACTAGAAAACTTTGTTGGCATTAGTGGAAGTGCATTAGCATGGTTCAAATCGTACTTATCTGACCGCCATCAATTCGTAGCAGTGAATGAAGAGGTATCATATCGATCACAAGTGCAGTATGGAGTTCCTCAAGGCTCAGTACTAGGACCGTTACTTTTCACGCTTTACATGTTACCCTTGGGAAATATCATTAGGAAACACGGGGTTAGCTTTCACTGTTATGCTGATGACACTCAGCTCTATATTTCTTCACGGCCTGGTGAAACACACCAAATTGAGAAACTTATGGAATGCATAGTCGATATAAAAAACTGGATGACGAGTAATTTCTTACTGCTAAATTCTGAAAAAACAGAGGTGTTACTTATCGGACCTAAAACCCCCACAAGTAATAACCTAGGACACTGTCTAACACTTGATGGCTTCTCTGTAAATTCTTCGTCATCTGTCAGGAACCTAGGTGTGCTATTTAATAGTAATCTCTCCTTTGACAGCCACGTTTCTAGCATTTGTAGAACTGCATTTTTTCATCTTAAAAATATATCTAAACTGAGACCTATGCTCTCAATGTCAAATGCAGAAATATTAATTCATGCGTTTATGACCTCAAGGTTAGATTATTGTAATGCTTTATTGGGTGGTTGTTCTGCGCGCTTAATAAACAAATTACAGATGGTTCAAAATGCAGCAGCTAGAGTTCTTACTAGAACCAGGAAGTATGAGCACATTAGCCCGGTTCTGTCAACACTGCACTGGCTCCCTACTAAACATCGTATAGATTTTAAAATCTTGTTAATTACTTATAAAGCCCTGAATGGTTTAGCTCCTCAGTACTTGAGCGAGCTCTTATCGCATTATAGTCCTTCACGTCCACTGCGTTCTCAAAACTCTGGCCATTTGATAATACCTAGAATATCAAAATCAACTGCGGGCGGCAGATCTTTTTCCTATTTAGCGCCCAAACTCTGGAACAATCTACCAAACACTGTTCGGGAGGCAGACACACTCTGTCAGTTTAAATCTAGATTAAAGACCCATCTCTTTAACCTGGCGTACACATAACACTCTAATACACTTCTATTATTCAAATCCGTTAAAGGATTGTTAGGCTGCATTAATTAGATCAACCGGAACCGGGAACACTTCCCATAACACATGATGTACTTGTTACATCGTAAAAAGATTGACATCTACGCTAATATTAGTCTGTTTCTTTCTTATTCCGAGGTCACTGCAGTCACCAGATCAGATGGTGGATCAGCACCTAGAGACGACCTCTACTACAGCCCTGAACATCAGCGGAGACCAGGACACCTAGATGAGCCCCAGAGACAGACCCCCAGTGAGGACCCCGTCACCTATACCCCTTTTCCACCAAGGCAGTTCCAGTGCTGGTTCGGAGCCAGAGCCTAGTTTCAAACTGGTTCTTTGTCTTTTGACACCCAAAGCACCAGCTCCGAACCAGGAAAAGCGGTTCGTAAGTAGCACCAAAACATTGCTGGGCTAGAAGGAAGAACCGCTTGCTTCAGGGGCTGGGGGCGGGGTTACCGTGACCAACAAGACGAAAGAAACTGTGGACCGCCATATTTGAAATAGCAGCTAAACACGGACACGTTGTATTCCCCGTGTTTGGATGCCGATGTAGATTCGCAAGCCATGAACGTCAATAACAACACAACGTCCGCCGTTGTTGATAGTTTGTTTAGGCTTGTTCGGGATGGATCGGCGCTACGCGAACCGTTCGGTGCGAGGCATCTCGGGGTGCTGCGGGAGCGACTGGAAAGCTGACGGCTCTTTATGCTTTTGGATCGCTCTCGCGGTGCTTTAGTGTGTTGTGTGCCGATCGATCTGAGTGGCGCGATGCACCTCGAACAAGTCTGTTGTGTTTGGCGCTGCCGCGCTAGTGAAACGAAACATGAAACGTATTCAGTGACGCAAGTCCTGGCTCTGTATTGGCTCTCTAGCCAGTGGAAAAGCAACCGGTTCTTAAAGGGCTCGCGAGTCGAACCAACTAAGAACTGGCAGTAGCACTGGCTCTGAACTAGCACCTGGTTCCTGCTGGTGGAAAGGGGGTACTAGAGAGCCATCAGGAAAAGACCTCGGGAACCTGTTGAGCCATCCAATCTGACTTTGCAGCAGTTGGAATTGAACTGCTGTGTCGTCTGGCCAGAGGAGAAATGGCCCCCCGACTGAGCCTGGTTTCTCCCAAGGTTTTTTTCTCCGTTCTGTCACCAATGGAGTTTTGGTTCCTTGCCGCTGTCGCCTCTGGCTTGCTTAGTTGGGGACACTTCATTTCCAGCAATATCGTCGACTTGATTGAACAGAATTTTTTTTTTTTTTTGAACTGAACTTAGCTGGACGATGCCATCACTGAATTCAACAATGAAATGCCTTTAACTGAAAATTGTGTTTAATCTTGTCATTTTACATTATTGACACTATTTTCCCATTTTGATATTGTGCAGTTGCTTTGTCACAATTTGTATTGTTAAAAGCGCTATATAAATAAAGGTGACTTGACTTGACTTGACTTAAAGTCTCAAAACCAAAGAGATATTCTTTATCAAAGTTAAGACTCTGCCACACACCCCTAAAACGGCTCATTCAAACACACCCCCACATGTCTACGTCACGATGTGGAAATATTTGCATAATGCCGCCCAAATGTTCACGCAAAGAAAGAAGGCGTGGTTTCAGTAACCGCAGTAGTGTTGAAGCAGCCTGTCAGGGAGATGCTGTGTGTTTACATTTACATTTAATCATTTAGCAGACGCTTTTATCCAAAGCGACATACAAATGAGGAGAACATTAGAAGCAATCAGACCATCGAGAGAGCAACAGTATACAAGTGCCATGACAAGTCTCAGTTAGTCTAGCACAGTACACCTAGCTAGGATTTTTTTTTTCCGACAGCGTTGCGTCGTGTTTCTATGTGAAAGCAAAAGCACTTTATTTGGCCTTCTGAAAGTAGATGCATTTAGGAATCATTAAAATTACTTGCAACAGAACAGCACAACCCAGATGTTATCACAACACATTTTATGGACGACAGTTTCGTGAACCTAAGAGAGTATGGGATCAGATATGTGCCAATTAAAATGAATGTGATTTTTCAAGAAACGTATGAAAATATAAATTAAAACGGAATAAAATGTCTTTGAAACTGAAAAAATAAATAATTGCATGCAAAATGTTTGACTTCGTTTTTAATACACTGCATGTTTTGCAATGGTGTTCTCCTCTTTCATTCGTTGATCTGTTCTTACAAATACGCTTCCAGAGTTTTCATTTACGCTTCTGAAGTTTTCGTTTACGATTCTGAAGTTTTCGTTCGCCCTTCTGGCACAAATCTCTTGTGGAGGCGGGGCTAGCAGCGGTGTGTTCTCATTGGCTACTGAGTTTTTGATTGACAGCTTCTTGACCTGGAAGTGAAGACGTCAGTGTTGTTGTGTCAGTGTGGATGTGAGCGTCTCTTAGCGGCTTCCTATTTCATTTTAATGATATAAAGTTAGGAGTTGTTGTTTTTGAATTCAATCTGTATTTATCTGTTGCTACTACTCTGTCAACATAAGCTTTTAGGAGCGCGAGAGAAACAGAAGATCATATTGAGGGTCCATTATTAAAGTACTGTATATAATACTGGAAATATTGTATAATGTCCAATGTTCTCGTAGGATATTTGTTTATTGCTCATGATTCTTTTGCATTGTAGGGTCTAATTAGGTTGAGCAGTTACATTTGAAAGATATCATATATATGTATGATATATTCAGACATCAAGAAAGTCTCACTCCAACCTGACAATCAAGCTCATTTTATTACATATTCCACACAAAACAATGTTCTTGCTGCCAATTGTTTTTATCATGCTGATCATTTTTAGTTATTTTATTTAGTTAACATTATCATCTACCATTTAAAATTGGAAATACATTTTTAACAATCATCAACTCTTTCAAGTGTGACTTTTATAAACCTGTTGAGTGAATGTAAATGAAATATGAAATAATTCAAATAAATGTACATTCTTTATTGTCACTATAGCATATACACAAGTATCAAAGTGAAAGACTTGGATGCAATTATGTTGTGACAGGAAAGACCAGAATCCACGAAACACTAACTGCATAGTATACATGTAATGCACTGTATTCTCATCATTTACATTACATTACAAGAACATAATATACAGAATATGTTTAAAATTCATTATATGTTTTAAACACTGCAATGATCCTTTCAACAGTTCCTGTTACAGTATAAGCTACAAAACAGTGAATGAGTATGTTATAATGGAGTGCAATATCAGTCTTTATGGGGATAGTCATCCAAAAAATAAAAAATTCTATAATTATTTACTCACCTTTATGCCATTCCAGATGTTTATGACGTTCTTTCTTGACATAAACACAAAGATTTTTAAGAAAATAATCCATCTCTGAGAATCCAAATGACACAAGTGGATTGTAACCCATGCACCTATGACAGCTGAACGGAAGCGATTGTTAATAATCAAAAGTTTAAATTATTAGTGTTTTTCTTATCTGTTGTTTTACTTTTTAACCACTAAGGTCAGATGGATTACTGTCACGGTCACTGTGTGTGGTTTTTAAAGCATCTTTAGGACTCACAAAGATGGATTATTTGCCTAAAAATCTTAATTTGTGTTTACCTGTCCAGTAGAAAGAAAGTAATATGCATTTGGGACAGCATGAGGGTGAGTAAAATATGAGAGAAGTTTTATTTTTGGGTGAACTATCCCCTTAACAATCATATGCTGTTGGTATGCTAATTCAAGATCAGCATAGACTAATAAGAATAAAGTGCAACCTCTTGTGTACGTGTGAACTGTTTGTTTTAATCTAGAGCTCCAAATAAATTAAAATATTTGCATAATATCAGGTGTCTGAAGATCAAGATCCCAGTCGTTCAAAGGTGATGTGTCTGAACAAAATAATATTCTTGTCTGATGAGGGCAATGGATCTCTGGTACTACCACTGCATCCTCTGGGTCAACATCAGAAGTTTGTTTATGGAAAAGATGCTCCACTCCCTGGAAATTGAGAAAGATGTATTATAGTCTAACAATACCAGCTGCTTTGAACTCCCATGACACATTTCAAACTTAAAATATTTCAAACAAATAAATACACAATATAATTATTTAATTTGATATATATTAGTAATTTTAACTTAGTAATAAATACATCACAATTATGCACCATTTATCATCTGTAATACCGTTGTGTAACCATTAGATGGCGTATAGCCCTATATATATCCATGACTGTGTATAGTGGCTGGAAACTGATTTCAATCATAATTATTTGTATGTATAAGGTTTTGCATTTGGATATATATTTAAGCAATATTAAAGACTATAATTTTTGTCAAAGTTTGTTTTGAGTAAGAGTGAAGTGACCATTTTTGCATTATTATAGGTCAAATCTGGACACAGAAAAAGCATGGTTAAAAAGGCTTTACATTGCCAAAGTTGACAGCACAGTGACTGACAGTGCACTTGTAAAATATCATCGGTCATTGTCAGATACAGTACATTTAGTACTGTACATTACTCTTGTGTGCTGGGGGGAAATATGAACTAATCGAAGCAAATATTATCTAATTGAAGGCTATAACTGTATGTAGAGAACCAGGTCCAGTAATGATTGGGCTAAATCAAGACAACTTACCTTGAGTATCCTGATAATGACGATGATTGATGATGATGATGGTATCATTCGCTGTGCTATTCCTAAGAAATCATCTCAACAATGTAGTGTAGCAGCAGAACAATACTGATAAAATAATAATAATAAAAATATTTATATATTATTTTATATCATTAAAATGAAATAGGAAGCCGCTAAGAGACGCTCACATCCACACTGACACAACAACACTGACGTCTTCACTTCCAGGTCAAGAAGCTGTCAATCAAAAACTCAGTAGCCAATGAGAACACACCGCTGCTAGCACCGCCCCCACGAGAGTTTTGTGCCAGAAAGGCGAACGAAAACTTCAGAATCGTAAACGAAAACTTCAGAAGCGTAAATGAAAACTCTGGAAGCGTATTTGTAAGAACAGATCAACGAATGAAAGAGGAGAACACCATTGCAAAACATGCAGTGTATTAAAAACGAAGTCAAACATTTTGCATGCAATTATTTATTTTTTCAGTTTCAAAGACATTTTATTCCGTTTTAATTTATATTTTCATACGTTTCTTGAAAAATCACATTCATTTTAATTGGCACATATCTGATCCCATAAGAGAGGAGGTAATTCTGACTTTGCTCTGACAATCTGGAGCTTCTGAATCAGCGACTGTATGTTTTGTTATTAGTAAGTATTTGCTATCGACTGTTTAAATGCGGAATTTTGCGCTCTGTGTGTGTGTGTGTGTGTGAGAGAGAGAGAGAGAGAGAGAGAGAGAGAGAGAGCACGGCGTCGTGTGTGTGTGTGTGTGTGAGAGAGAGAGAGAGAAAGAGAAAGTCACAGCGTTGCGTCGTGTGTGTGTGTGTGTGAGAGAGAGAGAGAGAGAGCAAGGCGTCGTGTGTGTGTGAGAGAGAGAGAGAGAAAGTCACAGCGTTGCGTCGTGTGTGTGTGTGTGTGTGTGTGAGAGAGAGAGAGAGAGAGAGAGAGAGAGAGAGAGAGCAAGGCGTCGTGTGTGTGTGTGTGTGAGAGAGAGAAAGTCACAGCGTTGCGTCGTTTGTGTGTGTGTGTGTGTGTGTGTGAGAGAGAGAGGGAGACACAGTCACTCAACCGCGGCTTGTTTGCAAACATACGAGCTTCATCACTGTGTCTGTCACGTGACTGTTCCACTCTTGAACTGATGGTAAAACTAAGGACATTATTAACTGTCTTTACTATAACTTTGAAGGCTAAAGCTCGCGATTATGGAAAGGGGTTACATTTTCCGAGCGGCTTGTGTCCGGCCAATCACAATGTACTGGGCCAGTTGGCCAATCAGAGCAGACTGTGCTTGTCAGAAGGAGGGGCTTTGTAGAAAACGAAGCGTTTGAGAGAGGCGGGGCATAGAGGAACTACAATAATGTACAGTATTTGAAAAACAATGTGTTTTTTTGAACATTAAAACATGTCAACATATTCTGTTACACCAAATACACAAAATAATGATCTTTAAAAAAGCATCATATGACCCCTTTAAATATAATGACAGGTTTTCATACTCATGAGGTCGGCTTGCTTAATACTACACATACTTGAATTGTTAAGTGGTAAAGCATAACAGTTTATTTTATAATATAACAGTATAATTTTTAAGAACATAATTTTCAAGATTCATGATTTGTCTCAAGTTCTGTCTTAAGAATTATTTTTCGAATCTGTTAATTTAAGACTGTACATAATTAATAATTTTGGGAATAAACAATATTCTTAACTTTTTCACAAGTTACAAAATAAGAAGTAAAATAGAAGAATTGTTTTCTTAATGTCATGAATCTGGGCGCAGCTCTCTGATGAGCCTATAAAATTATTAATATTCTTCATGAACTCTAGAGACTGTAAATAGTTCCTCTAGTAACACCATCATAATGCAAAGTCTTTGAAGAACTAGAAATTCATATCGAAGTTCCTCGAGCAAAATATTATATTTGAGTGTTTCAGTCGGAAGAATCACAAATGGAGCCTCAAGTTTCTTTTCACTTTTACACTGTTTAATCTGTTCTGGACTTGGAGTAGATGAAGAAATGATAAACAACAACAACAACAAAATATAATATTCATTATAGACCAGACCTATGATCTTCACTAACTTACTTACTTCACTCTACAAACTGAAGTAATCTACTTTTGTGTCATGATAAACTGTGTGTAAGAGCACAGATCTTCTCCAGACTCACTGTTTTGGATGATGTCCTGCATCTTCTTCCAGACTCTGAAGGGCAGGTTGCTCAAGTAACGTGGCACATGAATCAAAGCTCCAGAAGGCGTCTCTGGATCCGGCTGTGATGAGATCTGGACTCTGAAAGAACATTCAGGATCAGAACTGCAGTGGATTTGGATCAGAAGCAGAGAGACCAGAGACACCAGCAGATCACTCACCTTTCCATTGAGACTGGAAACTTCTGCAGAACAAACACACAATTCATCATCAATCAATCAATCATCAATCAATCAATCAATCATGATCTGAAATCAGACCTGAAGAAAGCAGACGTCATTGTCTCTCATCATCTCCTCCGTGTCTTTGATTGTGTGTGAAAGAGCTGAGATGTGTCTGTTGATCTCCTCCAGCTTCTCCTTCATCATCTGCTTCTTCTGCTCCTCTTCCTCTCTCAGTGCAGTGATTGTAGCTTCTTCTTCATCTCTGAGAAACTGATGAAGCTTCTCAAACTGCTTTTGAATCTGATGCTGTGTGTGCTCAGCTTGAGACTGAAATCAAACCACATTCACATCAGTCATCTCAATCAACACTTCACATCAATAACTCAGATACTAACATATTACAGATGCAGAAGAAAATCCTGCCTGTCATTTATAAAAAATAATAAACTGGAATCCATTATATTAAATATAGATAATCATAATTGTATGTGATCCTGTGGCTGTAATGAAAATGACTCTTGATTAAATTTCTGTTTCCTCAACTTCATTTGTTTTTCATTGAGTTTAAGTTTTTCACATAAAGTCTTCATTGCATCACTACTCCACCAGAAAATCCTAAAATCTGTAAGTTGAAGCTCAAGCACGACTGGTTTATGCATCAAGACACTGATTCAAAGCATAGGAGTAAAGTTTTTTTTTTTTTTTTTGCTTAAAAACTGCACTGCGTGAAAATGCGCGTTTCCGGCAGTTGCAGTGTAAGTGCCCTGGTGTTTCTGATTTCTTGACACGGACAGAAACGGACTCTTGTGTGCGGCAGTTTTCCAGTACGTTAACTAAGGCGATAAACCCCCAGACAGACGGAAATGTTGACACACTCACCAGTAAATCCACGTATCGTCCTGTTCACAAGCAGTTAAATCTCCGTAAACGGCCAATCATATATCTCAGTAAAGTCTGTAAATTACCGTGCACTTCATATATTTTAAATGCTACTGGCCTTCTACACAAAAATGCGTCATATGCACTCATAAAAACCGTAAAGAAAGCCACAAACACAGCAAAGTATCAACAAAACTCAATTTTATTTTTTCAGCAAATGCAGGACTGCAAACATTTAACAGGACTGCAAATATTATTCAACAAACACAACAGGACTGCAACATTTAACTAATCATTTAGATTGAGAAAAAGATTTTGCAAACACAGACACTTCAAGTAAATCATTAAACTGATTAAACAAAATATTTAAAGAAATAAAAACAATTAAAAAAATTATACTAATCAATAACAAACACAATAATGAATACGCTTGCAATGGACACTGCAAAGTCAGGGCAGTGATTTCCGCTCCATCTCAGACAGTCACACATATTCTACAACTCTAATGGCACCATCAGGACCATGCCATATTCTTTTTCATTTAATTCTGCCCTTCAGAAGCTACAGAAGATACTGTTATGCTCATAAATTTACATACTCCTAGCAGAATATGCAATCATTTTAACAAAATAAGAGGGATCATAAACATTGCATGCTATTTTAATTTAGTACTGTCCTGAATAAACAATTTTACATAACAGATTTACATATACTGAATTTATAAAAATTAAACTGAATTTATAAAAATGAAAATGTATAATTTATAAAAAAAAAATCAAAAGTTTACATACACTTGATTCCTAATACTGTGTCATTACCTGGATGACCCACAGCTGTTTTTATGTTTTGTGATAGTTTTATCACATATCACAGATAATCAATTCCCTTGGTTGTCCTGGGCTGCAGGTTCTACAATCTACTTACACTTAAAGTGTTTTGGGAAATGCAGCCCAGAGAAGTTCAACTGCCTGCTATTCTTTAGAAAAATCCTCCAAGTCCTGCAAATTCTTTGGTTTTCCATCATCTTCTGCATATTTGGCCCCTGTCAAACAATGACTTTTGAGATCCATCTTTTCACTCCGAGGAAAACTGAAGGACTCATACACAACTATTATAAAAGGTGAAAACATTCACTGATGCTCCAGAAGGAAACAATACATTAGGATTTTGAACAGGATGATAACGATGAGTAAATCATATTTGTTCTTTTAATACTGCCCTTCAGAAGCTACATAAAATACTTATTTTTTTATACATTTCAGACAAAATAAGTAGTTTACCCTGATCACCCAATTCAAATAGCTTACAGCCTGCGTCTCTTAATGCATTGTGTTGCTTTCTTGAGCATCAGTAAATGTGTTTACCTTTTGTAATAGTTATATATGAGTCCCTCAATTGTCCTCAGTGTGAAAAGATGGATCTGAAATCATACAGTCACTGCTGGAAAGGGTTCAAATCTGCAAAAGATGCTGGAAAACCTGAGAATGTGCAGGACCTTGAGGATTTTTCTGAAGAAAAGCGGGCAGTTGAACTGCTCAGGAGAAACAAAGGACTCATGAAACACTATCACAAAACAAACATAATTTTACATTTTACAAACATAAAAGCTATAATTCTGATTTGCAGACCAAACGTAAACATCTGTTAAATGAAATAGCTTCATCAGGCCAGTCCTAAATAATAATAAATACACAACCGTATGTATGTGTGAAACAGTGAGTACAGCAGGCTAATTTCAGTGAAATATCAATACCTCTATCATCCTCTGCCATGTCCTTTCTATTTATTTTGTGGAAACTGTCACTGAGGATCCTGTGAAAAAATTAAATATAATAAAACACACATTTTCTCTAAATACATTGTAGTTTTCATTGCTTAAGCACAAGCTGGAATGATGAAACATAACATGATAATACACATGTAATGATAACAGGCAGCTATTTTGTAACTGTAAACGCCTGACAGTTATGCCAATAATGTTTTGACTTTATGATTATATTTACACCGGTACGTGACGATAAATTGTGTGCTGTGTTTTCATTTACAAAGAAAATACGCAAATGATTCATTCATCAATGAAACACTACAGTATTTATAATTATAGTCTATGAATTAGCTGAAATATATGTTAAATTCAATCTGTAAACTGCACTTCCAGTAAAAATTCTCATAAGTCATATAGAATAATCAAAGCTTTATTGGCAAGTCGAGCATTTACAGCAGGCTATTATTTACAAAACTATTCAGAACGTTAAATAAAGAGATCGAAATGAAGGGGAAAAATAATAGACATAACAATGAATATAAAAATATAATCAATAATAATAGTATACAAATATTATGGAAAAAAGCTGATCAGTTCATGGATTTACAAGACTGTGGGATGGATATTTTTTTTTTCTTGTAGGCCTATTTTATTTTATGTGCTTTATGTAACATTTATTCATGATAAACTTCTTTCGAATGCTGTCTACATCGTGTGCAATACAGTCGCTAGGCCTACTTCATTGAGAATAGGAATAAATCTAAGCTAGTCAAAGTGCTATCTTGCAGATTTAGTAAGTGAATAAAATATAAGATAACCTGGGTAATTGAATGGTATTCAAAAACTATTTCTGTGTGCAAATGACCTGATTCTTTGAAGAGCAGTTTTCCAGAAGAATGGCAGCATTGGCTGACCTAAAACATAACATACATTATATATACATTAAATCACATCATCATAAAACAAAATACATTGTAGATTTCTACACTTAAACTAGAACATTGGCATGAACAAAAGTGAAATGTATGCTGCACTTTTTCTCCTCAGAGGCCGTCTCAGCTGCAGTGTTTGGAGCCTCTGGAAACAGTTCAGGAGAATGTGTCTGCAGATTTGTCAAAGGGGAATATGTTAACAACTAAAGCACGCTAGCTAGACTAACATTAATACACATGTACATTTTAGTAATAGTTAACTTTTTAAAATTTACCTAGCAGTTGCTAAATAAGTTACCAGTTAACGTTAGCAGTTTACCATGATAGCTAGACTAATTTTAGAACATAAACCCACTCAAATATATACATTAAAACACTTAGTATTATGTTTTGGTAAATAGACTAACACTTATTTAAAACGTTTCTGTAAATTCTCCCTTAACTTACTTTCTTCTGACATAAATCTCTCTGAAAACACTGGACGGTCACCTCGCGCTGACTGAAGGCCGCTGAAGCGGGAACAAACGGCTCGAAACAGCACCGGCCTAGAAATACAGTTCGAAAGAAATTATTTAACATGTTATGTCTGATAAACATGTTATTTAAATGGTTTTATGTATGCATACTGACCTTCGTCTGAGGTAAATCTCTCAGAAAATCATCGCGCGCAGCAACAGAGCAGCTGAAGCGGGAACAAACGGCTCGAAACAACGTCTTGCTAGAAATACAATTTAAAAAATATTACAACATCAAACAACTTTTAATGTTATGTTCTTGTAAACATGTTATTTAAAATTGTTTAATATATTCACACTTACCTTCGTCTGAGGTAAATCTCTGATAAAATACCACGCGCGCAAACACTGCACAGTGATGTTCGGAGGAGTCGATTCCAAAAAGATTCGATTCACGGGCGTCAAGACTTGCGATTCTCGAGTGATTCAGCTCCAAATGCGAGGCCTGAAATGTCCGTGCGTGATATTACTGTGTTCATTACCTCGATTACCAAACTATAACAAACCTCGAGATACAACACTAGCCGCGAATGTGTGGATTTGTATTAATATCGCCCAAATTTTGCGATTATGTTAATCAAAAGACTCATTTAGATTAATTCAATTCGGATTAATTTAAACTTGCCTGCAGATTTAAAGAGACATTTTACCAGAAACGTACATTATCTGTCCTTGACTTCTTACAGTGAATAAAAAGTATTTCATCCAAAAAATTATAAAACTGACTGATGGTTGATTTCTGTGAGTTGTTCTGTAAAGGAATATGTAATTCATTGGGTTCTCAGATATTTTTTTCTTTATTAAAAACACTTTTGAAAATTAAAAATCCCGTCTTTGTCCTTGTCCTCAGCCAAAGTAGACCTACAGCTTTCATAGTTTTGTTATGCTAACAACTGTTATTTAGACAAAAATCTCCATCAATAACAAGTTTAAGTTGTTATCTTTCACATCAATAGATTAAAAACATGAAATTAAACATAAATTCTAGAAATAAATGCTATTTTAGAACTGTCCCCATGTTTTCGGTCAGTCCTGTCACGTTTACACAAAACTCAACACAAAATGTGTGCAAGAAGCCTTTAAGGGGTATGACTCAGAGGAAATGACATCATTTGACTGAGGTGAAGCTGACACTGATAAAGGATGAGTTCTGTATTTGATTTATTTTTTATTTTAAGCTTGTTTTTGTGTGTTTTTTTTTTTTGAGGAGGACAAGCTAAAGCGTCAGGCCCCGTCACGCTAAAACATCCCAGAAAATAATGAAAATGTTTTAAATCCAAAACATGTCTAAAAAGGTTACTGAAATTCCTTGATTGCATGTTAACAGTTTTTATGCTAGCAGGCTGAGTAATAGCAGTTTAAAGTGGCCGACCGTCAGGCCCCGTCACATCAGGCCCTGTCACATCCCTGTGTGACGGAGCATGACAGTCCTGAGACACGGCCTTACAAATGAATGGCAGTCTTCTTTTTTATTACCTTTATTGCATATAATATGTATTTAACGCATGCCATTGTAAAACATTATCTGAATAAATAGACATTACACTGTAAATTTGAAGCTTTTTATGCTCATCGACAATTATTTTTAATTTTGTACCTCTTTTACCTAGGCCTATATAGATATAATTGTCATCTATATTAGCTTTGAGTAATGATGACTGTAATTATTCCAGTTCGTGGCAGTTAGATGGCTCCATAGTGCAGCTGAGAGACAAAGACAATGTTGTGAATGACTCTGAGAGAAAGGAAAAACATCTTCAAAAAGAAAGGGAGAGATGGAGGCAGAAAAAGGAAAGAAGGAAAAATATGCATGAGCGAGACTAAAGACATAAATGCAAATTATGTAGAGAGCAACAGAAAAAATCTGGGCTTAAGAGAAAGGTAGCAGTTCCAGCAGGGCCTTCAAGGTTAGAACGGGCTACCGTCACAGTATCACTTCATATTACAGCTTGGTAATAACAGAGTGATACCATGGTAATATCCACATTATTACCTAGGAAATGACATGCAATTTCCGCTATTACCATGTAATTTCCTAAGTAATAATGTAGATATTACTATAGTATTACCCTGTTGTTACTGAGCCGTAATATGATGTGGCACCACAGTTACTTTACATTGTGCTATTCAGTTAAATGTCTATTGATTACATTTGCTGTATCATAGTAAAATGTGCTTTATATATCATGAAGTTATATTTCCATAGAACTACACAGTAATTGAATAGAGTAGTGTAACCTTTTAATGACTGTTAAACGGTTGTGTGACAGTAACTTTACCAGTCTAATATTACATTAACATTAAGATTATAATAATAATTTAAAATAGGAATGCTAATCAAAACTTAAGAACACAAAACATAACTTTTTCTGCATCAAAGAAATCCATAAGTCAGTCCTGTCACGCAGGAAATTATGATATAAAAATGTACTATTTGAGGAAATATTTATGATTTAATCTCTTTAACTGTGTCGATGAAGGTGGGGGTAAATATACACTGTTATGTTTTTGTACAAAATCTTCTATGTAAACTATATGAGTGCCTGGTGGGTATTCTGTGATTTTTGTGTACTACAGTAGACCGAAAAGTTGCTAATATTTCTTATAGGAATTACAAAACCATGTTAAATACAATCGGGGACATGTGACCAATAAGAAAATGCTATTTGTATCAAAGAAATGTATTAGGTAACCATTCTAACATATACAAATTTGTCCGTGACATGGCCTGACATTTTAGGGGTGAAATGTGTATAAAAATGTATTTTATTCAATCATAAAAACATGCTGAGATGGGAAGATATGCGTTTCTCATAGTTTAACATGTCCTCCATATGACTCAACGTTCAGATTTAATAATAAGAAAAAAAATTCCCAAGATTTTTACAAGTGGAAATGTACGTTTCTGGAAGAATGACCCTAAAAATGACTGGTTGATTAATTTTTAACTGATAAACACCCCAAAAAACACAACAATGCTTGCTCCTTATGACAATTAACCATGGTACATAAATAAAACAACAACAACAACAAAAACATGGTTATTGTGGTTAAAAACGTGTATTTGTAGTAAAAGTGTGGTTATACAAATATGGCAATCAATCTGCCAAAAAAGGTAAATACACTTTTACTATAATAAAACCATGGGTTATTTTCATAAGGGCTGGTATAATGGAAATCTCTGAACACGTCTAGTGTGTGCAATCAGAAATATCCCGTATCAGTAATCTCAGTGCGTCTCAAGTGTATGGACGTGCACGGGACTCAGCACACTCAGCCGGGGAAATTTTCGTACACGGGTCGTACACCTTAAGTTTCACTGAAATATCCATTGTTTGATTTATCCTGGAAAATAGTCTTTTCATGCAGTGCAGTATTCTGCATTTACTGAGGTTTGTTTGAAGATCTAAAACTATCTAGTATTAGATCTTCACAAAAACCAGAAGTCAGGATGAGCCAAATCATTTTTCACAACACAGTAAATATAAAGTAGAGTAAAATTGCAGACAGAAATACTTAGTGATTATCTGTGTTCATAACTATTTAATGTTCTTTACATATGACCAAAAAGAGAGTTCTCTTACCAGCTTCACCGATGGCTCTGAAACAGACAGACAGAAGTCGTCCAGACAGAAGAGTGTAAACTGCAGATCTGCTGTCTGTTAAGATGTCTCAAAAATCCTCTGCCTTTTCCACTGATGACTGATTCTGAAATGCTTTTATTGAGAAATGAGAGTCAGTTTAGTCAGTTTAACAGAGAGGAGGAATAACGTGGCAGTCTGATATTGGTTAGTGTCATAAGAGGGAGGAGTTTTCTCTATTGCTCTGTATTGGTCACAAATGAGTTTCTTCAGGGTCTGTCGTGATCAAATCGTTATCAAAATGATTTTTTTCACATGCTGAAGTCTCAGTGATAAACATGCTTGTTATGCTGTCTGGAGACATGAACAGACGCAGTTAATGCTTGAGTAAGAATAAAAATGTATAAAAGACTGATCAAGTGAGGTAGTTACTTCAGAACAAGATGATGCTGATGATAAATCAATGAACCGTGTATTACAACAGGGCTGTTTTCTCTCTGTTATGTGTGAGAGAGTCAAAATCTTGTAGTACCTTTTTAAAATGCACTATAAACTTGTACTCTGCAATGACAGAAAATCTGAATCTAATCTAAAAAAAACTATAAAATAACATTATATTATCATCAGAATGACATTACAACACTTTTGATTTGATGTCAAACATGTCTTGGAAATCTTTTTTTATAGGATCTGTGTTAACTGCCGTCTCTCTCATCTGTTAATACACATGAATGAATGCTTCCTTTACAGCACATTGGTTCTCAACCCCCCCCCACCCCCCCCACCCATCATCCAGGTTCCTCACCGCCCCCATTAAGTGAAACAGTCTAATTGTCTACTGAATATTGAAGTCAATTATGTTTTGTGTTTATAATGAGGACTGTTATTCTATTCATAGCAGGCCTACCATTCAAATGTATGCGGTCATTACCATTTTTAAGAAATGACTTTAATTCAAGGATCCATTAAATTGATGAAAAAAGACAGTGAAGTACTTTTTTACAGTAATTATTAGAAAATAGGTGTAATAACAGTTTTTACTCGTTGTTTTTCATTGCTACAGCTTTGGTGATGTTGAGATCTGATATAGACAACATTTGTTGCCCCAAAATTAAAGAGACCTGATAAAAATTGGGAAATGTCCACGAGGCAGGATACGATCTCGGGACACCCGAAGTGCAACTGTGCACAAGGCTATCGGCACCGGCTTGAACAGCCTTTTTACTGATTATGTTTGTTTGTTTTCAATTAGCTTTCAGTAAAGAACAAAACAACAAAAAAAATATTTATCCCTTAGTTTTAGAAAATACCCTGTTTTTTTTGAGAATATATTGAATTTACCTTTTTTCTGACAAAAGTGGACATGTTGGTGGGTAAATGCTAAACCCTCCATTACTATATTTCATGATTTTTGTGAGAATATTTCAAAGTTTGCTCACAAATACTTCAAAGAAAACTAAGTTTGTTAGTGTGGTGTGGCTGCTATAATGACAGGCCTTGGCACATACAGTGCTTTATGTATATGCACATTATAGGCACATTTAAAATAATTATACTACATTATATGTGTGTCTGTATCTCTGTTTTACTTTGGCACACCTTTCATGCTGAAGAGAATAAACTTGCAATGGGCAAAAAAAAAAAAAAAAAAAAGACTAAAATGTTATTTAACATCACCGAATCAACCTAAATACAATAATTTATACCAGCAAAACTATCATGTAGAAATAAGTTCAAGTGTGTACTAGCAGAATCTCTGCAGGTTTATTATTAACACGTTATAGTCCTCTGTTTAATCTGCACATTAACATGATTTCAATTCTTCAGTTATCATGTCGAAAGATGTCATTTAACTCCTATATTAACGAGCACCGTGCTCATTTTGTATGGAGTTTTAGTTTCATTTAGATGAAAATGAAAAGTCTATTCTCATAACTAAACCCTCCAAAACAGACGCTTAAATGCTCTTCAACATAAAAGACAAACAATTTGAACATGTTTGCCTCGTCTGCAAAGCGCCGAGAGTGATTACAAAGCTAAAATCGTCTTTGTGCTGTAGATTATAGATTGGACCTATAAAACAACGCTATCTCAGTCATGTCTCAGTCTGCGGTTCTAAACACAGATTCTAGAGAAACCATGAACAGAGAAACTGATGGAGATGTTTCTGTGGATAACTGTGAGTAGTTGGTGTTTGCAGATATAGACTACAGAATTATTTGTTTTGTTCAATATTATGCTAAACACTGTATTTGGCTGTTGTAGATGCATTATAAAATGAAGATGAGTTTTGGAAAAGACATTCACCTCTCAGACAGTACTTTTAAAGTTTTAACCATCAACCTGATCAGAGTAGTTAAAAAGTCAGAGGAAACATGACTAACCTGCTGCAAACAATGACACAGAAAGGTGTTTTTTATATATATTTTCCACATGCAAAATAACATGTCAGACTAATAGGTATCTAGGTTTATAGGAGAAAGTGGGGTAAATTAGCCGAAGTACACTTATTAAACGTTATGTTAAGCATTTATTTAAACACTTAGCCTATTAAACACTTATTAAGCATGATAATGTTTCAAGTTAGCTAGTTAGTTACGGCACACAGTGTAAATAGTGAGCGAAGGTAACGTGAAATAGAGGAAAAGTGAGTAAAAAACTGACTTTTTTTCTTTGGTTGTTTTTTTTTTTAGTTTTGAGTTTGTGGTCTAGATCATGTCGTCTGCAATGCTGGAGGGGTATTTTGGAGACGTTTCTTGTGATTGCCGTCGTACCGGTGATAACATAACAGGTAAAGCAAGTAAACATCAACTAATCAGCAGACGCTTTGAGGAGGAGGAAGAAAGGGTTAGAAATATACCCTTATTAATATAGCAAAGTCATATAAAATACAATAATCATTAAATATTATCAATGTTGTTTAACCTATTAAAAACTATAAACACTAATGTAGCAGTTCAACATATTATCTCACCTCATCTTCACCCTCATATCATTGTTTTGTTTGGTCATTTTTCCTCAACTATAATATCACTAAAAGACTGACGCTGTCTGTTATAGGAATCGGTTCTCTAAGCAAAAAGGTGGATGCTGACTGTGAAGGGCAGAATCACCATCAAACCACAACAACTAACACTCTTCTTCAGCATTAGCTGTCCATTTTGTCAGAATGCAGAATTAGGTAAGCCAAAATACTTTTTCTGTTTTCTTTTTTTACATTAATACTTTTGGCTGACATTTTTATCCAAAGCAACTTCTATTGTATTTAAGTTTTAAGTTCATTTATTTCCTGGGAATCAAACCCTTTATTTCATCATTCTAGCGTCCTGCTCTACTGAGCTATGAATGCATTGTAAAGAATGGAGCTTTAATTATTTGAATGTGCTGGATTTTCAGTAAATTATTAGGGGTGTAATGGTCCTCCATAAAAAAAATCAAGTTTTGTTTGCTGGGAGGATATATGTTAATTTTCCTCCGTGAAATTCTCTGTACAGTTAGAGTAAACATTAATGCACACAGGCTTCATCGAATAGCCTACTCTTGCATCTGTTGTTTTCATCGTATGTGTGGATTTGGTTTTATTTAGTGTGAATCTCCAGTTTCAACAGCTCTGATAAACAACCATAAACAATCAATAAGCCAGGAACGGCCGGCCAATGTTAACTTGTATTCAAAACACAAAACATTATTCACCACGTTTGCATCCGCAAGGCGTCTGATACACATTTTCTCTGTGTGTTCCTGTCATATAGGCCTATTATAATTATATTTGGGGAGGGGGAGCATAAATCGGCGCCTATGTAAGAACTACTTCAATTTCATAGGTGCATCTGACTGCTTTCTAAACTTAAATATACTAACACACATCAACAATATACATCAAACATATATCAAATTAATTAATTGCAAAAAGGAATGACATGACTCATTTGCAGCGAGTAGGTTAATATGACTGACATTGTACACAGTCACGCCAGCATCTCTAAACAGAGGACCAGACACAAAATCACAGGCAGATGTGACGTGATTCACGCGCATATGCTTTGTAGCTAATAAACTGAATGCAATTTAAATTGTTGCTTTTATGAAAATATGCCTACACATGATGAATATGAAGACACCCAAAATAGCTACCGGTAACAATTTCCCCACAAACACGTGTTTTCCATGTAGGCTATTTCATTTGTTATTACGATAAGGAAGCTATATCTTTTTGAAAATATCAACAATCACGTATAACATAATTTATACACATAAAAATCAGAGATAAAAATGTCACTGCCAGAGGATGATTTAAAGGGTAAACGACAATATATTTACTGTCTTTCATCATTTCAACTTAAAACACAATTAAAAAACATTGAAAACTATGGAAGCCCGTTCCCGCCACCTTAAGAAAAAATATAATTCTGTAAGTCATAATAATGAGATACTTTCTCATAATAATGACTTAGTATCTCGTTATATTTCTCGTAATAATGAGAAAATTTCTCATAATAATGACTTAGTTTCTCATAATAATGACTTAGTTTCTCATAATAATGACTTAGTATCTCGTTATATTGAGAAACTTTCTCGTAATAATGAGAAAATTTCTCATAATAATGACTTATTTTCTCATAATAATGAGAAACTTTCTCATAATAATGACTTAGTTTCTCATAATAATGAGAAACTTTCTCATAATAATGACTTATTTTCTCATAATAATGAGAAACTTTCTCATAATAATGACTTATTTTCTCGTAATAATGACTTACTCATTAAAAAAAAAAAAAAAAAAAAAAAAAAAAACTTCCTCTACGCATGCGCAATGCATGAGTGACGGCACGCTATCGACATCTGCTGGTCAAAGCCATGCAGGAACACCGCAAACATTGCTTGTTCTGTAATCTATAACTGTATAATCTATCTTTAAATGACGATTTCAGATAAATTATCTGCATGTAGTCTTTTGATAATTTGTAGCACGTACCAGCAAGTTACTCTGCCACATAGTTATGGCTTCAAACATTCCAGACTAATATTTCAGTTAAGAAATACATGCATTTTATGAAGAAATGAAAGCCATTATGCATATAAACTTAATTTATAGATGTCTATTTCATTGATCTATTAGTTTTATTAGCTGTCCCTTTCATGCATCACATGCTTCGTACAGTAAGCCATCTCATTTCAAAAGCACAAAGCATCTTTGTTCGTTACCACGGCAACCGCTTGGTCTTCAGCATCCCACACCGCTTCTTGCAGGACAAACGCTTAACGTGAAAAATGCTTAACGTGGCTTGAAGTACACAGAGACAGATTGAACCAAATTCAGTACACAACTTAATGACATGCATACTGTAGGTGGACCCAAAATATGAATGCAACGCAAAACAGCAACGCTTATGCAGCATTTTCTATAACGGTTTTCTAACGGAAATCGCTTAACATGCAAGTTTGGGTGTTGTGTTCAAATTCTGGGTTCTTATGCTTGCCTGTATGAATGACCAATAGTACTGTATCCTGAATTAATCATTGTACTTTAAGCCACATTAAGCATTTTTCACGTTCACATGTCCTGCAAGAAGCGGTGTGGGATGCTGAAGACCAAGCGGTTGCCGTGGTAACGAACAACTAGTCTTTGTGCTAGCGAGATGAGATTGGGCTACTGTATAAACATTGTGGGCTTATGCATGTGATGCATGAAAGTGACAGCTAATAAAAACTAACAAATCATCGAAATGAACATCTATTCGTTAAGTCTATATGTGTAATGGCTTTCATTTCTTCATAAAATGCATGTATTTCTTAACTGAAATATTAGTCTGGAATGTTTGAAGCCATAACTTTCTCATAATAATGACTTAATTTCTCATAATAATGAGAAACTAAGTCATTATTATGAGAAACTAAGTCATAATAATGAGAAACTAAGTCATTATTATGAGAAACTAAGTCATAATAATGAGAAACTAAGTCATTATTATGAGAAAATAAGTCATTATTATGAGAAATTAAGTCATTATTATGAGAAATTAAGTCATTATTATGAGAAATTAAGTCATTATTATGAGAAATTAAGTCATTATTATGAGAAACTAAGTCATTATTATGAGAAAATAAGTCATTATTATGAGAAATTAAGTCATTATTATGAGAAATTAAGTCATTATTATGAGAAATTAAGTCATTATTATGAGAAATTAAGTCATTATTATGAGAAATTAAGTCATTATTATGAGAAACTAAGTCATTATTATGAGAAAATAAGTCATTATTATGAGAAACTAACTCAATATTACGAGAAAGTTTCTCAATATAACGAGATACTAAGTCATTATTATGAGAAAGTATCTCATTATTATGACTTACAGAATTATATTTTTTCTTAAGGTGGCGGGAACGGGCTTCCATAGAAAACACACAGACAGATGATACAGAAGCTTTTAATGTTGGCTGGTAAAAAAAAACATATTTAGTGTTCGCAGGTTAGGGTTAATCATGAAGAAATAAATAAAGAATAGAGAAAAAAAGAATATGTTTCTGAGAACAGAAACTATGAGCAGAAGACAGAAAGATTCATAGCATGGCATCATCTTCTCATGTGTTCTTGATGATTTCACTCAAGAGAAACAAGAAATATTGAAGATGATTCAGGATGATGCAGGACTTCATATGACAAGAGGACAGACATGATACTAAAGCATTTAGATGAGATATTTGAGTGATGCAAAACACAATTTAAAATCTGATTTGAGCAGCGCATCCAGACTGAAACCAAACAAAAAACAGATATAAGAGAAACACAACTACACAGCCTTCAGCTGATCAAATCAGTTGGAATAAAAGAATACATTTAATATCACTAGATGTCAGCAGAGGATGATTAAACAACTCCACAAACTGCATTACCAGCTTTCCTTTGTACTAACCATATTTAATTTCTGACAGACGTCTATAGAAAAATTCATACTGATAATTACAGAGGTTCAGAGGTTAATGTCCTTTTATTGAAACGGTTTCATTTGAAGTTACCATTATGGCGATGAATGCTTCCTTTAATTGGGCTCTTTGACCCTTGACCTTTTAATGTTAACTTTTCTCTGGATGCTGCTACTTTGTGTTTAAGACACATTTTATAAAACCCAGGACAAAACGTGATCAGGCATCAATGATTATCGATGATGATGTTATTATTAATGGCCTGATTCACTGAACTCATTCAGAGTCTAACGCTCTGATGTCCAGGTTTAGTCTTGATTGTAGTAAACACTACAGCTTAAGATCCAGCAGTGTTTTGATAATCTGGACACTTTCAAAAACACAGTGTGCACAGAAAGTTTTGAACTACCTCATAATTCACACACAGACATCAAGAATCAGCATATGACTCTCAACAATGGTGACAATAAAATGAAAGCTTCATGCCGCAATGCATGCTGGGTGCCACCATAGTACAACACTTATCCATGGCTCCCAGAATGCACTGCGGCATGAATAAATTATATGGGATGAATCGTCTATTTTCTTTTATTCTTAATTGTTGCTTTTATTTTTGCTATTGTGTTGTGATGAAGATCTCAGAGCGTTTTGTACGTTTTGTTGATTGATTGGTCATCATTGAGATTCATTCGCTGATTCTTGTCTGAGTGTGTGTCTAGTTTTCTCCGACAGCACGTTTTGACTGTGTTTGTGTTTCTATTTCATGCACACAACATGGATAAACTACAACAGGTAACCATGTCAGCTGTGTGTATGCTAGTGCTTGATTAACAATATGGATTTAACATTTTTGATCAATACTGATATGGATTCTTAAATCTCAAGATCAGTCACATATTCTGATTTTGATGATGCATGATCTTCACTAAACATTATTTGTAGCGCACCTGCCATTCAATAATCACAACAAGCTTTGTGTTTTGTTACTTTTAAAATGAAACAAGGTCACAGCTTGTTTAAGACCTCTTAAGACCTGAAAAAAATTTTTAGGATTTTTTTTTGTTATTTTCATGTCTTTACATTGTTTAGAGCATTAAAAATAATGTAAAAAATATACATTATATTGTATATTATATAATAATAATTGTATTATTATATAATAATGTATAAAATAAATTAAAAATGATATTTCATTCATAAGTTATGCTATATCCTCAGTAGAGGACACCGGGACTCAATTTCTGTAAAAAAAAAAAAGAAGACATGAATGAACATGCATAGGCAAAAACAAGTGATTTTTTAAAATCACCAATACATTTTTAGTTTAAGATTTTTTTTTTTACCAGACTTTGTATAAAGATGATTCTCAACTATTTTATAACAGAATGATTCGATATACCATTGTCCTTACAAAGTGTGTAAAATAGCCATAAACGGGTTTTCTCATTATATACAATGTAGGCCTATCTATAAACTAAATCTAATTTGCATATTGATGTGTTTTTGGGGCAACATGTAATGAAAAAAGAAGTGTAATAATGTGAGTAATAATTGACAAGATTTTCATAATAATATATAATATTTCATAGAATATTGAAATATAATTTCTTTCCCTATTCATTTGTTATGTCTCCCAAAATGCGTAATAAACATGCTTTTAGTCCCGGTGTCCTCATATGAGGACATGTATGAAATCAACGTCCTGTTTCGTAACAGAAAGTCATATTTTGATTTGAAACCCCATAACATTTTCCTGAGATGTTGATTTATGACACACAATTTAAAAATTAGACCGATTTAAATGATAATTACAAAATATTATCATATTTCCATAAGAGTGTCACTAAATTAATTTCAGACATTTTTGAAGACCAAGGAGAGGGAGTGGTCACGGTGAAACATCCAATCATTTAGTATCTCTGAAAAGCCCTGAATGTGCTCTGTACAGGACATCCAGACTGTGGCATGTATAGTCTCAGAAAATTCACTAAAATATAATGTCCTTGTCAGGGTTATGGACTCTTTGTTCTTTGTTTTTCCCATGTCCCTCCTGAGTTTCCTTGTTTGGTTATTTTCCTGTTCTTGTTAAGTTCATTGATTACGCCACACCTGTTTTAGTTTTCCTTAATTACTTCCACGTGTTTATAAGTCCTGAGTTCTCCCTGAGTTTTTGTCTGTCCACTCGTCTTTTATGTTGTGTCTCCTGGTTTTCTGTATTTGGTTTATTGAATTATAAAAAGAATGAAGTTTACTTTCCTGCTGTCTCCTGCGTCCTTCCCACACCACAACCCGTGACAGTCCCCATATGAGGCCGCAGGGTCTTAAGAGGTTAAAATGGTGTTCATTTTATAATGAGATAATAAAATAAAAAGGGTTTTTGGTGCTCTTTAAACAGATGAAACAGCACAGGCCGCTACTAGTCTGAAGAACCAGCTCAAGTAGGCATCATTTTCCAGTCTTTCAAAGCAGTGTGCTTGAAATTCAAGTACTTCCAAGAAGCGTGGGCACCAAGATGAACAGAGGAAATGCTCAGAACAAGAGGTTGTTGACTGTTTGTATCAATATATATCTAATGGAGCAGATACAGAAATAAGATTTCAGATCAAAGGAAGAAATTAATTTGTATTTCACATCAAAGACCATGAAGAGATCAACATCTCAGCAAACATACTGGATACAAGCAGATGAGAGGCAAGATTCAGTTCCTCACAAGCATCTGTGAAATCATCTAAATGTCCAAACATCATTTTTTATGTCTTATTGTGACAAAAAACATAAAGGTCAAAATATTCAGATGTTAATGATAAAATGTCATATATGAAAGTGCACATACATTAGTGTGAATATGTAAATGTGGGGCGGCATAGTGGTTTTTAAAGCTAAGCAAAGTTCACTCAGGATACATTTTTCTGTTAAAAACCAACACATTTCTGTTTTTGTTTCATTTCACATTTTTTAGTTTCAACCTTCACTTCATTTAACTGAAATGTAGCATATTTACTGTATTTGCCACAACATGTATGTTATAGAAATGTTGGTGCATTATTGTCCCAAATGTCTCAAGTGATTGAATCATACTGTTTTTTTAACATGGTTTATTTTTACTTCATGTAAACACTCTTAAAAATGCATCCAGTGGCTTTTGTTTGCCTTAAATTAGTTAGGACAAAACAATTTCATCAATCAATTACTCCGTCAAATCAATTCTTTTAACAATGTGTCAAACACTGAAAAAAACTTCACAAACTGTGAAACAGTCAAGATTCAAAACTATTTTTTTCCTATAAGAGAACACAATCTTGTTTAGAAGGAAAGTTCACACAGAAATGTGAATTCTGTTATCAATTACTCATCTTCACACCGTTCCAAACCCTTAAGACTTTCATTCATCTTCAGAACACAAATGAAGAGTATTTTTAGTGAAATCTGGGTGCTTTCTGTCCCTCTAATGATAACCAACACAACTACCACTTTCAATGTCCAGAAAGGTATAAAGACATCAAGTATGTGACTCCAGTGGCTTGACAACAATTTTATGAAGTGATGCAAATTATGTCTTTTTTTTCTCACAATATGTAGATCTCAGACACATTCACAATGCATATATGTTGAGATGACATGAGAGCAGACGTTCTAACAATACAACCCATCCCAGAAGCACAGCACTTGTTACAAGCAGAGGAAAAGGGACACTGTATGCAAGCTTCATGTATTAAATTTAGGTACTTTTTTAATATAATTGTGCTCAATTGTGCTCTTTTTAAAAATGGTGTCAACACAACACGCAAGCACAGTTCTCCCGTGAACATCTGCAGGATCTATGATTTATGCTGAAGTGAAGATGATTTGTTAACAGAAAACTTCTTAAAATTGATGTTAGGCCACTGGAGTCACATACTTTAATGATGTCTTTATATCTTTCTGGGCTGTCAATGGAGGGAGAGAAAGCACTCAGAATTCATTAAAATGATCTTCATTTGTGTTCCAAAACTGAATGAAAGTCTTACAGGTTTGGAACAAGTAATGAACAGAATTTTCATATAATATTTTGGTGAGCTATCCATTTAAGTTAGGTTACTAACCTGTAATTCATGCTAAATTATCTTAGTGTTAAACTTCAACTGGCATAGTTCTGCAACAACGCTTTCTTGTACAGCATTTGAAAATATGGAACAAAGATTTGTGCACTCATACTTGACATTTCAATGTGAAACTAAGAAAACTATACAATTTGAATTAAGAGCAAACATGAAGCGAGAAAAACTACATTTATTTAAGATATAAAGACATCATTAAAGTATGTGACTCCAGTGGCCTAACATCAATTTTAAGAAGCAACATGAGTGTTTTCGGTTCACAAATCATCTTCACTTCAGCATAAATCATAGATCCTGCAGATGTTCATGGGAGAACCACTGTGCTTGCGTGTTGTGTTGACACCATTTTTAAAAAGAGCACAATTGAGCATAATTATTTTAAAAAAAGGACCTAAATTTAATACATGAAGCTTGCATATGGTGTCCCTTTTCCTCTGCTTGTAACAAGTGCCGTGCTTCTGGGATGTTGTATTGTTTAACGTCTGCTCTCATGTCATCTCAACATATATGCATTGTGAATGTGTCTGAGATCTACATATTGTGAGAAAAAAAAAGACATAATTTGCATCACTTCATAAAATTGTTGTCAAGCCACTGGAGTCACATACTTGATGTCTTTATACCTTTCTTGACCTTGAAAGTGGTAGTTGTGTTGGCTATCATTAGAGGGACAGAAAGCACTAAACAAGATTGTGTTCTCTTATAGGGAAAAAAATGTTTTGAATCTTGACTGTTTCACAGTTTGTGAAGTTTTTTCAGTGTTTGACACATTGTTAAAAGAATTGATTTGACGGAGTAATTGATTGATGAAATTGTTTTGTCCTAACTAATTTAAGGCAAACAAAAGCCACTGGATGCATTTTTAAGAGTGTTTACATGAAGTAAAAATAAACCATGTTAAAAAAAACAGTATGATTCAATCACTTGAGACATTTGGGACAATAATGCACCAACATTTCTATAACATACATGTTGTGGCAAATACATTAAATATGCTACATTTCAGTTACATGCAGCGAAGGTTGAAACAAAAAATGTGAAATGAAACAAAAACAGAAATGTGTTGGTTTTTAACAGAAAAATGTATCCTGAGTGAACTTTGCTTAGCTTTAAAAACCACTATGCCGCCCCACATTTACATATTCACACTAATGTATGTGCACTTTCATATATGACATTTTATCATTAACATCTGAATATTTTGACCTTTATGTTTTTTGTCACAATAAGACATAAAAAATTATGTTTGGACATTTAGATGATTTCACAGATGCTTGTGAGGAACTGAATCTTGCCTTTCATCTGCTTGTATCCAGTATGTTTGCTGAGATGTTGATCTCTTCATGGTCTTTGATGTGAAATACAAATTAATTTCTTCCTTTGATCTGAAATCTTATTTCTGTATCTGTTCCATTAGATATATATTGATACAAACTGTCAACAACCTCTTGTTCTGAGCATTTCCTCTGTTCATCTTGGTGCCCACGCTTCTTGGAAGTACTTGAATTTCAAGCACACTGCTTTGAAAGACTGGAAAATGATGCCTACTTGAGCTGGTTCTTCAGACTAGTAGCGGCCTGTGCTGTTTCATCTGTTTCCCTTATGTCATGACCAGTACCGCTGCTCCCTATATGCCTAGGGCACCAACTCCCAGGGGGGCACCATCCAAGAAAAAAAAAAAACGTGACACGCCATTCCCGCATCTGCGACCGCTCGCACCTCATGATTGCGGCTGAATGCAAATTATCATAATTGATGGACAGCTATGCCCATGAAAAGACTTTAGAAATCCGTGCCAAGAATAAAAAAAAAGGAAAACTAAGCCCGTGTGTCACTTTCAGGTAGTATATTAATAATCCGGTGAAACTTTTTTGGGTGTTGAGGTTAATAACGTGTTTTAATGTCGGTAATAATTTCACCACCAAAGCATCTAATATTCTCTCCGAGTTTCCATGTTCCCTTACGAAAGTTAGCCATGGTTTTAACACGAATAAAAAAATCATGGTTCTTGTAGCCATTGTAGCCGCAAATTAACCATGATTTTGTTGCTTCAAATAATAATATACAAAGAAGTATTAAGATAATATTTTTTTGTGGTTATAGAAACAAACCTAAGCCAAAAACAGCCTTTAAAATGACTTAAACTGCATTATATAAAAACAATGAGGCAACCTTGCTGAAAAACAATAGTACCATCACAGAAAATTCTAACACCATCCCAAATGAATCACAAATAAATCACGAATACCATTACAAACATTACAAACCATCAACTTTTAACCATTAAAATATTTTCTGTAGTGTGTTTTGGGACATATTCCATTAGGATTTATTGGTTTTAACAAGCCACCAATAGAAGGTGACTAATTACCAGTAGAGACCAAAAGGGTCCATTATGTTTCCATTAAAACCAATACAAGTCCCATTAGAACCAGTAAAACCATTACAAATTCTGTGATGTGTCTATTGTTTTTTTTTTTTTTCAACATTACATGTTATGCCTGTAAAGGGAGCCAAAGGCCTGGTCATTGCTGCTGTTACACTTACAGGACGATCATATCCTTGTTTAATAGCTATTGACCAAACATTTCATTCAAATATCCACTTAATCTTTATTTTTTGGCCACCCTTTTTGCTATAGATGACACAGCCTCTATAATTTCTTCAACAAACAACATGTGGACATCACAATCCTTACAAAAATTAACCATGGTTTTATCGTAGTAAAACTGCTTAATTTTCTTTTGTGTGATTTCTGAATGCTTGAGACCATAAAATCAATCAGACAACTGTATTACTGCTATAGGTAACTGTCTAGAGCTACAATTGTAATTTGTAAATAATACAATTTAATTACAATTTATTTACTTTTATATTTTATTAAAGTTCTATTTTGACACCTATAGTAGTTTTTTTTATTTTTACTTCCATAATATTTGAGGGAGGGGGCACAACAATACAATCCTGCTTAGGGCACCCATTTGGCCAGCAGCGGCCCTGGTCATGACCGGGACCTGGTCAGCACCAAATTTCTGTTTATTTTATTATCTCATTATAAAATGAACACCATTTTAACCTCTTAAGACCCTGCGGCCTCATATGGGGACTGTCACGGGTTGTGGTGTGGGAAGGACGCAGGAGACAGCAGGAAAGTAAACTTCTTCTTTCTTTTTATAATTCAATAAACCAAATACAGAAAACCAGGAGACACAACATAAAAGACGAGTGGACAGACAAAAACTCAGGGAGCACTCAGGACTTATAAACACGTGGAAGTAATTAAGGAAAACTAAAACAGGTGTGGAGTAATCAATGAACTTAACAAGAACAGGAAAATAACCAAATAAGGAAACTCAGGAGGGACATGGGAAAAACAAAGAACAAAGAGTGCATAACCCTGACAAGGACATTATATTTTAGTGAATTTTCTGAGACTATACATGCCACAGTCTGGATGTCCTGTACAGAGCACATTCAGGGCTTTTCAGAGATACTAAATGATTGGTTGTTTCACCGTGACCACTCCCTCTCCTTGGTCTTCAAAATTGTCTGAAATTAATTTAGTGACACTCTTATGGAAATATGATAATATTTTGTAATTATCATTTAAATCGGTCTAATTTTTAAATTGTGTGTCATAAATCAACATCTCAGGAAAATGTTATGGGGTTTCAAATCAAAATATGACTTTCTGTTACGAAACAGGACGTTGATTTCATACATGTCCTCATATGAGGACACAGGGACTAAAAGCATGTTTATTATGCATTTTGGGAGACATAACAAATGAATAGGGAAATAAATTATATTTCAATATTCTATGAAATATTATATATTATTATGAAAATCTTGTCAATTATTACTCACATTATTACACTTCTTTTTTCATTACGTTGCCCCAAAAACACATCAATATGCAAATTAGATTTAGTTTATAGATACATTGTAGGAGTTTCTTCCCCCAGGCCATCAGACTCCTGAACTCAAACTCAGCCTCTTAACATCACCATGACTTCACTTATTAATCACTCACAATCAGTAAGATATTCACACTCATTATTATCTACCTCATACTGACAGTGTCATTTGCACACATCACTTTCTGTGTTTTGGTATCTTATTTTATTATTTATTTTTCTGAAATTGCTGCTACATGTCAACCATGTACAACCTATTTGCACATTCCTTTCTCGTACAGTCATGCTTATCTTAATATTTAAGTCTACAGTATACTATCATGCACATTATTTTATATTTTGTTCTTTATATCTATTTTTTTTTATTAATTTAATTTTATGTATACTTTGTGTTGTTTTCTATAATATTGCACTGTCCATGGAGCGTACCTGACTCACATTTCACTGCTGGTTAATACTCTCTGTATAATCGTGTATGTGACAAATAAACCTTGAACTTGAACTTGAACTTGAACATTGTATATAATGAGAAAACCCGTTAATGGCTATTTTACACATATTTTGCAAGGACAATGGTATATCGAATCATTCTGTTATAAAATAGTTGAGAATCATCTTTATACAAGGTCTGGTAAAAAAAAATCTTAAACTAAAAATGTATTGGTGATTTTAAAAAATCAGTTGATTTTGCCTATGCATGTTCATTCATGTCTTTTTTTTTTTTTTTAAAGAAATTGAGTCCCGATGTCCTCTACTGAGGACATAGCATAACTTATGAATGAAATATCATTTTTAATTTATTTTATACATTATTATATAATAATACAATTATTTTTATATAATATACAATATAATGTATATGTTTTACATTATTTTTAATGCTCTAAACAATGTAAAGACATGAAAAAAAAAAATCCTAAGAAAAACTTTCAGGTCTTAAGAGGTCTTAAACAAGCTGTGACCTTGTTTCATTTTAAAAGTAACAAAACACAAAGCTTGTTGTGATTATTGAATGGCAGGTGCGCTACAAATAATGTTTAGTGAAGATCATGCATCATCAAAATCAGAATATGTGACTGATCTTGAGATTTAAAAATCCATATCAGTATTGATCAAAAATGTTAAATCCATATTGTTAATCAAGCACTAGCATACACACAGCTGACATGGTTACCTGTTGTAGTTTATCCATGTTGTGTGCATGAAATAGAAACACAAACACAGTCAAAACGTGCTGTCGGAGAAAACTATATCGAGATAATTATTATTGTTTATCACCCAGCTAGTATCATATGGTACAAGGTATAAAAAAATAGACATATCAAGTAAATATGCATGATTCAGTATTTAGTTGATATTACTCTTGGCAAGCTCTGAGAGATGCACAGAGACGGCTGTTTGATTTGTGCTAATTTCATCCATACAGTTTACACTCATTCACTTTTCACATTAATTATTAGTGATTTTAGAGGTTGTGTAATATCCTGCTATGCCTGGCTCACCTGTTATCCAGCAAACACAAGGAAGTGAAAAGGATGACTGTATACTGTGTTGTTACAAATGTTTCTTGTTCGGACTGCAGGCAAATCAGATCTTTTCAGGCAGACTGTCTGCACTATTAATTGCAAATGAACAAATCAGATTTGTACGTCCAGACGTAACCAACTAATCTGCATGGGCTTCTTTGGTAATGATGTAGGCGTACTCATACATGACGAGGCTTTCAAAACAGATGCAGGAAAAATCTCCAGGTGTCGCAGTGCAGAACTTCTCCATTGCACAAGAAAAACTGGTATATATTGTGAGGCTGCGTGCTGTAGTCAAGGCTGGCTTTGTTTGAATACTGTATGAATACCTAAAGCATTTCCGTCACTGGTTTTTCATGTTATTATTGTGTGCCATGTTAAGAGTGATGCAAAAGACGAGCATCCAGACTGAGACACATCTGTAAAAATCTGATTGGAAACGCATTTCACACCACCTCCAAATGTGTTCTGAATCAGATTAGAAAAAAAAATCAGATCTCGTTTTAATTTTTTTCCCCAACAAACCCATCTTGATAAATTCTGAATGTACAAAAAAATGCTGGCAGTCTGAATTCATTCACTATTCCCTATATTAGTGTGCTATAGTCAGAGGTGTCAAGTAACGAAGTACAAATATTTTGTTACCTTACTTAAGTAGAAATGTTGGGTATCTATGCTTTACTGGAGTAATTATTTTTCAGCCGACTTTTTTACTTCTACTCCTTACATTTTCATGCAATTATCTGTACTTTCTACTCCTTAATTTTTAAAAATAGCCTCGTTACTCCCATTTAATTTCGGCTTGTCTTCATTCAAAAAACAAAACAAAAAAAAAAAACTTTCCAGACCTATCCAGATAAATCTATCCACTCTATCCGCCATCCGGATAGAGTGAATTTGATTGTGGTTGGATGAGAAGAATAAACACCATTCCGACACCCTATTGGTTTGTACGCGATCCATCGCACCTGCACATGACACAAATCACGTCATACTCCAGCAAGGATATAGCCAGTGTTGGGGTCGTTACTCAAAATAGATTATTTCTTAAAAGTTATTATTTCTCCAATACTGGCTCATTTATCAAATGGGCGCTTTCTCTTCGTCCTCCGCAAATTAAGCTACAGTAGTTTGGTAGAGAGACGTTTGAATAAATTAGCGTTTGCGATTGACAACGCGATTGACAATGTTGTGATAAGTAGGCTATACTAACTTTGTTACTCGTTACCCCCAACACTGGACATAGCAGACGTATGTAGCCAAGTATGAAGATGTCCGTGGCCACGGTTGCCAAGTCCGCGTATTATACGTGAATTTGGGCTTCTTCTTTTGTAAAGTTGCGGGAAAAAATCCCTTGTCGCGGGTTGCGGTTTTTTGGGCTTATTTAAAAAAATATGGTTGCTTGTTAGGGAAATCTGACAAGCGACTTAATTTCTTTATTTATGTTTGCCGTATTGTCCAATGCATTGATTGACACTCTGTCTGCTCGTAGTTAATAGCCAACCAGTGCAATAATATAAGTGCTGCAGAGTAATTTGTCATATGTTCCGCTCCTCATTGGAGAAAAATCACATTCAAAATGAAGACGCGTGACGCTGTAATCCAAGCGATGATAGAAGTAGACGTAGAGGAGTGGGGTGACTTTCTTTTAGCCTAATTTTTACAATGTTTTTGTAATGTAGCCTATTAATTATCACAGGCTGTAATAAAAAAACAAGTAGCCATGTCCTAATAGTAAATACATTTGGTTTCAATAGCCTGGTATGGCAAGATGTCTTAAAATGTACCTTCTTCTACCAGCACTGATAAAAATGATTTTTTTGGTGCAGTAAATACTACATAAAAACAAAGGTAATTTCTACATTAAATAATTTAGTTCAGGCAAGAATTAAAAAATTAAAGTAAATTCTATATTAGTACTCAATTTAAGCTTGTAGAAATTAAAGTTTGAACTTATAAGTATATTTTACTTGGAATTGTTTGTTATATTTACAAGGATTCTTTAAGTAAATATCAAAGTTATGATGCCGTTTTTCCCATCATGCACTGGGGCATAAATAATTAAAAAGGTTACATTTTTCACTGTTTTTGAGTTGTATTTACACTGTTTTATGGTTGCTTTTATTGTTAGGTTTAGTAACTTACTGTTTTGTGACATCTGGAGTTGATTTTCTACTCAAGATGACCCATTCATACTCAAACAATAACCACTGATTGTTACCGTCATTGTCTATGGTGTACCAAGTATTGATGTCTCTGTGTTCATTTGGGTAATAATTCTATTGCGCGGACATATTATCTTAAAAGGATAACAAGCTGTCTACTTGCTTACTTACATGTTTCACTCACATGCTTTAATAGCATAGTTGTTTCCAAGTGCTTCATCGATTGAGTACATTTTAGAAGCTATGATTGAGTGAAATGTACTTAAGTATTGCAGATTTAACTTAAAATAATTAAGTAAAAATTACTCATCAAACTCTAACTGGCCATGTTAAATTTACTTATTTCCTTTGCTAATTTGACCTACTTAGGTTAAGTAGATTTTACTTAATTCAATACTTACATTTTACTTAGAATTTATGTGTGCAAAAACTTGCAAAACAAAAATTAAGTAAATCTTACTTATTGTTTTTTTCAGTGAATTTTTAGGCTATAAATATATGGCTATGTTACAGCTCTCCTTTGAAGCTCTTGTGTTTTTCTCCTTTTCCATCTCTCCAATCCTATTCTGCTCACATGTGATTGGAGATGAGTTTTGTTCCCACTTTTGTTGCAGTTTGCTGATTTTTGTAAAATAGCTTCTGTTTTTGCTTTTCAGATAAAATAGTGGTTTCCGTTTAATATGTTGCAGGCTCATTTATTAGTTATAAATAATTGTTAATAAATAATATTGATGATAATAAATCATCAAAAAAAATATTGGGCTTGTTTTTGAAGCTGCGGTTGCTTATTTGTCTCGCGAGAGTTGGCAACAGTGTCCGTGGCAGAGACTCAATAAGAGAACTCGAGCGAAATGTCCCAACCAAGCACCAGCGAGGAGGTTTGTAGCCAGGATCATCTTCCGCTCCATGAAACACGTTAATGCTCAGTAGTACACATATATGTTTTTTAATGTACTGTATTTGCATTGTACTAAAATGTGTTCATTTTCAATGGGCATATATGCGGCTGAAACAGGTAGCCTAGTGCATCCCAAATTTTTCAACATTAACATTTTAATATAACATAGTCATTATGGCCTTTAGAAAAATGTTTTTTTTTGAGGAGGTGGGGTAGTGCACAATAGGCCCCTGTGGCGCGGCCTAAGCTTTTGTCCTTAATGGCATTTTTTTCCTTACATTACTTTTACGTTTATACTTTAAGTAGTTTTGAAACCAGTACTTTTACACTTTTACTTGAGTAAAAAGCTTGAGTTGATACTTCAACTTCTACAGAGGTCTTTTTAAACCCTAGTATCTATACTTCTACCTGAGTAATGAATGTGAATACTTTTGACACCAGTGGCTATAGTGCACTCAGTTGAGTGAATGAAAACAAGCCGCACAGCCTTATGAAATCAACTGGAACAAAAGAAGACATTAAATCTCTCAAGATCTCAGCAGAGTAATAATGTCCACAAACAGCATTACCAGTTTCACTTATTTCTAGCCAATTTGACTCTATTTTTGTGAAACGTCTACAAAAGATCTTATGGAGAATTAACAGAGGTTCAGAGGTTAATGTCCTTTTATTGAAAATTGTTTCATTTGAAGTTGCCATTATGGCATTTAACGATTAATGTTTCCTTTAATTGGGCTCTTGACTCTTGACCTTTTAAAACAGTTTTCTCTGGCTGCTGTAACCGTGTGTTTGAAAAACACGTTCTTAAGCTGCAAAAAAAGCCAAAGTCAAATGAAATCATGTGACAATGATTATATGTTGATAGTGACATCATTAAGTGGCCTGATTTGTTGATCTAAAGTCTGTTGTGCCTTTAATACATTTACATTTTGCCCAATAAACCTTTGATACTACAGTGGAATCTGTTGATGTAGCAATGATCAGATGTTCTGAAGGTCTTTTTAACACATTTTGAACTACTGTATTATTCAGACACACACACACAGACAAGAATCAGCGAATGAATCTCAATGATGACCAATCAATCAACAAGACGTACACGCTCTGAGATCTTCATCACAACACAATAGCAAAAATAAAAGCAACAAGTAAGAATAAAAGAAAATAGACGATTCATCCCGTATAATTTATTCATGCCGCAGTGCATTCTGGGAGCCATGGATAAGTGTTGTACTATGGTGGCACCCAGCATGCATTGCGGCATGAAGCTTTCATTTTATTGTCACCATTGTTGAGAGTCATATGCTGATTCTTGATGTCTGTGTGTGAATTATGAGATAGTTCAAAACTTTTTGTGCACACTGTGTTTTTGAAAGTGTCCAGATTATCTGATTATCAAAACACTGCTGGATCTCAAGCTGTAGTGTTTACTACGATCAAGACTAAAACTGGACATCAGAGCGTTAGACTCTGAATGAGTTCAGTGAATCAGGCCTTTAATAATAACATCATCATCAATAATCATTGACGCCTGATCACGTTTTGTCCTGGGTTTTCTAAAATGTGTCTTAAACACAAAGTAGCAGCATCCAGAGAAAAGTTAACATTAAAAGGTCAAGGGTCAAGAGCCCAATTAAAGGAAGCATTCATCGCCATAATGGTAACTTCAAATGAAACCGTTTCAATAAAAGGACATTAACCTCTGAACCTCTGTAATTATCAGTATGAATTTTTCTATAGACGTCTGTCAGAAGTAAAATTAGGTTAGTACAAAGGAAAGCTGGTAATGCAGTTTGTGGAGTTGTTTAATCATCCTCTGCTGAGATCTAGTGATATTAAATGTATTCTTTTATTCCAGTTGATTTGATCAGCTGAAGGCTGTGTAGTTGTGTTTCTCTTATATCTGTTTTTTGTTTGGTTTCAGTCTGAATGCTCTGCTCAAATCAGATTTTAAATTGTGTTTTGCATCACTCAAATATCTCATCTAAAAAACAAAAAAACTTCAGTAACATGTCTGTCCTCTTGTCATATGAAGTCCTGGACAAGTCCTGTATCCTGAATCATCTTCAATATTTCTTGTTTCTCTTGAGTAAAATCATCAAGAACACATGAGAAGATGATGCCATGCTATGAATCTTTCTATCTTCTGCTCATAGTTTCTGTTCTCAGAATCATATTCTTTTTTTCTCTATTCTTTATGTATTTATTTATTTATTAACCCTAACCTGCGAACACAAAATGCATGATTTTATTTTTTTTTACCAGCCAACATTAAAAGCTTCTGTATCATCTGTCTGTGTGTTTTCAATGTTTTTTAATTGTGTTTTAAGTTGAAATGATGAAAGACAGTAAATATATTGCCGTTTACCCTTTAAATCATCCTCTGGCAGTGACATTTTTATCTCTGATTTTTATGTGTATAAATTATGTGATACGTGATTGTTGATATTTTCAAAAAGATATAGCTTCCTTAACGTAATAACAAATGAAATAGCCTACATGGAAAACACGTCTTTGTGGGGAAATTGTTACCGGTAGCTACTTTGGGTGTCTTCATAGTCATCATGTGTAGGCATATTTTCATAAAAGCAACACAATTTAAATTGCCTTCAGTTTATTAGCTACAAAGCATATGCGCGTGAATCACGTCACATCTGCCTGTGATTTTGTGTCTGGTCCTCTGTTTAGAGATGCTGGCGTGACTGTGTACAATGTCAATCATATTAACCTACTCGCTGCAAATGAGTCATGTCATTCCTTTTAGCAATGAATTAATTTGATATATGTTTGATGTATATTGTTGATGTGTGTTAGTATATTTAAGTTTAGAAAGCAGTCAGATGCACCTATGAAATTGAAGTAGTTCTTAACATAGGCGCCGATTTATGCTCCCCCTCCCCAAATACAGTATAATTATAATAGGCCTATATGACAGGAACACACAGAGAAAATGTGTATCAGACGCCTTGCGGATTCAATCGTGGTGAATAATGTTTTGTGTTTTGATTAGAAGTTAACATTGGCCGGCCATTCCTGGCTTATTGATTGTTTATGGTTGTTTATCAGAGCTGTTGAAACTGGAGATTCACACTAAATAAAACCAAATCCACACATAAGATGAAAACAACAGATGCAAGAGTAGGCTATTCGATGAAGCCTGTGTGCATTAATGTTTACTCTAACTGTACAGAGAATTTCACGGAGGAAAATTAACAAATATCCTCCCAGCAAACAAAACTTGATTTTTTTTATGGAGGACCATTACACCCCTAATAATTTACTGAAAATCCAGCACATTCAAATAATTAAAGCTCCATTCTTTACAATGCATTCATAGCTCAGTAGAGCAAGATGCTAGAATGATGAAATAAAGGGTTTGATTCCCAGGAAATAAATGAAGTTAAAACTTAAATACAATAGAAGTTGCTTTGGATAAAAATGTCAGCCAAAAGTATTAATGTAAAAAAAGAAAACAGAAAAAGTATTTTGGCTTACCTAATTCTGCATTCTGACAAAATGGACAGCTAATGCTGAAGAAGAGTGTTAGTTGTTGTGGTTTGATGGTGATTCTGCCCTTCACAGTCAGCATCCACCTTTTTGCTTAGAGAACTGACTCCTATAACAGACAGCGTCAGTCTTTTAGTGATATTATAGTTGAGGAAAAATTACCATACAAAACAATGATATGAGGGTGAAGATGAGGTGAGATAATATGTTGAACTGCTACATTAGTGTTTATAGTTTTTAATAGGTTAAACAACATTGATAATATTTAATGATTATTGTATTTTATATGACTTTGCTATATTAATAAGGGTATATTTCTAACCCTTTCTTCCTCCTCCTCAAAGCGTCAACCGGTTCTGAGCAGCAGCAGCAGCAGCGTTCAGTCCAGAAGCAGCTGCAAATTCAAAATAAAGACATAAAGACACTGACAAGTGATGTTTTATTAACAAATGTCAGGAGGAGCACGTGCAGATAATTAACACGGCCAATTAAACTGCCTACACTGCAAAAAGAGATGTTAAAAATGACACGTTGTGCAGAATTTTAACACATGTACTGAGTGTGCTCAGGGACAACACATGTTGTGTCACATTTAACACAAGTTGTGTGTTAAATTAAATTACACAGTAGATGTGTGATCCATCTTAACACACAACTTGTGTTAAATTTGACACAACGTGTTGTCTCTGAGCACACTCAGTACATGTGTTAAAATTCTGCACAACATGTGTCATTTTTAACATCTCTTTTTGCAGTGCAAACAAACCAAAAATGATGAATATGCATAAATAATATCTTGTTCCTTTGTCCTAAACTTGTCGTTTTATATTCTTAAAATTATCCTGGCAATGTGTCATTTAAACACATTATGTGTAATTGAAAATGATCAGAAACTGCTAATTAATGTGTTAATATGACAAAAATAATAACCATTACCATCAATTTGTAATTCTACAAAATTTAAATAAAACAGACAGATGTAAAAATGTTAGCAATTTAATTTGTCAAATGTTGTCAGGGTAGAGAACAATGCATGCACAGAAGCACAACAAAATGTTCAAAATCTCAATTTCATAAACTAAATTTAGATGATTAGATGACAAATGCCTTATAATGCACTACAACTATTAGCTACAATACAGTATACATTAAAAAGTGTTACCAACATCAACTACACCTTGGATGATTGAAAATCATATACAGTCAAGACTATCAGATAACATTTCTCATACCATAAGATCAACTTATAACATAAAATGTCAGATACAGGATAAAATCCAAATCAGACAACAAATTCGTCAATGACTACGTTTACATGGACATCAGTAATCTAATTATTTACCTTATTCTGAATAAGACAATATTATGATTAAGGTGTTTACTTTAGAATAATCCTTTCATGTTCCCGTTCTACATGTTATAGTACATAGATCGATTAATGGCATGCGTCATTACGTCCCCACGCGACGCCATCCAATGTCCCATCCAGAATTTCACGTATAAACATATAGTTCATCTTCGGGATGATGCCATATACAGTTTTGGGTGTTTCATTTTTTATTTTATGAAAGCTTCAAGTGCAGTTAATTATTTTCGTGCATACAGACGACGGCGGTGTTGAAGCTCTTTTATTTGCCGTCAAACGGTTGATCATCACTGCCGTGTGTGTCCTGTCGCAAAATGAGGTGAAAAGTCCTGCACGACGGTAATAGTGTGATTAAGGTGTTTACATGTCTGTACCGCACTTCAATAATGCGACTAAAATAGGAATACTCCACATGTCTTAATTCGATTTGTGTTTATTTCGATTATGACTTTAGCCGGATTAAGGTAATCAAAAATCTGTTTACATGGTCGACTCTTAATCAGAGTATTGTCTTAATCGTATTAAAATCAGAGTAATCGTATTAAAATCAGAGTATTGATTTCCATGTAAATGTAGTCAATGACAGTTAATTAAAAAAATCTAGTTTGTCATTTTTCTTCATAATACAAAAGCATTTGTAATGCACTAGCTATTAACCACAGTATTCATTAAAAAGTGTTGCCAGCATCAATTACACTTACGGTTAACAGAAACAAGACCAGAGGATAAAATTTTTCATAAAATAAGATCAACTTAATCTCATAAGAAAGTCAGATACTTTTTGATGCATATAAATATAAACATTTTAGTTCAGACAAACATTCAGGCACATATTTTGAACTTGTTCTCAATGACAATCACTCTTGTAAATATAGTAAAATTGTAAGTGTGTACTAATTGTGAAGTGATACTGTTACATCCACTATAGTTGTATTTGATGAAGAATGCATTTGGGCCACAAAAGAGGCAACACAGTAAGTAGAAATGTCAGTTTTAAAAGGAAGAGAATGTGGTGTTTCAATATTAATGTCCCAGTCTTAGAAAGTGAAGACAAAACTAATCTGTGGTGGACAGAAGTTTCACACCTAGAATATCTTGTCCACAGCACGTCAGGCCCTCATCCACAGAAATGGTCATTCTGTCAATCCTCGCAATGATGTATTGTCATGTTGTGCTCTTCAAACTCTCAATGTAGATTGGCTGTGGTCTGGTCTTTGATGTGGTCTCAAAACTGCTGCAGAGGGATGCAATATGGCTCCAGGCTTAGAGTTAAGGGGAAAAAAACTAATACATTTAAGGAGTTTAGAAAGCATCAAGACATCATTAAAAGAATAACTGTCCATGTAAAACATACCGGTACAAAAGGAAATTGAAGGAATTCAATTTACTATTGAACACTGCAGCGACTTCCAGGCAACGGTGGCAGAAGATATGCCAGGACATCCAGCATTGGGTAGCACTTTTCATCTGAAAATGAATGAAAACAGATTAGAAATACAATAAATGTTTAAGTGCAGGATTAAGAACAGCCTAAGTAGGGTTGTTGTGATAACCACAATATTGCAATACCACAATACTGACAAGCCAGCTGCATAGGATGGCAAATCATTTAAGAGTGAAGAGAGTGTTTTTTTTCTTTAAGACTTTGTGTACCATTGTGATTATTTACAGTGGCTCCATAGATCTGCACTAAAGAAACCTAAACAGTCAGAGATCAACATGTGCAATTACCTGCATCTGTCCTTCTTCAGGTCAAGTCATATATTAATGAATATTTGTTATAATAAATGATACATAAGATGTGTGTAAGTAAAGAGTTCACACATACATACCAGCTGCTTGGTCTTCCATCCCCTTTATAAGAGATGCAAAATCATTCCTTTCAATGGTAGCTTCAGCTTTCAATTTCTCAATCTATCCATAAAAAAAAAAGTGTCAAGAACAATATCAGAACTTTTGCATTGTCTGTTAATATATCTTAAAGGGAAATTTCACCCAAAAATGAAAATGATGTTATTGTTACTGTTGTTGTTACTTCCCCTCATGTTGTTCCAAACCTGTATGAGTTTCTTCTGCTAAGCATAAAATATATTTTTAAAGAATGCTGGTAATCAGACAGTTGACGGTAGCCTTTGACTTCCATAGTTGCAAAGAAAGAAAAATACTATGGAAGTCAGTGGCTACCGTCACCTGTCTGGTTACCAACATTAAGAATATCTTCTTTTGTGTTCAACAGAAGAAAAACTCATACAGGTTTGGAACAACATGAATGGGAGTAGATGACAGAATTTTCATTTTTGGTTGAACTATCCCTTTAAGTAATGGAAGAAAATAAGTAAAGACTGAACTGCAATGAGACCTACCACACTTGGCATATTCAAGAAGCATGCATACTCAAAGATTGTGTTAGTCCCCTTCGATATCCACGACCTGCCTGATGTTCATCTCCACTGCTGATTTAATAAGAGATACAAATAATTGAAGAACAAAGTAGTGATCTCAACAATATACCTTTTAATTAATTTCTAATATCTATCAAAGAGTCAGATGATGAAGTAAACTGTAAGTTAGTTTATCATGAGAAATTTAAAGGCCAACTGACAACAGTCAAGGAATCCAACAACCAACATGTTCTTTCAGAGTAAAAAAAAAACACATTTGACATTAATTACATATTACTTACAAATCCATCTCCTTTTCCTTTAATCCGACCCAGCAAAGATGTGATAGTAGTGACAAAAACAAGCTTTTCAGCGCTTGATGGGTCACTGAAAACAGCATGTAACGTACAATATTAAAACACTTATCTGACAGGGCAAACTCCACTGAGTAAAATTCAGTGTGGTCGAATACTTTTTTGAATTTATATACTTACAATTCGCCCTTCTCCACCCAGTGACTGACACAAACTTTGACAAGCAGTCTCCTGGACTTTAACTTAAATGATCCTGTGTTCCTCAGGTAACACTGCTTTGCTCTGAAGTAGAGAGTGCAGGCCTCCCTGTTCATTTGGCACTGGAACATGCTACAAACATGACATGATGGCCGTGAATTTTACATTTTAAACGCTATTATGCACATAATAATCACATAAAACCACGGGATGGGAATAAAAACAAAATACCTGGATGGGGCCTCTCCAGCATTCGTTTGGTTTAGGGCTCCTGTGCTTGACGTGAAGACTTGAAATCGGTCTTAATTTCTGTCAACATCAGCAAATTCTTGAAAATAAGGCTCAGTGTTACTCATACCGTAGTAGAGAATAATGCGAAGAGAAGAAACAACATTCAAGCCGTGTCACCCGCTTCAAACAGCACAAGCACTGTGAACGTTACCTGATGCAGCGAAGCAGACGCACCACGTTAAATTGTTCACTTATAATCCACTTATAATCCTAATCATAAGGGTATGACAGTGTATGGACAGTGCAAAACGATGAAATAAAAATGATACATAACACAAGAGAAGATATATAAATATAGGTAAGAGTAAGATAAAAAAATATGAACAAAAAGATCAAATAAAATAAGGAGTAAAATGTGCAATTAAATAAAATAAAATGTGCAATACAGTCTACTGTGGATTTAATAATTATTAATATAAACAGGGATGTGCAAAACAGGTTGTACCGGGTATATTCACATAGCATAGTCCAGCAGTGTATTTGATTTCTCAGCCAATTAATAGCAAGAGGTAATAATTAATATCTGTCAATTAGACAAAGTTATTATATTTGACATTCCTGTCCCCCTCACTTCTGAAATCATGACTTTTTTTTCTTTTTTTTCAAGTAGAGATCACAATTCTGAACAGACAACTAAACAAAATAGCATGCAGTTTACTAGAGGTTCTGGCAAAATGTCAAATGCTGCAGTCTGTTTATATATATTTTTTTTTTAATTATTTATTGCAAAATCTGCACCTCTTCTGTGGATAATATTATTTTTATAATGATCCTTACTAAAGCAGCAGAAGTTAAGTGACAGTGTGCAAATATTACTGGCCCATTTTGGAGTGAACTAAATATGCAAGACTAGTTTTACATGTCACTCTTTATGTACAGGTCTTTGCTGGGCTGTTAAAAAATAAATAAAAAAATCAGGGGCATAAATTAAGAGTATACCCACTTCTCCAGGCACCACTACACCACTGCATATACTATATATATATATATATATAATAAAAAAATGGTCTCTTACACATTTGACATTGAGTTGACAGTAGTAGTTTGAGATAGGATGCAGATGTAAATTTATGTTCATTATCAAGATCAGTAACATCTGTAAAAATTGCAACAACCTCCTGGTGAAATTTAATTTTTCTGACTGTTTGAGTTTTATTAAAATTAACCATTGTTCTTCCATAGTAGCATACATTTCATGATAACCAGAGTTAAAACCATATATAGCACCTCAATACTGTGGTAAAAGGCGGTTTTTAGGTAGCCTATTTAATATTCATATGTAAAACAGTAGTCTAAATACATTTATTATAAATGAACAAACGCTATAGCTTTATCACAAATATACTGTAATTGCATTCCATTACTCCTTTAATACACGTCTACATTAATATAATAAATTTGATATAGCCTACCCCACATTTCTGCCACAACACCACAGTAAATCCATGGTAAACGATGGTGATTTGTAGATTGAAAAGCCTTCTGACTGTATCGTTGCACACAGTGTTTTTCTGCTGTTTGTCATCTGGATTTGAACTAGTTTATATCAGTTGCCTGATATCGACTGATGCTAGTCTATTCCAGTCATTTGTGTTCTTCGCTGAATTCAAGCGCTTCTCTCTGGAGCTCACAGCGCGGTTTAGTGTCGCGTGATCAGTAAACACATCTGCTCTAGTCAGCTCGCGCTGCGCTCTGTGCTGCTGAGCCGCTGAACCGAGCGGTTCAAATGAGTAGCGTTGTTTTCCCGCATAAACATCACATCGAATGTTTATTGAACTATATCAATATAATTATAGTTATCGTTTTATCGCCCAGCCCTACCTCAAAGTATATCTGCTCGCGCGCCCCCAGGTTGAGAACCACTGATCTAGACCACAAACACAAAACTCAAAAAAAGTAATTTTTTTACTCACTTTTCCTCTATTTCACGTTACCTTCGCTCACTATTTACACTGTGTGCCCTAGCTAACTTGAAACATTATCATGCTTAATAAGTGTTTAATAGGCTAAGTGTTTAAATAAATGCTTAACATAACGTTTAATAAGTATACCTCGGCTAATTTACCCCACTTTCTCCTATAAACCTAGATACCTATTAGTCTGACATGTCTTTTATGCTGCAGCATTCCCCAATTCTGTAACTCATGACATGGTTTTGAAAAGCGAGCTAAAATATTTAGTATTGTTTTAGAATTCATAAGCATTAAATAATAATTTAACATTCAGAATAACATTTAAACAATAAAAACTAATGATCTAAATAGTGCTGAATGAAAGTGATGGCTTTTGAATGCTCCATATAAAAACTAGACAGCAAACAGATACTTCTGACCCCTCTGTTGTCAGTCCGTGACACGTCCATTTTGATGCTAACTGTCTTTGTGTTGAAGGGGCTTGACATCCTAAGATGGAGATACAAGTCAGAGAAACATGTTTTATTAGATGTATTAGATCTATACGGAGAGCAGGCTGCAGTACATCAGAAAACAGAGAGGAATCTGTCACAATTACAACTTTAAACTTACTTGAATCAGAGGAGTGTGGTATTGTCATCTGAATGCAGATGATGACCAATAATGTAGTGACACTGCAAACAGAAATATTTATTTTATATTATTATTATTATTTTGCATGTGGAATATATATATATATATATATATAAAACACCTTTCTGTGTCATTGTTTGCAGCAGGTTAGTCATGTTTCCTCTGACTTTTTAACTACTCTGATCAGGTTGATGGTTAAAACTTTAAAAGTACTGTCTGAGAGGTGAATGTCTTTTCCAAAACTCATCTTCATTTTATAATGCATCTACAACAGCCAAATACAGTGTGTTTAGCATAATATTGAACAAAACAAATAATTCTGTAGTCTATATCTGCAAACACCAACTACTCACAGTTATCCACAGAAACATCTCCATCAGTTTCTCTGTTCATGGTTTCTCTAGAATCTGTGTTTAGAACCGCAGACTGAGACATGACTGAGATAGCGTTGTTTTATAGGTCCAATCTATAATCTACAGCACAAAGACAATTTTAGCTTTGTAATCACTCTCGGCGCTTTGCAGACGAGGCAAAATTGATAAACGCATGGAAACTTGTTCAAATTGTTTGTCTTTTATGTTGAAGAGCATTTAAGCGTCTGTTTTGGAGGGTTTAGTTATGAGAATAGACTTTTAGAATCTAAATGAAACTAAAACTCCATACAAAATGAGCACGGTGCTCGTTAATATAGGAGTTAAATGACATCTTTCGACATGATAACTGAAGAATTGAAATCATGTTAATGTGCAGATTAAACAGAGGACTATAACGTGTACATTTCTTCCATTTGCATGTGTAAATGTGGCATTAACCCACCAAAATGACCATGTCCACTATGTCAGAAGAAAAGGGGAAAAAAGATTGAGAACCACTGTGATATTGAGGAAGCATTCATTCATGTGTATTAACAGATGAGAGAGACGGCAGTTAACACAGATCCTATAAAAAAAGATTTCCAAGACATGTTTGACATCAAATCAAAAGTGTTGTAATGTCATTCTGATGATAATATAATGTTATTTTATAGTTTTTTTTAGATTAGATTCAGATTTTCTGTCATTGCAGAGCACAAGTTTATAGTGCATTTTAAAAAGGTACTACAAGATTTTGACTCTCTCACACATAACAGAGAGAAAACAGCCCTGTTGTAATACACGGTTCATTGATTTATCATCATCATCATCTTGTTCTGAAGTAACTACCTCACTTGATCAGTCTTTTATACATTTTTATTCCTACTCAAGCATTAACTGTGTCTGTTCATGTCTCCAAACAGCATAACCAGACGTGTTTATCACTGAGACTTCAGCATGTGAAAAAAATCATTTTGACAAAGATTTGATCACGACAGACCCTGAAGAAACTCATGTGTGACCAATACAGAGCAATAGAGAAAACTCCTCCCTCTTATGACACAAACCAATAACAGACTGCCACGTTATTCCTCCTCTCTGTTAAACTGACTAAACTGACTCTCATTTCTCAATAAAAGCATTTCAGAATCAGTCATCAGTGGAAAAGGCAGAGGATTTTTGAGACATCTTAACAGACAGCAGATCTGCAGTTTACACTCTTCTGTCTGGACGACTTCTGTCTGTCTGTTTCAGAGCCATCGGTGAAGCTGGTAAGAGAACTCTCTTTTTGGTCATATGTAAAGAACATTAAATAGTTATGAACACAGATAATCACTAAGTATTTCTGTCTGCAATTTTCTCTATTTTATATTTACTGTGTTGTGAAAAATGATTTGGCTCATCCTGACTTCTGGTTTTTGTGAGGATCTAATACTAGATAGTTTTAGATCTTCAAACAAACCTCAGTAAATGCAGAATACAGTTTTTAAGCAAAAAATAACTTTACTCCTATGCTTTGAATCAGTGTCTTGCTATATAAACCAACTCTAGGAGGAGCTCAATACAGCAATGAAGACTTTATGTGAAAAACTTAAACTCGATGAAAAACAAATCAAGGTGAGGAAACAGAAATTTAATCAAGAGTCATTTTCATTACAGCCACAGGATCACATACAATTATGTTTATCTCTATTTAATATAATGGATTCCAGTTTATTATTTTTGTAAATGACAGGCAGGATTTTCTTCTGCATCTGTAATATGTTAGTATCTGAGTTATTGATGTGAAGTGTTGATGTGTTGATTGTGACGATTGAAGTAAATGGGATTTGATTTCAGTCTCAAGCTGAGCACACACAGCATCAGATTCAAAAGCAGTTTGAGAAGCTTCATCAGTTACTCAGAGATGAAGAAGAAGCTACAATCACTGCACTGAGAGAGGAAGAGGAGCAGAAGAAGCAGATGAGGAAGGAGAAGCTGGAGGAGATCATCAGACACATCTCAGCTCTTTCACACACAATCAAAGACACGGAGGAGATGATGAAAGACAATGACATCTGCTTTCTACAGGTCTGATTTCAGATCATGATTGATTGATTGATTGATGATTGATTGATTGATTGATTGAGTTGTTGATTGATTGAGTTGTTGATGATGAATTGTGTGTTTGTTCTGCAGAAGTTTCCAGTCTCAATGGAAAGGTGAGTGATCTGCTGGTGTCTCTGGTCTCTCTGCTTCCAGCCCGATCTCACGGCAATTCGTACATATTTTATGAGGTGGCTAATTCGTACGAATGACCTCACCTAACCCCCCCCCCTAAACCTACCCGTCACTGGGGTTTAGACAAATTGTACTAATCGTACGAATTCGTACGAATTAGCCACCTCGTAAAATACGTACGAATTGCCGTGAAATAGCGTTGCTGCTTCTGAAGTCAAAGCCACTGCAGTTCTGATCCTGAATGTTGTTTCAGAGTCTGGATCTCATCACAGCCGGATCCAGAGATGCCTTCTGGAGCTTTGATTGATGTGCCACGTTACTTGAGCGACTTGCCGTTCAGAGTCTGGAAGAAGATGCAGGACATCGTCAAATACAGTGAGTCTGGAGAAGATCTGTGCTCTTACACACAGTTTATCATGACACAAAAGTAGATTACTTCAGTTTGTAGAGTGAAGTAAGTAAGTTAGTGAAGATCATAGGTCTGGTCTATAATGAATATTATATTTTGTTGTTGTTGTTGTTTATCATTTCTTCATCTACTCCAAGTCCAGAACAGATTAAACAGTGTAAAAGTGAAAAGAAACTTGAGGCTCCATTTGTGATTCTTCTTCAAAGACTTTGCATTATGATGGTGTTCCTAGAGGAACTATTTACAGTCTCTAGAGTTCATGAAGAATATTAATAATTTTATAGGCTCATCAGAGAGCTGCGCCCAGATTCATGACATTAAGAAAACAATTCTTCTATTTTACTTCTTATTTTGTAACTTGCGAAAAAGTTAAGAATATTGTTTATTCCCAAAATTATTAATTATGTAAAGTCTTAAATTAACAGATTCGAAAAATAATTCTTAAGACAGAACTTGAGACAAATCATAAATCTTGAAAATGATTTAAAAATTATACTGTTATTATAAAATAAACTTATGCTTTACCACTTAACAATTCAAGTATTTGTAGTATTAAGCAAGCCGACCTCATGAGTATGAAAACCTGTCATTATATTTAATGTGTGTCTAGAACAAGTGCTGCTTCATGTGTCATTTTTACAGTGAAGAAACACAATGATGAGGGTCTGTTCAGCTAATGATTTGTTTTCCAGAAGAACCCGCTTCAATTACTCACACCACACAGATTTGAATAAAATCTTATAAATGAAATGAAGATAGATTAGTAAATCAAACACCACAGACAGTAACACACTATTTAAAGCAAACACACAAACAGTTTAATGAACGTGATCAGATGATGCTGATAATATTTTTACAGTTGCAGTTTTTCATCTCAATAAGTCTGATTGTTTGATTCTTATTCAAACTCTTCCAAAATATCAGTTTCTCTTGATGGACACAAATGTTTGAATCACACATTAAACACTGATAATAAAAATGATAGTGTAACTAATATCACTGACAGTGATCAGAGGAAAATGTCTGATGTGTTTGATCAATAGGACTAATGATCATAATTCATAATAATCTGTGTTTGACTCACTCTTGATCATTATATGAACATCAGAATAAAAGCATCTGTTGATTGTGTCTCATCAGCTCCTGTGACTCTGGATCCAAACACGGCTCATCCACGTCTCGTCCTCTCTGATGATCTGACCAGCGTGACACTCGGCGAGAACAAACAGCCGCTTCCTGATAATCCAGAGAGATTTGATGATTATTACTGTGTTCTGGGTTCAGAGGGTTTTAACTCAGGAACACACAGCTGGGATGTGGAGGTTAAAGAGAGTTTAAAGTGGAGTCTTGGTGTAACTACTGCATCAAACCAGAGGAAGGGATGTGATTTCTTTAACACTGATGTCTGGTTTGTGCAGAACAGAGTGTCTACACGGTCTGGTTTTCATGTTAATCAGGCTCTTGAGTGTGTGAGAGTTGAACTTGATTATGAGAGAGGAATGGTGTCATTCTCTGATCCTGTAACTAACACACATCTACACACATTCACAACCACCTTCACTGACACTATCTTGCCATTCTTCTGTTGTTCTTCCTCTTTGAGGATTTTACCATTCAATAGTAAGTAATTCATCATGTTTCAATATTTAATTGAGTAAGATATTAGGTAATATTTAAACGAGGAAGAGTGCTATTGATCTTAATATTAGTAGAGCTGTGATTGGGCCGCAGCTGATCACATGACTGATATCCAGCACTACAGACACATATTGCTGTTATACAACAGATCAATGAACAAGAAGGTTTACATTACATTTATTAATCTTTAATTATTAACTTAGCATCTGACAGATTTTAATCAAACTGTAAAATGATTGATTATGAGTTTATAAGATCCATCCCATATTGTCTGCTGAGGTGAAGTTAATATTAAGTCACATAATTTCAGACTCAACATTCCTACAGTCATAGAAAACCTGGAGAAATCAGGAAATTTTAAAATTGTGATATTCAGGCCTTAAAAAGACATTGTAAATAGATATATAGGTAGATAGATAGATAGATAGATGGATAGATGGATAGATGGATAGATAGATGGTAAAATTATGGATTTCATGGCTGATATATTTCTATTCCTTACACTTTTTCCTATAGAACATATATTTAAGTGTTGTGTTGTTATTAGCATAGGTGAAATTTAACTCTTGAATAGGGGGTACAAGAAAAAACGGCAAAAAATTGCCCAAAAAAAGGCACAAAATGTCTTTCTCAAAAAAGTCTTTACAGATATATATCAAAACAATGTCCTACCGTATTGCACGACATCAGAACTGATATCGGTCGCCCCTGGTTCTTATGATAATGTTTGTGTTTTCTGTTTGGTCTTGTCTGTTCTGTTCTGTTTCCCGTCTATTGCTCCCTTGTTATTTAAACCCGTAATTTCATGTTTCTCTGTTCGGTATTGTTTATGTTAGTGCTCGTTGATATATACTGTATCTCTGCTATATTCTGTCTGTGTAAAATAAAACAGTGTTTTTGATTATTCTTTGTTCGTGCCTGATCGTGCTAATAATGGTTATTGTGAAAGTCATTCATTTGTATTGGTGTACTGCACTAAAATAAGTAAAATAAATAAAACATAAATTCATAAATTAAATCTATGATCTGATTATTTTAACTCTGCCTTAGTCCTAAGACTGTTATTTCATGGCCAAAGTTTATTTTTGAGCTCAATATATACATTTCGATTAAAAAAAATAAAAAAACAATGCTAACACATTAAGATGTAAGGAAACTGCACTGAGGTTCGCTTCGTTTGAACAAGACAGATACTGAAGCAGTCACGTGGTTTTCAGGCAAATAAAGCTTCGGACGTCATAGATCACGTGCTTTTCTCAAAACGAGAAAGCTCCGATACAGTGCTTCAATGTGAAATGTGTTGTTTTTTTGATACAAGCTTCGGAGCTTCCGTGTTGAACATAACATCTCTAGTGATCAGCTCCGGTGGCCGGTGACAAAAAAATCTAATGTATACATTGGTGGCTTGGGGTAACTCAGTTTTACAGAATACATCAGGCCGAGAAGGGCAACACATGCATTGTGACACTGGACAATCCTCCTGACAGAACCTCAACACCTTTCAAGACTATTTCTGCCTCTAAATTACTGCCGTCTGGAGAGCCCCCTTGTAGGGTCTTCTTGGGGGGAATGCGGTCGGTTGGGGCCAGATGGACACCGATACAGACACTTAATGAAATCATGGTGTTCATTTGTTTCAGTCAATATAACAACTGAACAATTATTTTTCCCAAAATCCGTTTTATTAATTTTTTTCAAAATTCCAGTTTTAATATTTCTGGACTCCTTTTTAATGGTTAAATTAAATTTTATTAAACAAAGTATTAATAAAAATTATTAAACAAACTATTTAACATCAATTTATTAAAAGTTGATGTTAAAGGGGGCAACAAAAGGCTGAAAAAGCAAGACATTTTGAAAAGATTCAGCTGGGAGAACATCTAGCAACTAATTAAGTTAATTGACATCAGGTCTGTAACATGATTAGCTATAAAAGGGATCTTAGAGAGGCAGAGTCTCTCAGAAGTAAAGATGGGCAGAGGCTCTCCAATCTGTGAAAGAGTGTGGAAAAAGATTGTGGAATACTTTAAAAACAACGTTCCTCAGCGTCAGATTGCAAAAGGCTTTGCAAATCTTATCATCTACTGTGCATAACATCATCAAACGATTCAGAGAAACTGGAGAAATCTCTGTGCGTAATCCTGCTCCTGGCGATCAACTGTCCTGCAAAGTTCATTGCCAACTCTAATCAAACACACCTGAAGCAACTAATTAAGGTCCTCAGGCAGGGGCGGACTGGGGCCAAAAAGTGGCCCTGGACTTTTTGGCAAAGAGCGGCCCACCAAACCCGGTCCGCAACACACCGCATAAATGAGTGACATATTCTTGACATTATAATTTGTCTTTTCTGGTGTATATGGCAAATACTAAAGAATTTTAAAGAATTTTAACAAGGGACAGTTTAATATCACTAAAGTTAAATACCTATATAATCAGTCCATATGACACAATACTCTGGTATCGTCTAGACGACTTGAATAGTGCAGAATGCAGACTGTTTTTATGGTGCCTTTCATATTGGTCATATACAGTATTTGTCCTTTTGCAAGAGCTTGACTTCTATCATTTTAAGGAATAGAGCTCCAATTGTGGAAAAGAGTAAACAAATTATTTTGATAATGAAAAATACAGTAAACAGTACTGTGAAATATATAATGTTACAATTTAAAATAGCTGTCTTCTATGAGAATATATAGTAAAAATATAATTTATTGCTGTGATCAAAGCTGAATTTTCAGCATCATTTCTCCAGTCTTCAGTGTCACATGATCTTCAGAAATCATTCTAATATACTGATTTGCTGCTCAAGAAACATTTCTGATTATTATGAATGTTGAAAACTGTTGTGCTGCTGAATATTTTTGTGGAAAATGTGATACCATTCAGTCTTGGGTAAGATTAAAAAAAATATAAATTAATATTTTTCTTCAACAATGTTGCATTAAATCAAAGATTATGAAGTGAAGTGACGTGACATGTGGCATGGTGACCCATACTTGGAATTTGTGCTCTGCATTTAACCCATCCAAGTTAAATTTCATTTTAAAACATCCTAAATAGAAAACCACTATTTTAAGTGTAATATTTCATAATATTAGGCTATTTACTGTATTTTTAAACAAATAAATTCAATCTTCTTTCAAATAAATAAATAAATAAAAAGCCTTAATTATTTCAAACTTTTAACCACCAGTGTGTATATAAAATAGGCTAGTGCATGTGAATTAATAAGCAAAATATATTTTTATTAGGCCTATAATATAAATCAATAGCACTCGAAAGCAAACGTCTTCAGATTTACTATGTTCTAGAGCTGTCCAAGCTCGGTTCTGGAGGTCTGGTGTCCTGCAGAGTTTAGCTCCAACTTGCCTCAACACACCTGCATGGAAGCTTCTAGCATGCCTTGTAAGAGCTTGATTAGCTGCTTCAGGTGTGTTTGATTAGGGTTGGAGCTAAACTCTGCAGGACACCGGCCCTCCAGGACCGAGTCTGGACAGCCCTGTTCTAGAGTAAGATTGGGAATGATTTTTATAGATTTTTAAAAATGTTCTTAGACACGTGAAATCACGGAAGAAGGCAGATTTACATTAACTCTTATACACAATAAAAGGCCACTTAGAGAACAAGTTGTTGAAATTCTTCCAAATAGAGCGCAGAGACTGCAGTGCTCTTACCAAGCGTGCCGCAAGTGTCCTGAAAGTGAAGCCAAAGCGTCTCGATTGCCCCAGGTGGCTGACCGCAGTATAGGTCATAAACCCCACCCTCTCCATGTAATCTAACGGGACAGTCTGTGGCTCTGACACTCTCTATCGCCTTTTGCACACAAAAACACCTTAATATGCAAATTATAGATACATAAATAGACATGAAAACATAAAAACAGTCAATTTTTTAATCACCAACCTTAATATGCAAATTAGATACATAAATAGACATGAAAACGTAAAAACAGTCAATTTTTTAATCACCAATCAATTTTTATTTTCATATAGGCTACCAAATTTTGTATAAAAAATTCTCAACTATGTTACGAAAGATATAACAGAATGATTTGATATCCTACCATTTTGCTTTATGCAATATGTGTGTAAAATAGCCATAAACGGGTTTACCCATTATATAAAATGTCTTTTTATTTATTTAAAAAATAGGTCAGGACTTTATAGCATAACATATGAATAAACTATCATTTTTCAAAAATGTTTTTTTTTCATGCTCCAAACAATATAATGACATTTTTATAATGGCAGTCAGGAGGATATTTATGTATGTATGCATTTATTTATTTTGTAACTTCTCTTACACTGTATATGAAAATAGAAGATTAGTAATATTATTTAAATATTACTATTTAATTATTTGTTGCTTCACTGCATATTCCAAATTTAGCATACAGAGTGCAGCAGAGATGTTCACGAGTCTTTAACTTGGAGTCTGAGTCAAGTCTCGAGTCTTTGGTCACGAGTCCGAGTCAAGTCTCAAGTCATAACGGCTCGCTAAAAAAATACCATTCATAATCCTCATGTATTGAAATTGTCCTAGTTATGAAGCTGTTTTATAGGCCTAGACAAAAATATATGATCTATGATCTGCTTTTTTTTATTTTTAAAGAGGTGTTAAGATGTAAGGTTAATGTACATCCAGCCTGTTACTTATGTTTTAATCCATTACCATGTTCAAAACAGTTTTTATGTAATCAAATTCTATAATAAGACAGATATTACAAAACCATACAAATCAAGTATTTATTTTTGATAAAAGTCAGGGGTATTCAATTGTTCAATTGTCAGGGGTATTCAAAAGAGGTGCGGCCTCTATATTTTCTTCCAAGCAAAGGTCCGGACAAAAATAAATAAATAAATATATATATATATTTTTACATGTATTGTACTTTTACATTCAGATACATGCGAGGCCATGTGACAAAAAACACTTTTTCTGTTCAGGGTTTTCCTCCTGAAATCTATACTATTTAAATATAGCCTATTATAAGCATTATCTACTAAAAATGTCTACAATAATCAAAATGTTCTCATCTTGACCAGAAAAGAAAAATAACTAGCAGTATTAAAGTTTAAGTTATATCCTAGCCATCTAACAACAATTTTCCCAATTATAATTACATGATTCTTTTGAAATGCTCTTAGCCTACAGATTAATAATGCTAAATGTAGATCAGAAACGTCTTGTCACATCTGGTTTGAACAGTCAGAGTCATAGGTTATAGAGAGATAAATAGATAGTAAGAGAAATAACTAGATTTGAGAGAGCGTCTGGAGAGAGAGAACGCGCACGGAGCTGAAAGGGCTTGAATTAAGCGCATTTGGCTTTAGATAAAAATACTAGAGTAGGCTATATAGCGCTGAAAGATACTTCCCATAAAGATGCTTGTTATGTGATCCGCTCCGCTGTTTTGATGGATGCCGGGGTGCGGATGCGGTCCGCCTTTTGAAAATCAGTTATATAAATATTTAAGGATAAAAGACTCGAGTTGGTTTTAAAATATTCACGAGTCCTTTTCCTCGAGTCGAGTCAAGTCTGGAGTCATTTCAGGTCGAGTCTGAAGTCTATAAAAATGTGACTCGAGTGCGACTCGAGTCTGAGTCACTAACTGGAGTGCAGTTATATATACAGGTATATATATTAGTGCTGTCAAACGATTAATCGCGATTAATCGCATCTAAAATGAAAGTTTTTGTTTACATAATATGTGTATACTGTGTATATTTATTATGTATATATAAATACAAACACATGCATGTATATGTATATTTGAGAAAAATATGTTATGTTTATATATTTATATATAATATAAAATATTAGAATATGAATATATAAATGTATAAACATTTAAATATCTTCAAAATATATACTGTATGTGTGTGTATTTATATATACATAATAAATATACACAGTACACACACATATATAATGTAAACAAAAACTTTTATTTTGGATGCGATTAATCGCAATCAATTGTTTGACAGCACTATATATATATATATATATATATATATATATATATATATATACACTGAACACAATTATAAACGCAACACTTTTGTTTTTGCCCCCATTTTTCATGCCGTCTAATCAGCATCTTGATATGCCACAATTCCCCCCCCCCCCCCCCAATACAGTAAAACTGCACATTTTAGAGTGGCCTTTTATTGTGGCCAGCCTAAGGCACACCTGTGCAATAATCATGCTGTCTAATCAGCATCTTGATATGCCACACCTGTGAGGTGGATGGATTATCTCGGCAAAGGAGAAGTGCTCACTAACACAGATTTAGACAGATTTGTGAACAATATTTGAGAGAAATAGGGCTTTTGTGTACATAGAAAATGTCTTAGATCTTTGAGTTCAGCTCATGTAAAATGGGGGCAAAAACAAAAGTGCTGCGTTTATAATTTTGTTCAGTGTATATATATATACTATTTTATTACCTTATTTTAACTGCAAACCTATAATCTTGATGTGCATATCATTTGTCCCAAATCCTCCTATAACTACCCAATATTTAATTTATCATTTAAACATTTATCTACAAATACATGCAAGAGGACAGACAACACAAAACAAAGAATCGGCTTAATTATTATTACTGCACTTTATTATTAATATTTTTTAATTGCATTAGTTTATAACATTGCCTGAGGTGAGAAATCATAAAAAACTGTAAATAAACAATGATATAAGAAGTGAATATACAGAGGAAGAAAAAAAATTTAAAAAATTCACAGGTAAAATATTTTAGGGAAGATTTATGCAAAACAGCACAGTTTTTAATAATCAAACAGGGCAAAAATCTTTCAAATAAAGTTATAAACAAACAAATAAATACAAAGAGATAAATCAATAAAGTGCATTCTTTAACATTGCTTGTATTCATTGCGAGAGCAACGGTGTCTCAGGCAAACGCTATTCCTAGACGGAAAACTGACACGATCTATCCTACATACACACACTTCACAGCACAAATCAATCAGAAGACACAATAAGGGCATATACACCCTACCCAAATATCATTAAACTTATAAAAGATGACATCCTCACAAAAAGTACTGTGGTGTTACCGTGGTACAATGTAATATATACAATGGATCATAGACACCACTGAATCATTAACATATCCATGTATATTCAAGGTGTATGTCCAAATAAATTGTATTATCATGGTACAATGTCAAAAAAACATGATAATACCAAAGAAAATATTTAATATATTTGGGTAAAGTGTAAAGTCCTCTATTGGCAGAAGACAGTCAATCAGGGATCAAGGATCCGCTGATTTGGAAGAAAATCGTTGCATTAATGTGGCACCAAACACTCCTAAGACATCGCTAGATTCACTACAGACAGTCTCCAAAGGACGTTCACACAAACGTGAGAGTGACCGTGTGATTTAAAGTGTAAACAGATTGGATCAGTTCCACATGTAACATGAAGCCACTTCCAGAAGATCGTTTCATCTCTCGCAGACCACTAGACGTTTACATGTCAACCTACTACGTAATAAATTCCTATAAAAGTTGCACACAAGCAAGAGTGAATTAAAAGCCCTGAATGGATTAAAATGAAACACATCTACACATGTACCACCTCATACTTCACAAACTCTTCTACATATACTAAATAATAATTCAGGCTTCTTCAGATTTGTAAGAATTCAAGTGTATAATCCACAGTGCATTTACTGGCCTATAATATATATAATCTAACACAATGACATCATAGTAACCCATTTTCTTCATAGAGTTCATCTAATAATCTCAATAACGTTTCTTAGCAATGCCATCCTTGAGGTTTTCCCTCCAGTCTCAGAGTGGCAAATTAAAACTATATACACTCTCCTTACTTCTTTCCAAAGATATTTAAATTAATCCACATAAAAGTCAACATGAAACGACATCTGCAACCCAATTTACTCCCATGCTTCTTTTCCAAATCTATGTTAATGTGCTATTACTGCCATTTTGCTAATTGGCATTAAATTATTCCACAATAGTCGGTAAAAAGGCTGCATTTTCCTACTAAGTAGCTATTTGACTACAGACCTTAATCAGGGTGGATGCAGATTAAATAACATAGCAATCCATTAAGAAGTAAATTGATTTCATGTTGACTTTTGCTGGGCATTTCCAGTGCAAATGTATTTAAGACAGCAGAAACAAGCACTTCTACACATGGTTCTGTCCTTGTGCAACAATCATTTCCCTTTTCCACCAGTGTAACAACTCCCAAACCTCTAGTTAGGCATTCTGTTGCCTCTCTAGTATAGCGCTACTGTTGTCAGTTTAACAGTATAGCAGAGGTACTGGACTGAGATCGTTTAGATCTATGGTGTCGGTCACTAGGTAAACACTTTAACTACCTCTCCTTTCTAAACTGATTGCTTGATATGGTGATGAATGACATGGCATGCCCTCTACAGGCCGGGCAGGAATGATTGGATGTGCAGTGTTCACTAGCATTAGGTCTTTCATTTTTCATATCTTATTTTTTTGACTCTTCTATTCACAATACACATGTAACATGCATCTAGAGACATACTGGTTTGTTCTACATCCACATATGATGGTGCATATATTCTTAAAGCATATGCACAAACAAACATATTTGACAACAGTCACTTTGAAGCACCTTTACTTGTTTACGTTTAGTTTTTTTCCATTAATATCTTGGTTTGATGGCTGTAGAGTCTTTTGAATAGTCTGCATTTGGACAATTACAGGGAACGCATTCCAAACAGAACATTCCTGTTAAGAATATTACGAATGCTTGGAAGAGCTCTTCGATGCCTTTTCAGGCTTTGATGATCCAGGACCGGGCCACGTTCCAGTCAACCCGCGGCGACTCCCAGACGAGGCCTCGGACTTTCCCAACGTGGCGGCTCGTTTGTCCTCGTTGGTTTTGGAGCTGTGCTTGGCCTTCCCACCATCCTGAGAGCCCAACTTCATCGGCCCGAGCACGGTTTTAGCCACACTGGTGAGCTGTGTCACGAAGCTGGACCTTTCACCAGGAGATACGGCACGTGATTTGCTTGCGCAAGGTGACCTGGCGGTTGGAGACGGAGAGGCTGGGGACTCTTCAGCCGCTTCCAGGCGACATCTTGCCTCTTGAGGGCCTCTGGCTGACCCCAATGGGGTTTGAACCCGTTCTTCAATGGTTTTGGACTGGGCAGGGACTGCTTCTGAGACTTTCGTTGCCCCAACAGAACTAGATCCAGTCCCCTCAACGTTCAGAGGTCCTTTACTTGACTTGTTTGCATCTGGAGCCATTGTCTGTGCAGTTTTCTCTTTCACTGGAATCTTTCCCATCTCTTTGCCATTTTCCAGCCCTTTAGGACCATCGGTTTGAAGGCTATGGGGTTTGAGTTCCTGTGCTCCAGAGCTCTGGACAACTGGCGTTCGTTCTGGGACCTTGGGACTGGATCCCATTGCATAAAGTGATTCGCTCTTTCCCGCATCCCTGGCTGCCTCCTTCCCTGTCGAGACAACTTGAGAAGACTCAGATTTGGAGGCTACTTTCTTCTCCTGAGGTGGCTCACCAGACTGGGTTGATTTAGGATCCAAGGTGGTTGCTACTGGTTGGGTTTTCGATGCAGTCCTTAAAACAGCTTCACTTGAGTCAGGCTGCTTCGCTTTCCCCTCAGACTCTCGTCCCACTATCGAGTCCTGTCTCCCGAGCTGCCTCACAGGACTCATTGTGAGCAGAGCGGGTGTGTGTGTTGGCGTCTGGTCGGGTGGAGAGGGCGGAGCCCCAGGCGTGTTCTCACCCTCGATCTCCATCAGGCTCTGGAGGGCGTGTTCACAATGGAATGACTCCCGGCGGTATTCGGCGTGCACAACCTCCAAACTATGCTTCCTCATGGATACGCAAAGCCCTCCTTTTCTGTCCGAGCCCACAGAAGACGTGGAGGATGGAAATGAAGGCAGAGGGGGCGGGCCGAGCTTCTCGGCCGACTGCACCCTTTGGAGGAGAGGCGAACGGGGCGGTTCTGTGCTCTTGGGCCGGGGGCGTGTGATTGGAGGAGAGGCGTGAAGCTTGGAGGGGAAGGCCTGGGTGGTGTTGGAGCTGCCGACAGTGTGTACAGTGATGGGTGGTGGGGAAGACGAAGTAGGGGACGGCGTGTGGGCCAGCGGAGACAGAGGAATGTTCCCGGCAGATTTGCAGCGAGCAGAACGGTACTGCCGGTGGAGTTTGGGTGAGAGACCATAAAGAGAGCTCGGCCGCATGTGCTGAGATGTTGCAGGCGAGTTTGGCGTGCTGGACGCCGGTGAGCTGCTCTGAGACGAGGTGCCTGAGAGGACAAGGACAGAACGGGTCAGAACCTCAAAGAAACAAGAAAAGGGCACACAATCAGTCAAAAAAACAACAACACAGACTGAAGCCAAATATCAAAGGCTAATTTAAGTATTTCAACGCACGTCTGCTGGAAAGGAAAGAGGGACCACACGTGACAGAAATGTTATCTTCAGTAGGTCAAATGTCACAAGTACATACTATGAGGCAGAAAGTATTAATTAAAACTCAATGCTACACATATCTTTTTGTTCTCTAGATAGGCGTTATTTTGTAACCAGATATTTGTGCATGTATAAAACTATTAAAATTGTTCAGCTACTTGAAAACTTAGGCCCAAATCATACTTTTATGTCATGCATTATATGTATATGAACATATACATGAACATGTCTTTAGTCTTTAGAGACATTGGATTCTGTCACATAATGAGTGATATTCATGTACACTTGGCATTCTCAGCACGGTTGCAAGGGGTGCTAATAGTTACAAACACTAAACAGTAACTCTGTCGCCACCTTGAGTACTGTACTGCTATGATGCATTTAAATATATAAAACAAAACTATATACTGTTTTGTACCTGCACCTGCATCTGCATACTTGCATTTTACTCAGTTAAGCCTGACTGATTGAGATTATGCAAGTAAACACATATAATAAATAATAGATTTATATACAAATATTATTAACATTTTGTACAAGATCATAGTAAAATATATTTCTTGTTTTATTTACACATTAAAAATACAATTAATCTAAAATAATATAGTTTATTTATTTCTTATTTTTATATATTATTATTGTGCCATCCCAAAGAGGCACACAATCACTTTCACAGACTCTTAAATCAAATGTTCCTTCCTGGTGAAATGACCTGCCCAACTCAATCACAGCAGCTGAGTACTTAGACATCTTCAAGAATCAGCTAAAAACACATCTCTTCCATCTTTATTTGACCCTCCAACTCTAGCACTCTCTATTCTAATTCTATTCCTAAAAAAAAAAAAAATTGCAAAAGCAAAAAAGGCCTCTAACACTAGCTTGCTCTAGTCTTTTTTTTTCTATCTGTTTTCTTTTTATTTATTATATAATTTAAATTAAAAAAACTTGCTACGTGTACTGTGTTAAGCTAACTAAGACGTGTTATAGCACTTGCATTTCATTGCTCTTTTGTTGATTTTGATTGCTTCCATTGTCCTCATTTGTAAGTCGCTTTGGATAAAAGCATCTGCTAAATGACTAAATGTAAATGTAAATGTATTATTAATATTGTTGAATTTATAATTTAGGATTGGCATTTGATCGGAAAACACTGTTCTAGAAAAACTCATTTACTAAGAGTGTAAAACAAGTATATCTGACACCACCAAATCAGCCAATGAGATTCCACATCTGACAGGCATTTTTAATAGATCATAAAGCAGTGGGAGGAGCTCTGACCGAGGTAGGCGGAGTCTGGAGGAGAGCGGTACGTCTGCGTGGGCGAGCGAGCAGACAGGTTGTGTGTCGGCGATCCAGGTAGACTGTCTCCAGTCGAGAGCGAGCGATTCAGAGAGGACAGACTACGACTGGTGTGAAGCAGGTTGGACTGTTTCGTAATCTTACGAAAGAGAGAGCTGCGCTTCTTACTGCAGACAGAGAAAGAGTACAACAACTGAGTAAAGCATTTACATAGATTATATGTATATGTGAAGGCATTCACTCTTTCTGACCTCTCTTGTCCATCTTTTGTGGCTGACTTCTTGTTGCGTCTGGCCATCTTGGCTTTGTAGCTAAGCTTCCTTGCTGGCCCGATCTTTATGGACGTGTTTTCGAATGGCGTGGTCGTTACTGTTACTTTGCTGCCACTCTGAAAATTCAGTGCATCGTGTTAAATTTACTGAGTAATATCTCTAGAAAGTAGAGGGAAAGCAAGAGCTGATCAAATGTAAAAAAAACTGTAACTTGAATGCAATGTAAGTCGCTTTGGATAAAAGCGTCTGCTAAATGCATAAATGTAAATGTAAATGTAAGTAACAGTCAGATGTGTTTGTGATGTCCGTACCTTCAGAATGAGCTCCACCACCTCTGTGTGCACCAATCCGTGCACAGACTCCCCGTTCACATGGGTGATGAGGTCGCCAGCACAAAGCCCCGCCTCCTGGGCCGGCCCAACACACTCGACATGCTGTGATTGGACAAAAGCAATGTCAATCACCACATGTAAAACATTCTTTAGTTATAAATGAGAAGAACGTTCCAGAATGTGTCCGTACCCAGACCATGTGATGTACGCTGTAGACGTTACTGTCACCCATGTAGACCCTGATGGCGCGCAAGGTGAAGCCGTACTTCTTTCCAGAGCGATGGATGGTGATTGGTGAGTGCAGGACATTGACAGTAGGTGAGTAGTCACGACTTGGAGATGAGTCACGAGACGAGGGATTGGACGAGATGGAGCGAGGAGACATGGGACTGGCTAGTGGTGACGTACCATGCTGCTCAACTATGAAACCAAACATCATAATATTACAAAAGCACATGTCAATGCCACGTATATTGAAATACTTGATAATGCTTGACCAGAAATAATTTTTCAATTAATTTACAAATTGAGTACAATTAATGTTTTTATTATACATTAAAATGATAATCTAAACTATGATTTTATAGAGTGTATGCATAAATAATACAAAAACCAAAAAAGAAAACTGTATTTTTTTACTTTTCAATACATCAAAATATTTTCTTCATATATTATTGGTTGTTGGCATTTACAGTGTTTCTATACTATAGTGTATGAAAAGTAGCGTTGCAATTTTGTGAGTTGTTGACATTTATAAACCTAAAATACACTTATAGAGACTTACTATATACACTACTATACACAAAAAAAACTAAATATTTCATGTAAATGTATTTATTCCTTAAGAATCTGCATGAAAAAATACATAAGATTCATTAATTTTGTTTTCATTTTATTTAGTATTTTTATTAGTTGTTAATCATTATTAATGTATTTTTATTATTACACAAAAACATGCCATAAAAAGGGCAAAAAGAATATAGTAATTATTTTATAGTAATATTACTATAGTAATAATAGTAATTATTTTATTATTATTTTATTTTTTTACAATTATTTTAAAGTTGAAGTGCTGTGATTTTATTGGTTGTTAATTATAATAATAATGAAATATTTCTCACCTGCAGGTATGATGACAGACAGGGCTGTGGTGGAGGCTGACTTTATGACTTTGGCTCCAGAGGGAGTCGCGCTACGTTTCTCGCTGTCGGTCGGAATCTGATGGTGTCGCGCTCTTCGTAAGACGAGGTCACTTCCGACGCGAGGCCCAAACGAGTCTGACATGTGTAGAGGAACGGCGGGAGAGGCAGGGGCGGCATCAGCAGGCCGCAGGAGTTTATCTGAGAAACAGGAAGATAAAACGTAAAATGTGAGACATCACTGGGCGGCACAATGAGTGACTGACACCCAGGAACACAACAGTAAAATGTATGAAAGTATTCTATTTATGTTTATTGTGAAAATCAAATCACCTCCAGGATGTCCCCCCGCAGAGCTGGACTCCACCATTCCGGAGCAGACGGGCACGCTGGCACCCTCTAGAGATGAGCCCCTGGTTTTGATGGGTGTATGGCGCGTGTGCGTGTCACCGTCTCCCTCTAGTGGAGAAGCGAAGCGGTGCGTGTCCATCAGTGCTGAGAAACGCCGGCGTGCACCGGGAGGACTGGAGTCTGATTCAGTGAAGGATGACTCTGAACATGACAAACGCTTACTAGAGAGAGCAGAACGAACGGAGGGCGTTAGTGAAGATTATGTCTCTCTGACAATCATCGTTATAGATAATTAAATGTTCTAATAATGATCAAACTTAGATGTTTATATTTTCTTAAGACATTGTGAGGTTGTTACAATGGTCTGACTGGTTGCTAGGGTGTTGCTAGGTGGTTTCTAAGTTGGTCTAATAGTTGCTATGGTGTTGCTAGGGTGTTTTTACTTTTTAGTGTATGCTATGCTGTTGGTAGGTTGTTCTGAGTGCTCAGTGGCTGTTTTGAGCATTCTAATGTATTTTAGTGCATGCTTTGCAGCTGTTAGGCTAGTTTAAAATGTGATCCTATGTGTTTGCCAGTGCTGGGTATATTACTTACAAATTGTAGTCTGTTACTGATTCCAAATTACATGACAAACATAATCCATGACATTACATATTTTAGGTAATATAATCAGGTTACTTTTATAATACTTTTATATTACTTTTGACCTAACTCATTTATCAAATTGATTTAAATAGGATAATCCTGTACCATATTTATATAAAAACACAAAGAATAAGAAAATATTCCATTCATTGTAATTAACGACATGAAGTACATTTAACATTACATTACATGAAGGTTTCCCAAATTGGGGTTCCTAAATAAACTGCAGGGGGTTTGTGAGTTTAATAAAAAGCTAGAAATTAATTAAATCACAAAAAAGTACAAATAAAATAAGTCATTTTAAAATAACATCAATCAAAATAAAATACTTACTAATATATATATATATATATATGGTCACATGACATGTATTTGTTTACATGCATGTGAACAAATTCTATATATATATATATATTATTTGTTTACATGCATGTAAACAAATACATGTCATGTGACCATTAACCAACGTCAGATTACCGTGAACATGCAAATGTGATACTTAATTATTAAAATATTTACTTTAAGTTTTTATTTATTTATTTATATTATATTTATATATATACATATATATATATATATATATATATATATATTTACTTCAAGTAAATATATTAGCTGAAAGATGTTCAGATGACATGCCTGCATTACATGTAAATAAGAAATAATGTGAATTTGTGCATTTAGAAAGACAAAAGCCTTCCAAATCTATAGTAATACATGGTTAAATAAACTGAGTGATAATTCAAATAAAAATTAGTGTGTTCATCAGTAGTTGATGCAATGTTGAAACACTTCTTAAACCCAAAATGATTTTTGTAAATCCAGTGGTCTAATGCCGTGTAGCCACCTGACTAGTGACTGGAATAATTTATTGCTATTGTGTGAATATGTAATCATGTAATCAAATAACTGTAGGCTGATTACAAGTATTTTAAAATGTAATTTAATCTAATTACAGGTACATGATTTTTGGAATCTGATTATGTAATCCAAATTACACACAATCAGTTACTACCCAGCTCTGGTGGTTTCTAGGTGGTTTCTAAGGTGTTGCTAGGCTATTCTGGGAGGTCGTTGTACTGTCTGTCTTACATCTCAGGGGATCCGGTTCTCCAGCTCTTGTCTCGGAGGGTCAGGCTGCCCAGACTGTCTCTCTTACTGCGATCTTCTCTGTGAGCTTTGGGCTCTCGTCGGGTCACCACGGGTTTGTGCTCCAGCTGCGACAGATGCTCCATGCTGCTGTACACCTGTGATTCAGATGAAGAGATGAATCCTTGAATGGGCTACACTACCCATAATCATCGGGTTGTGTAAAGAGCAGAATCTCGGTCTAACCTTGCTGAAGCGTGGCGAACAGGAGGAGAAGCGGTGAATCTCCACTGGCTCGTCGTCATTGGTGTCGTCCTCATCGTAAGATTGAACGTGATGATATCGCTCTGATCGCGCTGAAACAGACGGATGAGTTACTCACTAATGCACACATCACACAACAGCACACACACACCACCCATCCATCCATCCGTCCATCACTCACTGTCGAAGTAGCTGGTGTCCTCCTCAGACTCCAGATGAGGGATGAACTCAGCTTTCTGTCGGAGCAAGCTGCTCCAGTCCAGATCACAGAAGAACGGATGCTCCTTCACCTCGAACGCTCCACCTGCGCACAAACACACGACTTCATTCAGCGAGTGCAGAACGTCTGACTCTACTGACCACAACAGCAACATGATAAAAGACAGTCAATGATCAATCAAACGAACTACTAATAATAGTTAAAACATATTTGTATTTTTCATTAGAAAATAAAGGCTAGAATAGTCTGAGTGTTTGCTAGGGTGTTAGGTGTGTTAGGGTGTTTTAAGTGAATACTATGGGGTTTGGTGATTCCGAGTGGTTTTAAACTTTTTACTATATTGCTGATACATGGTTTTTAAGGTGTTCTGAGTGGTTTCCACGGTGCTGTTAGTTGGTTGCTAGGGTGTTTTTTGCATGCTATGCAGTTCTTTGGTGGTTTTAAACTTGCTATGGGTTGCTAGGTGGTTTTAAAGGTGTTCTAAGTGGTTGCTATGCTGCTGCTAGGGTGTTTAATGCATGCTACGCAGTTAGGTGCTTCTGAGTGGCATTATACCTGCTACTTTGTGGTTGCTAGGTGGTTTCTAATGTATTCTGAGTAGTTGCTATGCTGTTGCTAGTTTTTAATGCATGCTATGCAGTTAAGTGGTTCTAAGTTGTGTAAAACTTGCTACTATGTTGTTGCTAGGTGGTTTATAAGCTTATAGGTTGCTAGGGTGTTGCTAGGGCATTTTTAGTGCATTCTATGTGGCTGTTGGGGTTGTGAGTGGTTTTAAGTCGGTTGGAAGTCGTGGCCTAATGGTTAGAGATTCGGACTCGTAATCGAAAGGTTGCGAGTTCGAGTCTCAGGTCCGGCAGCAATTGTAGGTGGGGGGAGTGAATAACCAGCGCTCTCTCCACCTTCAATACCACGACTGAGGTGCCCTTGAGCAAGGCACCGAACCCCCAACTGCTCCCCAGGCGCCGCAGCATAAATGGCTGCCCACTACTCCGGGTGTGTGTTCACGGTGTGTGTGTGTTCACTGCTGTGTGTGTGCACTTAGGATGGGATAAATGCAGAGCACAAATTCCGAGTATGGGTTACCATACTTGGTCGTATGTCACATCACTAAATCACTAAACTTGATATGGGTTGCTATATATGCATGCTATGTTGTTGGGGGTTCAGAGTGGTTTTAAACTTGCTAGCTGGATTCTAAGAGGAGCTGCTAAACTATGCTGTTGCTAGGTTAGTTTTAATGCATGCTATGCAGCTAAGTGGTTCTGAGTGGTGTCAAACTTGCTACTGTGTGTTTTCTTGGCAGTTCATGAGGTGCTCTGACTGGTTGCTAGGGTGTTGCTATGGCGTTTTAGTGTTGACTATGTGTAGGCAGTTCTTATTTTAAAGAAACACTCCACTTTTTTGGAAATAGGCTCATTTTACAACTCCCCTAGAGTTAAACAGTTGAGTTTTACCGTTTTTGAATCCATTCAGCCGATCTCCGGGTCTGGCGGTAGCACTTTTAGCTTAGCTTAGCATAGATCATTGAATCGGATTAGACCATTAGCATCTCGCTCAAAAATGACCAAAGAGTTTCGATAATTTTCTTATTTAAAACTTGACTCTTCTGTAGTTACATCGTGTACTAAGACCGACAGAAAATGAAAAGTTGCGATTTTCTTGGCCGATATGGCTAGGAACTATACTGTCAAAAACGGTAAAACTCAACTGTTTAACTCTAGGGGAGGTGTAAAATGAGCCTATTTCCAAAAAAGTGGAGTGTTCCTTTAAATGTGCTACTATGTGGTTGCCAGGTGGTTTTGTAAGGAGTTCTGAGTGGTTGCTAGGGTGATGCAAGGTTATGTTATGTTGTTAAGTCTATGGGACCTTTTCACTTGTTATACTGTCAACGAATGGACTGCAGTTCAAAAAGTAGGTTTAGGGGCTTGAGTTTTGAGCTACTCTTCAGCTTAAAAATATCCTTTTTTATAATCATTGTTTGATCATCATACATATATGATGGTTACAGTTATAATACAGCTCTAATCTAAGTCAACAGCTCTAACAGTTGTGCATTTAGTGACAGTGGGTCACATGACTGGAGGTGTGTGACGTCACCTGTGCCCAGTCTGAGCAGCGGGTTGGTCTGCAGGAGAGATGAGATCAGGTGTTGCGCGTCAGCGGGGAGAGCGTCATCATCCTCGGGCCACACAATGTCATCTACACACACACACACATTTCACATTGTGTACATCTTTTTTGTTTGGATTCAAGAGATTGTTTCACTGTGTGAAATATTTTATGTTTTTATTGTAGGCGTGTTTTTACCTGTGATCACCTGACCAAACAGCTCCTCCGGTGTGTCGCCGAAGAACGGCACGCAGCCCACCAGGAACTCGTAGAGGATGATACCCATGGCCCACCAGTCCACTGGTTTGCCGTAACCCTGCCGCAGGATCACCTCCGGGGCGATGTACTCTGGGGTGCCGCAAACCTGGGGTCAAAGGTCAAAGAATGTTTCTATGCGGTTTCAGCACATTTCTAAGCAGTTGCTAAGTTGTTCAGGAGTGCGTTTCTCAAAACCATCATTAGCTAACTATGGTCGTTATTTCCATTGAACTCGATTGGTAACAGAACAGACAGAACTCGTGACCTTAGTTGCTATTGGGAAACGCACCCCAGACTAATTTTAAACGCGTTGCTATATGGTTGCTAACGTGTTCTGAATAGTTTTTAGTGCGTTGCTGGGCTGGGAATATTAGGGTTGGGAATATAAATCGATGCATCGTGAATCGAGAAATGATTCAGCATCATTTCTGAGATTTTCCGAATGCATCGTGATTCTTTCTCGAATCGATTCTGAGCTTAGTTTTGAACAGCAGATGGCGCTGCATGCTTTAGAAACAGCTGTACTCTGCTTGTTTCCAAATCCTTACACACACTTGAACCTAAAACAATCATTCATAAAATTTGAAAAGGTTGAAGCGAATTACAAGGTTGTTCGCAGTGGGCTGTGCGTCATGAAAGCATTTTGAGCCGAGGTGAAATTACAGACTTCAGCACTCTTCTTCATGAGCATTTGAATGTGCGGATAAAAACCTAGAGCGCCATCTGCTGTAAAAATCTAAGCTCAGAATCGATTTCAGAGGATTCCATGAATCGTTTCTGCATCGATTTATCGTCCCAGCCCTAGTTGCTATGCCGTTGCTGAGGTGTTTGGATTAGTTTTCAGGGCGGGTCCTAGACGTTGTTAATAGTTTTCGGTGCTTTGCTATGCGGTTGCTGAGGTGTTCGGACTAGTTTTAGTGTGTTGCTATACCGTTGCTGAGATGCTTGGAATAGTTTTCAGTATGGTGGCGTTTGGAATCATTTTATAATGTCGTGAAGTTGTTGCTTACTGGCTTCATCAACACTCCATCGGTGACATTTTATCATAAACATGAATGTGCAAATTACATTTGTTATGATAAAAAATAACTCAATTAATTGAAATGTAGTTTTGTGGCTTTTTGACCATGACTATGTACAGAACATAATATTGTAAGTATTTTCTGGTACCTGTTTATCCAGGAACTCTCTGGTGTCCTTCTCAATGTGTCCCTCATACAGGTTTGTGGTGAGACTCATGAGACCCATTTTAGACAAACCGAAATCAGTGAGTTTAATGTGACCCATTGATGTGATCAGCAGACTGACAGAGAGAGAAAGACAGACGGAAATGATGTGAGACAGTCTCTACAGTAACACACACTCAAGCTGAGTGGCACTTCTGACATTGTTTAATTATATAACACAATCTGTCCAAATTAAACGATTTCATTAATCTCACACAGGAAGTGCTGTATGCTATCACCCAACAGATGGCAAATGAATCCCAGCAATCATTTAATTGACTGTGCATGGTCACTAAGTAAATGACATGCTCCCTGCCATCGTCATTACATATAAATCAGAATTATTTTAACTGTTATTGGCATATTACTTGTCCGGTTTGAGATCTCGGTGCACGATTCCATAGTTATGTATGTATTCGAGAGCCAGGACGGATTCAGCGAAGTACATGCGTGTCATTTCCACGGGCAATGCTCCGATATTCTTTAGCAGTGTCGCGCAGTCGCCTCCTGAAACGAAACACAAGATGAGCTCTCGTTGTTTCTCCAAGTTGTTTCTCATAAGACAACAATACCAAAGCCTCCTGCTTCTCAGATGTTTCTCCTGAGAAAAAGACTCCAGTAATCTCACACGTGTCTCCTCCTCAGGTGTTTCAGAAGAGATCTCAAACTGTGCTCAGATTTGCTCAAGATCCCCAACACAAACTCAATCTTTTCTCATCAAATGATCTGAGCTGCTTTCCACATTCATTTCATAGCCCTAGACTCTTACTGGAGTGACTCATCTGGGTCTGTTTTGTTTCTCAGGCACTTTATGAGAGTTGATACTTAAACAAAACATACCCGAGACCTCAATACAGTCAATAAAGCTTTAAAAGAGCAATAAAAGTGTGTGCATTTCTCACCCTCCACGTACTCCATGACCATACACAGGTGTCTTCTGGTCTCAAAGGAGCAGAACATGCTGACCACGAACGGGTTCTCGGCGAAGGTCAGGATGTCTCGCTCCACAAACGCCTGCTGGATCTGGTTCCTCAGAATCAGGTTCTGTTTGTTGATTTTCTTCATAGCGAAGCGCTGTCGTGTCTCCAGATGGCGGACCAGATACACCGCACTAAGAAACACACAGTATCTTCTGTCAGTGTCTCAACTCATCTGTGTGTGTTTGGTTATTAGTAGATGCGTTTGTATCCACAGTGACAGTACTTATAATGTTACCAAATTTTCAGTTACAAATAAATGCTGTTCTTTTAAAGGGGTGGTTGATTGCGATTTCACTTTTTTAACGTTAGTTAGTGTCTAATGTTGCTGTTTGAGCAGTTTAAAATTCTGGCAGTTTAATGCCTACAAAAACGGCTCGTAGGGACTACAACGAGTTACTTCTCGGGTTTGTGACACCACAAACCCTGATAAACCCCGCCCCCAGGAACATGCAACAAAGGGGGCGCGGCGAGTTTAGCCAATCACAACACACTGGGTCAGCTAACCAATCTGAGCCCATTGTGTATTTCTGAGGGAGGGGCTTCATAAAAACAGGAAATTATCAGCCCGTTTATAGGAGAAGGGACAGAGCGGTGTAGAACAAAGATAAATTATGTGAAAAATACGTTTTTTTTTGGTTTGTTTTTTAAACGAAGCATTAACACGTTAAGGTCATTGCACACTTGAGTCTGAAAATTTCGTCAGAAATTTTCACACGTTAAAAACTAAATACGACCTCACGTTATGTCAATCACGTTTACACACTGCCTCTGAAATTTTCGTCCGTCATAAAATAAATTCGGATCGGTTCGATTTTTTTAATTTTTCGCATCCGTAGCAAGCACTTTGAGAGGTGTTTTGACAATTCAGAGCCACCATACAAGCGAACGCCAAAATCCAGAATGGCGATTGTCAAGTTCATCCACTTCGTCTCGCAGCACAAAGCACCGCAGAGATCCTTGCACACTGAGTTCACAGAAATGTGTGGTCTTCTTTTTAATATGTGGCTCTAGTATCGCTAAACTGAGCCACTGACATCCTGAAGTAAACTTTGAATCTCTCGTCATAATCCCCCTGCTCCTGAGGGGGAACTCTCCGTATATCTCATATTGGATGGACCCAATATTTCCTCTTTTTTTCTCTTTTTAAGAAGCGAGAAAACAACAAAATCATCCTCACTGCTTGAATACTCCATTTAGTACTGTTCCAATTTTTTTTGCAATAGATTAATTAATACTCATCAGACTCAGTGTGCAAGGTTTCTGTGCATGACAAATTTTTAGGATAACGAATACGAAAAAAAGCATATGAAAATGTTGGACTCAGTGTGCAGAGACCTTTAGACTGCACCCCATAAACACAATCAAGACTAGGAAAAAACAGTCAACCACCCCTTTAAACTTTATATCCCCATTTAGATATTGAAGCAAACGTGTGTGTGTGTGTGTGTGTGTGTGTTGGTTTACCCGTAAGCTCCATTGCTGATCAGTTTGATGGTCTGGAAATCTGCCTCTCCAGGTGGCTTCATGGGTTTCATCTTTCCCTGGAAAAGACAAAAATCCCCTCAAACTCTTGCACAAGATGTTATCATCATCTTGTAACAGACGCTTTACTGACAAACAATCATTTTCAGATTTCCTGGGGCTGTGTGTGTGTGTGTTCAGACCTCTGCGGAGTCGTCTGTCTCCGGTGTGACGGGCCCCTCGCTGTCGTAATGCTCTCGACTGACCATCTCTGAAACAGACGTGACAGTCGCTCAGTGATCTGCTACTGTACTGGGATCAGTGCTGTGTGATTGTTGTGTGACTGTGGTCTCACCCTCCAGAGGGTCTCTGGTCAGACCCAGCTGACTGATGATGTATCGCGGGATGTCGGTCTTCATCAGGTGTCCTTCTTTAGCGTGATCTTCAGCCGCCTCCAGCAGATGATAGAACTCTTCAGGGTTAAACTCCTGGAAAATGTGTCAGTGCAACATCTGTTAGTGTTGCTATGCAGTTTCTGGGATGTTTGGATTAGTTTTCAGCATGTTGCTATGAGGTTGCTATGGTGTTTGGAATAGTTTTCAGCGTGTTGCTATGCGGTTGCTGAAGTTTTTTGTTTAGTTTTTAGAATGTTGCTATGTGGTTGCTGGAGTGTTTGGAACAGATTTCAGAGTGTTGCTATGCAGTTGCTGAGGTGTTTGGAACAGATTTCAGCGTGTTGCTATGCTGTTGCTGAGGTGTTTGGAACAGATTTCAGCGTGTTGCTATGCAGTTGCTGAAGTGTTTGGAACAGATTTCAGAGTGTTGCTATGCAGTTGCTGAAGTGTTTGGAACAGATTTCAGAGTGTTGCTATGCAGTTGCTGAGGTGTTTGGAACAGATTTCAGCGTGTTGCTATGCAGTTGCTGAAGTGTTTGGAACAGATTTCAGCGTGTTGCTATGCAGTTGCTGAAGTGTTTGGAACAGATTTCAGCGTGTTGCTATGCAGTTGCTGAGGTGTTTGGAACAGATTTCAGAGTGTTGCTATGCAGTTGCTGAGGTGTTTGGAACAGATTTCAGCGTGTTGCTATGCGGTTGCTGAGGTGTTTGGAACAGATTTCAGTGTGTTGCTATGCGGTTGCTGAGGTGTTTGGAACAGATTTCAGCATGTTGCTATGCGGTTGCTGAGGTGTTTGGAACAGATTTCAGCATGTTGCTATGCAGTTGCTGAGGTGTTTGGAACAGATTTCAGCGTGTTGCCATGCGGTTGCTGAAGTTTTTTGTTTAGTTTTTAGAATGTTACTATGTGGTTGCTGGAGTGTTTGGAACAGATTTCAGCGTGTTGCTATGCGGTTGCTGAGGTGTTTGGAACAGATTTCAGAGTGTTGCTATGCGGTTGCTGAGGTGTTTGGAACAGATTTCAGAGTGTTGCTATGCGGTTGCTGAGGTGTTTGGAACAGATTTCAGAGTGTTGCTATGCGGTTGCTGAGGTGTTTGGAACAGATTTCAGAGTGTTGCTATGCGGTTGCTGAGGTGTTTGGAACAGATTTCAGAGTGTTGCTATGCGGTTGCTGAGGTGTTTGGAACAGATTTCAGAGTGTTGCTATGCGGTTGCTGAGGTGTTTGGAACAGATTTCAGAGTGTTGCTATGCGGTTGCTGAGGTGTTTGGAACAGATTTCAGAGTGTTGCTATGCGGTTGCTGAGGTGTTTGGAACAGATTTCAGCGTGTTGCTATGCGGTTGCTGAGGTGTTTGGAACAGATTTCAGCGTGTTGCTATGCGGTTGCTGAGGAGTTTGGAACAGATTTCAGAGTGTTGCTATGCGGTTGCTGAGGTGTTTGGAACAGATTTCAGAGTGTTGCTATGCGGTTGCTGAGGTGTTTGGAACAGATTTCAGAGTGTTGCTATGCAGTTGCTGAGGTGTTTGGAACAGATTTCAGCATGTTGCTATGCGGTTGCTGAGGTGTTTGGAACAGATTTCAGAGTGTTGCTATGCTGTTGCTGAAGTGTTTGGAACAGATTTCAGAGTGTTGCTATGCGGTTGCTGAGGAGTTTGAAACAGATTTCAGTGTGTTGCTATGCGGTTGCTAAGGAGTTTGAAACAGATTTCAGTGTGTTGCTATGCGGTTGCTGAGGAGTTTTGGTTTAGTTTTTAGAATGTTGCTATGATGTTGCTGAGGTGTTTGGTTTAGTTTTTAGAATGTTGCTATGAGGTTGCTGAGGTGTTTGGTTTAATTTTTAGAATGTTGCTATGAGGTTGCTAGGGAGTTTGGAATAGTTATCTGCATGTTGCTGTATGCGGTTTCACTCTGAAATAAGTCAAATGCAATAAACGTTCAGTTGGGTTCAGGGTTCAGGCGGCATTATAGTTTGGCTGAGGATCAGCACTAGGGTTCAGTTTCTGTGACAGTCTAAAACTAAAGTTGAATTAAACTGAACATTTGTAATTTGTTGAAGTACATGAACACACTCATTTTGGGAGCATCTCTGTTTAACAGGGATAATGAACGGTTCATGTGGTTTAATCCTGGTGCAGCACAGAAACATTTCCAAATGAGTTTTTCAGGCAGTGAATCACAGAAGGTCAATGATAACAGCAGCACGCTCACAGCTCCCAATCTAAATGCTAATGCAGCCACAGGTTCGACTCGCTCTCTTTTTTTATGTGTTTTGCAACGATTCTGGTTTAAAATACTTTTCTGAAGTAGGAGTGAAAATTGGAAAGCATCAGGCTTGTGTTGTTGGTGTCCAGAGGGGTTTGAAGCATCGTATTATATGATGAATGGATAAAAGAACAAGCAAAAGAAAGCATTTTCTCACCAAACACTCCAAAAGTCGAGCAGGTCGAGCGATGATGAAGAGGAGTTTCTTCACCAACTCAGTGACGAAGGTCAACTCTGAACTCTCTGACCGCTTATAAGCCTGAGAGACACAAAGATAGAGAAACACAAGCTAAATAATATTTCATTACTCCTTCACATTACTGTCACGACACACACGGAGCACGGAAACACGGAACGAGGAGACGAGGAATTCATAAACAGGAGTCTTTAATAATCCAAAGGAGAACATGGGAGACACAGGAACACCAGGGATGACGTTTAAGGACCGACAAACACTAATTGAAAGGACTGGGGCTTTTAAAGACAGGGAAATCAGGGGAAAACAAGACACACCTGGAGCAAATTAACACTCAGGCTGGGGAGAAACTGGGTCACAGGGAGCACAAACACACACAGACAGGTCCATGATCCTGACATTTACAGTAAAGGGACCAGTCTTGTTGGGTTTAATGAGATCACAGGTTTGATGATGGACTCACGTCATCCAGAAGTTTCTCCAGGTTCTCCTGCAGCTCAAAGAAGTAGATGGACGTGATGAGACCCTCCTTAGATTTGGTCAGGCAGTCTCTGGACAGCTCGATGATCTGGTGGTGGATAAAGCTCAGGACCCCATCGGCCAGCGGCAGAATGCTCTCGGGACAATATGAGTGCATGAAATCACACAACCTGCCCTCCATCTGCGCCGTGGCCTGACGAGAACAAATAATTTATTATTTTATAATAATTCGCTGAGACCAGTATTTTAAAACTACTACTAATAATACCTAATAATAATGTTATTATTATTATTATTATAATAAAGCATTTTGTAATAATATATTAGTATTTATATCTTAGTAGTATTTCTAGATTATTCATTTATTACAAAATGCTTAATAGTTAATAATAATAATAATAATAGAGCATTTTAGATATTCTAGAAATTTATAATAACAATAAGCATTATAAATATTCTAGCATTTTTTATAATAATAATAACAATTATTATTATTATCATTATTATTTAATAATAATTATTATTATTATTAAATAATAATAATTAGTATTATTTAATGTAAATAAATAAATATTCTACAAGTTATTATTACTATTAAGTATTTTGTAATGAATACAATTATTAATATTTCTAGATTATTTTATTACATAATACTTACTAATATTAAGTAGATGTTAAAATATATAAATAATATATAAAAAATAAATAAGTATATTATATACATACATACATATATATATATTTTTTTTTCATATTTTAAATATGCACACATTTGATGTTTGATATATAATTGTGCAAAGCAAGATTTTTAGAAAGTGATTTTATTTTGATTTCTTATCTGTAAGATAATCTGTCTTAACTGAGGACTCCAGTCGTCCTCAGTTAACCTGATGCTGTTCTGACCATATAAATGTGTTTATCTCACAGCGAACTGTGAGGCAGACACCAGACACCACTGAGAGCCTCACTCTATCTCTGTGTGTGTGTGTGTGTGTGTGTGTGAAAATCAATACAGTTTCCCATAAGACTGCTAATGTTAGAGAAGAGCTTCACGTGACGAGGCTCATGAAGTACACTCACAGCAAAGCGTTACTGCTCAGATGTTGCTGATTTACAGTAACTTAACATTAACTAAGATTAATGAATGCTACTAAATCTTTCCAAAGGAAACCTCATTGTAAAGTGTTACCATAGGTAATTATAGAAATTATAATATTTAGAAATGTTAATATTAACATATATTTATATTAATATTATTCTAGAATCTGTTCAGAATTTTTGTGTGTTCACAAGTGGACAGGTGTGAGAAACAGGTAGACAGAGGCTGTGGTGTGAGACAGGTGTGTGTGTGTGTGTGTGTTACCTTAGGGAAACGCTCCCTGTAAACATGATTCATCATGATGATCTCATTGTCGTAGCAGGAGTGAGAGCGACCCGGACTGAACACACAACAGAGAGAGAGAGAGTTAAACACAACCACTGCAACACACACACCTGAGGATGAGTGAGTGAGTGAGTGAGTGAGTGTGTGTGTGTGTGTGTGTGTGTGTGAGCGTGTGTGTGAGCGTGTGTGTGTTAACCTGATGCTGTGAGCGTGTGTGTGTGAGTGTGTGCGTGTGTGTGTGAGCGTGTGTGTGTGTGAGAAAGAGAGAGCATGTGTGTGTGTGTGAGAGCGTGTGTGTGTGAGCGTGTGTGTGTGTGTGTGTGTGTGTGTGTGAGAGTGTGTGTGAGAGTGTGTGTGTGTGTGTGTGTGTGTGTGTGTGTGTGTGTGTGTGTGAGCGTGTGTGCAGACCTCAGGCTGCGCGATCGGGGTCTTATGTGGGGTGAACAGCGTCCCCCGTCATCGTCAGTGATGCTCTCTGT
>CM041794.1:40764517-40834517 GCA_023376895.1 Aspiorhynchus laticeps | reverse complement strand
GAATCATAGTTTATGACTCAAATACACAAGATAAACAACTTCATTCAATTCAATCAAACTCCATATTACATACACCATACACATGAAATATCATATGAAACCAGATGCATTAATCACAGCATTTACTAAGGTGTTAAACTCGCTACACTAATGATCACTCAGTTACTGTGTCACAGGCTGCAGGTAAAGTGACCTCAGCCACATCCTCATGTGCAGAAAAACACATTTAAAACAGATTTTAAAACCATTTCACCTTTTAGTGCGACGAAACACACCGCCCTGCATGACTGAGAGCACAGAGCAGCTGAACGCTCAGAAACAAGCAGCGTGAATCACAAACATCATCAGACGGAGAGCGCTCAGACCGTCTGCCTGCACACTGGAAAATAGAGCGCAGGGGGAATTCTGGGTAAAATCTCGAGGGCAGCGGATGATACCAAGACGAGCATTAAAAGAGGGGAGCAGGTGCAGCACATCCGCTCACAAGATGTGTGTGTGTGTGTGTGTGTGAGTGTGTGTGCGTGTGTGTTTCAAAGCGTAGGTGCAGTATGCTTTTTTCCCAGAGGTCACGGTGATATAACTGAGATTCATGGAAAAAAAAAGTGAATGAGAGTGAAAAAAGAAAGCTTTTAGAGAAATGGACAGAGAGACGCAGAAAGATGAATAAACCTGACAAAGAAAGACAGGTCGAGTCAGAGTTAATATAGTTAACTAACACTAAAACTACAAGCATTTTCGTTACTTGAAATAACATAAACGTTAACTGAAATAATACCACAAATAAAAACTTAAACTTATTTATTTCAGCTAGTTGCTAAAGCAAAATTTCTCATTTTAATTTAGTTTAACTTGAATCACTAAAATATATAAAACTATATAAAGCTTAAAACAATGTTAACTGAAATAAAATATATTACAAAACCTTAAACTTGATTTTTTTCCGCTAACTGCAAACACAGCATTTCCTATTCTCGTTTAATTTAACTTGAAGTACTAAAATACCTAAAACTAAATAAACCTTAAAAAACATTTTTATTACTACAAATAAAAAAGTTAACAGAAATAAAACTAAATATTAAAAAAAATACTTATTTTATTTCAGATAGATGCAAATACATTTCTCATTTTTGTTTAGTTTAATTTGAAGTATTAGAAAATAACTAAAACTAAATAAACTAATAAATTAAATTTTAATAAATTAAAAATAATGTATTTTATTATTGAAAAATAATAAAAACTATATAGACATAAAACTAAAACAAAAACGTCCAAATTAACATTACTGGAAGAGTAAAAACATATACAAGTTTAAGTGTAAAATACATATACATTATGTTAGTATATATTTACTGCTAATTATTTATAATAATTTCAATATTATTAAATGATTTAGTAGGATTTTATTTTCCTATTAAAATCATGTTTTCGATGTTTTAACGTACAGTACGAATGACCAAAACACACAACAAAATGACTAAACCTCCGACTAAAGCGAAAACAGAAAAATAAAATCCAATTCAAAATATTAACACATACTATAATAATATCTCAGTGATATTAAAATAATACTGGGCTGGGTTTGTACACTAAACAAAATGAAGCCATATGAAAATTTACCACAGTAATCTCTAAAATACCACAGTTACCACACTTATCGTCGAGAGGTAACTACACTGTAGCTTGATACCTCCAATCCAAATAAATAATGTAAATGAAGCATTTATTTCTCTATTTATTATGACTGAAAAGAGACTCACCTGCTGGTTTTACGGGGCAGAGGAAGATCCTTCTGGGCCGAAGACAGAGAGACAAAAACACACCGAGAAAACAGATCAGACAGGATAAACTCACACTTATACATGTCATTAAATTAGATTAGAAATATCAGAGTAAGCCTCATAGAGGCACAGACACACTTCACTCACAAAAAGAATGATTTCAATGATAAAACAATGTGAATAATAAATGAGAAGCTATTTAATATGGATTTGAAGTGTGTTTGTATTTGAAACAGTTTGGCACATTATTGTAGCGCTGGACACGGCGCAGACGTGACGTTTGTGGGGTTTCTGTGGATGAATCACACTGGAACAAACAAACCGATCTCAGAGAGAAGCTTCTGCTGTTCTGGCAGCGCTCCCGTCCTTCACGTCTCTCTGTGATTGAACACATAATCCACTCTCATTCGTCTTTCTGACAGACTCTCTGTCTCTCTGAGAGACTCCGGCAGAACTTCATGTTAAACACATCCAGCCAAACAAAACCACTCCATTTACTACATTCGTGTTCTTAATGTGAAGAATTTGGCTGTGCATGTTAGTGTAAAGAACTGAATTTGACAAGCTTCATCCCATCAATCACTCTCCAAGCCCCGCCCTCTAAAGACATCTCAGTCAATCCGAATCAGCTGGCTAGAAAGAGCACAGGCCACTATCAGTTTTAGCCAATTATAGTTGAGCATAGTAATAGAATATGTTAATAGGAGACATTTAATGCATGTTACACTCTTAAAAATAAAGGTGCTTGAAAAGGTTCTTCAGTGATGCCATAGAAGAACCATTTTTGGTTCCACAAAGAACCATTCAGTCAAAGGTTCTTTAAAGAACCATCTCTTTCTTACCTTTTTATAATCGGAAGAACCTTCTTTCACCACAAAGAGCCTTTTGTGAAACAGAAAGGTTATTCAGATGTTAAAGGCTCTTTATGGAACCATTAGACAAAAAGGTTCTTCTATGGCATCGTGAAGCACCTTTATTTTTAAGAGTGTATTCAACAAAAAGTTGTCTCTGAGCAGATTTAGTCAGCAAATATCATTAGCATTGATTGGCAGACACCACTAATCGATACGAGCAGCTCAGATGTCCTTGAACATTGATGTGCTTTCACATTTAACACTGTGCCTCATTTTACAACATTCCACTGGAAACCGGATCCACGAGAAACACAATCTAGAGCCGAAACCTGTCAAAACATGTCAACAGCAACAAATAAGACAATTCATTTTGCATAAAGAAATGGAAGCCTAATTTCAGGACCAGTGAGATATTGTGGCATTATTTTGAGGATAATTAAACACAATTTGCCACCTGATCAAAAATAGTACAGAAATAAACAGATTTTATGAAGAGCTACAACCAACCAAACCAAGAATAAACCAAGGTTTCATCATATAAAAGCTCAATATTGATTTCTGACATTAAGAAGGGAAAAGTGTGTATCAGAGGTGTTGTATTTTTAGCTGTATTATTACTCAGCAGCAGAAGACGCTCACTTTGTATCACTAACTGATCAAACGCCGCATCTCTGCGCTCTGGTCAGCCGTCAGCTCTCGTATTGATCCTCAATAAAAGCGTGTGTTTCCATGACAACAGTGTTAGTGTGCCGCTGACACGTTTACGCCACTCGTCCCGTGAGTAACCGCTCCTGAGGATCAGGCTCCATCGACTGAGGTTAAACTCTCTCTGACCGACCCGTCGGGTACCTAACCTGAGAGATCCCCCACCCAAGAGCATTACAGCACACATACATTCACAGACTGCACCAAACACTTCCTCCTGCATCGTGCTGTTTCTACTGTAGTTCACTATATGAAAACCATGTCAGCAATTCCACTTATCATAAACATATATTTCACTGAAATATTCATATTTAATACAGATTTGCAAGCTACAAGAGCAACATGCAGAACTTTTTACTAGCATTTCCACATTTCAGGAATAAAAATAACAAAAGAATTGTTATAAATATATAGTGATGAATCATGCTTTTATGATTACTTAAGCTATGAATAGGCCTATATCAGTAAATTTTAAATATATTTAAAGTGTTTTAATTAAAAAAAAATAAAATGTATTTTCTGCAAAGACCTTTACAATACGTTGAAAAAAAACTTCAAAAATAATTAATTTAAAACCAATTTAAATGTAAGAACATGGGATTTGTGTCTTCATTGCTTTAAAAATATAATATAATAAATAAAAGATTTGTTTTATATATGCATAATGGTACAATTTTGCCAAATATATAACTCAAATCTGGGGTTATTAGGCTATAGCTACCTAAAAGTAAACCCATAAAAAACATAAAATAAAACTTTAAATAAAATAAAATAAAATGTAACTGAAATTTAAAAAAATTTACTTATTTTATGTCAGTGAGTTGCCAAGGCAACATTTATAATTTTAATTTAGTTTAACTTGATGTAATAAAATAACTCAAACTAAAACTGAAATAAAAAATCAAATAATAAAAACTACAAAAACACACAATAAAATGATGAAAGTTTTACTAAAATGAAAATGAAAACAGAAAATCTTAATGATACTAAAACAACACTGCTCCAATGTTTCGAGATGTTTTTAAGCATGTTCTCAGCTGTAATAGTTTACAGTTTTAATATTTTGCATAACATCACTCTCAGACACATAAAATACTGAAGCTCTTCTTAGAGTTAAAGTCAAATTAAATTAAACTCAAGACATAAAAGTAGCGTATTTCATGGAAAACTTCCAACTTATATTTTCAGTGTGCAATTTAGTCTAATCAAACTATACAAATATCCTTTCTCATTAAAATTATTTTTCCAAGATACTGAATTAAATTTACTGAGGTTTGAATTGATGATACCAAAGCATCATGAACTCACGGAGCATTACAAACTTCATTAAATGAGTTTTCCACGTAAAGATCATCTCTAGTTTCTCTGAAGAAAGCCACTCGCGCTGTCTGTTTGTTCCACTGTGACTCACGTGTTTAATTTTAGACAGTAATTGAGTTTCCGTCTTTAAATGCTGTAAAAGCTTCCCAGAAACCCCGTGGAGAAGAGCAGCCCGGTAAACTCAAGCGGACAGATGGAGCCGATCGAGAACAAGCTGCCAAACTCTGAGCAGAGATCAGCCGAGCAAAAGCGTTCACGCCATCCGTCAGCCATATACTGAACACAGAGATGCTCTTAAATATTACAGTTATCACAATATGAACTCATTTGATCATTTTAACATGTCAAAAGATGGTAAAACTCTGAAACAGTCCCTCAATGAGAAGTTTTGCTCCTTATAGACATCTGTTCATTTTCTGCTCATTGTGTGAATTGTCTGAGCTTAACCAGCAGATTTATCAAAGTCTGATGGCATTTCTTATAGAACTTCGTCTGTAAATCACAACATGATCATATTTATTTCAATTCAAGTTACGGAGTTTAAAATGTTGTATTGAAGAAATTGTATTTAATGAAGAATATCCTTGTGAAGTAGCCCAGACATGCTGGCAAACAGGTTACACTTACAATAAAGTTTAACAAGTTAACTACATCAGTTATGAACATGAACTAACTACTATTATTAACTACTGTAGTAATGCTTATCATTAAAAGCACACTAATACCATGGTACTAAATGATTACCATATTAATTTACCATGGTTTTCCAAAGAATACCAGTCAGCATTAGTTAGAATGTCTTTATGTGGTCCAATCATAAAGTAGAGTATCATATGGTAAAACCATGCTATTTTTTATATGTATTTGATATATTTTGATAGTACTGAATGTTTACCATATTCATCATATACCACATTTCTTCAAGGTACTTCAAACAATACCATGGTACTACCTCTATATATGGCCAAAAACTGCAATATTATCATTGTACATAAATACCAGAAAACATATTACTAAAATTAACTAAAAATGTGAGAATTAAAACATTGTTAGTTAATTTTAGTAATATGTTTACTGGCTTAAAAAATGCTGAAATATTTTTTTTTTACTTTTGGATTTTTTTTTTTTACAGTTTATTTCAGTAAACATATATTTTATTTCAAGCAATAAAAAAAGCTTTTTATGCTTTTCATTTTAGTTAGTTAAACTATAATAACCCTAGCTGATGAGTTTTCAATAAGCAGGCTCATTTTCTTCAAAAAAATATTTACTTCTACATATTATATTTCTCTTTTTAATTCGGGCTGAATAGAGTCTGATCACCATTGATTTATAATTCCAGATGATCCGTCTGAATGATGACGAGCTGAAAAAGCAGTCTGAGCGGTAATGAAATGGCACTATCTGGGCCTCCTGCCCACCGTTTGGTGCAAACCCATCATTTCCCGAGCCAACCCCATAATCTGAGCCTCATTAACCTAAGAGTGTCCCGGTGCTAGCATCTGCAATGCCCCGGAGTTATCGCTGCGCCTTCATTTTCAGGATTTCCTCCGACTGTTTTTACTAATGGCTCTGCGCATCAGGAGAAAACGTGCATCAGACGCCTTCAGTAATTAAACAACAGACTTCTGGAAATCTGCTGGAGTCTGCGTCACAGCGAACAGAGACGAACAGTATAACAGAGACGAACACTGTTGAGCTCCGGCTTTGACAAATGCATGTCAAATGTGATGAAAAATCCAACTTAAGTCTAATTTAGAGCCACATGCATGCACCTAAAACCCTTCTGCATCAGCTCTTAATATGTATGCAGCACCCTGCTGCATGATGGGAGTGACCTTTGACCTCTGAGACAGTGTGTTGCACCATATGGCAGCAACAGTGCAGCGGAGCGGGGAGGAGGATTAACTAATGTGTGTGTGTGTGTGTGTGTGTGCGTGATGAAGGGGACAGACCCGAGGGACACAGGGCAATTCATTGAGGGCAATTATTTTCACACCAAGCAAAAAATATGTCATGTTTGAAACACATTTAAACAAGATGCCAAGCAATTATATTTTGCATAAATGAATTCTATTTTTAGGAGCATTAGGGTTTTTTGCACTGTGACATTGTTTTCATGACAATGAAACACATTTCACCCCAAATTCTGTGGCCAAATGTGTTTTTTACAGAAAGATTAATGTTTGCATTGTCTATAAATGCATGTGCATGTTGGTTATATTCATATTTTGATACAATGTATTCTTTTTTGGTTTGATTTTGTTTTCCATTTCACCCCAAATTCTCATTAATGCCAAATAATCTTTGAAAACCGATAAGATGCCAATATATTAATATAACTGTGAAATGTTTGTACATGACGGAACTATTTGTTGTGCTGCATTTAGATGACATTTGTGCGTTAATATGTGCAAAATGAACAGAATAAATCCAAAGACTATAGAATGCCCAAGACGTGTCACTAGTATAGTTTTGAATGGGGAAAAATGCAACGCTTAATATGGCCGCTCTATCGAACGAAGCCCCGCCTTCTGAGCAAAAGAGCCAATCGCTAATCGGTAAAGTCAGCGCCTCACTGTAGCTGCTGTTAGAAGTCCCGGATGCTATAGAAACATTCAGCGCTCTGAGACGTGCGCCTGGGACTGCGCATGAGCACTGGCTGGTCTAGCCTGAAAAATACGTTTTTTTAACGCTATTTGAGCAAAACAAGCAACATTTATGATGCAGTTACATTTACATTTATGCATTTAGCAGACGCTTTTATCCAAAGCGACTTACAGTGCATTCAGGCTAAACATGTTTTATCACTATGCATCAGTTGTTGTCAGATTTCATTTCAAATATGAAATTTTATCGTAAGCTTGGCAAACAGTTTTGGAGAATTTTGTGTTTCCCCATACAAAGAGATAGGAGCTGCACTTGCATGCCCGAGAGGCGTTTCAAAGATGGCCGCCGAGTGACATGACTTGCCTTAAATGGACTTTGATAAATCTTAAAGGTCCTAAAAACACGTTATTGAGAGGTTTCAGGATTCACTGTACTCTCAGATAACACACAGACGGTCCGTCTCTCTCTGATCATGTCTGAGACTTCATGAATGACTGTCCACTGATGACTGTGTGTGTGTGAGTGTGTGTGTGTGTTAGTGTGTGTGTGTGTGTGTGTGTTAGTGTGTGTGTGTGTGTGTGTGTGCGGGTTTATGTGGTTTATGAGGACACAAATTTGTATAATGACATGGGTATAACAGAGGTATTACAATATGAAGGTGTTTTATGAGGACACTGCCTATGTCCCCGTAATTCAAAAGGCTTAAAAAAACATACTAAATGGTGTTTTTTTGAAAATCTAAAAATGCACACAGTCTCCTGTGAGGGCTAAGTTTAGGTGTAGGGTAGGTGTAGGGCAATAGCACACACAGTTTGTTCAGTATAAAAACCATTACGCCTATGGAGAGTCCCCATAAACCACAAAAACCAACATGTGTGTGTGTGTGTGTGTGTGTGAGATATCATATCAGACCGTTTAACTCATTGTGAAACTCTAGATACAGAAGCGGTTTCTGATGTCGACACACACAAACACACACACACACATTTGTCCCGACAAAACTGTAGATTCTGATAAACCCCACTGAACACACACACATGCACATATCTCATCATCACAGATCAGGGATGCTCAGCATGAAAGAGGCTGAATTATTTTCACAAATAGCCTCAGATGGCAAAAATTCAGTAAAAATGTAACTAAACGAAAATCACATTTAAATACCATGGTTTTTACATGCTACTTCAAAGAAAACTATGTTACTGCCAGTGTTCAAAAAACATGGTATTACTATTAATAATTGTCACCTTCATTTACCATAGTATTTCAAAGAATACAATTTCCCGTTGGTTACAATGTTCTTATGTGGACCAGATATCAGAGAGCAACAATACCATGGTATTTTTGATACAAACCTTAGTACTGATTGTTTAGGTATATTTGGCCCAAAACCACAGTATTGCCATGTTACATGTCTAGAAAACATGGTATTACTACAGTATATTGTATGCCAATAGCATGTTGATATACTGCATGAAATTATACGTATTCATTTACCATGGTACTCCAAAGAATACCACCCCTCATTGGTTAGACTGCCCTTATGTAATCCATTCAGAGAATAACAGTAGTAATACCATGATATTTTGGATCTATACCATAGTACTCAATGTTTACCATATTCATATACCATATTACTTCAAGGTAATTCAAAGAATAACATGGTGTTACCCCATAAATGGCCAAAAAACATTATAATACCATTGTACATGTCAAGAAACATGGTATCACTATAATCCATGTTCAAAAACACATTAATACCATGGTACTGAACACTTGCCACATTCCTTTACCATGGTATTCCAAAGAATACCACTCCCCACTGGTTACACTGTCTCTATGTAGTAATGGGAGTATCAGATAGCAATACCATGGTATTCTTGATAGTGCTGAATGTTTACCATATTCAAAAACCATGTTACTTCAAGGCACTTCAAAGAATACCATGGTACTACCTCAATACATCCCCAAAAACACAATATTACTATGGTACATATCTAGAAAACATGGTTTTACTATAGTACATGTTTACAAAAACACACTAATAGCATGGCACTGAAGGATTGCCATGTCCATTTACCATGGTATTTCAAAGAATACCACTCCCCACCGGTTACACTGTCCTTAAGTGGTCCAATCAGATCAGAATACCATGGTATTTTTGATTTGTACCATAGTAATGAACGTTTACCACTTTAAAATACGATGTTACTTCAAAGAATACCATACTCAATACGTAGCCAAAACCCCAATATTACCATAGTACTTGTCCAGACAACATGGTTTTACTATAGTACATGTTTTCAAAAACACTAATAGCATGATCCTGAAGGATTACCATGTCCATTTACCATGGTATTTCACAGAATGCCACTCCCCACTGGTTACACTGTCCTAATGTGGTCCAATCAGATCAGAATACCATAGTATTTTTTTATATGTACCATAGTAATGAATGTTTACAATATTAAAATACCATGTTCTTCAAAGAATACCATGCTCAATACCTAGCCAAAACCACAATATTACTATAGTAACGTTACTTGTCCAGACAACATGTAGTACATGTTTACAAAAACACCAATAGCATGGTACTGAAGGATTACCATGTCCGTTTACCATGGTATTTCAGAGGATACCACTCCCCACTAGTTACACTGTCCTTACGTGGTCCAATCAGATCGAGATGTACCATAGTAATTAATGTTTACCATGTTAAAATACCATGTTAATTCAAGGTACTTCAAAGAATACCATGGTATCTCCAGCATCCGTGGCTCGAGACCATACTATGACCCTGGTACAGTCCAGAGACACGGAGCTGGTGTCAGAAGGGCGCATGTCTGACCTGGAGCCGCCTGCGCCGGATTATTCCCGAGTCGTCCATGTCGAGTCCGGCGGAGGAGATCAGCGGAGGCTCGCGGAGCAGAAGAGCTCAGTGCGCTCGCATCCACCGGGACACCGTAATCCGGCTCATACCGAGCGTCCGAGGGGCTGGAAGAGGCGTCGCGACGCTCGCGTCCCGCAGAAGAAGACCAAGCACTGGATGTGACGTCATAAAGGACCGTGCGCGAGATCAACACGAGTGACTCGCTGCGAGCGCGTCCGCTCCTTTTAGCATCACCCCCCCCTCCTCTCTCTCTCAGTGTTGTTCATTCATGTCATCCTCTCTGTCTCCGGGATGCTTAACTGTCTCCTCCTCTCGCTCCTCCCTCACATCAACACAGCGGCTACCTCGTGAGATGCATTGGGGCGTTAATTAATTTATTACATTTTTATGCATTTAGCAGACGCTTTTGTCCAAAGCGACTCCCTGGGAATTGAACCCACGACCTTTTGCGCTGCTAACGCAATGCTCTACCACTGAGCCACAGGAACACGTATTACTCATTACGCATGTTATGGTGGGATATTTGGGTAATCATTCATTCATCATTCGTTTGATATAAAACAGCAGCATTTCTGGACACCGCACACTTCAATCCTGATATAGACAGCTCACTGGATTTTGAGACACAACCCAATGCCCTCCAGTCAGGGCCGTAGCTAGAGGATTGGGGGCCCCCTGAAAAAATATTGATGTGGGCCCCCCCCACACATACATATCATATACTGTACAATATACAAGCATGGAACCAAATTGCATGCTTTTTTGTGGTTTTCATAATATCTCAGTTATACAACTAATAAAATATTAGAATTATTCACAGAACATGGGCCTATATAGTAAAATTCCTGGATTTTGTGGGGCCCCCTGGGCAGTGGGGGCCCCTAGAATTGTCACCACCTTTCACCCCACTAGCAACGGCCCTGCCTCCAGTGACCCAGCAGTTCAGAGGACATAAAAAAAAAAAAATATATATATATACATTATATTTTAGATATTTATTATATATATATATATATATATATATATATATATATTAAAATAAGCGGAAAGTATTTTCAGTTATTTATTTTAAGTACGTTTCTATTAGGCCTACACCATATTTATTCATTTATTTATTTATTCATTCATTTTTATAGTATGTCTCTTATATTCCAAACACTATATTTAATTATATATGCATTTATTATGCATATATAATTAAAAATACATAACTCTATAATGATGTATTTATTTATTTGTTTAGTTTATTTTTATTTTTAAAGCATCGCTCGTTTTTTTTAAGCATGGGGTCTCTCTTACATAAAAAAAAATAAATATGCAAAATAAATTAGAAAAAAAAAGAAATATGCAAAAAAAAAAAAGTTCTATATCAGAAGGCTATGTAGGTGTTTTATATATATATATATATATATAAATAACCAACATTATAGCTATAATACAAAAAAAAGGTTTGCACAGGGTTAACTGTCATATTTCCCCCACACAGACATGCAGATGTAGAATGTGGTCAATAGATTTGCCCCCCATTGACACATTCACTGATGGCTTTATCTCTGACGTGGTTTACACATGATGACTTTGATCAGGACAGGAACTAGATTAGCTGTTGCTTTGGCCTGATGAGCTCCTGATCACACAGAAGAGCATGACAAGAGTACGACAGAAATAGAAAAGGACTGATTCTAAGCTAAATCTCTTTGTATTTTCATTGTGACACTCAGATGACCATTGCGTAATATTGAGCAGCGGAGGATTAGGTCATGATTTTTACATAACATATGGTCACTGGTGACATCACTCATCCGTACAGGAAAACCGGACGAACGCTGCGCTGGGATCAGTCTGACAGGCCTGATCCGACTGATCCAGCAACGCTCCCAGATGCTGTTTACAACACACTGGATGACACACAGCAACAGATTTCTGTCACACATGAGAATGTCACAACATGCTACCCCCACAATTTTAGCAGCATGTGCATTGAGAAGCATGTGTTTGCTTTAAAAGAATAGTTCACCCAAAATTGAAAATTTGCAGAAAATGTACTCTTCATCAGGCCATCCAAGATGTAGATGACTTTGTTTCTTTATCAGATTTGGAGAAATGTAGCATTACATCACTTGCTTACCAATGGATCCTCTGCAGTGAATGGGTGCCGTCAGAATGAGAGTCCATAGTCCATAATAACGCTTCCTCCAGTGAAAAATCCATATTCTGTTGTCTCTCACATTAAAATCCACAAACATATTTGTTTTGGACTGTTTTTGCTTGCAAGCAGTGCTTGATCTGTGCAGATTTCTCTCCTGATTCACTAGAGAAAGCAATATTATGGACTCGTATTAGCCCAAAAGCAGTGTTTTGAAGTTAAAATTTTGTTTTGTTTTGTATTTGTTTTTTATAAACCTGCATCTTTTCACTTCACAAGACATTAACTGATGGACTGGAGTCACTTGTGGATTATTGTGATGTTTTTATCAGCTGTTTGGACTCTCATTCTGACTGCACCCATTCACTGCAGAGCATCCATTACTGAGCAAGTGATGCAATGCTACATTTCTCCAAATCTGATGAAGAAACAAACTCATCTACATCATGGATGGCTTGAAGGTGAGCACATTTTCAGCAAATATTCATTCATATGTACTATATTAATAGTACACTGTATATGTACAGTGGCAATATTTGTTTGGATACAGAATAAGGTTTGTGAAATATTGCTTTAATAACAGATGGTGTGTGGAGCATCTGTTCTTCTACAAAACATCCAACTGAACAAATCAGGATCCCGTGGGAGCGTCCGACATAGAAACAGATGTAAGAGCTTTAAAAAGATGTCGGCTGTTTTGTTCTGACTGTTAAACTTTTGAGATGCTATTTAGCATCGTCATATTGGGACATCATCAAAGACAGACTCATCAATATATCATCAGTATGTCATGATTGACTCACAGTCGGTCTGTAATGACTCACTGTATTTCTGTTACAGTATTGTGAGATATAGAAGATGAGTATAGGTTAGTTGTATATAGAAAAGCTACACTTAATTAGTATTTTCACCTTGTTTTCCAATAAAAATGTTTCAAAAATGTAAAGCAAAACTGCATCTATTTCAGAGTTGTTTTAAAATATATATTGTGAGTATTTAGTCTTGTTCTGACGGCAAATACTTTTAAATTCATTGAGGTTTATGCTTCGAAACCAGCAAAACAATGTGCTAACAGTCTGAAAACAGTTTCAAACCTCTAGTTTTGGATGCTTGGTTATAATTCGCCTGTTTTCATTAGCAGGGCTATATTTGTGGGTTTTGCACACAAGCAGAAGCACCGGTGAACTGTTGTTGGTTTTCATATTTCCACTGAAGCATTACTGAGTCTCTGTCCATGGTGCTGATCCTCAGACCAATGAACTTGACTGTCATTCAGTGCTCACATTCACCACAAAACATACCTGATCGCTTAAATCACACTTGAAATGTGTGCATGTCATCAGACTGTAAAACAAAACATCAGTGTCAGCACAAGCACACATTTTCAACACAAAAATTAAGTTTGTTGGGTTTGAAATGCTAAAACAATAGATATAATTTTGAAAACATTTGTGAAACAGTAAAACGTGTTCATAGTTAACATGATAAAGTACATCAAAATTACACCAATTAAACCAAAAGGATCAAATTTACTTACAAAGAAAAAATTATAGACTTTATCTTGAATTGAAGTGTATTTTTCTCATTTTATTATCATTTTTTTTTCTTATTTAAATCTAACAATATATCTTAGTAAAAAATAAGACGTGTGTGTTGTATATTCAGTGCTTTAATTGTGTATGTGCATTTGTAGTTTTACATTGTAAACTGTTTAACTGCTGTCATGAATATGTGTCATATGGATTTTCTGTGATGCTCACATGACGTCTTGAAGTTCAATGGAAGATTTATTCAAGCGCAGACGAATAGAAAAGGCACAATCCTTCAGACTTTCTGCCAGAGACACAGGCTGGAGGAGGATCTACTCCAAACACACACACAAGCTGTTGATTCATGAGCAAGACTCAGTCCAGAAACACCCAGCAGACGGACATCATTCATTACGTATTCAGTGACAAACATTGCTGTGTGATGCAGAATGAATCAGCGCTCCCCTATGAGTCTATACATAACAGAACTGAATGATTATGATCAGCGTCATATTTCAGATGACAATAACGTTTAACACTGTAAAGACTGACATATGAAATAATAATTAAAAAAAATTTCGGAAGAGTTTATCGAACCTTTAGACCAAAAAAAAAAAAATGTTTTAAGTGCATATGAGATTTTTGTTGAGTAACGTATTTGATTCTTAAGGTTTTTATGGCTCATATTGTATGATATAGTGAGAATATGGAAGAAGAAAAGACAGCCCAGTTTTATTCAGAGGCCCAAACTGAGCAAAAACATGTGATTTAGTGCAGATGCTGATAGTTATATGATCAAAAAGATGAAGGGGGCAATGGCTCCATCACAGTTTTGGCTTTGGGATGATATTACAATCTGATCGATACTAAATCAAGAACATTTGACAAATAATGACAAATAATCAGCATCAAAAGATAACTGAATTAAAAACACTTTTATTAAGAACACTTAATGAAAATGTGATAATTCTCTCAAATAAAATAATTTGTAAAATGTACAGATTTTTTGGAAATAGTATAATAAAATAAGAAATAAAATAAAAAATTTGGCTATATCAAGGATTTATATCGTAGAAATTAAATCTAATAAAAAAGTATTTTCTCTTATATGATATTTCATAAAATGCTAATCATCAGACAACCTCCTTTTATTTATTAAAACGGGAATAATGAAAATGGATTGAAGTTTTGTTCAGCAATACAATTACTTCTGTAATTATATATATTATATTATATATTATATTTGGTCATTTAGCAGACGTTTTTATCCAAAGCGACTTACAAACGAGGACAACAGAAGCAATCAATTGTAGAATTAAAACAACTAAAACAGATCCAAAACTAAAAGCTAAAACTTTATAAATACTATATATACACACATTTAAAATAAAATAAATGAAATGAAATAAAAATGATAAATGCATACAACAAAATGTCAAAACTTAACATTTAAATGAAAACAAAAAATAAAGCTAAAAACAATTCAAAATATTAAAGAACAAAAGGTATAAGAGTATAAAAATGATTCTAACATAACACTAAGCCAAACACCAAAAAACACACATTCATATACTGTATGTATATGTTATGGAGCTGACGAGACGTGAGACAGGCGGATCCATTTGCAAGGCTTTATTATTATACATGGTCAATACAGGCAGGGTCGGGCAGTAGCAAACAGGTATGGCAGGGGCAAGACACAAGAATAATCCAAGGGCAAGCGAGGGTCGGCGATCGGCGTACAATATCCAGAGGGCTAGGCAAAGAGAATAAACTAAGAACACGGGCAGGAATCAGAACACAGGAATACAAACTAGGTAAACTGGGAAACGCGTTGACTGTAGCTAGGCTAAACAATACTCGGCAGAGTGTAAGAGAATGTCCAGAGTTTATATATTGTGTGTGTGTGTGTGTGATTGGGTGATGGTGATTGAGAGATGGTGAACAGGTGCAAGCGTGATTATAGTGAACAGCTGTGTGGGTGCAGTGAATGATGGGAAATGTAGTCTAGGAGTGATCTGTAACTGTGTGAAAGTCCATGTGTGGGAGAGTGACCTCTAGTGGTGAATGAAGGAAAGTTCATGGCCAGGATTCATGACATAGCCCCCCCCCAAGGAGCGGCTTCCAGACGCTCCTACACAATTCTAGGTGGGCGGTGGAGCGGAGGCGGAACAGGGGGAGGGACGGAGGGCCAGGTCCATGTGGAAGCCAGGGCGGAGAGGATGGAACCGGAGCCCCCCAGGGCGGAACAGATGGGACCAGAACCCGCCAGGGCGGAGCAGACGGACCCGGAGCCCACCAGGGCGGAGCAGACGGGACCAGAGCCCCCCAGGGCGGAGCAGACGGACCTGGGGCCCACCAGGGTAGGGCAGACAGACCCGGAGCCCACCAGGGCGGAGCAGATGGACCTGGGGCCCACCAGGGTAGGGCAGACGGGACCAGGACCCACCAGGGCGGAACAGACGGGACCAGAGACCACCGCAGGGAAGCAGACTGGGCAGGTAGCCCTGACAGAACCTGGAGGCAGAGGAGAACAAGGACAAACAACACAGGGAGAGCAGAGACAGACAACACTGGGAGAACAGAGACAGACAACACAGGGAGAGCCTTCACGATCTCAGGAGCCGTGCCAGGGCAGGACAGGAAATCCCAGACGGCCTCCGTAGCCATGACAGGGCCGGACAGGGAATCACCGACGGCCTCCTTAGCCGTGTCAGGACAGGGCGAGAGTTCATAGATGGCCTCCATGGCCGGGGCAGGACAGGGCGTGAGTTCATAGACAGCCTTCCTTGCCGTGACAGGACAGGGTGAGAGTTCATAGACGGCCTCCTTAGCCGTGACAGGACAGGATGAGAGCTCACAGACGGCCTCCATAGCCGTGACAGGACAGAATGAGAGCTCACAGACGGCCTCCATAGCCGTGACAGGACAGGATGAGAGCTCACAGGCGGCCTTCTTAGCCGTGACAGGACAGGGCGAGAGTTCACAGACGGCCTCCATGGCCGGGACAGGACAGGGTGAGAGCTCACAGACGGCTTCCATAGCCGTGACAGGACAGGGCGAGAGTTTACAGGAGGATACCACCGACACCTCTGGAGGTTCTGCAGCTAACGCCGCCACCTCTGGAGGTTCTACGGTGGTAACCTGACCGGGTGAGAGTATATTGCTGGGCGCCACCACCTTGCCAGGGGCTGAGGCTCGCACCACCGCTTGGGGAGGTTCTGCAGCAGATGCCTTCCCCTGGGGCAGTACAGTGGTGGTGTATGTGGCCCAAATGCAACATAGTGCGATCCCTATCATGGGAAGCGCCTCAGACAGGGAAATCAGTTCAGAAACAGGAGGACCGAAGTGAGTGGATTTGGGGATACCAGCAGTGCGTACAGACACCAGCTGTGCATCCCTCACGCTGGATATCAACCGGAGAACTTGAAGGACTGACCTTGAGTCTCTGGGTGGGATAGGTGCTGGCTGAGGAGCTGAGACGTGAAGAGGTTCTGGCTGAGGAGCTGAGACGTGAATGGGCTCTGGCTGAGAAGCTGAGACGTGAAGGGGCTCTGGTTGAGGAGCTGAGACGTGAAGAGGTTCTGGTTGAGGAGCTGAGACGTGAAGAGGCTCTGACTGAGGAGCTGAGACGTGAAGAGGCTCTGACTGAGGAGCTGAGACGTGAAGAGGCTCTGACTGAGGAGCTGAGACGTGAAGAGGCTCTGACTGAGGAGCTGAGACGTGAAGAGGCTCTGACTGAGGAGCTGAGACGTGAAGAGGCTCTGACTGAGGAGCTGAGACGTGAAGAGGCTCTGGCTGAAGAGCTGTGACGTGGTCTGACTCTGGCTGGTCAGCTGTGACGTGGCGAGACTCTGGCTGGTCGGCTGTGACGTGGCGAGACTCTGGCTGGTCAGCTGTGACGTGGCGAGACTCTGGCTGGTCAGCTGTGACGTGGCGAGACTCTGGCTGGTCAGCTGTGACGTGGCGAGACTCTGGCTGGTCAGCTGTGACGTGGCGAGACTCTGGCTGGTCAGCTGTGACGTGGCGTGACTCTGGCTGGTCAGCTGTGACGTGGCGTGACTCTGGCTGGTCAGCTGTGACGTGGCGAGACTCTGGCTGGTCAGCTGTGACGTGGCGAGACTCTGGCTGGTCAGCTGTGACGTGGCGAGACTCTGGCTGGTCAGCTGTGACGTGGTGTGACTCTGGCTGGTCAGCTGTGACGTGGCGTGACTCTGGCTGGTCAGCTGTGACGTGGCGTGACTCGTGACGATCAACTGTGGCTTGGCGTGACTCTTGACGATCAACTGTGGCTTGGCTTGACTCACGGAGATCACAGGTGGCTTGGCTTGACACGTGATGATCAACTGTGGCTTGGCTTGACTCACAGAGATATCTGGTGGCTTGGCTTGACTTGTGATGATCAACTGTGCTTTGGTTGGACTCGTGACGATCAACTGTGGCTTGGCTTGACCTTTTAACATAGGCTGTGACTTGACTTGGTTTTTCAACATCAGCGGTGACCTGACTTGACTCCTTAACATCAGCGGTGACTTGACTTGGCTTTTTAACATCAGCGGTGACTTGACTTGACTCTTTAACATCAGCGGTGACTTGACTTGACTCTTTAACATCAGCGGTGACTTGACTCTTTAACATCAGCGGTGACTTGACTTGACTCTTTAACATCAGCGGTGACTTGACTTGACTCTTTAACATCAGCGGCGACTTGACTTGACTCTTTAACATCAGCGGCGACTTGACTTGACTCTTTAACATCAGCGGCGACTTGACTTGACTCTTTAACATAGGCTGTGGCTTGACTGGGCTTTTTAACATAGGCCGTGACTTGACTTGGTTCTTTAACATCAGCGGCGACTTGACTTGGCTTTTTAACATAGGCTGTGGCTTGACTTGGCTCTTTAACATCAGCGGCGACTTGACTTGGCTTGTGACTGGCAGCAATGACGCTACGGGGTGTTGTTGTGGCCGCCATTTTGTGAGCGTGCTCTAGCGCAGCTGTGATCACACAATTGGGTGCGGTGTCTCGTTCCTCCGCGACCCCCACAGTAAACGAAGAGCCAACACATAGCAAAGCATAGTCCAGGAACTGACTGAGAGATGAACGGGGACCCTCACGGGTTAGCTGTGATTTCAGCGGCTGATTAATGCCCTCACAAAAGAAGTCTATGAGTACACAGTCCGGCAGATCAGAAAAATGGGCGAGGTCTAAGTATTCTTGTATATACTCCTCAAGTGGTCGCAAGCCCTGCCTGAGGTGTAACAAAATTCTTGCAATGTCCATACCTGGCCAATATCCACTAGAAAAGCCGCTGGATCCTTTGTTGGCCGAGTATTCTGTTATGGAGCTGACGAGACGTGAGACAGGCGGATCCATTTGCAAGGCTTTATTATTATACATGGTCAATACAGGCAGGGTCGGGCAGTAGCAAACAGGTATGGCAGGGGCAAGACACAAGAATAATCCAAGGGCAAGCGAGGGTCGGCGATCGGCATACAATATCCAGAGGGCTAGGCAAAGAGAATAAACTAAGAACACGGGCAGGAATCAGAACACAGGAATACAAACTAGGTAAACTGGGAAACGCGCTGACTGTAGCTAGGCTAAACAATACTCGGCAGAGTGTAAGAGAATGTCCAGAGTTTATATATTGTGTGTGTGTGTGTGTGATTGGGTGATGGTGATTGAGAGATGGTGAACAGGTGCAAGCGTGATTATAGTGAACAGCTGTGTGGGTGCAGTGAATGATGGGAAATGTAGTCTAGGAGTGATCTGTAACTGTGTGAAAGTCCATGTGTGGGAGAGTGACCTCTAGTGGTGAATGATGGAAAGTTCATGGCCAGGATTCATGACAGTATATATATATATATACATACATACATATACATATATATACATTTATAAATTCAATATTCTTTCATTTCCATGTAGTTTGTTGAAGTACTAAAATAACTAAAATTAAATAAAAACTAAAACTTAATAAAAACCTATACAGACATAATAAAAAAACTAATAAAATGACAAACATTACTCCAACTTTAACTAAAATTAAAATAAATAACAAATAAACACCAAACTACAGTAGTTCATCAGTGATCCTATAAAATAACACTGAGCCAAACACACATGCTAAAAACAACAACTTACTTATACATAACAAGAAATGTTATAAAAACTGAAACAGAAGTGAAACAAGTAGTAGGATTATGCCAAATATGAGAACACAATTCAAAAAGGTTTTGAATTAATTTTTGATTTAAAAAAGTGATTTTAGTAAAGTTAAAAAAGGCCAGTTAAAATAAACACGTCTTATATTGTTTTTGTTTTTTTTAATAGACTTGGCTATATACATACACGCTGTAATGCATAAACATTTTTATTACTCAGTCTGTAATTAGTAACATCTTCAATATCTTCTATAACATCTGACTAAGCATCGTCTGTTAACTTAGATACACTTTTCAGTTAATTTGAGTTTAGGTTTATAACGGGTCTGGTTCTCAGCTTATTGATAAACAGTAGTTTTCAGTGAAGTGGTCAGCCAAAACGCATTACCTTTACAACTGCTATTATCACGCGTTTAAATTAGTTTCTTTTTGTTTTTTTCTGTGGCCACTGGTCTTTTTTCTTTACACTCAGCTACATCACTTTCACTTTCGGTTAAGCTGAAATAGGGCGGGGGTGGGATGTCTGCAAAACTAGATTAACCCCTTAACTGTCACCCCCCCATTTGTGAACATATACGTGAGAGTGCACTATCCAAACTTAAACTCTTATAATTCATGAATGCTTTGGAATACAGATATATATTCTTCTTTTTTAAGAAGACAATCAGCAGATTACTGTAGAAGTGGAATTATTTTAAAATATGAAAGTAACAAAAAGTTATAAAAGTTTAAATTTACTGTAAAGAAAATACACAGTACTACATTTTTTTATATTTTATATAAAATAAATATTTTACATAACAGGTTTTACTCTAAAATTGATATAAATGTAAAGCCTTATGTCTGAATAAGTTATGTTCCAAATTTGAAGTTGATATGAAAAAAATTGAGGTTCCTGTGAGATTTTATTTAGGGCGTCATACCTCAAACAGCCACCGGGTGCCATACAAACGCCATTTAATTTAGTTTGATGCATTTTTCTGTCACAAATGTCTAAATTTCTGTCAATATTACTCCGATCACAAAAAGACCACCAAATATAGAGTCAGACCTTTCCAGCGATATGTATTTTGTCAAGATTATAAAAAGTTTTGATTCTAAAAGACCATAATGCATTGTGCAATATGACACCGCCCACTAAGGGGGAGGAGACCACCAAAAGATTTTAAAGTACCATTTCCATGGAAACGCAATATCCGATTTCAAAATGGTTTTCACAGGATAAATTTTGAGGTTTTAAGCTTTCAAATGATATATAATTTATGATGATTACAAAAATATTTGATAGGGAAAAAAGACAATGAAAAAAGGAGCGCCAAGCGTCCCACAGGTGGGACGGTGACAGTTAAGGGGTTTTAAACTAGCTGAGACTAAGCTGTGCATTATAGAGCAGCTCCACTGGTTTGCAGACAAGTTAACGCTGGTTGTTGAAAGTTCGAGACAACTATTACTAAAGTCCCAACTATTTTGAGACCTGTAGCAGCCATCAAATTTGTGTCTTTTTGTGCATACAATTGTAAAATTTCTCAGTTTAAACATTTGTTATGTTATCTATGCTCTATTGTGAATAGAATATTGTCTCGTGTGATTTGAAAGTCTTTTAGTTTTCATTTTATTCACATTTAAAAAACGTCCCAACATTTCTGGAATCCGGGTTGTAAAATCCTCAGGGTTTGATCAAGCACACGAGCAGGGCCGTTGCTAGTGGGGTGAAAGGTGGTGACAATTCTAGGGGCCCTCACTGCCCAGGGGGCCCCACAAAATCCAGGAATTTTACTATATAGGCCCATGTTCTGTGAATAATTCTAATATTTTATTAGTTGTATAACTGAGATATTATGAAAACCACAAAAAAAGCATGCAATTTGGTTCCATGTATATTGTAGAGTATATGATATGTGTGTGTGGGGGGGGCCCACATCAATATTTTTTCTGGGGGCCCCCAATCCTCTAGCTACGGCCCTGCACACGAGGGTGAGGAAATATTTTTAGATTGTATTATTATGTAGGCTACATTTAAAAGCGTGCCACGCTCGTCTCCTCTCATGAGAGAGTTTGTCATTAGTGGAAAACAGACGAGACTTCTGTGTGAAGAGAAACAGAGAGATGAAAATAAATTAATTTATTACGCTGCTCTTCCCCGGTTTCCTCGCGCCGGCTCTGTTCCTATGGGAACGGTGACCTTGCTTCCTGCTCTGTGATTGGCTGGAATAGCTGTGCACGGGCTCAGCTGTCAGGCTGCTCAAAGCCCAGCTGAAGCGCCGTTGGTCACGAGCGTCACGGGATACTTCTGCCCTCTTCTGGTCAGAGTAGACACGATTCTGACCCTGATCTTCATGGGTGTAAAAGCACTCAAAAATTACTGTATACTCAAGTGAATGTACAGATGCTCAATTACATTTTTACTCAATTAAAACTACAAGTATCTAGCAAAAAGGGCGGACTTAGTGATTTGGGGGCCCTAAGCAAATTCCAGATATGGGGCCCCTACACCATAACATGCTCTTTTATGCCTAAACCCTTATTCGCTCTCTCTCTCTCTCTCTCTCTCTCTCTCTCTCTCTCTCTCTCCCTCTCCCTCTCTCTCTCTCTCTCCCTCCCTCTCCCTCACTCTCTCTCTCTCTCTCTCTCTCTCTCTCTCTCTCCCTCTCCCTCACTCTCTCTCTCTCTCTCTCTCTCTCTCTCTCCCTCTCCCTCTCTCTCTCTCGCTCTCTCTCTCTCTCTCTCTCTCTCTCTCATAGGCTATAGTTTATTTACCCCTTCACAGCTTAAGTAAATAGTTAGTCAACCTGATGCTGTTCTAAAGCCATATTAGGCTACCTTATTTTTCGGATCACAAAAGAAGACATTATTAAAAATGTTTGCACTTGTCCTTTTAATTAATTGTAAACTTCTTTTTACAAAAAGGATTCAAATGTCATAAAATTATCCCATGCAACTCGTTCCGTATTCCACGTGTTCTTAAGGTATGTGGTAGAAATATTGCTGAGAAACAAACCAAAACTGTAATCTATTATTGAGGGAAAGTCTCCAGTCATCACATTTGTGCATTTGTATGAGTGTGCAGCAGTTCGCACTGGCACGCCTAGGAAAAGCACTCAAGAGAGTCATTTTGAAACATCAAGACTTATAAAAGAAACACGATTCTTTCTTCTCTGATGTTAATATATCCATTCTGAGACACACATTAGAAAGTGCGCAAAGAGCACTCCCTCTAAAGTCGTGGAAGTCGTGGCATAATGGTTAGAGAGTCGGACTCGTAATCGAAAGGTTGCTAGTTGGAGTCTCAGGTCCGGCAGGAATTGTAGGTGGGGGGAGTGAATGTACAGCGCTCTCTCCTCCTTCAATACCACGACTGAGGTGAGACCCTTGAGCAAGACACTGAACCCCCAACTGCTCCCCGGGCGCCGCAGCATAAATGGCTGCCCACTGCTCTGGGTGTGTGTTCACGGTGTGTGTGTGTTCACGGCTGTGTCTGTGCACTTTGGATGGGTTAATTGCAGAGCACAAATTCTGAGTATGGGTCACCATACTTGGCCGTATGTCACTTCACTCTATAATCACCAAAGGCTGCAATCTCACAACGTTCAATTAATCAATAAAGCTCTCTGCACTGCACAATGAGTCTCTTATTTTCATCATATCTACACGTTATTATAATGAGAAGATTTGCGAGCTTGCAGAACTCAGCACTTAACAAAAACACAGCGTTTTGAATGGGAAGTGAACATTTGACGCTCTCCATAACACACTGGAGCGTTTGCCAAATATGTTTCACCAATATCAGATGGGGCCCCCTGATTCCCCGGGGCCCTAAGCGGTCGCTTACTTCGCTTATTGGTTAAATCCGCCCCTGACTTGATTGAAAGTAAAAAAGTACAAGTTTAAACTGTAGGCTACTTGAGTTTTAAAAAAGTACCTAGCCAAAAAAAAAAAAGAAAAAAGGAGATTCTTGATTCATAATGTTGAGTCATCTTCTCAATGTAAAGTGAAATTGCTTAAAAATAAACTGAATAAAATGTTTTGTCAGACAGACAGGTTTGGTTAAATGTCTTAAGTGAAATGTGTAAGAAAAATACTAATATACGAATACCAAACTTGACCGTTGTGTTCACTTTGTGTGGTTTTTAACGTGGTCCACTTGGATTACATGGACTAAAAATATGAAAATCAAACATCTGGGACGGCATGAGTGTGAGTAAGTCAGGAGAGAATATTCATTTTTGTGTGGACTCTTCCGTTAAAGAGCCAGATGTGATGCAGAGGCCAGAAACATGCAGACAGAAGGACTGTCTTGAATTAATGAGGAAAATTAAATCAACATTAACTTTTTGAAAGGACACTTTTTGTGTTGTCTCTTCAACACCCCTGTCTGTAACAATAATTCATCTTTTAATTGTTTTTTGGGGGCATTTAGAGTTTTTTTGTCAGCAAATATTGATATATAATGATTTGCAACTAATTAGATTAATTATTGAGCAAATTATGTAATTATTTTGACAAAAATAATGGGGGCAAACTTTTACTGCCAGAAATTTAGCTGATTAAAGTTATAACTGAAGCAGAAATGTGTTGAAAACAAACCTCATTGTTCTTGCATGTCAAAAGCACTTTTGAGTTTCTGTTTACCATCTTTAATGTGCATGAGATTAAAAAAAGAAGAAAAACAATAATGAGTACTTCTTAAGTTTAAATAAATTTGAAATAAGTTTTCTTCAGAAATCTGATCAAGTTAATGTACAAGTTGAATAAAGTACAAATACCCCGAAATCAAGTACAGTAATCAAGTAAAATTACTCAAGTATTTTACATCCCTGGTCATTTTTGCCCTTTTCTGGTAAAATAGTAGGCCTATTAATAAAATATCGCTATATGGATTTACACACTTTGTGTTTTATTTACTTATTTATGAATTTGTTAAATCTAAATCATGTAACGGTGCACCTCACAGAAACCATGATCTATGTGGGTTCTAGTTCAACCTATTAAATGAAGATCTTCATATTGTAAAGTTATTACTGAGAAATATGCGAGACTTCCAGTGTCATCTGCTTCCAGTTATTTTTAGTCATACAAAACAGCTCGTTATGCTGCTTAATATTACAAACTGATTGTTGTTGTATTATTTTATGTATTATCATAATCATAATCACACTGGTTTGATGTGGAAATAGTGTTTACTGCACTTATTCATAGAAAATATCATATTTATGCGTCGGAAAATTATATGAGACAATTATATATTATTCAAATAGCAAAATTATTTTTATATTTTTTAGACATTTTTAGATTTGTTTGCTTCATTTTCTTTATTCAAAACATATGATTTATCATGAAGAAGATTAATCAAAATCTGACTTGAATTGAAATAGATTTTTTAATTCTAACTGGTGACAGCCAAAGTGTAGATAACAGACAATGTCCCAGAAAACCCGTCTAAATAATTGATTTTAAAATAAAAGACATTCCAGCAGTAGAAACCCAGTAGGGATCTTATTTGTACACCATGGTCATGTGTGTGTGGTCCGTCTGGTCAGACAGTAAAGCAGCTTGGCCTGTAGGATGAGAAGATCAGTTTAATTCAGAGCCACAGACACACTGATTATCAGCAGCAGGTCACATGAATGAATGTTTCTCTACCGGGACGAACACGGGACAGATCGACTGCTCACACATAGACAGACCCACTTTTGAAAGACAACTGGCAATAACATAAACGTGAAGTCTAAGAGAATGCAGTGTAAACACACTTTTGTTTGTTATATTTGACCTTTAGCATCTTCTTTTATACAAAAACAATCATTACAGTTATATAATGCAGATTAACATTAATTTAATATGTCCTTCACATCCAGAAAATATTGTTTGAATGATATCTTTGGCATTAGATATGAGCACTGGTACTACTGATGACTGAGTTAACAAACAGCACTAAATCTGTTCAACAGCGTGTTGTATTGGCAGTGCTGAAGGACCTGTTTGTTGTGTGTTTGTCTCTGATTAACAGATGCTGTAACAGGTGGCGCTGAGTGTCAAAGTGACCAAATAATCCTTCAGGACACGTCTGAGGTGTGTATGAACCTGAGAAAGACTGCTTAACAGATCTGACCTGTTTATGTGACACCAAGACATGACCTCTGGTGACCTCAGCACGACATCACTGTTCTGAGACTCAAATTCATATTATAATTTATTATATGATGTAAATGTGAATGTAATTGTATTAAAAATCATTAATTTGATTTCATGTCATTTCTTTATTATCCTTTACCTCATATGCCTGTGTAAAATAGGCTACATTAAATTTCCCTTGTATAAAATAATGTGCCATATTAATAAACCCACTTGCTAGATGAAATGTAAATCATTTTAAAAGGGATCCAACAGTCCTTGGGACATTTTTAAATGCATTTGCTGAATATTACACAACTAAAATACAAATAAACCCTGCTGGACAGTGAGTTTTCTCCTCTGAGGAGATACACTTCTGTCTGATTAGATCGTTAACCTGTGACTCATTTCCCTTTATAGCATCATTTCTTTGTTTATCTTCCTTCTATAATGTACCATAAAAACTAAACTGCAGCCCAGAAAATAATCATCAGGAGAAAATGTTTATATAGTATTTACATTTATGCATTTCTTGGGAATCGAACCCATGACCTTGTTCCATGTCTTTTAACTTGACCTCACGTGAGTTATAAACAACTATAAGAGTAAATAGATTCACACGTCTGATGTCAGAGCTGTTTACCTACGTGCCTCTTTTCCCGTTTCTAATGAGCTTAAAGCATTAGGCTCCTCACGTCTACCTGATCTATTTCTCATCCTATTGACTCAATCTGGTGTTTCCCGTTCAGGATCTGACGTGTCTCGAGAGTCAGTCGTGGCTCTTATAAAGAGGCCTGCTCAAGCGTCCATGCACTGATCACAACATCCAGCTGCGCTCAAAGACTTCTCGTCTCTACCTGAGCAGACATGGAGCCCATCAGCCAAACGGTGAGCGTGAGCGTCTCAGACACGGTTTACCCCCGCAGGCCGGTGCGTTTGACGCCCAGAGGAGCCTCCTCTCATTTCGTCGGGAGCACCATTGTGATTCTGTCCTCTTACGCTGTTGCAACTCTGTCCATGAACTGTGGCAAAAAGATCCAGGAGGAGGGAATGAAAACATCTGAACACTGATGCAGAGTGCGTCATCAGACACTGCTGTTATTTGATACAGACATGCACCTTGGAGAGACTTCAAAGTTCACCACACTTTGGCAATGTAGCCTACTTATCCTCAAGGTGTCGGGTCAATACATCTATGCAAATCTCTGCAAGAACAGAGAAATGGACATGATTGTCTGCATCAGCTGTAATATGAGTCCACGAGAGGAGTATCGAGTATCGGCTCATCTCAAGACTCTGGAAAACTAACCAAAATGAGGCCTATGGGGCAGATTTTATAAGCATTTTTACTGAAATTTGAGTTTAAAGATAACTAATTTTTTTATTTAGCTGTGTTTGTTTTATTCCAATAGTGAAGCACTGGGATACATAGACAGTTTTATAAAATCAAGTGTCATTTGTTCATTGCAATGTACAGAATTTATTAAAATGTTTTAATACGTTGTGTAAAGAAGCTTGATTGACTTTGCTTTATTGGTCATGCACTTCAGAGAACATCTAATATAATCTCACATGAATGACAGAAGCAAAACATTCTGTTGCGTTCAGAAGTCAGTCATTTAATAACTAATATTGTGATTCATTTGCATGCTACAAGAGCAGACTGTTTTTTTCTTCCAACAGTGCAGATACCTTCAGAATAAAAAGTCATTTAAAAACTAGATTTTCTTTTTAAGTAAATCCGAGTGGTATTTAAACATGTGCAAAGCTCACTGCCGAGGCCTGTCCACAATAAGGTAATGGTCTAAAGAGAAGTACTATAGAGAAGTCCACACCATCAATACAGTGATCATGACACAGAGGAATGTATTGTTACTTTCAGAACATTGTTAGGGAGTTCTGGGTGGTTTTAAGCACATATTTGTAGGCTGTTCCGAGTGATTACTAATTTGAATAAAAGAAAATGTGCGTCTGATCACTTAGTAAAGTAAGAACACTTTCTTTATTTTAATACGTTAATATTTAGTGTAAAAGGTTTGGCCTTTTATTCCACAGAGAGACACTTTTAATTCTGTGTCATTCAACTTGTTAGAGCGATAATCATGAATGCCCTTGAGCGACCTGATATGCTGTGCTGTGCTGCCTGTGCACACCACTAGATGAGAGCTGCTGTATACACATCTATAGAGCGCTGCAGCAGAGGGCGCTCTGATAATGAGGAAAAACAGGCATGTGTATTAACCTGATGAAGTGAAGAAAGTCTATGCAGAAACATTCGTTTCAGATAGTGGATGAGCATCAGAGCCAGAGACCCTCTCAAAAAATAAAATTAAATAAAATAGATCAGCATAATTCAACATTCAGCCTTTTGAAGGAGAGGCTTAGACTAATGTGCTGAATAGCCTAATCTACTCTTGTAAGGAAACATATTATTTGTTTATTAATCTTCAACCTGTTTGCTATTAAATACAATGACAAAATTGAAGTGCGACAGATTGTGTTTAAGGCATTCTCATTCATTTCTGTGATGTCCGCTGTGATTGACAGCCAGGCACAAGTTGACCATTAAGATTTCTCTAGCAGCTTATCTCCGATAATAAGAACACATTTGCTTTGAGTTACATCTATATTTTTATCTTTATTATGTTTTATAATAGCACAGCCACACAGTTTAAAAAAAATTTGAGCGGGATAGTAAAATTGTCCAGAAAATAGTCCGTCAGCTTTTCGTGATTCACGATCGAGGAACATGAAGTGTCGGGACAGTAAGGCAGAGGAATAAGTCAAGGGAACAGAGACTACAACCTTGACTTCAAATTTGCAATAGCAGCCTACGCCACCCAGAGACAAACACCCCAGGATATGAACAAACACTCGAGCATACAGGTTCAGTCTACCCAGAGAGCATGGAGACGTTTCTGCCAGTTAAAACCAATGTTTTATTAAATATAAATAAAATAATAATTCTCACTCAACAGTCATAAGTCACTGAAAGGCATATTTCTTACAGTTACCTTTTAAGTACCCACAAACAAACAATATAACAATCTGAAAGTATGTTGTATTAGTTAGAGACAGAACAATCAAAAACACAAAAAGAAGAATTACAATGAAAAGAAAGAAAAACAAATAAAACAACCAAAAACTGAAAGCAAAACCTGGGTCACTGAGAGCACTAAGAATTGCACTGTCTGTTTACTCATTTGCATCAATCAGAATGAGAGAAACAGTGAGAGATGTTGAGACAGGTGAAAAGTGTTTGGGTAATAGTGAATAGAAAATAGGCACACATATTGGGCCTGTTTACACCTGGTCACTTCATGTGTTTTCTCTGATCGATATCTATCCGATTTGTTAAAACGTTTCCATTTACACTTGGCCACATAAATGTGTCTTCGCAAAATGGATATAAATCCGTTCTTCAATTCCCGCGCTATATGCAAATTTAACGGAGTTCACGTCAATGAAAGCAATACATAGGCACTGCATTTTATTCATTATCAGCTAATTTCAATATCAGAGACCGCAACAGGAGAGAGTGCGACATCAGCACTGGAAAGATAGGTTAGTCTCACTACTTTTAATCAAGATGACTGTGTGTTGAGCGTCTGCGACTTACTTTCAGTTTCATTCACGGCAGTTTGGGCATCGGCTTGCTGAAGAGATGCTCAGCTACTCTTCCGCGGTGACGCTTGTTGTATTAGCACAGTCATATCTGACTATAACATGCCATATAGCCTATAAAACGCTCTCACACGTTTATTATTTTAATATTTTGGGAGGAGTAAAATTAGCATATGTGGTTTCAACAACCAGATGCATTTACACTTGTCCAGTTTCGTCTGGAATGCGTCCCAGACCACCTCCTGAAGTGGTTTGAGCGATCGGATTTAAATGCGTCTCGAATGTGTTTCAGAGGACATTTACACCTGGTCTTTTCACGATCGGATAGCTATCCAATCACAAAAAAATGCATGAAGTGACCATGTGTAAACAGCCCCATTGGAATCTGTGGTCATTAGGATGCCGCAGAGGCTGGGACCCCGGACGTGGCACAGGGGCTCTACGGCCTATTGACCTATTGTGCGTACCGTTGTTGCTCCCACTGTTAGCAGGGTATAATCGCTGCATTTGGGGTAAAAAAGATAATTATAATTATTATTATTACAAAAAAAATAATGTATTGTTCCAGGAAGGTTTTCTGTTCGTTCACACAGGCACAAACTGATTGGCAGCTGCCTTTAGCGAAGCCTTTATCGATCACCTGCATTGATCAAGCTTTCGGCACGGTCGTCTGTGAGTGACGTCACCTCCCGACACAAACACGCCCCCTAGCATAGTCCCGCCCACTCACATTGATTGACAGCTTTCTGTGAAGACATAGGAAATTCAAATGCAAAAGGAATTGTGATTCCATTTGAGTTTTGGCAGGTTACATGCAAGACGCAGAGAAAGTGAAAAGGCAAATGTGGTAATTAATATTGCTATTTAAATATGACAGGCTCATAGCTCGTAAGACATGGGAAATACAGTTGCAAATGGACTTTGCTTTTTCATTTGAAATGTGGCAGTCACTGTGCATTCGTGAAAGAGAAAATGCAAACGATAATGCAAGATTTGCAATTGCATTTGGATTATGTCACAATTGATGCGCCCACATGTGGAAAACGCAATTGAAAATACAATTTGCAATTCCTTTTGAAAAAAGTCCTGATTATTCTTCCATTCTCTACTTTCAACATGAAGCAATCATTAACCAGCCTGTGATGGCCACAGCTAAACCTGTAGTGCGCTCTTCCTCTTCTCCAGCAGAGGGGGTTATAGTAACAACATCCATCCCATCACAATGACACAAAACTAACAATATCGCATTTTTGAGATCCTGCATAGTTCATCATTTAAACGCACAATAATTACAATATCATTCAACTTACAGTTATTTACAGATGCGATTAAGCAAGCATGCAAGAATGAGAAAATAAAGCGCCAGACTTATAAAGAGAAATAAACCCCGAAAAAAGGGCTGTACTCGCACTGACTGAAGCACAGAAAGCCTGTTACACTCGCTTGAACGATCAAATACGGATTAATTTATGTCTAAATGCTCATCTTGGTGATTATTCATGTAAACAGTCAGTTAAGTCTTAAGTAAATGTAAATATTTGGGAGAAAATTGGATCAAAATATTGGATCCGCATTAGTTCTTAAAGTGATAGCAGCATAATTCACCTGTGGCTGTCTGACCTTAATGTTTAACAAAAAACAAACGGATAATAAATTACTCGCTTCTCTTGACTGTATGAATAATGTAGCTTTAATAAGAATCATTATTTTTATTCATACAGTGTTTTATTTTACTCCTTACACACACTTTCAAAACTTTGCCTCAACACAAATCCAAGAATTGCATACACAAAATGCAAAATGCCTCGCATCTCTTGCAAAATGAAGCACTGCATTCAAAATATCACAAACACATCTCAAAAGCAAACCTTTGCCATAATAGTAATTCCTGTTAGATTTTTGTGTTACATAGATAATTGTGTGTTGTGTTTTGCAAAAAGTGTTATATGAAATTGAAAACTGAGTCAAAGGCTGATAATTAGTGTCTGGTTTTGCAGATTTGGTGTGTGCTTCTGGTGTCTGAGTGTCAGTTTTCAGAAATTGTGTGACAAGTAAAGATTTTGTGTGTAAGCAGTAAAAAAAACTGGCAAATTTAGGCCTAATTATTCAACTTCTGTAGTAGGCTATTTGCATCTTTTTTGTGCTATATATTGTGTGTAATATGTTGCGTTGTTCTTATGAATTTGGTAAGACACAAAAATATTTTTGCATAATAGGCCTACCATGTTACAGTCAGATGGTAACAAATGTGTCTTAATACTGTCTAAATGATTAGGCCTACCATGTTCATATGTCATTTATGTATTTAAAGAGTATATGATGATAATCGAAGGCACTTAAAAAATACCATAGTATTACTATGGTACCATGCCCACAGTAGCATGGTAGCAGTACTTTTAGTTTTTGTGATTGATACTGACACATTATAGGCCATATGTATCTGAGGTGTCTCAGTGAAAACCCCGTCCAATCGGCCTGTCCGAGTGAAACCAGCTCTGAATGCTGGAACGAATGCGGTGCAATTAGCGGCGGTCCTGTCGTGGTAATGTGAATGACCTCTCCAAACGAACACAACAGCTCATCCATGAATAGCTTTGACACAAAGGATTATTATTCCAGCTCAGATGACCAAAGGCTAATAGCTTCTGTCTGCTGTCCTCAGACCCAAAATAAAACAGTCGAGGGACCGGCGGCCCCTGCTTATGAAAAATCGCTCTGACAGGCCTCGAGTACATAAAACAGCTGATGATATGAGTGAAAACACACATGACTCGTGCCGATAACACATTCAAATAGCATTCAGAGACGTCCTGCAGCTCTGTGTGTGTTTCAGGCTGGATCCTCTCAGCTCTCTAACTAGGGCACAGTGTTTGCGTTTGGGGCCAAAAACGTCTTAAAGCAGCGCATGGAGGTGGGATTATTCCAGAAGGAAGATTAGAGACGGAATAACCAGCAAAACAAGCCTTCAGCGTCTGCTGAGAGAAAATACCATCTCTCACGATATCTGTTTACTGCAGATGGTTTCTTTTAGTATTATAAATATGTCATTTTCAACCAAATATATCAGACAAACAGATTAACTGGCTTTGAACATTTAGAGAATTTTAGACACTTTTACATCTGCATTATGTTACCAGTGTTATTTTAGTATAAGTGAGATACTATTATAGTTTCTTTTTAATATTTAGAATTTTTCTACTTCAGAATTTTTGTTTGAAAGTTGCTGTTTATTTGTAATTGTTTGTGAAATTTACTAGCAATTTCTAAGTGAAAATTATTTCTACACCAATATAAATATTTTTATTTTATTTTATTGCAAATTACAAAATTTTCATGGTTTTATTTTTAATGCTCTTTTAATGTTATAACCTTGCCATGTATATTCATTATAATGTTTTTTTTGTGAACTTTGAGTAGTATTTCATGAAATCAATATTCATTTCATTTCTCTGTGCATAATTGTACATTTTATGCAATTTATTCCAACAGTTTAGATAAACGAATGAGACTTTAAACCAGCTAGAATATGTTCATGTTGACATGCTTGCAATGGGACAAGAAGCTTACATGTCCCAAGTTACCCGCTGTCCCAGATTATCCTAATTCCCCCTAGATTCACCTCCAGTAACTGTCATCAACTGTACCGGGACAGGTTTTTGGAAGATAAAATGTCAGAAAACACAGACAGCAGGTGCAGTGACTCAGTAGCACATAATGAGATGCTTTTAGAAACAAGGTCAAATGAAATAAAGCCTCGGTGTTGTTATTATTAGACTGCATTATCAAGGTGTCTTTGTTTTGACTCTGTTTATTTTAGGCTGTTATTGATTTTATTGTGTTTCTTTGATAACTGCATTCACTGAGATCAAACTGATGACAAATGTGTGTGTGTGTGTGTGTGTGTGTGTGTGTGTGTGCGGGTTTATGTGGTTTATGAGGACACAAATTTGTATAATGACATGGGTATGACAGAGGTATTACAATATGAAGGTGTTTTATGAGGACACTGCCTATGTCCCCGTAATTCAAAAGGCTTAAAAAACATACTAAATGGTGTTTTTTTGAAAATCTAAAACTGCACACAGTCTCCTGTGAGGGCTAAGTTTAGGTGTAGGGTTGGTGTAGGGCAATAGCACACACAGTTTGTTCAGTATAAAAACCATTACGCCTATGGAGAGTCCCCATAAACCACAATGCGTGCGTGCGTGTGTGAGAGACAGAGAGACGGAGAGAGAGAGAGAGAGAGAGAGGGAGAGAGACAGAGAGGAAGAGAGAGAGAGAGAGAGAGAGAGAGAGAGGGAGAGGGAGGGGCGTTGTCATCGAGATGTCCTTCATCAACAGCTCCGGGAAAAGAGTCTGTGGATCAGAGCGAGAGCATCCGACGTTCACAGCAGCCTCTGCACGCCTCCAATATCAGGTATGAAGCAGTTTTATGGACATACAAACAGTCATGTGCTTTAGAAGAGCCAGTTCTGACATAAGGTCTGTGTTGTGTGTAGTGGAGTAAATCGGTCCGTGACATCCTCTTAGGCAGGACTGTGTGACACAGTTAAGCACATTAATATGAGCAGCACAGGAAGACTGAAATTAGTCAGCTAGAAACTTCATGATGCTGTCTATTAGGATTCATTCAACTTATCAAACTTTATGTGTGGAACTGAACCTCTTCATTACTGTAATGTGATTAAAACTCAGTCGAAAGTTTCTGTAGATCATGATGTGACGTCTTTTCTTGAGCAAACAAAACAGCAAGATTTAAACTGGGCCTAAACTAAAACTCATGCGCAGTGTTTATAGACTGATGGGTTCATTAATGTTTTATTTTATTTTAATTATCAATGAAGGAAGAATAACAAAACTCCTCTAAAAATCAAATAAGATCCTGCTAAATAAACAAATCCTTACTTTTCACTTAATATTTTCAGAATTTCAGTTTATCCAGCAGAATTTTATTTTATTTTTTTCATGCTTATTATATAATCCTGAAGAAATAACCTACAAGACTCGTCTGAGAATCGGATCCTGTTGGATAAACAAATTAATTTTCTGTCTATATTTTCAGAAATTCTGTTTATCCAGCAGGATTTATGTGATTTGTGGAAGACTCCCATTTGATTCCATTAGAACTGATTCCAAATCATGACAGTATTATGATGGAAATTCAATTCTAAAATGTATTGAGGATTTCAGACAGAGATAAACACATCAAATAACCTCATCTCTCCATGTTTAACTCATCTGAGCTGTTTACTTAAATTCTGTTTTATAGACAGCTTCATGAGTAAGTCATTATGAATATAAATGCAAATATGAATCAAAGCTTCATGATGTGAATGTACATGTTCTGAAGTGTTATATAGCATCATAACGTCTGTTGATGGAAGTTCAAGTGTTTCTTCACCCGATTATTTCTTGCAGCTGAAAGATAAACGCAGGTGAAAATGAGTGTGTCCAAAGTTCTGCTCGGCCTCGCCCACCTCACGAGTCTATTGGCCGCCGCTGTGATGAGTCACGAGGGGGCGTGTCTGCGGGACGGGAGACAGAAAGCCACGCCCAGCCCAGAGCCTCATCTCAAGCAGTGTTCACTCTACATGGAGAGTGTGTGCACACTTCACAGTCGCCTTACACACACACAGTCAAGACCAGTTCATTTAGTGTCACATTTTAAAACAGCCCAGTAGAATTGGGCCTCCATGGATTGTAGTTTTGTCCCAGTTTGTGAATGTTTGTGTCTCTGTCCAGACTCGTGTTGCTCAGAGAAGGATGTCCAGGATCTGTCCGGCTCTGTGTCCGGCGTGGACAACTCTCACTGGGATAAGTGCGGTGTCCTCAGCCCTCTGTAAGCATCTGCTGATTATAATTAATGTATACTGAGGTATAAATCCTAAACAAAGCAAGGAAATTGATGGATTTAATCACATATAATGCTGAGAAATTGAATGACTTTAACAGCCGGTTTAATCCATATTTGTCTTAAATAAAACAGTTTGTATTTATTAGTATAAAAGGTGATTTACAAGCTTTTTAAACAGCACATTAAATAATTTGACAGAGCATTTTCTTTCTCATGATGACATATTTCCTATTAAAACAGTAAGTTTGTTTGTTTGCATGAATATTTATTTTTTTATTTAGGTAGTTGTTTTAGTTATTTAGTCCATGTTTGTTATTTTTAATCCATGTTTGCTTATTTATTTATTTTTATGTTTTATATTTAGTTATTTGGTTATTTTTATGATAACATTATTATTTTTTTAATTTCATGTCTATTTATTTTCAATCCTTATTTATTTATTTTAATGTATGTTCATTAATATATTTAGTTACTTGGTTTTGTTTAATCCATGTTTGTTTATTTATTGTAATGTATGCTTGTTAATATATTTAATTAGTTGATTATTTGGTTACTTTTCTTTCACTCTCTCTCTGTAGCTGTGAGTCCTTCCTGAAGCGCGTCGTCTGTTTTTACCGCTGTTCTCCTGATGCCGCTCGCTGGCCACACCCACATCGTGACTCCTCCCTGAAGGCGGTGCCTCTGTGTCACAGTTTCTGCAGAGATTGGTGAGGCCACGCCCCCTCATCTTGTGGTCATAAGCTTGTGTGATAACCAGATCTGATTGACAGTAATGAGCTGAATGCATCAGAATGCTCTTCATCAATTATCAGTTTAGTTGGTAATGTAGACGACTATGATGACGTGAGTCACTGTTGCAGGTACGAGGCCTGTAAAATGGACATGACATGTGCTCGGGACTGGACCACTGACCCGCGTGGACAGAACTGCAGTGGTGGCTGTGTGCAGTACCAACAGGTAACATGCCATACCAAACATGATATAACCACACATGCTACTGGAGCTTTACATGTCTGAAGAAAATGTGAGTGATATTCGTCTGTGCAAAACCCGTTGCCACAGTGGTGTCGCCAGGGTGTTGCTATGCAATTGTTAAGGTGTTCTGAATGTTGATATGTGGTTGCCAAGGTGTTCTGAGGAGTATTTGCCACTTTGCAGTATTGTTAGGGTGTTTTGGGTAGTTACCAGGGTGTTGCCCTAGCAACTGCATAGCAACACCATTGCACCTGCAACACAGCAAAGTGCCAAAAACTACTCAAAACACCGTATCAGCCACTTATAAACACACTCAAAACAATTCAAAACACCTTCACAACTGCATAGCAACACCTTGGCAACCACCCACAACACAAAGCAATGTTCCAAAAACTACTCAGAACACCTTCCGGTGCATTTCCACTACAGCGTCAGATCTGCGCTCAGTGCCACTGGCAACGCTACAATGCCACTGCTTTGGGGCGTGTCAAATTTAGGGCAGAGCACGCCTCTGAAAACAATGTTTACACCCTCTTAGCATTTCATCTTCTTCTTTTCACAGCGATTGGTTGTCGCCCGGCGTTTTTTGCTTGATATTTGCATAAAGTTGAGGAATGCCCAACATTTTTGATGCTCTCTGCCGCTCTCAACGCTTTCTCCACGCCGCTTTCAATCCCATAATGCACCGTGCAAGCGTTTAAGCTCAACTGCCATAGGAATGAATTGACAGCACATGTGCTGTGATGATGTGACAATAAAAGTGATTTGAAAACGCTCGCTGCGCTCACTACTTGCCAGTGGAAACGCACCGTTAGTTAGCAACCACTTATCAACAATCAGAACACCTTAGCAACTACTTAGCAGCACTCAGAACACCTTCTTAACTGCGTAGCAACACCCTGACAACCACCCAAAACACAAAGCAATGTGCCAAAAACTACTCAGAGCACCTTAGCAACCACTTATCAACAATCAGAACACATTAGCAACTACTTAGCAGCATTCAGAACACCTTCTTAACTGCGTAGCAACACCCTGACAACCACCCAAAACACAAAGCAATGTGCCAAAAACTACTCAGAGCACCTTAGTGACCACTTAGCAATGCACTCAACTTTTGCAACTGCATGGTGTTGTGGGTGGTCACCAGCATGTTGCTATGCAGTTGCTAATATGTTTTGAAATGTTTTGAGTGTGTTGAGAAGTGGTTGCTAAGGTGTTCTGATTGTTGATAAGTGGTTGCTAAAGTGTTCTGAGTAGTTTTTTGGCAGTTTAGTTTAGGTGTTGTGGGTGGTTGCCAAGGTGTTGCTAAATGGGTTCTATGGTGTTTTGTTTGTTGATGAGAGGTTGCTAAGTTGTTGTAAGGAGTTTTTAACACATTGCAATATATTGCAAGGATGTTGTTGTTGTGTGTGTGTGTGTGTGTGTGTGTGAGAGAGTGGTTGCTAAGTTGTTGCTAAGGTGTTTTGAGTAATTTTTGGCACTTAGCTGTGTTGCAATACATTTGCTAGGGTGTTGTGGCTGGTCACCAGCATGTTGCTATGCAGTTGCTTATTTGTTTTGAGTGTGTTGTTAAGCGTGATGAGTGTAGTGGGTGGTTACTAGAGTGTTGCTATGCAGTTGTTAATGCATTTTGAATTGAGTGAGATAGTGGTTTGATAATATAATGAGTATTTTTCTGAGTATTGTTCGGCACATTGTGTTCCTAGGGTTTTGTGGATAGTTGGTAGAGTATTGCTATGCCGTAAAGTGTTCGGAGTAGTTTTTTAGTATGTTGTTAAAGTTGCCACATTGCTGTATTACTAGAGTGTTGTTCGTGTTTGCCAGGATGTTGCTAGCCAGTTGCTAAGGTGTTCTGAAGAGTTTAGGTGCATTCCTATGTGTTGCTAGGGTGTTATGGGTGGTTGCCAGGGTGTTGCTATGCAGTTTCTATCTAAATATTTATGTTAGAAACTGCACATTTATGTTATGTTATTTATAAATTTAAGAATGTAGTCCATTACAGATTACATGATGACAACTGTCATTAGTAATGTAATCTGGCTACTTTTTAGGTTACGTTTAAATTACTTTTTATCAAACCTGTTTTAAACTTAAAATATATTCTCTTTTTTTATATCAACATCATAAACTGCATTAAACATTACATAACACCAGGGTTTCCAAACTTGGCTTAATATAAGAACTGCAGTGGGTTTGTACGTTGATTAAAAGCTAATAATGAATTAAATCATAAAAATGTCAAATAAATATAAACACTTGAACACTAAAAATCTAAATATTTGATCTGTTTACCAGTGTGACCATTAACCAACATCAGAGAACTGTAAACATGTGAATGTGTAATAATGTAACTTGCATAATCATTTTCATAGAAGGTCTTAAGATGTGCTATTTTCCCTCAAATTCAAAAGCATGGTTTGCAAATTTATTTACACAAAATTTGTGAATATATTCAAAGCTAAATGGCATGACACACAGTGGTATTTTTAGAAAGGAAAATTTGAAAGACAAAAATTAAGAATTAGAGAGAATCAATAAATCAGTAAATTATGAATTATTTACTGCTGTTACTTGTATAATATGTAATCATGTGATCCATAAAAAGAAACATTATAAGTATTTTAAAATGTAAAATATCCTAATTACAAGAACTTAATTTTTGGAATCTGATTATATAATCCAAATGACATGTAATCAGTTTCTACGCAGCACTGTATGATCACTATAGTATTAGTGATGCAAACATCACCGAGGAGAGGAGCGATCAGGAGAGAGTGTGAAGAGACACTGTGTCTCCAGGCCTGGACACAGCTGGACACACACACACACACACACACACACGGGGTGAAGGTGTCAGTTCATGTCACTCTTTCTCACCGCTGACATGCTGAACATGTGAAGAGAGAGAGAGTGTGAATCAGTGTGACCGGCCTCTCATACAGACAGTTTCAACACTGAGATGTGCTTGAGATTATGGTCTTTGTTGTTTCAACGTTGAACAACATTGCAGCAGTGTTTAATGCAATATTAATGGTTTTAAAAAGTTAAACTAATTACTTATAAATCAATGTATAAAAGTAAGACGTTGAAACAACGTCACATTGACAAAGTTGGAAACAAAACAAAAGGCGACCTGCCAGCTGGACTGTTTTAATCTGTGAATGATGTTGTAAAATAATACCAAGATAAAGCAAGAAGAATTTGTCTGGTCATGTGATCCCAACATGATTTTTAACTTTACTCAGACTTTTCTGCCATTCACTTAAAATGATGAATGAGGAGAAGTTATGATTTTGATCATGAAGTCAAGCATTTTGTTTCTTCAGAATAACATCACAAAAGAATGATTAAGTATGCATCATGAATTAAGAAAGTAAATAAAGATTTAAGATCACTGTCTCTATGGAAACGCTGCTGACAGTGAGAAATCATAATCAACATAATCATCACATGTGCACAAGCGTGAGTGACACACACACACACACACACACACACACACTTCACATGTTCTGAGGGGTGAAAATCACAGCTAATAATGAGAGAAAGTGTGTGTGTATGTGTTTCTACATTCAGGAATCATTCATATGCATGAATCGCTGATGTGAGAATATAATGAATGACAATATTAGTAGAAGAACTGAGATGTTTTATCATCATTAAACAATAATACTTTTTAAAATTTCTTGTTTACTTTATCTCCTGGTTTATGATTGAACACTGGTTAATTTTAATGATGATAATATTTACTGTAATTAGAATCATAGTGTCTTTTTATTTTATCACTGTCTGCAGTAGTGAATAATTCATTTTCTTTTTTTCAATACAGTAGACAATTGTGAAAAATAGAGAACAGCAGCATTATATATATATATATATATATATATATATATATATATAATACTGTTATGGTATTTATAAAATATAATTGCCTTTTATTTATATTTTCATTTTTTTTAGCTTCAGCTTTAGTCATTTTGTTGTGTTTTTGTAATATATACTGTATATATATAGCATCTATTTTAGTTATAGTTTGAGTAATTTTAGTATTTCAATTTAAACTCAATTCATTTAGTTGAAAATGGCAGCATTTTTACATTTAATTTTAAAGTTATCTAATATGTTATATTTTGTTGTATTTCTGCTTTATGTTAATTAATGAAAAGGTTTTTATTTTTAGTAACTAAAGGTGAACACTGGCTGATATAATCATATTTTAAATTAAGTTAGATAAATGGACATCAGTCTTTAGCAGTCTGAAGAGCCATTCAAGTTGACTTTGTTTATTATTCTATTGTTTATGTATATTGTATTTTATGTCATCAGAATGCTTAATAGAAATCAGTTACTCTCTGCATTCTCAGCATGGTCACACGAGGCCACTATAGAACTGTCATCTTCTACTGTCAGGTTGATCCACAGTTTGAGAAGAACTGTGCTCTCACATGCATCTGTGTTTTGTTGGTCAGATGTACCAGCACGGCCGAGACCTCTGCGAGAGTCTTTGGGGAGACGCTTTCATGACTGTTGAAGATGACCCCGGGGAGGAAGACGGCGTTGAAGGCCATAGCTGCGGCTGTCTGACCCTCAGCCCATCTGATCGAGAGGTGATCGCCGCTCTGAGGGTTCAGGAAGGAGACCCTGAAGAACTGGACACCACCAAGAGCGGCCTGCCGCAGTACAGAGCCCCCTGCCCTCCCGCAGGGCCTCAGAAACGCAGCGACGCAGCGCAGCCACAGGCCCGGGAGGGCAGGGTCAACGCCGTGCTGCGCAAGCGCTCCGTGCTCGCCAGCGACATGGAGGGCAGCGGAAGCGGCTTCTAGGAGAGCTGTGTTCTAGATCAGAATGTTTGTTAATGAGTGTTCTATCTTATCAGTTGAGTTTACAGTAAACTAATGCAGTGAGGTTTCTACAGTACTGTCTATTTAACACAGTCAACACAACAATCCTGTGTGCTTATTTTAACCATTAAATGTAGGTCTGAATAACACTTTACAATCAGGTTTCCATTGTTAACATTAGTTAACTACACTAATAAACATGAACGAATGATAAACAATACTTCTACAGCATTTGTTAATTTAAATTAATGTTAATTTAAACAGTTTTGAAATCAAAAGTATCTTATTGCACTGTGAACTGACATGCAAAGATTAATAAATGCTGTAATAAAATAGTGTGTGTTGCTAAAAAGTGTGGTGACACCTACTGCACTGGGGGGGGGGGGGTAGAAACAGAAATGGTTAGTAACAATTACAAAGAAATTAATAAGATAAATTAAATGTGATTTTTTTTCTCACGTCATTGCAATAGGAATTCATAAGATCAGGAAAGTCAAGTGAGGGTGAAAGATTGTCCCACACAAATTTCGCACCGAGTTCAATTTGTTCCCGCGCTGACTAGTGTTGCCAAGTCCGCACTTTTCCCGCTATTTCCCCCACTGTTCTCGTGGGGGGTGTTTTAGACCCATTCTGATAGCAGTTTCGCCCCGAACGCGATTGGTCTAGTTTTGGCCGTGATTGGAGTTTGAGTAGAAATTGGGCTGGTTTTGCAGACCTGGCAACACTGGCAAGACTAGAAGCTATCTCATGACCAATGTAGCCTACATATTTTATGAGGTGGCTAATTCGTACGACCTCACTCTTATGATTTAGTACGATTTGTCTAAACCCCAGTGACGGGTAGGTTTAGGGGTTAGGTGTAAGTCATTCCTACAAATTCATACCAATTGGCAACTCTTAAAATACATACGATTTAGCAAAAATCATATGAATTTGTATGAGTGAGGTCAAATGAGCCACCTCATAAAATATGTATTAATTGCCGTGAGATCGGGCTGAGACTCCCGCTTTGAAAATGAATTGCGCTTCATAGCCTACACTGCTGCACTGGTAATGGATGTTTTTTGTGCAACAATATTTTGCTAATGTTCACACACCTTAATGCATTAAATAATGCCAACAAAGAGCTTATTGTAAAGTGTTACCAGATATTCTGTTCCACTTGGAATTGCGTGGTCAATAAAATGGGTTTCAACGGTTTATTCAGAGTAGTTGGTCACTACATGAACATAACATTATTATGGGATTTTTTGCTCTCGCTTTAAACTTAAATGTTACTGTTGTCAATTGTTTCTACAACTGTGGTATTTCACGATAATCTCTACTATCTCTCTGTAATATCACAATCTACACAATGTGTGATGTCGGTACGTTGTGTTAATTTTTTTTGGTAATGACATTGTTAGTGAAAACATGATCCAGTATTTACACTGAGATACATAAAAACAATGCTGTAAAGAAAAAAACGAGAGAATACTGTAAAATGTGTTTGACTATAGAATGAGTGTAGGCCTGTAGATGGTTGTTTTGGCGGGTAGCGCGAGCGCGATCTGAAGTTCTATTCTGTGTCTGCAGTAAACAAATGTGTTTCTATTCTGATCTGACATGTCTCTAATTCATACATAAATACAATTGGAAAGTGCTTTTAATTGTTTGTTCTTTTTAAAGCAGTGTAATGAAGTCTTGTTATCATTTGCTGTTTACCGCCAAATTTACAATAAATTATTGAACTTAAATTAGGCTATATAGGCTATCTAATCAGCATGGCATTAAAACAGTACTCATAATACATTTAATACATAAATGTAGGCCTATTTGTAGAACAGTATGTAGCTACTGTCATGCTGCTTATCATGTCTCCTATCTATCACAGTGGAATGAGAAGCACAATCATGATTAGCTTCATTTCTTCAAGGGCACTTGTACCACTAGATGGCGCTATGAACCAGTTTTAAAGTGAATCAGTTTTTTGAGTGTTTTATGCTGAAGTCATGAGTTAAACCAGGTTTGACCTTTAACATCTTTTGACCCACTTATATAACCACAAAAACTCCCATGGCCCACATGAGATATAAATCAGATAAACAGATGTAATTATAGCAACCATTGTTATTTTCAGTGTTGGGCTAGTTACTCAAAGAATGTAATATATCACTCATTACTAGTTACTCCTGTCAAAAGTAATATTCTTACTTTACTTATTACTTTCTGGTAACAGTAATTAGTAACACTACTATTTACTGCAAAAAGTAATATTATTACAGTAACTAAGTTACAGTAACTAGTTACTGCCCAACACTGGTTATTTTAGTATTATTTATAAATTATTAGTATTAATATTTAAAATGAGCTTTCATTTTTAGATTTTTATTTCAAGTTAATTTTGTTATGTGATGTCATTTTATTCATTTTGTTTTGTTTTTAATAACATTTAATAACAGCCATAATAGCCTTATACGTTTATTTCAGTTTAGTTTTAGTAAGTTTCATAACTTGTTTTATTTCAGTTAGTTGGTCACCTTTTTTACATCTATGTTGTTGTTTTTTCATTTACAGAATTGATTTATAATCATTTTAGCTTTGGTTAACATTAACAACACTGATGTCGACTCATTCATCAAGATGGTGCAATGGAAATAAAAATAAACAAAATGTAACATTTAAATCATACTAATACATTTTGACTAATTAAAAAATAATAATGTGTACTGAATATCAACACAGCTGTGATTGAGCCGTAGTATTAATATTTTATTTAAAGTTGGCTGTTATATAGGCCTAATAAAGCAGAATCAGGCTTTAACAGGCAACATTATTTCTCTTGAAACACTGATTGTCTAATTTCTGGACCACATTTAACTGTTGTATGATTGATTTAATATTCATTTTCATGAAATGCTTCTATCTGACCCCTGCTTTGATCCACAGGTTAGTGATCTGAGGCATCGATGAGTCTGAGCAGAGACTGGAGAGCATGATGTAACAGCCGTGTTGATCTGAAGCTGTCGGTGGGTGTTTGATGGAAAGAGTCACAATTTGAGCCTCAGCGCTCATCTTTCGGCTTTGGAAGGGACAAGAAGGAATATTCATGAGATCACAGGAGAGATATACAGTGTGTGAGTGGGAGAGAGAGAGATGAAATGTGCAAAAACTGTGTGTGATGGAGGAGATGAGCCCACATTTTATCGTCATCAGTCACTGATGTTTCTCCCGTGTGCGTGTGTGTGTGCGTGTGTGTGCGTGTGTGTGTGTGTGTGTATGAGACGCTCCTTCTGACAGTCTGTCAGGTGTTAAAAAGCTTCTCTTGTCCACTATGTGTAGAATAGAGGAAATAAGAAGAATAAATGTTCCATCAGGCTCTGAAACTCTTCAGGCTCATCACAAAGGCAGGATAAAAATAACACACAGGTTCTGTTGTGAAACTTTGCTGAATGAGCTTTGACTCATTCATGAGCGCTGCACTTTTACAGGCCTGTGAACCATCCTCATGTCAATTAAACTGAAGAAGGGAAACGAGAGAGAAACGTAAAACCAGAATAACTAAACTCACCTTCAATATGAAAAAAGAAACAGTTTCAGGTTAACTCATACAAAAATAAATAGTTAAAAATAGACAGCTATAAGAGAATCGTTTAAAGGTCTTTAGAAACTCGTATAGTCTACTGGTGAAGCCAAAGCACTGCACTGAAGAAGATATAACTTCATTTAATTTAAAATTGTGCCTATTATCCTTATTTTTAAGGTAAGAGCATTACCTTTAATGAAAATTAACCATGGTTTTACTAAAAAAAAAAAGAAAAAAAAGAAACATGATTACTATAGTTAAACTAAAACCACAAAATAACTATAGTTTTGCCATAGACTAACACTCCATTATAGCCTATTGTTTGCAACCACTTACCTTAAAAAAAAATTGTATCACTTTTTTCAGTGCTGTAATTGATAATATGTTTTTTTTAATTATCATAAACACTGGTTTGTAGTGCAAATAGTTTTACCGTTTACTGCTCATTGTTATTCTTATAGTTATTTACTACCTATAGCGACCAAGTCTCGCACACTTGTCGAAAATAACTTATTCCGTTTGCAATAAGTGGATAAACAGGGTTATTTGCTGAACCTCGTGTAAGCGTCAGCAAACATTAGAATGGAACAAGTCCCTTGAAGTGAGAGGAGGTGGGAATGTTCCATAAGAAACACTCATGAAACTAAAAGAGCTGTTGATGTGTCAGATGAAACGATTAACGGTGAGGTGCACCTTTAACATCTCCAAAACAAGCCGAGCGCGTGTGCGCGTCCGCGCGTCTGCTTGCTTTGAAGTGGCTTGCTTTGATTTCCACCTCGAGCGCGAGCAGAAAAACACGCAGGTGGGTCACTGACGTCAGTGACAGGTGGACCCGAGTGGGCTTTTCTCACCGTGTAAAAAACCCCGCTCCCAGTTTCCAGCGAGTGGCACAAAAACAAACGTCCCACACATTTCAGAGCCTGCTTTGGCATATATATATCCGTTGATGCTAGTAGGTCTATTTTTATGATCATAAAGTATCTAAAACTATAACAGTACGTCCTAAAACATATTATTTTAGTGTTGTTTAATAAATGGATCGGTTATTGAGGTAATTCATTCAGAAAGTTCAGCTCAGGGGTCGCATATTTTCATGCTAATGCTCTTCATTCTAGCGCCAGACTTGTTCTCTTTATAGATCTCATGCGCGTCCACCACCTACGCGCGCTCCTGCCGTGCGCGCCTCCGGTCAGTCATTCCAGAGGTCACAGTCACTTCCAAAAAGATTCATTCATCTCCCGAAGACACCCAAAGCACCAAACCACACAGTAATATCATGAATTAGGAGCCGATTATTCTGCTATTATGCTGCAAATGATTCAGTCTTCCGTTATAATTACACTAAACTCCAAGTAATATATAGGCCTATATATACAGTATATATATAATAAAAAATAAAATTAACCAGCCAATAATGATTTGTTATAATGATGTTGTCTTTTATCTGTTGTAAATTGGTCTATGTAACCAACTTAGTCTGTTTTTCAATAATCATATTATCTTCATATTTACAGATGCATTGAGATTCAGGCTTATACCGAATCTGATCTTTTTGCATATCATTTAACTAAAAATAAACCTCAAATGCTATCTGATGTTGAAGGTGTATATTTGTCCCTGAACTCTTTTTGACCTGCTATATCTCTGCATAAAGTTCATCAATGTTTTTTTGTGCATGGCTAGACATGATTTGAACTAGTAAATAATAATAATAATAAATAGTCAAATATATTTAAATTTCAGTACTTTTAATTATAGGCCTACAGACAATTTATTGTATATCGTACTATTTATTGTGTGTGTGTATACATATTATATATATATATATATGTATATACAGTCAAACCAAAATTTATTCAGACACCTTCAACATTTCTCACATTATCAGTTTATTCGCTATAGTTTATAAAATGGCAATAAAATATGACAAGAACTCAGAGTTAAACTGTTTCAGAACAAATTCATCTTGATAATGTCAGATAACGTTGATAGAAAGATATGTAATGAATTCGGTTGAATAGCTGTCAGCTGTTAAATTTAAGTACACTATTAGATAATACCCATTTAGCTCCAATTACCAAGCAATGCTTCAGTTTGTTCAGTCTGTGGTGTAAAAAGGTTGCATTAGCAAAAGCACTTAAGCAAAACATAGTCCGGTCAAAGTATCTGAATCATTTTTGGTCCCAAATTTTTAACTCTTCATACTGGTGGTCCACTGTATGATGAACTTTTGGGTATAATGTCACAGTTCACTTTATTTTGCTATCATAACTTACATAAATTAACTATAGTGTCCTGCACCCACTTATAAAAAGATATCAAAAATTATATGGTGTCTGAATATTTTTTGGTTTGACTGTGTGTGTATGTATATATATATATATATATATATATATATATATATATAATAATAAAATATGACAAGAACACCGTTAAACTGTGTCAGAACAAATTCTTGATAATGTCAGATTAATTTAGATAGAAAGCTATGCAATGGATTACAATCAAGCAAAAATTATTCAGTCGTTAAATTTAAGTACACTGTTAGATAATACGGTCAACCAATTACCAAGCAATGCTTCAGTTTGTTCAGTCTGTGGTGCAAAAAGGTTGCATTAGCAATTAAAGAAAAGCACTTAAGCAAAACATGGTCAGGTCAAGAATAATTTTTGGTCCCAAATTTTTGTCAGTTTTACTGGTAGTCCACTGAAGAATTCTGGGGTATAATATGTCACAGTTTACTTTATTTTGCTATCCTCACTTACATAAATGAACTATAGTGTCCTGCACCCACTAGTAAAAAGATATCAAATATATTATTGGTGTCTTTTTACTGTGTGTGTGTGTGTGTATGTGTATATATATATATATATATATATAATTTCTATTCTATTATATCAAATATAAGGATATATTCTGAAAGATAAGTTTCGATTATTAGCAGCAGCATCATTGTAACCGTTCAGCCCACTAAGCTCTGTGGACACACACCCCATCCCACATGCTCACAGTGGTCTTGTCCAAATTCGGAAAGCCCCTCTCTGCTCTCCAGCCCCGCTGATCCTGGAGCAGTGAAACTATTCCACCGGGGCCTGTGGGCGGGGAGTGACGTACGAGGCCCAAAAACGACCATATATGGATGTGCTGCTTGACGTCAGCAGGACAGGCCTAGAGTCCCTTGTGTGAACGAATACACAACCCCCAGAAAACAGCCGATTACTCTACAACCAGTGCACATTAACAGCATCATAATTATTCATTAAAACCTCTCTCTCTCTTTTTTTTCTTCTTCATGTTTTCAGAACGTTTTGTGGGTGAACTACTTCGAGGAACGGTCAGCATAAGAGTTACATAACTGTCTGAAACTGAGATATAAACAACACAAATGAAGCCATACACTCAGAAGTTGTATTTCAAAATCTTTACTTAAATAAACATTGCACACATAAAAAAAGAAATTGTAAACATATGACATCGTTAACATGTAGTGTCAGGATCAACCTGACTAGTTACAATAATTTATGAGTTCAGGAACTGCACGACAATATCAGATGCGTTTACATGATCAAAAACACAGTTGATCATGACAAAAAAAAACACACACATTATTGATACTGAGGCGGCGACTGGCCTTTCCACCTCGCTCTTGGCTCCCGTCTGTCTCTGGGGCTCAGAGTCCGTTCTCTCCCGCTCCGGACGCGGGATCGCTCGTTTTATTCGGAACTCACAACGTGTCCAAAACGCCTCGTCTGAGGGCTTTTGAGTTCCGTTCAGTCGTAGAACGTAAACGATTTCCAGTGTTATTTCTGCGTAAAAGTCCAGCCGCGTTTAAAACGCTTCCATTTTGCTGGTCAACATCAGCTGACAGCCGCTGTTCATGTGCCTCAGGACCTTCTGTTTGAGTTGGGCCACCTGGTCTCGCAGAACGGAGGCTGTGTTGGACAGCCCCGCGTTGTCGGTCTTAAGCACCTTCACTTTCTCCTCCAGCCGCGAGATGCGTTCCAGTTTGCGCTTGCGGCATTTGGTGGCCGCCAGTCGGTTCCGGAGCTTCTTGCGCTCTGCCTTGATGAGTTCCTGGCTCTCCATGTCGATGGGAGACATGGGTGGCGAGCCGTCGCTGCTGTGCATGTCGGGAACGGTCTGGGGCTCCTCTTTCAAAGACACGAAGCGCTGCGGGAAGACGCCGGAGTGCTGGAACCCGTGCGCGTTTTCCGGGTGTTGGCTCTGCTGTACGTGCGGTGGCAGGTAGCTGATGGTGGAGGACGGGTGGCTGGGCGCTGGGCAGTACGCGTTCAGCGTCGTGTAAATGGGAGGCTCAGACTGCAGGGAGGAGCCAAAAACGGACGCGGTAGTCGAGCACGTCGTCACGCCGCCGGCTCCAATCGACACGTTGGGCGGGGGCATCTGGTTCAGCTTGTGAAGATCATCCAGAGCCTTGACGAAGCCATCCGCGAAGCCCTCCTGCTCGTCGGTGATCCCCCGACTGTAGAGATACTGGCCCGGGGTGGGCGTAGTCAGCACGCCGTTGCTGTTCTGGATGATGAGCCTCTCCAGCTCCGGCGAGGCGAGTTTGAGCGAGCCCATATCGGCGCTGCTGATCTGATACAGATCCGATTTCAGGTTCCGATACGGCTCGGTCAGGTTCAAGTTCATGCTCTGTTTCTGGAGTTTATAGTCGTGCAGTGCCGCGTCGCTGTGACCGTAACCCATCAGAAACGAGTCGTCGTGATAAAACGGCTGCTCCATTTGTGTACTCATGGAGTTCTTCTGATAAAAAGGCAAAACAATAGGCTTCTCACCAAATGTGGCTGACAGTTCAAAAGCGTTCAAAAACAGCGATGACAGTCAATGAAACGGCGTTCCGTCCCGTTCTGTATGGACGCTCCTGCTTGAATGAACCCGAAGATGTAAAGAATAACGCGAATAATTCAAAGAGCCCGTCTGTTGAAGTGAACGCTCTTTGGGAACGATGTTCGTTTGATTTGCTCTGTTGCGCTTGTTCGTGTGGATCGGAATCCCGATTCGTTTTTATAAGCGACTCCCGCACTGACAGCTGGCCACGCCCCCAACGGCGTCTGCGTCACGAGCGTCAGAGCGTCAGCGCGTCATTGTCGGGAACTGCTGCTGGGGCAGTAAACAAGCCCGAGGGCGAAGTTAAGAACCAGTTAAGAGCGAAAGTCATTAAATAAACGATGATGATAGCATGATATCCTTTCTGCTAATAGAAAGGGCTTCTAACATTGGATTTATCAGGTAGGCTTATAGCCGGACTTCTGTTGGTGTATTTTAAAGTTCGTTATTATTGTTGTTTTAGGGGTTAATGTGATTTTGATGCGCGGACGAGTTAGCATAAACACAAGATGTAACAAATACAATGACATTATTATGAAAATGATTCGCTAAAAGTGTTTTCTGTTAAAGCAAATTTTGTTTGTTTTAGGATATCTATTACTGGATTCGTTTTTTTTCTTCTGTCGTGTAACAAAACAATGCCTAGAAAGCGTCAGGTTACGTAACAGATTTGAAGATCAAAATCTAGCTGTTAATTCTCAGCTTGCTGAATGCGCAAGTTAGTGAAAGAGACAGACTGCAAACACTCACTGCCGCTGTAAATCAATGCTCGTCGGGGACGCTTCCTGTAGGAAGTTTACAGTCCAAATATGGGCATCGTGACGTGGCGTTCCTCTCAGAGGGAGCGTGAGTTGCCCCGCCCACTTTATCTGGACTGCCGAGCAGAGCAGTAGCCCCTCACTGCAGAACAAAGATCCAGGGGGCGGGGTTGGATCCACATCCAGGGGGTGGAGATTGGTAGGTTTAGGGGTGGAGATTGGTAGGTTTTGGGGTGGGGATGGGTGGGTTTAGGGATCAGGGGGTGGAGACGGGTAGGTTTAGGTCTATGTAAGGTGGGAGGAGTTGCTCCGCCCCCTGGATCTGCAGTGAGGACCATCTCGAGCAGAGGCGCGTCCTCGACACTCACGAGAAACACCTGCTAAACAAGCGAGCAGTACAGAAATCCACACACAATGACAAAATAACACCCACTGAATCCCAAATAGAAATAAACATACAGAAAATGCTCTTTTAATAATATTATAATAGTCAATAATTAGTTTAAACGCCGGTCTGCTAAACCAGGTCAATAGGTTATTCATCGTTTGGATATTTAGACTCAAAATTCAGGTTCTGCAGTCAAATTAGAGGCTTTGTTTCACAAACAACTGCGGCTCTAGGGCTTTACAGATGTAGAATAGTGATGCTGTATGTAATGATCATGCTATGCTCCATAATTTAACCTGAGCCATTAATGATTCGTAAGAATGTGAAGAATGTATTTAAGGTAAGTCAGTAAGTTTAGCAGCATGTTGTTTGTTCTCTATCATGTTTTCACAGACAGAAATGGAGTCCGAGTCAGTCGCTTTAAGGCCTTTTGAGTTTGTTTGATGTAGGAAAGTCATATTAAACTGCAAGGGCAGTACATTGGCATGAATCAGAGTGATATTTGATGCTTTTGGTCTTCTCAGGTAGTTCAGAGACGTTCGGCTGACGTCCCGCTCCGCACCTGTGCTGCGGTGTGTTGTTCAGTATGCCAGGCTTGATGTCCACCTGAAACAGCTCGGGAGTTAATGTAACCTGACCCATCTGTCCTGAGAGCTTCATGAGATCAGGTTAAACTGATACAGATGCTTTAGTAAAGCAATTGTTATCCGGAGAGAGCGACTGGTTTACTTTGAAGACAACAGCTGACCTTGAAATTATCAGCATGACATTTTATAGTGTATTTATGTATTCATTTTAATATAAATAAATATTTATTACTAAAAATAATAAATATTATAAAGGTTTGTTAAATATAAAATAGCATTTTATACAATGTATTTATATGTTTATAAAAATACATGTATTATTAGTATTTATGAATGTTAATAAGGATCACACACAGGATTATCAGCAGGGAATTTATTTATCATCTTGTAATAAATTATTAAATATAACATTATATTTTATAAAGAGTATTTATGTAAAACACTGATAATATATATTAATATAAATAAATATTTATTATTAAGATAATAAATCTTAATTTATTATCTTAATAATAATATATATATTATATATATTATTATAAGATAATATATATTATCTTAATAATAATATATATGTATATATATATATATATATATATGTATTATTAATATTTATTATTATTAATATAAACAAATAAACATAATAATTATAGTCATGAATATTTTAAAACATTTAAATATAATTTATTAATATGTATTAATATTAATATAAATAAACATTATTATTATTGAATCTTTCTCTTAAATATGAAATAACATTTTGTAAAATGTATATATTGCACATATTTATTAGATTTAAAACAACATTTAAAAATGATTTATACATTTTATAAAATATTTGTTTAATACTTTTATTATTTTACATTTTATATAAATTTCTATTGTAATATGCAGTGTTTTAGCTCAGCGTTGAACCTCACAGCGTTTTGAAATCCCTCTTTCAAACAGCCAGATTTCTTTATAAAGAGCTGTTCACTCCGTTCTTCGATTGCTGCGTTCATTGTTGCTGTGTTTAATTTTAGTGTGCTTCTGGAGAAGTGTGTGACTTTGTCAGGCTGTTGTGACATTGAGGTGAATTGTGGTACTTTTGCAGGGGCGGTTGGATGTTTGCGGTAACGCTGATGGAGCGGGCAGTGTGTGTGTGTGGGGCACTGTGCCATGAGGACACTGGCACAGCAGTGGCAGAAGCATCATGAAAAATCCCACACAGATGGATGAACCTGTGTGTGTGTGTTGTATGTGTGTGTGCGTGTGTGTATGTATGTGTGTGTGTGTGTGTGTATGTATGTATGTGTGTGTGTATGTGTGTGTGTGTATGTATGTGTGTGTGTATGTATGTGTGTGTGTGTGTGTGTGTGTGTTGTATGTATGTGTGTGTGTATGTATGTGTGTGTGTATGTATGTGTGTGTGTATGTATGTGTGTGTGTATGATGTGTGTGTGTGTGTGTGTGTGTGTTGTATGTATGTGTGTGTATGTATGTGTGTGTGTGTTGTGTGTGTGTGTGTGTGTGTGTGTGTGTGTGTGTGTGTGTGTGTGTGTGTGTGTATGTGTGTGTGTGTGTGTGTGTGTGTGTGTGTGTATTATGAGGTCAAGGTCAGTGTGCTGTTGTTGTTTACCTGGATCGCGGGTGGTTGGTACATGCAGTTCTCTGGCTGAGTGTTTGTTTTATTCAGATGAAGGGCAGCAGGTCTCATTCTGCCCAAAAAACGCCTGCTTTGGCCCTGATTTCCATCATTTTTACACAAAAACATATGTTCCTTTATACTTTATTATATTTTATTACTGTTGAATACTATAGTCAGTAATAACCACTATCAATCGTATGTGTGTGTTTATGTGTGTCTATGTGTGTGTGTTTAGGCTGACATGGATACGAGCCAGTAAAATAATGTAAGCTGATCCTCCGTGTGAGAGAGATCTGCCTGAGGCCAGATCACATTTACGGTAAGAGTGTGAGACAGAGAGACTGTATAATATGTGTGTGTGTGTGAGCTGATGCAAAATGATGTTCAAAACACGCTGAGAAAACTCATCACTAAATCCCCTTTCCTAAATATCCAAAATATATATGCAGCACTACTTTTAATTTGCTAAATGTATCTATTGAAACTCACAAAGTCTGTCAAGGTAACAGATACCCCAAAATCCAATTGGGGTCAGTACTTTTTTTAATGCTTTAATGAAAAGAGTCTCTTCTGCTCACCAAGGTTGCATTCATTGGATTAAAAATACAGTAAAATAGTGAAATATTATTACAATTTAAAATAACTGTGAATAATGTAAAATTAAATTTATTCCTGTGATCAAAGCTGAATCATTACTACAGTCTTCAGTGTCACATGATTCTTCAGAAATCATTATAATATGCTGATTTGCTGCTCAAGAAACACTTCTGATTATTATCAATGTTGAAAACAGTTCATATTTATGTGGAAACCATGACATTTAGATTTTTAGGATTCTACGATGAATAGAAAGTTCAAAAGAACAGCATTTATTTGAAACAGAAATCTTTTGTAACATTATGTCACTTTTGATCAACACTGTAAAAAATGACCGTGATTTGAACGGTAAAAAAACTGTGAAAATGCTACAGTTAAAAACCTGTTAAATGGTTAACGGTAGGTTCCTAAAATTTACAGGGAAAAACTGTAAACTGACGTTCCCAGAATTCCCTGCGTTGCATTTCAAATTTAGTTTGAATTTGATGTTTTTTCTTTGAAATAACTGTTTCTTCTTATTTTTTCTTATCAGCTATGTTTATTAGGGTTGTATGTTACATCTAATGTTGTTAAATGAATGTTTATTGCTTATTTCAGTTTATTGAGTGTCATCATGATGGTGATTAGTGTTTGTGTTAATGACGCTGTACTTCTTCTATACATGTTATTATTTAAAAGCTGCTTTGGTTCATCATGTGACTTTCTCATCATCACCTGCTTTTGGTGGTTATCAGTGTATTACAAAGCTACAAAACAGATTTCAGTACTTCAATAAGTTGATATATTAACATTATATCAGTTAATGAAATTACGATATTTAACTGTAAATTTAAGTTAAAACGGTAAAACCTAAAATTTTATTACCGTATTTTTTACGGTAGAATTCCGACAACCATAGCTGCCAGTTTTTTACCGTAAAATTTTACATATTTTTTTTTTTTTACAGTGAATGTGTCCTTGCAGAATAAAAGTATTAATTTCTTTCAAAAAAGTTAGTTTGTATTTTTTTGTGTGTATTTTCTCTCTAAAATACTCAGTTCTTAGCTGTAAATATCATATTCCTCAAGGTGCCAGTGACTTCATCTTTAAACAACTGCTGTATTGTGTCTGTGTTCATCAGGAGAACAGGCGTCTCATTGGCCACGTGATGATGGTGACTCACGTTCACCTCTGGTGTCAGGGCCAATCAGGGGTCAGTGAGCGCAGACAATCGCAGGTCTCCCCTCAGACTCGACCGTGTCTCTGCGTCAGCAGAAAAACACAAGATGTTTGCTGGAGAGGCGCTGAAGAGCGCTGGACACCGAACCAGCAGTCAGCAGAAAAACAAGAGCCGGCAGCCAAGCAGACAGACGGAGGGTTAGAGAGGTCCAAAGAGCCAACGCTTCACTGAAACTCACACACAGAAGAGCGTTTGTAAGATTGTGAGGACAGAAATACACTGACCTGTCCTGACCACACAAATGGAGTAATTAACAGCCTGCTAATGATGAGTAATGTCCATCTCATCAGCTATTTCTGTGCAAAATAGTCCACTTTTAACCTCACCAATCTATTTTTAATCAATAAAATGTATTTATAATGAACCTTTTCACTTGTCCGTTGGGTGTCTTAGCTCCGGAGGAGCTTACAAACCTTATTTTATTGGAGATTTGAAGCATATTTGTAAGACACAAGGCAGTAGAATGGAACAAAAAACACAAGGTTTTTCAAAAGATGAACTTCTTTTAAATTAAGTATCGCATTTTTTAGAACACGTGCGCCAGATGCAGAAAAAGACATGCGCAAGTAATGCTTTTTGTGTCCAATGCACTGCTTTCCCACTTATTTTTCTATGTAAACACTCGCTTGACGGATGTTATTGGAAGCCTGTTTTGCCACAGGATTAAAAAAAAAATAATAAAAAAAATAAATGGAAATTGCATTTTTTACGCACAATTGCCAGTTTATTTCTCATAATCCTGAGAAAAAAAAGTCAGAACTGCAATTTATATTTTGCAATTTTTTTCACGCAATCCTGACTTTTTATCTTGCAACAGAGAGAAAAAAAGTAATAATTGTGAAATAACCTCATAATTGCGAGAAGAAAAGTGCAGAATTGTGAGATATAAACTCAGAATTGCGAGGAAAAAGTGAGATAAGTCACAATTAATTTGGTGGAAACGGGCTTCCATACGAGCTGGCATCTTGGGCCTCATTTATAAAATGCACAGAAACCATCCTAAATTTGATCTTATGATCATCTCTCAAATATGTGTACGTGTGATTCATAGAATGAACCTACGTACAGAAAAACGCACGTAGGCCTACGCCTCTCTTTAAGATGTGAAATCTATGAATCGCAAGTGATCTTGAACTTGCGTGCAACTGAATGGTTTTAGCTATCTGCCTTGTAAACAACTCCCCACCCCACCCCCAATTTATTCGCAAAACATGTTCTGTGTGAAAACATCTTCCAAGGGTTTGGAACAATCTGTCTGTCTGTGCAGCATGAAGAATAACTGATCATTCCGAGATCTGTTTTTGACAGGTGATCATTCCAGTCTGAGGAATCATCCGTTCATTCCAGTAAGTGTCGTCAGAAGGAGTCTGAACTAGATTTCTGAACATTAAAAAGCATCAGTCTGATGTTTAATATCATATACTGCAGCAAACCGCCACTGAATTTAAAAGACAAACAGGCCACATGACGTGTGAATAATAGGGTGTAGTTATCTGAGGATTGCATTAGTTATTATAGTGCTAAAGGCAAGAACTTCTTATTATGAAACATGTTGTGTGATACTGAATTTGTGTAGCTCAACACATTTGTGTACTTCTTTGTCAGTTCAGGGAATCCCAATGTGTCAGTGGGAATGAGGGGTCATGACCTTCATGCGGAGGCTGACGTCATGGCTCATCCAGAGGGCGAGATAATGAGCGATGATGAAGAACTGATAACGAGAAAGAGATATAAATATGATGATGAAGCTCCTCAAAAACAGATGGTAAACACACTCACATACACATCCTGCTGCTGATCAGCATCATGCACATGTTTTTATCAGTCTGCTGTCAGAAGAATCTTCCATAGTTTGTAGATCACCAGGGAACCAAAGGACATTATTAATTTCCAAACATCCATATCAGAGCCAAAAAACATTCTTGATATGAAGAAGGTTCTGCCGAACCTAAAGAACAATAGACATAGCATTATTTTAGGAGTGGCGTGTGATGTTTTTTCCATACTGTGCTTACCAGACCAAGGAATGAAGGCATTTCATAACATGTTTAGACACAGATCGGCTCTCGGTGAAGCAGTTTACACCTCTGCCCAGAGCAACACACACACACTAATGTCCTGCTTTCGTCTGTCTGTGTCTGTTCGGATAGTTTGTGGTGTCAGTTTAATATTTAGGGTTGCTATAAAGCATTCACTGGTTGTTTAAGTCCAGAAAAATTAAACACTGTGACATTGTTGCAGTGTGGACAATTGACCTATCGGTAAGCCCCGCCGCCCTTAGTTACTGTTGCTCCCTCGGACAAACAAAGGAGTTGCTCACGGTCTTACAATGACAGCTGCAGTGTGAAAACCTTGTCCCACTATGTTTTTGCACAATTTTGGACACAGAAGGCCACCAAATGGGAATTAAATATTCCATGGAGGGATTTATAAAATATTTGAAAATAAATACGGTGGGTAACTCGAAGCGAGGGTTTACAGATCACAATGCAAGCGGGAGAAGTCTTATATTATGGTCGACAACATGCAGGATCAACACTGTTCATGTATCACAGGGTACGATTAAATTAATGTACATTTAACCAGTTTAATATGGAGAGGCACTGAAATGTAGACTTTCGTTTATGTGTTTTTGACCTACACCATACAAGACGCGAGAACAGTCCGCTATTTATGTTTGTACATTAGCATGGACTCACTAACTTTACCGTTAGCTAGTTTTAGCCAGAAATACCTTGCTAAAGCACAAGATAACATTAACGTTCTGCATGAGCAGATGAAAGTGTATGACAACCAGAAAATTAATGTTTTTGTCTTCATTTGTATTGGGGTTGAATACTTAAGGACATGTTGCTCTGTTTTGTTTGGATTCAGGAAATGTAATAAAATAAATGATATTGCCCATCCTCTCAGGATACCTGGAATCAGTGTTATAAGTACCCCAGGCACATAGTTTTTCCATTTTTTAAGCATAAACCCCATAAAACCGATGCGAGCTTCGAATCTTTCAATGTTTCTCTATGGCGCTGAAACCTAAAGATGTCTGAGTTCCGCTCCCTGTGCAACTGATAATCGACTGCCATTGGCTAGTCTGCGTTCGAGGGGAGGGGCTTACCGATAGGTCAATTGCTTTAATGAAAAGTAGCTAAAACCTGCTTGAAAATTCGCTAGATGATGTCATGCGCTAATTAGCATATTCATGACGCCATTATGTCGAATCATCCCTTTGCATTCATAATCCTTTTTATACAGCCTATTCTTACAGCTAAAGTCCCAATAAAACTGTTCTCGTTTACATATTTTGATATTTCTGTAGTCAACATGATCTATTAAGGGGCTGTTAACACAGAACACGTCTTTGAGTCTAAAAGTGTGAGGTTCAGTGCTCAGGAATCATTCAGCACAGAATGCGTCCTCCACTGTGTTGCTTTTAGATAAAATGATTGCCATGCCAACTTGCTATTGTAAACAAACACTTGCAACGCTTGCCCCGCCTCCGGGGTCTTCTGATTTGAAAATTTCAAATTCTTTTAACTTGACACGGCGTCTTCAAAGTGCAGCGCTTATGTGTGAGATGCTGCAAAAGATACAAGACGTGAGCGTACCCATCATACAAATCCATCTAGCTCATGCTTACATAGAAAAACGATGGAAAAGTAGTGCACTGGAATGGGAAAACACGTTGAGTGTGAACACCCCCTAAAACTACTGTATATGTAGTTCCAATCGGCTGCTCTGCCATGCTAAAATCTGGATTATTAAACAAGACGTTATCTGACAAAATCACTGTCTCTGCTGTAATTTTAGCTATATTTATATGTGACATAAGTAAAGAACAGAGAAAATGTTACAAATAACAATGTCTGCCTTATTTTTTGTCTTGTTTGTTTTAATCACACATACCAAAAATCGCCAAATATATTTAAATATCACCGAAATAGCTCCTTATCGGAAAACATTAATAAAATTCGCAGCAACAATGAGAAAGTCGCTAAATTTGGTGACTAAAATTCCCAAATTGGATCTGTTTGTTTGAGTGGCAACTTCTGAATTAACCAATGGAGTGAGTTTGGAGGCGTGGCTATCTTTTTGACTGACCAGTGGCAGTCAGACATGAGTTGGAGGATTATTTGTGAAAACCTGTTTGAAAACAATTATTATTTTCAATATTTTTGGGTGTTTTTGCTACTGATAAAGTAGTCAGACATTTAAAGGAATATTCCATGACACATGGGTCAAATAATTAGCACAAATAGCATCCATGGATACACACGTTGAGGATCGTTTTCAATGTACTATGTTTGAGACACTATCCCCTGGTTTCACAGACAAGGCTTAAGCTAGTCCCAGACTAAAATGCATGTTTGAGCTGTCTCAACTGAAAATATCTTGCTCTGACATATCTTAAAAAATGTCAGTGTCATTGTTCTGTGTTAAGATGCACACCTTAATGTTTTCTTCCAAGGCAGTTTTGTAAAAGTTGCTTAAATATCTTAATTTACTAAGGCTTAGTCCTGGCTTAAGTTAAGCCCCGTTTGTGAAACCGGGCCTATAATTGCAAACTTTCATACTATTTACACCAGATAGTATGTGAACTGGAATTCAAAATCAGTCCATGATGTGGTTCAAGTTCAGCAAATGCCGTTGAACGCCTTTCTAACTCTGTTTGTCAGTATTTAACTGTTGTGTTTCTTTATGAACAAGTTTTGAACTTGTGTTGAGTTCAATCTGAGTTTAACGAGGTTTAAGAAGGCGACTTAAAGTCTTATATCCAGCATGATTATGAGCAGATAATCTTGGGTAATGTTTAGTAATTATGCAGTAAGTGGATCACCTGTTACACAGGATCATTAGTTCTACCTGTAATATCTGTCTGCAGATGTGCTCTACTTAATGGAAGAGTTGATTTATATAGAAAACATACTTTAGAACACCTTAAATATAGTGTAGAGGCAATGTAATAAAAAATCATAAAAAAATTATTTCATTTTGAATTGTCTCTTAAACCGCCCACTCTACTTTTCATGGGTGACCCATAATCCCAGTTCAGTTCCTAGTGGTTCTTTTGTCTTAGAAGCGACCAGGAGGTTTCGGGGAAAGTGATGTGCTTCTCTCTGAGCGAAGCCGTCTGAATGTGTGCCAGCTCTTTGAGACGGCAGGAGAACAGAAATAGTCGATCGATGCATTTCACATCTATGGTGACCCACACTCAGACTTTGAAGATTTCTTTTTGGTGGGGAGGAGGTCATCAGGTGAAGGAAACTCACAGATAAACACACACACAGCTCTTTTTTATCTCTGTCCAACATGATTTCATTAGTTTTCATAAGTATTAAAGCATAAAGTGTAGTTCAAGCACACAAAGATGTTTTTATGCTTGGATATACTCTGATGCATTCAATAAATGAATAATTAATACATCCTTTTATATATTTCAGAGTGGATCCAGACAGAAAATTGTATATGCACACATGAACACATACACATTACGATTCCAGTGAACTCAAACGGCTTATTTCAGTTGCGTTTGATCTAATCTGACACATACACACTCAGACACAGAGTTCTGTGAGTTTGTACAGTCATTCATGTAAGCTGCTTTCATTAGTGACTGAATCTCTTTTCAAAACCACCAAGTCATCAGACATTTTCACCTGGACACTTGTGTGTATAGCAACCATCCAGAAAATCACTTGGACACCTTAGCAACTGCCTAGCGGCCACCCAGTCTGCCCTCCCTTCTCTATCACTTAGCGGTTGTAATTACATCAGCAGATTCGGCACATTCGATAGAAAAGTGGCGCTTTCCAACTTCAGTAGCTTGTTATGATATTACAGCTTTGAAATTACAAACAAAAAACACACATTTTGAGACATGAACTGAAATGAATTGTGAATTTTATTAACATTAAATCGTCCTCCTCCTCCCATTTTCTCCTCAAAATTTTGGGGAGGCTGTGCCTCCCTTGCCTCCCCCGATGAGCCGCCACTGCTAGCAACAGTTAAATATCATAGCAACCACTCAGAACACTCTAGTAACTGCATTGCAGCATGTTAAAACCACTCCAACACCTTGCCAACCACCTAGCAACTGCATAGCAACATTTCAACACCATAGCAACCACTTAGCGACCAACTGAAATGTCCTAGTAACTGCATAGCAACATGCTAAAACAAAACTTTAACACCTAAGCAACCACCCAAAACATCCAAGCAACTGCATAGCAACATGTTGAAACCACTTTGACACCTCAGCAACTGCCTAGCAACCGCCCAAAATGTCCAAGGAACTGCATAGCAATGAGCAAAAAACACTGAAACAACTTAGTAACTGCCTAGCAACCACATAAAACACCATAGCAACATGCTAAACCACTTTAACACCTCAGAAACTGCCTAGCAACCACACAAGCAACTGCATAACAACAAGCTAAAAACACAGAAACACCTTAGTAACCACATAGCGACCAGCCAAAATACCCTAGCAACTGCATAGCAACATGCTAAAACCACTTCAACACTTCAGAAACCGCCTAGCAACCATCAAAGCAGCTGAATAGCAACCAGCTAAAAACCATTGAAACACCTTAGCAGCCACCTAGCGACCAGCCAAAACACCCTAGCAACTGCATAGCAACATGCTAAAACCACTTCAACACCTCAGCAACTGCCTAGCAACCACTCAACCATGCTAGGGACCACATAAAACATCCAAGGAACTGCATAGCAACAAGCTAAAAATAGCTTCAACACCTTAGCAACCGCTTAGTGACCATCCAGAACACACTAGCAACTGTAGAGCAGCTTAAATATTCTAAAGAGGAGGAAAAGTGGATTTATTTAATTAATTTACTTTTATTTTTTACCAAATTACCATTCATAAATGTAAGTGTACTAATATATATATATATATATATATAGTTTTGTATATAGACAACACAAGAGACTCTGTAATGAGAAATCTATTAAGATTTTAAAAGTTTACAAATAATTATTTTTTTTATATTGTATACCCAATAATATTCTTATGCTGATTTTTATATGGTTACCCTCGGCACTCTTCATGTATTTATTTGTGCACTTGTTTGTCTCTGTTTCATGTTCTTTTTGTTCTGTTTTATTTTTTTTGTATGCATAATTGCATAATGTTCAATATCTGAATTTGAATGAACGTGCATGTATAATGTTAATGTGTATTCAATAAAACCTGCACTGTGGCATTGAGTTTTGCTCATACTTTGCATCTAACATGCATATTTATTCATTTCACAGACACTTTTTCCCAAATGAGCACATGTTCTTGAGAAGCCCGTCCACATCAGTTTGCATTCAGCCATTGGCTCTCTCGGCAGGCAGCCGTCCAGTTCCCAAGCGCTGACTCTGAATCTGCCATCCAACCGCACCCTTAATCCAGAGACCTACAAAGACGGCCGCCCACTGATGCCTGCTGGGCCGTAATGGACACCCACAATGCACCAGTCTCTCTGGAATGCTTTTGTAATTGAAGAATAAGGTCATTTTTCTGGTTAAATAAAAGAACTGGTTGGGCTGTGGAAAATCCCAAAGCATTCTTCATAATTGTACTTGATAGCAGATCAGAATGTAGACGACACTCTACAAACACACCACAGAATGAGCCAGTCCTGATCATCTAAACATGCATAAACTTTGTCTTTTTAAACAATTTCGCAAGCAGTGGTGGACACTAACAAAACATTTTTTACTTTGTTATTGTAAGTACATTTTTCAAGTATCTGTACTTTATCAGAGTATTTTTTACTTCACTAGATTCCAAACCAAAATATCGTACTTTATCAAAATATCGAGAATTCGTCGGCTGCTTCAAGATGCAATAGCGGCGTCCGATGCATGAACGAGCTGATTCTTTTCAGTGAACCTGTTAAAGCGGTTCGCAAAAGCGCATTGAGGTCTTGTCCACACTAATACATTTTCTTTTGAAATGCATCTTTTTCTCTCCGATCTCGCCTTCCGTCCACACTGAGACAGTGTTTTGTCAAGGAAAGCAGATCTTTTTGAAAATGCTCTCCAAAATGGAAAACTTTGACAACGCCGTTTTCTCGTTGCAGTGTGGACTGTGAAAACGGTGACTCTCAGAGGGAGTTTTGGTTCCTTGCCGCTGTCGCCTCTGGCTTGCTCAGTTGGGGACACTTAATTTCTAGCGATTATCGTAAATTTGATTTCACAGATACTATTTAAACTAAACTTAGCTAGACAATGACATCTCCGAATTCAATAATGAAATGCCCTTAACTGAAAATTGAGTGTTTAATCTTATTATTATACATTACTGACACTCTATCCTCCAACTTGATACTGTTAAGTGCTTTGACACAATCTGTTTTGTTAAAAGCGCTATATAAATAAAGGTGACTTGACTTGACTTGACATGTTTAGTCATGTGATGCATATTGTACCAATAGATGACTTTTGCTACAGATGTGTTACTTTGTACACTCTAGAAAACACTGGGTTAAAAACAACCCAATTTGGGTTGTTTTTAACCCAAGGGCTGGGTAAATATAGGACAGAACACATATGGGGTTAATTTTACCCAGCAAATTGGGTTGTTATTTAACCCATCATAATTGGGTTGATTTAACCTAGCTCATGGGTTGATTCATTTTTATTATAATACTAGCTTTATACATGAAATAACGTTTACAGATTAACTTAAATCCTCTAAACATTTGTAAAATACTCCACAACCACTGGTTTGCATGCAACTTCTTTTATTTCTCATTTACAGCATTGTTTATATCGTTTTTTTACGTAGGCTATACATATTGCCTATTTAAACTCGTTTAGCAAACATTAGAAGTAAAAATTAAACATTAAACAGAAGTAATTCACGAGTAAATCGACCACTCTCTGTAATTCTGTTTCCACCGTAACGGCGCTGGCTCTCGCACCCGAGCTGGAGTCGTGTTCGGCGGGAACTGCTCATGGCTGAGACCGCCGCCTTGCGTTTCACTCATAGCCGAAATATACTGTGATTGCCTTCATAACCTGCCCACAAACAAACAGTAAACAGCTCTGAGGACATATTTTCACATCCAAAGTATTTGTATTCTGTATCTTTATGAATAAAATCGTTTATTTTATCCAAAGCATCAGGCTTTTCCATCACGCAAAAAGACCGCGACACTCGTTATTTGGTGATTCACACCGCGCGCCTGTTTGTTGCTCTGCATAAAATTGAACGATATACAGCACAGCAACGATTTTATATATAAAATAAAATGTACACAAACCTGTATTTACTGAAGAAATGCTTCAATTCGATGGCGCTTAGAACTGCTCTCTCCAGGAGACGACGCAAAATCCCCGCGATAAATAACTCAACCGCTGGGTTACGTCTGACCCAGGATCTGAGTAAAACAAAAACTACCCAAACACTGGGTTGTTACATTTGACCCAGGGGCTGGGTAACACAAAAACTACCCAAACACTGAAAAAATAAACCCAAAAGGCTCAACCCAGCATTTGGGTTAAAAAAATAACCCAGGATTTTTTATAGTGTACACTCTTTTCACAGTCCTACAAAGGTGAAAATTTACTTGCGATTGCTGTTTGCATCAAAACGTTTTAGATCAGACACACAGTCGTTAAGTGAGTGAGACCTGGACGCATCAGTGAATGGTTAGATATTTTCCTAAACAAAATGATCCTGCCAGAAGAATTGCATGAAAATGTATCATGCCTGTTCCGTCTGTCTCAGTGAGTCTTTATGCATGCGCAATAAAGCAAATTCAAAGTTTTCTGACATTTCAGTGTGGATGAGAAACTTCTGGAAAATGCTTGAAAACTCTAGTGTGGACGGAGAGCATTTTAAAATGAAAATGCCGTTTTCAAATGTATCCGGATTGATGTAGCCTGAATGATTCATTCGTGAACTGGACTGATCGGATTGCAGCTCTTCTCAAATCAACAACTCGTTGATTCAAATGATTTGGGCTGCGTTTCGTTAAAGGATCGCAAGCTTAAGTACATCGTAGACCCATTGAAACCAATGCTTACCCCCAGGGCATCCAAGATGTAGGTGACTTTGTTTCTTCAGTAGAACACAAACGAAGATTTTTAACTCAAACCGTTGCAGTCTGTCAGTCATATAATGGCAGTCAATGACATTATATGATCGCCGCCTATCTCTCAAATGGACCATTGACACTCTATCTACAATCTCAATTAGGAGCGTCAATGGTCCATTTGAGAGATAGGTGGCAGTAATGCACTTATAAGTCTGCGATCCGCCGTAAAGCAAGAAAAGACGCGCCGGCTGTTGTGTGAACGAGCTCAGGACAGTTGGACCAGGCGGTGGATCAGAGGTAAAAAACAATATAAATACTGTTCAGTTTCTAGCACAGACCGATCGTTTCGTGTCTTAAGATCTCAATGTATCGTCACGAGCCGCAGGGTTTAATTTGGTTTTGTCTGTGTATGTTTTTTGGACTCTCAAAGCCGTGAGTCCCATTGACTGCCATTATATGACTGACAGACTGCAACAGTTTGAGTTAAAAATCTTTGTTTGTGTTCTACTGAAGAAACAAAGTCACCTACATCTTGGATGCCCTGGGGGTAAGCAGATAAACATCACATTTTCATTTTTGGGTGAACTATCCCTTTAAGCTTATGATGGTTTTGGTAAATGCAGCCCTGGTCAGAGCAACTAGAAAAACATATAGGTGCCTGTATATTAGATGCCTGCAGGTCTTAAAGGGACAGTATTAAACATGCAGCCCACTGTCATTAAAGGGATAGTTCACCCTAAAATTTTATTTCTGTCATTATTTACTCACTCACGTGTTGTCCCAAACCTGTATTAATTTCTTTCTTGTGTTGAACACAAAAGAAGATATTTTGAAGAATGTGGGTAACCAAACATACTGAATTTTTTTTTTAAGGTAAGTGATCGCAAACAATTTATTTTAGCTACATGTAATAAAAAAAAATGTTGAAAGTTAGTCAACTAAATTTGTTTATTTAAATGTAGCTAAAATAAATTGATTGCAACCACTTAACTTAAAAAAATGACTAAATTCAATGAATATTTTTTTTCAGTGCAGTTGCTGGTCCACGTTGATTTTGATAGTAGGAAAAAAATACAATGGAAGTCACTGTGGACCAGCAACTGTTTGGTTTTCCACGTTCTTCAAAATAGCATTTATGTTCAGCAGAAGAAAGAAACTCATTCAGGTTTTTTTTTTTTTTGAGTGAGTAAATGGTGGTATAAAAATAAAACTATGAAAATTGAGAATTGTCACACTATGAGAATTGACAGACAGATGACAGAAATTTTATTTTTGGGTGAACTATTCCTTTAACGTTAATAAAACAACAAAACACAAAGAGAAAAATCCCTCACTACTCTTGACTGAAGAACTTTAATACAGTTTCTTTAATAGGAATCAATCTACAGTATATAGTGTTTTATTTTTATATTTGTTGATTCAATTTCTTGAATGCTCTGCTAAATACACCTATTGTAGCCTACCTGAAAATAAAACACTGTTTATTTTATTTGTATATAATGTGTAGTTGTAATGTTCTTATTTTTTAATAACAAAGATAAAATAATGACACATAGTTTTATCTTCGCCCACTTTGGCCTAAATATCTGGCAGTCTTTTTTTCTTTCTTTCTTTTTTTTCTTCTTTTTTTTTTTACCTCGAAAGGCTTTGTCTTTATAATAGGGAAATAAGTTTGGCTGTAATGCTCAGACAACTTGCAAAATAGAGAAACCAACATGACAAAGAATCGTGATATTTCTAAAAAAAAAGTGATATGATATTTTTTCCATATCGCACCCCACCCTAATATATATATATTATATATATAGATATATAGATATATATAAAAAATATATATGTATATCAAAAAAAAATATATATATATATATACGTATATATGTGTGTGTGTGTTTGCACTTGTTTTTTGCAAGTATCAGTGACTTAAATTGATATTTTAATATAATATTTTGATGTATGACAAGCCCCCTCCTCCGAGATATTTTGACCAGTAGGATTATGTAAAATATATTATATAAAATTATTAAATATATAAGCAAATAAGTTAAAATTACAAGATAAATGTGTAATACTTAAGTAGATTAAAAATCAAATGCCTTTGTACTTTTACTGGAGTAAAATTGAAAAGGAGTAGTTAATACTTTTACTGGAGTAATGTTTTATTAGGATATCTGTACTTTCGCTCGAGTACTTGATTTGTGTACTTCGTCCACCACTGACTACAGGTAATTTTCGAAGTTGTTCTTTCTTTGTGTTGTTCTGCAGCTCATGACTAATATGAGAAGTGAAGACTAATTTCAGTCTGAGGTCGACGCTCCCTCTCTGATCTTCTGGATGAAGGTGTGACTGTTGGTTAGTATCTGGCGTCGAGGAGCTGTGGGACGTGAACGTTTTTAAGCAACGCCCTGAGAAAACAGCGTGACCGGAGCTCAGGTCTGAACAGAACAAACGGTTAAATTCAGCCATCACCACCCATGCTTAAGTGTGTTAGTGGGTTATCTGGGCAAAGACTAGTCATCTTTATCAAACATGCCGAGTCACCTCCCTTCAACTCTAGTGAAGACGGATGGTTTTGGGAAATTACATTGTGTAAAAGCACCACAAACAAAACGTCCCGGTTTCAGTCTAAAAGGGTCGACGGTCTGATGTCATGGAGAATCTCTGGAAGGTTCTGTTATTTTTAAGAATGATGATGAGATGTGAATTCAGAGTAGTGTATTAGAACACACTGTGCTGTACACTGTATCCCATAATGCAAAGTGCTCATCATGCTTTTGGCTCAGATTGGCTGAATTTTTACCCTAGATTGGACCGAAAATGCAAAATAACCAAAATTGTAACTGGATTTTGAATTATGTAAAATTAGGTCATCAGGGCTGTGCGGCATTCAGAATTGATTTCCTGTATTTGCATTTACATTTATGCATTTAGCAGACGCTTTTATCCAAAGCGACTTACATTGCATTCAAGTTTACAGTTTTACATTTGACCAGCTCTTGCTTTCCCTGGGAATCGAACCCATGATTTTGGCGTTGCTAGTGCCATGCTCTACCAGCTGAGCTACAGGAAAGCCTATTTGAATTGAACTTGAATTGAGATAGCAAACAGGATGAAGAATTGCAATTTGATTTTGGTGTTTGAGGTGTCACCATGTAAATAATAAAACTTCAACACTTTATCAAACGCCTAGCAACCACCCAAAATGTCCAAGAAACTGCATACTAAACCAACATGCTGAAACCACTTTAGCACATGCCTAGCAGCCGTTTAAAACATTAAACATTTGTGAATCAGCATGGAAGAACACTTGAGTTTCCAGAATGCACTGCAGCTATGTATTAAATTATTTTGAGTTATGGTGCGTTAAAGTCATATCACGGACCTTTTCGTGGACTGTGCCCAGCTGGTGGAATGACCTCCCGATATCACACTTCTTTAGCCATTTTCAAAAACACTATCTACAGACACATCTTTTCATCAGCATCCTAGCTGCGTGTACTGTGCTAGACTAACTGAGACTTGTCATGGCACTTGTATACTGTTGCTCTCTCGATGGTCTGACTGCTTCTATTGTTCTCCTCATTTGTACGTCGCTTTGGATAAAAGCGTCTGCTAAATGATTAAATGTAAATATGAGAAAGACAATATTTACAAGTTAAATGTGCATGAACTCCACCAAAAAGTCATAATTTGAGTGCAGTGTCTTTAATGACTTTAGATTTGTTAAATTAATGTATTTTTTAAAACAATATACAAAACATGTAGCTAAGTTGCGTGTACAAAATAGTAGAATTGTGTACATGCAGGTTTACAGCACCTTCATGCATTGAATAAAAATTTAAAAAGCAAAAAGACACCTGATGCACATCCTTTATTCATCATTTTGTAGAAGTAGAGTTAAAAAAATGTAGAGAAGGTGCATTGCCATCTTGCTCCAATCAAAGTGGGTTTGGACCACTTTGAATGACTTCCTGTCATTCAAATTCAACTTCCAATTCAATCAAAACTTGCATACTACTGTTTGATATGTTGTTAAACAACATTCACTATGTAGTGTGCAGTTTGCCGTAGACTAGTATTTCATTCTGAACACAAGCTCGTCTCATTAAAGAGCAGCAGAACTGTAGGAACTATAAAGAGCAACTAACTAACCATAACACAACTGTAATGAGTCTTATCAAGCACCGGTAATTAGTCAGCTCTCTGTCTGTTCACCTTGTTCGCCTTTCCCCTACATCTGTCTGTTCCTCTGATCTTTTGAATGTTAAATTCATCACTTCTTCAGACATTTGTTAATGTTCTCAGGGATACTGGAGGTTCAGACCTGATGACTTGAACATGTTAAAGAGATAGTTCACCCAAAAATGAAAATGTACTCACTGACAGATCATCCAAGATGTAGATGAGTTTGTTTCTTCATAGTAACGGATACTTGCTCACCAATGGATCCACACCACTCCAGTCCAGTCCATCAGTTAATGTCTTGTGAAGAGAAAAGCTGTGTGTTTGTAAGAAAAATATCCATTATTAAAACCATCGCTTTCAGCTAAAATGCAAGTCCATAATATTGCTTTCTCCTGTGGAAACATCGTCTCCTCTGAATCAGGAGAGAAATCTGCACAGATCAAGCACAGTTCACAAGCTAAAACAGTTGTAACAAAAATATGTGGTGGATTTGGTGTGAGAGATAACATGGACTTTTTAATGGAGGAAGATGGATTGGTATTTTGGCCAGAAGTGAAATTAGAAAAACGTCTTAATGATGGATTTGTTTCTTAAAAACACGCAGCTTTCTCTTCACAAGACATTAACTGATGGACTGGAGTGGTGTGGATTATTGTGATGTTTTTATCAGCTGTTTGGACTCTCATTCTGACGGCACCCATTCACTGCAGAGCATCCATTGCTGAGCAACTGATGTAATGCTACATTTCTCCAAATCTAATGAAGAAACAAA
>CM041794.1:40711922-40764417 GCA_023376895.1 Aspiorhynchus laticeps | reverse complement strand
AGAATTTCACGGAGGAAAATTAACAAATATCCTCCCAGCAAACAATTTTTAATTGTTTTATGGAGGACCATTACACCCCTAATAATTTACTGAAAATCCAGCACATTCAAATAATTAAAGCTCCATTCTTTACAATGCATTCATAGCTCAGTAGAGCAGGACGCTAGAATGATGAAATAAAGGGTTTGATTCCCAGGAAATAAATGAACTTAAAACTTAAATACAATAGAAGTTGCTTTGGATAAAAATGTCAGCCAAAAGTATTAATGTAAAAAAAGAAAACAGAAAAAGTATTTTGGCTTACCTAATTCTGCATTCTGACAAAAAGGACAGCTAATGCTGAAGAAGAGTGTTAGTCGTTGTGGTTTGATGGTGATTCTGCCCTTCACAGTCAGCATCCACCTTTTTGCTTAGAGAACTGACTCCTATAACAGACAGCGTCACAGTCTTTTAGTGTTATTATAGTTGAGGAAGAATTACCAAACAAAACAATGATATGAGGGTGAAGATGAGGTGAGATAATATGTTGAACTGCTACATTAGTGTTTATAGTTTTTAATAGGTTAAACAACATTTATAATATTTAATGATTATTGTATTTTATAGGACTTTGCTATATTAATAAGGGTATATTTCTAACCCTTTCTTCCTCCTCCTCAAAGCGTCAACCGGTTCTGAGCAGCAGCAGCAGCAGTGTTCCGTCCAGAAGCAGCTGCAAATTCAAAATAAAGACATAAAGACACTGACAAGTGATGTTTTATTCACAAATGTCAGGAGGAGCACGCACAGATAATTAACACGGCCAATTAAACTGCCTGTAAACCTCTGTTCGCTCTCCTTACTTCTGTTTAATCGTCAGTTACGTTATATTCTTTTTACCTTCTCAGCTAGCTCACCTCTGCTGATTAGTTGATGTTTACTTGCTTTCCCTGTTATGTTATCACCGGTACAACGCAATCACAAGAAAAGTCTCCAAAATACCCCTCCTCCAGCATCTAGACCCAACCTTTTTTTTCATGGACCCCCCCGTCCCCCCACCCCCCACGTAAACATATGGTAATCTGAGCCCCCCCCCCCCCTATTATGTTTATACACGCCCATATTAAATTAATATTATTATTATTGCATATACTCAGTGGTGTAGTGGAGGGTATACCCTCTTCTTAATCAGTCAGCATTCCGCATACACACTTCTAAATCCCCTCTGATGCTCATTCAGTAGTGTCCTGCACTAGCCAAATCATGACAGTCCAGCATATGAGTAACTAATCCAATCACATATGAATAAATGCAAATATTCTCTAAAAACATCCAGTTAAGACAGTGATGCGGTCAGGAACGAGACGTAAACACTCTCATGCAGTGTATGTTTCATTTATACTCGAAGCCGGATGGGCTGTCGCGCAGAAAGTCCCACACGGCCTCATAGAAGTAGCTACTAACTTACAGTCACGACATGCAAGAACCCAGCTATCTCTACTGTAGCTGAATAAAAAGACGTGAAGACAGTAAGCACATGATTGCGGCATTATATGGTTTATGAGTGTTTTCAAGTCATGTCCAGGTAATAAAAAGCATCCGATTCTGAATAATGCAGTGCTAATTGACAGCATTTATTACACTTGGCAATAGATACTAGGCTATAAAATATATCTTCTGCCTTATTCTGTGATAAAAATGGGGATAAAAAATGTAGTATATAAACAAATAATAAAATAGTCATTAGGAAAATACTTATTAAAAATTATTGGTTATTGTCCAGGTTCAAGGTTCTTGTTTATTTGTCACATACATAATCATACAGGGTATAATCAGTAGTGAAATGTAGGTCAGGACGGGTCCGCTCAATGGACAGTGCAAAACATAACACAAGAGAATATATATAAATATAGGTAAGAGTAAGATAAAAAAATATGAACAAAAAGATAAAATAAAATAAGGAGTAAAATGTGCAATTAAATAAAATAAAATGTGCAATACAGTCTACTGTGGATTTAATAAATATTACTATAAACAGGGATGTGCAAGAGGAATGTGCAAACAGGTTGTACCGGGTATATTCACATAGCATAGTCCAGCGGTGTATTTGATATCTCAGCCAATTAAAAGCAAGAGGTAATAATTAATAATAGTCACAAAATCTGTCAATTAGACAAAGTTATTATATTTGACATTTCTGTCCCCCTCACTTCTGAAATGATTGAGAATCATGACTTTTTTTTCTTCTTATTTTCAAGTAGAGATCACAATTCTGAACAGACAACTAAACAAAATAGCATGCAATTTACGAGAGGTTCTGACAAAATCAGAGTAATCGTATTAAAATCAGAGTATTGATTTCCATGTAAATGTAGTCAATGACAGTTAATTAAAAAAATCTAGTTTGTCATTTTTCTTCATAATACAAAAGCATTTGTAATGCACTAGCTATTAACCACAGTATTCATTAAAAAGTGTTGCCAGCATCAATTACACTTACGGTTAACAGAAACAAGACCAGAGGATAAAATTTTTCATAAAATAAGATCAACTTAATCTCATAAGAAAGTCAGATACTTTTTGATGCATATAAATATAAACATTTTAGTTCAGACAAACATTCAGGCACATATTTTGAACTTGTTCTCAATGACAATCACTCTTGTAAATATAGTAAAATTGTAAGTGTGTACTAATTGTGAAGTGATACTGTTACATCCACTATAGTTGTATTTGATGAAGAATGCATTTGGGCCACAAAAGAGGCAACACAGTAAGTAGAAATGTCAGTTTTAAAAGGAAGAGAATGTGGTGTTTCAATATTAATGTCCCAGTCTTAGAAAGTGAAGACAAAACTAATCTGTGGTGGACAGAAGTTTCACACCTAGAATATCTTGTCCACAGCACGTCAGGCCCTCATCCACAGAAATGGTCATTCTGTCAATCCTCGCAATGATGTATTGTCATGTTGTGCTCTTCAAACTCTCAATGTAGATTGGCTGTGGTCTGGTCTTTGATGTGGTCTCAAAACTGCTGCAGAGGGATGCAATATGGCTCCAGGCTTAGAGTTAAGGGGAAAAAAAACTAATACATTTAAGGAGTTTAGAAAGCATCAAGACATCATTAAAAGAATAACTGTCCATGTAAAACATACCGGTACAAAAGGAAATTGAAGGAATTCAATTTACTATTGAACACTGCAGCGACTTCCAGGCAACGGTGGCAGAAGATATGCCAGGACATCCAGCATTGGGTAGCACTTTTCATCTGAAAATGAATGAAAACAGATTAGAAATACAATAAATGTTTAAGTGCAGGATTAAGAGCAGCCTAAGTAGGGTTGTTGTGATAACCACAATATTGCAATACCACAATACTGACAAGCCAGCTGCATAGGATGGCAAATCATTTAAGAGTGAAGAGAGTGTTTTTTTTCTTTAAGACTTTGTGTACCATTGTGATTATTTACAGTGGCTCCATAGATCTGCACTAAAGAAACCTAAACAGTCAGAGATCAACATGTGCAATTACCTGCATCTGTCCTTCTTCAGGTCAAGTCATATATTAATGAATATTTGTTATAATAAATGATACATAAGATGTGTGTAAGTAAAGAGTTCACACATACATACCAGCTGCTTGGTCTTCCATCCCCTTTATAAGAGATGCAAAATCATTCCTTTCAATGGTAGCTTCAGCTTTCAATTTCTCAATCTATCCATAAAAAAAAAGTGTCAAGAACAATATCAGAACTTTTGCATTGTCTGTTAATATATCTTAAAGGGAAATTTCACCCAAAAATGAAAATGATGTTATTGTTACTGTGGTTGTTACTTCCCCTCATGTTGTTCCAAACCTGTATGAGTTTCTTCTGCTAAGCATAAAATATATTTTTAAAGAATGCTGGTAATCAGACAGTTGACGGTAGCCTTTGACTTCCATAATTGCAAAGAAAGAAAAATACTATGGAAGTCAGTGGCTACCGTCACCTGTCTGGTTACCAACATTAAGAATATCTTCTTTTGTGTTCAACAGAAGAAAAACTCATACAGGTTTGGAACAACATGAATGGGAGTAGATGACAGAATTTTCATTTTTGGTTGAACTATCCCTTTAAGTAATGGAAGAAAATAAGTAAAGACTGAACTGCAATGAGACCTACCACACTTGGCATATTCAAGAAGCATGCATACTCAAAGATTGTGTTAGTCCCCTTCGATATCCACGACCTGCCTGATGTTCATCTCCACTGCTGATTTAATAAGAGATACAAATAATTGAAGAACAAAGTAGTGATCTCAACAATATACCTTTTAATTAATTTCTAATATCTATCAAAGAGTCAGATGATGAAGTAAACTGTAAGTTAGTTTATCATGAGAAATTTAAAGGCCAACTGACAACAGTCAAGGAATCCAACAACCAACATGTTCTTTCAGAGTAAAAAAAAAACACATTTGACATTAATTACATATTACTTACAAATCCATCTCCTTTTCCTTTAATCCGACCCAGCAAAGATGTGATAGTAGTGACAAAAACAAGCTTTTCAGCGCTTGATGGGTCACTGAAAACAGCATGTAACGTACAATATTAAAACACTTATCTGACAGGGCAAACTCCACTGAGTAAAATTCAGTGTGGTCGAATACTTTTTTGAATTTATATACTTACAATTCGCCCTTCTCCACCCAGTGACTGACACAAACTTTGACAAGCAGTCTCCTGGACTTTAACTTAAATGATCCTGTGTTCCTCAGGTAACACTGCTGCTTTGCTCTGAAGTAGAGAGTGCAGGCCTCCCTGTTCATTTGGCACTGGAACATGCTACAAACATGACATGATGGCCGTGAATTTTACATTTTAAACGCTATTATGCACATAATAATCACATAAAACCACGGGATGGGAATAAAAACAAAATACCTGGATGGGGCCTCTCCAGCATTCGTTTGGTTTAGGGCTCCTGTGCTTGACGTGAAGACTTGAAATCGGTCTTAATTTCTGTCAACATCAGCAAATTCTTGAAAATAAGGCTCAGTGTTACTCATACCGTAGTAGAGAATAATGCGAAGAGAAGAAACAACATTCAAGCCGTGTCACCCGCATCAAACAGCACAAGCACTGTGAACGTTACCTGATGCAGCGAAGCAGACGCACCACGTTAAATTGTTCACTTATAATCCACTTATAATCCTAATCATAAGGGTATGACAGTGTATGGACAGTGCAAAACGATGAAATAAAAATGATACATAACACAAGAGAAGATATATAAATATAGGTAAGAGTAAGATAAAAAAATATGAACAAAAAGATAAAATAAAATAAGGAGTAAAATGTGCAATTAAATAAAATAAAATGTGCAATACAGTCTACTGTGGATTTAATAATTATTAATATAAACAGGGATGTGCAAAACAGGTTGTACCGGGTATATTCACATAGCATAGTCCAGCAGTGTATTTGATTTCTCAGCCAATTAATAGCAAGAGGTAATAATTAATATCTGTCAATTAGACAAAGTTATTATATTTGACATTCCTGTCCCCCTCACTTCTGAAATCATGACTTTTTTTTCTTTTTTTTCAAGTAGAGATCACAATTCTGAACAGACAACTAAACAAAATAGCATGCAGTTTACTAGAGGTTCTGGCAAAATGTCAAATGCTGCAGTCTGTTTATATATTTATTTATTTTAATTATTTATTGCAAAATCTGCACCTCTTCTGTGGATAATATTATTTTTATAATGATCCTTACTAAAGCAGCAGAAGTTAAGTGACAGTGTGCAAATATTACTGGCCCATTTTGGAGTGAACTAAATATGCAAGACTAGTTTTACATGTCACTCTTTATGTACAGGTCTTTGCTGGGCTGTTAAAAAATAAATAAAAAAATCAGGGGCATAAATTAAGAGTATACCCACTTCTCCAGGCACCACTACACCACTGCATATACTATATATATATATATATAATAAAAAAATGGTCTCTTACACATTTGGCACATTTGACATTGAGTTGACAGTAGTAGTTTGAGATAGGGTGCAGATGTAAATTTATGTTCATTATCAAGATCAGTAACATCTGTAAAAATTGCAACAACCTCCTGGTGAAATTTAATTTTTCTGACTGTTTGAGTTTTATTAAAATTAACCATTGTTCTTCCATAGTAGCATACATTTCATGATAACCAGAGTTAAAACCATATATAGCACCTCAATACTGTGGTAAAAGGCGGTTTTTAGGTAGCCTATTTAATATTCATATGTAAAACAGTAGTCTAAATACATTTATTATAAATGAACAAACGCTATAGCTTTATCACAAATATACTGTAATTGCATTCCATTACTCCTTTAATACACGTCTACATTAATATAATAAATTTGATATAGCCTACCCCACATTTCTGCCACAACACCACAGTAAATCCATGGTAAACGATGGTGATTTGTAGATCGAAAAGCCTTCTGACTGTATCGTTGCACACAGTGTTTTTCTGCTGTTTTATCTGGATTTGAACTAGTTTATATCAGTTGCCTGATATCGACTGATGCTACTCTACACCAGTCATTCGTGTTCTTCGCTGAATTCAAGCGCTTCTCTCTGGAGCTCACAGCGCGGTTTAGTGTCGCGTGATCAGTAAACACATCTGCTCTAGTCAGCTCGCGCTGCGCTCTGTGCTGCTGAGCCGCTGAACCGAGCGGTTCAAATGAGTAGCGTTGTTTTCCCGCATAAACATCACATCGAATGTTTATTGAACTATATCAATATAATTATAGTTATCGTTTTATCGCCCAGCCCTACCTCAAAGTATATCTGCTCGCGCGCCCCCAGGTTGAGAACCACTGATCTAGACCACAAACACAAAACTCAAAAAAAGTCATTTTTTTACTCACTTTTCCTCTATTTCACGTTACCTTCGCTCACTATTTACACTGTGTGCCCTAGCTAACTTGAAACATTATCATGCTTAATAAGTGTTTAATAGGCTAAGTGTTTAAATAAATGCTTAACATAACGTTTAATAAGTATACCTCGGCTAATTTACCCCACTTTCTCCTATAAACCTAGATACCTATTAGTCTGACATGTCTTTTATGCTGCAGCATTCCCCAATTCTGTAACACATGACATGGTTTTGAAAAGCGAGCTAAAATATTTAGTATTGTTTTAGAATTCATAAGCATTAAATAATAATTTAACATTCAGAATAACATTTAAACAATAAAAACTAATGATCTAAATAGTGCTGAATGAAAGTGATGGCTTTTGAATGCTCCATATAAAAACTAGACAGCAAACAGATACTTCTGACCCCTCTGTTGTCAGTCCGTGACACGTCCATTTTGATGCTAACTGTCTTTGTGTTGAAGGGGCTTGACATCCTAAGATGGAGATACAAGTCAGAGAAACATGTTTTATTAGATTTATTAGATCTATACGGAGAGCAGGCTGCAGTACATCAGAAAACAGAGAGGAATCTGTCACAATTACAACTTTAAACTTACTTGAATCAGAGGAGTGTGGTATTGTCATCTGAATGCAGATGATGACCAATAATGTAGTGACACTGCAAACAGAAATATTTATTTTATATTATTATTATTATTTTGCATGTGGAATATATATATATATATATATAAAACACCTTTCTGTGTCATTGTTTGCAGCAGGTTAGTCATGTTTCCTCTGACTTTTTAACTACTCTGATCAGGTTGATGGTTAAAACTTTAAAAGTACTCTCTGAGAGGTGAATGTCTTTTCCAAAACTCATCTTCATTTTATAATGCATCTACAACAGCCAAATACAGTGTGTTTAGCATAATATTGAACAAAACAAATAATTCTGTAGTCTATATCTGCAAACACCAACTACTCACAGTTATCCACAGAAACATCTCCATCAGTTTCTCTGTTCATGGTTTCTCTAGAATCTGTGTTTAGAACCGCAGACTGAGACATGACTGAGATAGCGTTGTTTTATAGGTCCAATCTATAATCTACAGCACAAAGACAATTTTAGCTTTGTAATCACTCTCGGCGCTTTGCAGACGAGGCAAAATTGATAAACGCATGGAAACTTGTTCAAATTGTTTGTCTTTTATGTTGAAGAGCATTTAAGCGTCTGTTTTGGAGGGTTTAGTTATGAGAATAGACTTTTAGAATCTAAATGAAACTAAAACTCCATACAAAATGAGCACGGTGCTCGTTAATATAGGAGTTAAATGACATCTTTCGACATGATAACTGAAGAATTGAAATCATGTTAATGTGCAGATTAAACAGAGGACTATAACGTGTTAATAATAAACCTGCAGAGATTCTGCTAGTACACATTTGAACTTATTTCTACATGATAGTTTTGCTGGTATTTGTTTTGTATACCAAGAAAAACATGGTATTTTCTAAAAGTAAGGGATAAATATTGTTTTTTTTGTTTTTTACTGAAAGAGAACCAATGTGCTGTAAAGGAAGCATTCATTCATGTGTATTAACAGATGAGCGAGACGGCAGTTAACACAGATCCTATAAAAGATTTCCAAGACATGTTTGACATCAAATCAAAAGTGTTGTAATGTCATTCTGATGATAATATAATGTTATTTTATATATTTTTTTAGATTAGATTCAGATTTTCTGTCATTGCAGAGCAAAAGTTTATAGTGCATTTTAAAAAGGTACTACAAGATTTTGACTCTCTCACACATAACAGAGAGAAAACAGCCCTGTTGTAATACACGGTTCATTGATTTATCATCATCATCATCTTGTTCTGAAGTAACTACCTCACTTGATCAGTCTTTTATACATTTTTATTCTTACTCAAGCATTAACTGCGTCTGTTCATGTCTCCAGACAGCATAACCAGACGTGTTTATCACTGAGACTTCAGCATGTGAAAAAAATCATTTTGATAAAGATTTGATCACGACAGACCCTGAAGAAACTCATGTGTGACCAATACAGAGCAATAGAGAAAACTCCTCCCTCTTATGACACAAACCAATACAGACTGCCACGTTATTCCTCCTCTCTGTTAAACTGACTCTCATTTCTCAATAAAAGCATTTCAGAATCAGTCATCAGTGGAAAAGGCAGAGGATTTTTGAGGCATCTTAACAGACAGCAGATCTGCAGTTTACACTCTTCTGTCTGGACGACTTCTGTCTGTCTGTTTCAGAGCCATCGGTGAAGCTGGTAAGAGAACTCTCTTTTTGGTCATATGTAAAGAACATTAAATAGTTATGAACACAGATAATCACTAAGTATTTCTGTCTGCAATTTTCTCTATTTTATATTTACTGTGTTGTGAAAAATGATTTGGCTCATCCTGACTTCTGGTTTTTGTGAGGATCTAATACTAGATAGTTTTAGATCTTCAAACAAACCTCAGTAAATGCAGAACACAGTTTTTAAGCAAAAAATAACTTTACTCCTATGCTTTGAATCAGTGTCTTGCTATATAAACCAACTCTAGGAGGAGCTCAATACAGCAATGAAGACTTTATGTGAAAAACTTAAACTCGATGAAAAACAAATCAAGGTGAGGAAACAGAAATTTAATCAAGAGTCATTTTCATTACAGCCACAGGATCAAATACAATTATGTTTATCTCTATTTAATATAATGGATTCCAGTTTATTATTTTTGTAAATGACAGGCAGGATTTTCTTCTGCATCTGTAATATGTTAGTATCTGAGTTATTGATGTGAAGTGTTGATGTGTTGATTGTGACGATTGAAGTAAATGGGATTTGATTTCAGTCTCAAGCTGAGCACACACAGCATCAGATTCAAAAGCAGTTTGAGAAGCTTCATCAGTTTCTCAGAGACGAAGAAGAAGCTACAATCACTGCACTGAGAGAGGAAGAGGAGCAGAAGAAGCAGATGAGGAAGGAGAAGCTGGAGGAGATCATCAGACACATCTCAGCTCTTTCACACACAATCAAAGACACGGAGGAGATGATGAAAGACAATGACATCTGCTTTCTACAGGTCTGATTTCAGATCATGATTGATTGATTGATTGATGATTGATTGATTGATTGATTGATTGAGTTGTTGATGATGAATTGTGTGTTTGTTCTGCAGAAGTTTCCAGTCTCAATGGAAAGGTGAGTGATCTGCTGGTGTCTCTGGTCTCTCTGCTTCCAGCCCGATCTCACGGCAATTCGTACATATTTTATGAGGTGGCTAATTCGTACGAATGACCTCACCTAACCCCCCCCCCTAAACCTACCCGTCACTGGGGTTTAGACAAATTGTACTAATCGTACGAATTCGTACGAATTAGCCACCTCGTAAAATACGTACGAATTGCCGTGAAATAGCGTTCTGAAGTCAAATCCACTGCAGTTCTGATCCTGAATGTTGTTTCAGAGTCTGGATCTCATCACAGCCGGATCCAGAGATGCCTTCTGGAGCTTTGATTGATGTGCCACGATACTTGAGCGACCTGCCCTTCAGAGTCTGGAAGAAGATGGAGGACATCGTCAAATACAGTGAGTCTGGAGAAGATCTGTGCTCTTACACACAGTTTATCATGACACAAAAGTAGATTACTTCAGTTTGTAGAGTGAAGTAAGTAAGTTAGTGAAGATCATAGGTCTGGTCTATAATGAATATTATATTTTGTTGTTGTTGTTGTTTATCATTTCTTCATCTACTCCAAGTCCAGAACAGATTAAACAGTGTAAAAGTGAAAAGAAACTTGAGGCTCCATTTGTGATTCTTCCGACTGAAACACTCAAATATAATATTGTGCTCGAGGAATATGAATTTCTAGTTCTTCAAAGACTTTGCATTATGATGGTGTTCCTAGAGGAACTATTTACAGTCTCTAGAGTTCATGAAGAATATTAATAATTTTATAGGCTCATCAGAGAGCTGCGCCCAGATTCATGACATTAAGAAAACAATTCTTCTATTTTACTTCTTATTTTGTAACTTGCGAAAAAGTTAAGAATATTGTTTATTCCCAAAATTATTAATTATGTAAAGTCTTAAATTAACAGATTCGAAAAATAATTCTTAAGACAGAACTTGAGACAAATCATAAATCTTGAAAATGATTTAAAAATTATACTGTTATTATAAAATAAACTTATGCTTTACCACTTAACAATTCAAGTATTTGTAGTATTAAGCAAGCCATGAGTATGAAAACCTGTCATTATATTTAATGTGTGTCTAGAACAAGTGCTGCTTCATGTGTCATTTTTACAGTGAAGAAACACAATGATGAGGGTCTGTTCAGCTAATGATTTGTTTTCCAGAAGAACCCGCTTCAATTACTCACACCACACAGATTTTAATAAAATCTTATAAATGAAATGAAGATAGATTAGTAAATCAAACACCACAGACAGTAACACACAATTTAAAGCAAACACACAAACAGTTTAATGAACGTGATCAGATGATGCTGATAATATTTTTACAGTTGCAGTTTTTCATCTCAATAAGTCTGATTGTTTGATTCTTATTCAAACTCTTCCAAAATATCAGTTTCTCTTGATGGACACAAATGTTTGAATCACACATTAAACACTGATAATAAAAATGATAGTGTAACTAATATCACTGACAGTGATCAGAGGAAAATGTCTGATGTGTTTGATCAATAGGACGAGTGTCATAATTCTTAATAATCTGTGTTTGGTTCACTCTTGATCATTATATGAACATCAGAATAAAAGCATCTGTTGATTGTGTCTCATCAGCTCCTGTGACTCTGGATCCAAACACGGCTCATCCACGTCTCGTCCTCTCTGATGATCTGACCAGCGTGACACTCGGCGAGAACAAACAGCCGCTTCCTGATAATCCAGAGAGATTTGATGATTATTACTGTGTTCTGGGTTCAGAGGGTTTTAACTCAGGAACACACAGCTGGGATGTGGAGGTTAAAGAGAGTTTAAAGTGGAGTCTTGGTGTAACTACAGCATCAAACCAGAGGAAGGGATGTGATTTCTTTAACACTGATGTCTGGTTTGTGCAGAACAGAGTGTCTACACGGTCTGGTTTTCATGTTAATCAGGCTGTTGAGCGTGTGAGAGTTGAACTTGATTATGAGAGAGGAATGGTGTCATTCTCTGATCCTGTAACTAACACACATCTACACACATTCACAACCACCTTCACTGACACTATCTTGCCATTCTTCTGTTGTTCTTCCTCTTTGAGGATTTTACCATTCAATAGTAAGTAATTCATCATGTTTCAATATTTAATTGAGTAAGATATTAGGTAATATTTAAACGAGGAAGAGTGCTATTGATCTTAATATTAGTAGAGCTGTGATTGGGCCGCAGCTGATCACATGACTGATATCCAGCACTACAGACACACATATTGCTGTTATACAACAGATCAATGAACAAGAAGGTTTACATTACATTTATTAATCTTTAATTATTAACTTAGCATCTGACAGATTTTAATCAAACTGTAAAATGATTGATTATGAGTTTATAAGATCCATCCCATATTGTCTGCTGAGGTGAAGTTAATATTAAGTCACATAATTTCAGACTCAACATTCCTACAGTCATAGAAAACCTGGAGAAATCAGGAAATTTTAAAATTGTGATATTCAGGCCTTAAAAAGACATTGTAAATAGATATATAGGTAGATAGATAGATAGATAGATGGATAGATGGATAGATGGATAGATAGATGGTAAAATTATGGATTTCATGGCTGATATATTTCTATTCCTTACACTTTTTCCTATAGAACATATATTTAAGTGTTGTGTTGTTATTAGCATAGGTGAAATGTAACTCTTGAATAGGGGAGGGGGTACAAGAAAAAACGGCAAAAAATTGCCCAAAAAAAGGCACAAAATGTCTTTCTCAAAAAAGTCTTTACAGATATATATCAAAACAATGTCCTACCGTATTGCACGACATCAGAACTGATATCGGTCGCCCCTGGTTCTTATGATAATGTTTGTGTTTTCTGTTTGGTCTTGTCTGTTCTGTTCTGTTTCCCGTCTATTGCTCCCTTGTTATTTAAACCCGTAATTTCCTGTTTCTCTGTTCAGTATTGTTTATGTTAGTGCTCGTTGATATATACTGTATCTCTGCTATATTCTGTCTGTGTAAAATAAAACAGTGTTTTTGATTATTCTTTGTTCGTGCCTGATCGTGCTAATAATGGTTATTGTGAAAGTCATTCATTTGTATTGGTGTACTGCACTAAAATAAGTAAAATAAATAAAACATAAATTCATAAATTAAATCTATGATCTGATTATTTTAACTCTGCCTTAGTCCTAAGACTGTTATTTCATGGCCAAAGTTTATTTTTGAGCTCAATATATACATTTCGATTAAAAAAAATAAAAAAACAATGCTAACACATTAAAATGTAAGGAAACTGAGGTTCGCTTCTTTTGAACAAGACAGATACTGAAGCAGTCACGTGGTTTTCAGGCAAATGAAGCTTCGGACGTCATAGATCACGTGCTTTTCTCAAAACGAGAAAGCTCCGATACAGTGCTTCAATGTGAAATGTGTTGTTTTTTTGATACAAGCTTCGGAGCTTCCGTGTTGAACATAACATCTCTAGTGATCAGCTCCGGTGGCCGGTGACAAAAAAATCAAATGTATACATTGGTGGCTTGGGGTAACTCAGTTTTACAGAATACATCAGGCCGAGAAGGGCAACACATGCATTGTGACACTGGACAATCCTCCTGACAGAACCTCAACACCTTTCAAGACTATTTCTGCCTCTAAAGAACTGCCGTCTGGAGAGCCCCCTTGTAGGGTCTTCTTGGGGGGAATGCGGTCGGTTGGGGCCAGATGGACACCGATACAGACACTTAATGAAATCATGGTGTTCATTTGTTTCAGTCAATATAACAACTGAACAATTATTTTTCCCAAAATCCGTTTTATTAATTTTTTTCAAAATTCCAGTTTTAATATTTCTGGACTCCTTTTTAATGGTTAAATTAAATTTTATTAAACAAAGTATTAATAAAAATTATTAAACAAACTATTTAACATCAATTTATTAAAAGTTGATGTTAAAGGGGGCAACAAAAGGCTGAAAAAGCAAGACATTTTGAAAAGATTCAGCTGGGAGAACATCTAGCAACTAATTAAGTTAATTGACATCAGGTCTGTAACATGATTAGCTATAAAAGGGATCTTAGAGAGGCAGAGTCTCTCAGAAGTAAAGATGGGCAGAGGCTCTCCAATCTGTGAAAGAGTGTGGAAAAAGATTGTGGAATACTTTAAAAACAACGTTCCTCAGCGTCAGATTGCAAAAGGCTTTGCAAATCTTATCATCTACTGTGCATAACATCATCAAACAATTCAGAGAAACTGGAGAAATCTCTGTGCGTAATCCTGCTCCTGGCGATCAACTGTCCTGCAAAGTTCACTGCCAACTCTAATCAAACACACCTGAAGCAACTAATTAAGGTCCTCAGGCAGGGGCGGACTGGGGCCAAAAAGTGGCCCTGGACTTTTTGGCAAAGAGCGGACCACCAAACCCGGTCCGCAACACACCGCATAAATGAGTGGCATATTCTTGACATTATAATTTGTCTTTTCTGGTGTATATGGCAAATACTAAAGAATTTTAAAGAATTTTTACAAGGGACAGTTTGATATCACTAAAGTTAAATACCTATATAATCAGTCCATATGACACAATACTCTGGTATCGTCTAGACCAGGGGTCTGCAACCTTCAACGTCAAAAGAGCCATTTTGGCCCCTTTCCCACCGAATAAAATTCATGTGGAGCCACAAAATATTTGATGCCCAAATAAAGATAACACGGCATATAGTTAAAGTTTTATATTCAGTTATGTTACAGGGCATGCAGGGAAGTAGCAATCATTTCAGAAGTGAGAGGGACAGAAATGTCAAATGTAGTAATAATAATAATAATTATAATATTTATGTATGTATAATTGACACACAAACAAATCTCTTACGTTTAATTGGCTAAGAAATAAAATACACTGCTGGACAATTGAGGATTTTACCATTCAATAGTAAGTAATTCATCATGTTTCAATATTTAATTGAGTAAGATATTAGGTAATATTTAAACGAGGAAGAGTGCTATTGATCTTAATATTAGTAGAGCTGTGATTGGGCCGCAGCTGATCACATGACTGATATCCAGCACTACAGACACATATTGCTGTTATACAACAGATCAATGAACAAGAAGGTTTACATTACATTTATTAATCTTTAATTATTAACTTAGCATCTGACAGATTTTAATCAAACTGTAAAATGATTGATTATGAGTTTATAAGATCCATCCCATATTGTCTGCTGAGGTGAAGTTAATATTAAGTCACATAATTTCAGACTCAACATTCCTACAGTCATAGAAAACCTGGAGAAATCAGGAAATTTTAAAATTGTGATATTCAGGCCTTAAAAAGACATTGTAAATAGATATATAGGTAGATAGATAGATAGATAGATAGATAGATAGATAGATAGATAGATAGATAGATAGATAGATAGATAGATAGATAGATGGATAGATAGATAGATGGATAGATAGATGGTAAAATTATGGATTTCATGGCTGATATATTTCTATTCCTTACACTTTTTCCTATAGAACATATATTTAAGTGTTGTGTTGTTATTAGCATAGGTGAAATGTAACTCTTGAATAGGGGAGGGGGTACAAGAAAAAACGGCAAAAAATTGCCCAAAAAAAGGCACAAAATGTCTTTCTCAAAAAAGTCTTTACAGATATATATCAAAACAATGTCCTACCGTATTGCACGACATCAGAACTGATATCGGTCGCCCCTGGTTCTTATGATAATGTTTGTGTTTTCTGTTTGGTCTTGTCTGTTCTGTTCTGTTTCCCGTCTATTGCTCCCTTGTTATTTAAACCCGTAATTTCCTGTTTCTCTGTTCAGTATTGTTTATGTTAGTGCTCGTTGATATATACTGTATCTCTGCTATATTCTGTCTGTGTAAAATAAAACAGTGTTTTTGATTATTCTTTGTTCGTGCCTGATCGTGATAATAATGGTTATTGTGAAAGTCATTTATTTGTATTGGTGTACTGTACTAAAATAAGTAAAATAAATAAAACATAAATTCATAAATTAAATCTATGATCTGATTATTTTAACTCTGCCTCAGTCCTAAGACTGTTATTTCATGGACAAAGTTAATTTTTGAGCTCAATATATACATTTCGATTAAAAAAAATAAAAAAACAATGCTAACACATTAAAATGTAAGGAAACTGAGGTTCGCTTCGTTTGAACAAGACAGATACTGAAGCAGTCACGTGGTTTTCAGGCAAATAAAGCTTCGGACGTCATAGATCACGTGCTTTTCTCAAAACGAGAAAGCTCCGATACAGTGCTTCAATGTGAAATGTGTTGTTTTTTTGATACAAGCTTCGGAGCTTCCGTGTTGAACATAACATCTCTAGTGATCAGCTCCGGTGGCCGGTGACAAAAAAATCAAATGTATACATTGGTGGCTTGGGGTAACTCAGTTTTACAGAATACATCAGGCCGAGAAGGGCAACACATGCATTGTGACACTGGACAATCCTCCTGACAGAACCTCAACACCTTTCAAGACTATTTCTGCCTCTAAATTACTGCCGTCTGGAGAGCCCCCTTGTAGGGTCTTCTTGGGGGGATGCGGTCGGTTGGGGCCAGACGGACACCGATACAGACACTTAATGAAATCATGGTGTTCATTTGTTTCAGTCAATATAACAACTGAACAATTATTTTTCCCAAAATCCGTTTTATTAATTTTTTTCAAAATTCCAGTTTTAATATTTCTGGTCTCCTTTTTAATGGTTAAATTAAATTTTATTAAACAGAAAGTATTAATAAAAATTATGAAACAAACTATTTAACATCAATTTATTAAAAGTTAATGTTAAAGGGGGCAACAAAAGGCTGAAAAAGCAAGACATTTTGAAAAGATTCAGCTGGGAGAACATCTAGCAACTAATTAAGTTAATTGACATCAGGTCTGTAACATGATTAGCTATAAAAGGGATGTCTTAGAGAGTCTCTCAGAAGTAAAGATGGGCAGAGGCTCTCCAATCTGTGAAAGAGTGCGTAAAAAGATTGTGGAATACTTTAAAAACAACGTTCCTCAGCGTCAGATTGCAAAGGTTTTGCAAATATCATCATCTACAGTGCATAACATCATCAAAAGATTCAGAGAAACTGGAGAAATCTCTGTGCGTAATCCTGCTCCTGGCGATCAACTGTCCTGCAAAGTTCATTGCCAACTCTAATCAAACACACCTGAAGCAACTAATTAAGGTCCTCAGGCAGGGGCGGACTGGGGCCAAAAAGTGGCCCTGGACTTTTTGGCAAAGAGCGGCCCACCAAACACGGTCCGCAACAAACCGCATAAATGAGTGGCATATTCTTGACATTATAATTTGTCTTTTCTGGTGTATATGACAAATACTAAAGAATTTTAAAGAATTTTTACAAGGGACAGTTTAATATCACTAAAGTTAAATACCTATATAATCAGTCCATATGACACAATACTCTGGTATCGTCTAGACGACTTGAATAGTGCAGAATGCAGACTGTTTTTATGATGCCTTTCATATTGGTCATATACAGTATTTGTCCTTTTGCAGGAGCTTGACTTCTATCATTTTAAGGAATAGAGCTCCAATTGTGGAAAAGAGTAAACAAATTATTTTGATAATGAAAAATACAGTAAACAGTACTGTGAAATATATAATGCTACAATTTAAAATAGCTGTCTTCTATGAGAATATATAGTAAAAATATAATTTGTTCCTGTGATCAAAGCTGAATTTTCAGCATCATTTCTCCAGTCTTCAGTGTCACATGATCTTCAGAAATCATTCTAATATACTGATTTGCTGCTCAAGAAACATTTCTGATTATTATGAATGTTGAAAACTGTTGTGCTGCTGAATATTTTTGTGGAAAATGTGATACCATTCAGTCTTGGGTAAGATTAAAAAAAATATAAATTAATATTTTTCTTCAACAATGTTGCATTAAATCAAAGATTATGAAGTGAAGTGACGTGACATGTGGCATGGTGACCCATACTTGGAATTTGTGCTCTGCATTTAACCCATCCAAGTTAAATTTCATTTTAAAACATCCTAAATAGAAAACCACTATTTTAAGTGTAATATTTCATAATATTAGGCTATTTACTGTATTTTTAAACAAATAAATTCAATCTTCTTTCAAATAAATAAATAAATAAAAAGCCTTAATTATTTCAAACTTTTAACCACCAGTGTGTATATAAAATAGGCTAGTGCATGTGAATTAATAAGCAAAATATATTTTTATTAGGCCTATAATATAAATCAATAGCACTCGAAAGCAAACGTCTTCAGATTTACTATGTTCTAGAGCTGTCCAAGCTCGGTTCTGGAGGTCTGGTGTCCTGCAGAGTTTAGCTCCAACTTGCCTCAACACACCTGCATGGAAGCTTCTAGCATGCCTTGTAAGAGCTTGATTAGCTGCTTCAGGTGTGTTTGATTAGGGTTGGAGCTAAACTCTGCAGGACACCGGCCCTCCAGGACCGAGTCTGGACAGCCCTGTTCTAGAGTAAGATTGGGAATGATTTTTATAGATTTTTAAAAATGTTCTTAGACACGTGAAATCACGGAAGAAGGCAGATTTACATTAACTCTTATACACAATAAAAGGCCACTTAGAGAACAAGTTGTTGAAATTCTTCCAAATAGAGCGCAGAGACTGCAGTGCTCTTACCAAGCGTGCCGCAAGTGTCCTGAAAGTGAAGCCAAAGCGTCTCGATTGCCCCAGGTGGCTGACCGCAGTATAGGTCATAAACCCCACCCTCTCCATGTAATCTAACGGGACAGTCTGTGGCTCTGACACTCTCTATCGCCTTTTGCACACAAAAACACCTTAATATGCAAATTATAGATACATAAATAGACATGAAAACATAAAAACAGTCAATTTTTTAATCACCAACCTTAATATGCAAATTAGATACATAAATAGACATGAAAACGTAAAAACAGTCAATTTTTTAATCACCAATCAATTTTTATTTTCATATAGGCTACCAAATTTTGTATAAAAAATTCTCAACTATGTTACGAAAGATATAACAGAATGATTTGATATCCTACCATTTTGCTTTATGCAATATGTGTGTAAAATAGCCATAAACGGGTTTACCCATTATATAAAATGTCTTTTTATTTATTTAAAAAATAGGTCAGGACTTTATAGCATAACATATGAATAAACTATCATTTTTCAAAAATGTTTTTTTTTCATGCTCCAAACAATATAATGACATTTTTATAATGGCAGTCAGGAGGATATTTATGTATGTATGCATTTATTTATTTTGTAACTTCTCTTACACTGTATATGAAAATAGAAGATTAGTAATATTATTTAAATATTACTATTTAATTATTTGTTGCTTCACTGCATATTCCAAATTTAGCATACAGAGTGCAGCAGAGATGTTCACGAGTCTTTAACTTGGAGTCTGAGTCAAGTCTCGAGTCTTTGGTCACGAGTCCGAGTCAAGTCTCAAGTCATAACGGCTCGCTAAAAAAATACCATTCATAATCCTCATGTATTGAAATTGTCCTAGTTATGAAGCTGTTTTATAGGCCTAGACAAAAATATATGATCTATGATCTGCTTTTTTTTATTTTTAAAGAGGTGTTAAGATGTAAGGTTAATGTACATCCAGCCTGTTACTTATGTTTTAATCCATTACCATGTTCAAAACAGTTTTTATGTAATCAAATTCTATAATAAGACAGATATTACAAAACCATACAAATCAAGTATTTATTTTTGATAAAAGTCAGGGGTATTCAATTGTTCAATTGTCAGGGGTATTCAAAAGAGGTATATTTCCTCTATATTTTCTTCCAAGCAAAGGTCCGGACAAAAATAAATAAATAAATATATATATATATTTTTACATGTATTGTACTTTTACATCCAGATACATGCGAGGCCATGTGACAAAAAACACTTTTTCTGTTCAGGGTTTTCCTCCTGAAATCTATACTATTTAAATATAGCCTATTATAAGCATTATCTACTAAAAATGTCTACAATAATCAAAATGTTCTCATCTTGACCAGAAAAGAAAAATAACTAGCAGTATTAAAGTTTAAGTTATATCCTAGCCATCTAACAACAATTTTCCCAATTATAATTACATGATTCTTTTGAAATGCTCTTAGCCTACAGATTAATAATGCTAAATGTAGATCAGAAACGTCTTGTCACATCTGGTTTGAACAGTCAGAGTCATAGGTTATAGAGAGATAAATAGATAGTAAGAGAAATAACTAGATTTGAGAGAGCGTCTGGAGAGAGAGAACGCGCACGGAGCTGAAAGGGCTTGAATTAAGCGCATTTGGCTTTAGATAAAAATACTAGAGTAGGCTATATAGCGCTGAAAGATACTTCCCATAAAGATGCTTGTTATGTGATCCGCTCCGCTGTTTTGATGGATGCCGGGGTGCGGATGCGGTCCGCCTTTTGAAAATCAGTTATATAAATATTTAAGGATAAAAGACTCGAGTTGGTTTTAAAATATTCACGAGTCCTTTTCCTCGAGTCGAGTCAAGTCTGGAGTCATTTCAGGTCGAGTCTGAAGTCTATAAAAATGTGACTCGAGTGCGACTCGAGTCTGAGTCACTAACTGGAGTGCAGTTATATATACAGGTATATATATTAGTGCTGTCAAACGATTAATCGCGATTAATCGCATCTAAAATGAAAGTTTTTGTTTACATAATATGTGTATACTGTGTATATTTATTATGTATATATAAATACAAACACATGCATGTATATGTATATTTGAGAAAAATATGTTATGTTTATATATTTATATATAATATAAAATATTAGAATATGAATATATAAATGTATAAAATTTAAATATCTTCAAAATATATACTGTATGTGTGTGTATTTATATATACATAATAAATATACACAGTACACACACATATATAATGTAAACAAAAACTTTTATTTTGGATGCGATTAATCGCAATCAATTGTTTGACAGCACTAAATATATATATATATATATATATATATATATATATATATACACTGAACACAATTATAAACGCAACACTTTTGTTTTTGCCCCCATTTTTCATGCCGTCTAATCAGCATCTTGATATGCCACAATTCCCCCCCCCCCCCCCCCAATACAGTAAAACTGCACATTTTAGAGTGGCCTTTTATTGTGGCCAGCCTAAGGCACACCTGTGCAATAATCATGCTGTCTAATCAGCATCTTGATATGCCACACCTGTGAGGTGGATGGATTATCTCGGCAAAGGAGAAGTGCTCACTAACACAGATTTAGACAGATTTGTGAACAATATTTGAGAGAAATAGGGCTTTTGTGTACGTAGAAAATGTCTTAGATCTTTGAGTTCAGCTCATGTAAAATGGGGGCAAAAACAAAAGTGCTGCATTTATAATTTTGTTCAGTGTATATATATATACTATTTTATTACCTTATTTTAACTGCAAGCCTATAATCTTGATGTGCATATCATTTGTCCCAAATCCTCCTATAACTACCCAATATTTAATTTATCATTTAAACATTTATCTACAAATACATGCAAGAGGACAGACAACACAAAACAAAGAATCGGCTTAATTATTATTACTGCACTTTATTATTAATATTTTTTAATTGCATTAGTTTATAACATTGCCTGAGGTGAGAAATCATAAAAAACTGTAAATAAACAATGATATAAGAAGTGAATATACAGAGGAAGAAAAAAAATTTAAAAAATTCACAGGTAAAATATTTTAGGGAAGATTTATGCAAAACAGCACAGTTTTTAATAATCAAACAGGGCAAAAATCTTTCAAATAAAGTTATAAACAAACAAATAAATACAAAGAGATAAATCAATAAAGTGCATTCTTTAACATTGCTTGTATTCATTGCGAGAGCAACGGTGTCTCAGGCAAACGCTATTCCTAGACGGAAAACTGACACGATCTATCCTACATACACACACTTCACAGCACAAATCAATCAGAAGACACAATAAGGGCATATACACCCTACCCAAATATCATTAAACTTATAAAAGATGACATCCTCACAAAAAGTACTGTGGTGTTACCGTGGTACAATGTAATATATACAATGGATCATAGACACCACTGAATCATTAACATATCCATGTATATTCAAGGTGTATGTCCAAATAAATTGTATTATCATGGTACAATGTCAAAAAAACATGATAATACCAAAGAAAATATTTAATATATTTGGGTAAAGTGTAAAGTCCTCTATTGGCAGAAGACAGTCAATCAGGGATCAAGGATCCGCTGATTTGGAAGAAAATCGTTGCATTAATGTGGCACCAAACACTCCTAAGACATCGCTAGATTCACTACAGACAGTCTCCAAAGGACGTTCACACAAACGTGAGAGTGACCGTGTGATTTAAAGTGTAAACAGATTGGATCAGTTCCACATGTAACATGAAGCCACTTCCAGAAGATCGTTTCATCTCTCGCAGACCACTAGACGTTTACATGTCAACCTACTACGTAATAAATTCCTATAAAAGTTGCACACAAGCAAGAGTGAATTAAAAGCCCTGAATGGATTAAAATGAAACACATCTACACATGTACCACCTCATACTTCACAAACTCTTCTACATATACTAAATAATAATTCAGGCTTCTTCAGATTTGTAAGAATTCAAGTGTATAATCCACAGTGCATTTACTGGCCTATAATATATATAATCTAACACAATGACATCATAGTAACCCATTTTCTTCATAGAGTTCATCTAATAATCTCAATAACGTTTCTTAGCAATGCCATCCTTGAGGTTTTCCCTCCAGTCTCAGAGTGGCAAATTAAAACTATATACACTCTCCTTACTTCTTTCCAAAGATATTTAAATTAATCCACATAAAAGTCAACATGAAACGACATCTGCAACCCAATTTACTCCCATGCTTCTTTTCCAAATCTATGTTAATGTGCTATTACTGCCATTTTGCTAATTGGCATTAAATTATTCCACAATAGTCGGTAAAAAGGCTGCATTTTCCTACTAAGTAGCTATTTGACTACAGACCTTAATCAGGGTGGATGCAGATTAAATAACATAGCAATCCATTAAGAAGTAAATTGATTTCATGTTGACTTTTGCTGGGCATTTCCAGTGCAAATGTATTTAAGACAGCAGAAACAAGCACTTCTACACATGGTTCTGTCCTTGTGCAACAATCATTTCCCTTTTCCACCAGTGTAACAACTCCCAAACCTCTAGTTAGGCATTCTGTTGCCTCTCTAGTATAGCGCTACTGTTGTCAGTTTAACAGTATAGCAGAGGTACTGGACTGAGATCGTTTAGATCTATGGTGTCGGTCACTAGGTAAACACTTTAACTACCTCTCCTTTCTAAACTGATTGCTTGATATGGTGATGAATGACATGGCATGCCCTCTACAGGCCGGGCAGGAATGATTGGATGTGCAGTGTTCACTAGCATTAGGTCTTTCATTTTTCATATCTTATTTTTTTGACTCTTCTATTCACAATACACATGTAACATGCATCTAGAGACATACTGGTTTGTTCTACATCCACATATGATGGTGCATATATTCTTAAAGCATATGCACAAACAAACATATTTGACAACAGTCACTTTGAAGCACCTTTACTTGTTTACGTTTAGTTTTTTTCCATTAATATCTTGGTTTGATGGCTGTAGAGTCTTTTGAATAGTCTGCATTTGGACAATTACAGGGAACGCATTCCAAACAGAACATTCCTGTTAAGAATATTACGAATGCTTGGAAGAGCTCTTCGATGCCTTTTCAGGCTTTGATGATCCAGGACCGGGCCACGTTCCAGTCAACCCGCGGCGACTCCCAGACGAGGCCTCGGACTTTCCCAACGTGGCGGCTCGTTTGTCCTCGTTGGTTTTGGAGCTGTGCTTGGCCTTCCCACCATCCTGAGAGCCCAACTTCATCGGCCCGAGCACGGTTTTAGCCACACTGGTGAGCTGTGTCACGAAGCTGGACCTTTCACCAGGAGATACGGCACGTGATTTGCTTGCGCAAGGTGACCTGGCGGTTGGAGACGGAGAGGCTGGGGACTCTTCAGCCGCTTCCAGGCGACATCTTGCCTCTTGAGGGCCTCTGGCTGACCCCAATGGGGTTTGAACCCGTTCTTCAATGGTTTTGGACTGGGCAGGGACTGCTTCTGAGACTTTCGTTGCCCCAACAGAACTAGATCCAGTCCCCTCAACGTTCAGAGGTCCTTTACTTGACTTGTTTGCATCTGGAGCCATTGTCTGTGCAGTTTTCTCTTTCACTGGAATCTTTCCCATCTCTTTGCCATTTTCCAGCCCTTTAGGACCATCGGTTTGAAGGCTATGGGGTTTGAGTTCCTGTGCTCCAGAGCTCTGGACAACTGGCGTTCGTTCTGGGACCTTGGGACTGGATCCCATTGCATAAAGTGATTCGCTCTTTCCCGCATCCCTGGCTGCCTCCTTCCCTGTCGAGACAACTTGAGAAGACTCAGATTTGGAGGCTACTTTCTTCTCCTGAGGTGGCTCACCAGACTGGGTTGATTTAGGATCCAAGGTGGTTGCTACTGGTTGGGTTTTCGATGCAGTCCTTAAAACAGCTTCACTTGAGTCAGGCTGCTTCGCTTTCCCCTCAGACTCTCGTCCCACTATCGAGTCCTGTCTCCCGAGCTGCCTCACAGGACTCATTGTGAGCAGAGCGGGTGTGTGTGTTGGCGTCTGGTCGGGTGGAGAGGGCGGAGCCCCAGGCGTGTTCTCACCCTCGATCTCCATCAGGCTCTGGAGGGCGTGTTCACAATGGAATGACTCCCGGCGGTATTCGGCGTGCACAACCTCCAAACTATGCTTCCTCATGGATACGCAAAGCCCTCCTTTTCTGTCCGAGCCCACAGAAGACGTGGAGGATGGAAATGAAGGCAGAGGGGGCGGGCCGAGCTTCTCGGCCGACTGCACCCTTTGGAGGAGAGGCGAACGGGGCGGTTCTGTGCTCTTGGGCCGGGGGCGTGTGATTGGAGGAGAGGCGTGAAGCTTGGAGGGGAAGGCCTGGGTGGTGTTGGAGCTGCCGACAGTGTGTACAGTGATGGGTGGTGGGGAAGACGAAGTAGGGGACGGCGTGTGGGCCAGCGGAGACAGAGGAATGTTCCCGGCAGATTTGCAGCGAGCAGAACGGTACTGCCGGTGGAGTTTGGGTGAGAGACCATAAAGAGAGCTCGGCCGCATGTGCTGAGATGTTGCAGGCGAGTTTGGCGTGCTGGACGCCGGTGAGCTGCTCTGAGACGAGGTGCCTGAGAGGACAAGGACAGAACGGGTCAGAACCTCAAAGAAACAAGAAAAGGGCACACAATCAGTCAAAAAAACAACAACACAGACTGAAGCCAAATATCAAAGGCTAATTTAAGTATTTCAACGCACGTCTGCTGGAAAGGAAAGAGGGACCACACGTGACAGAAATGTTATCTTCAGTAGGTCAAATGTCACAAGTACATACTATGAGGCAGAAAGTATTAATTAAAACTCAATGCTACACATATCTTTTTGTTCTCTAGATAGGCGTTATTTTGTAACCAGATATTTGTGCATGTATAAAACTATTAAAATTGTTCAGCTACTTGAAAACTTAGGCCCAAATCATACTTTTATGTCATGCATTATATGTATATGAACATATACATGAACATGTCTTTAGTCTTTAGAGACATTGGATTCTGTCACATAATGAGTGATATTCATGTACACTTGGCATTCTCAGCACGGTTGCAAGGGGTGCTAATAGTTACAAACACTAAACAGTAACTCTGTCGCCACCTTGAGTACTGTACTGCTATGATGCATTTAAATATATAAAACAAAACTATATACTGTTTTGTACCTGCACCTGCATCTGCATACTTGCATTTTACTCAGTTAAGCCTGACTGATTGAGATTATGCAAGTAAACACATATAATAAATAATAGATTTATATACAAATATTATTAACATTTTGTACAAGATCATAGTAAAATATATTTCTTGTTTTATTTACACATTAAAAATACAATTAATCTAAAATAATATAGTTTATTTATTTCTTATTTTTATATATTATTATTGTGCCATCCCAAAGAGGCACACAATCACTTTCACAGACTCTTAAATCAAATGTTCCTTCCTGGTGAAATGACCTGCCCAACTCAATCACAGCAGCTGAATACTTAGACATCTTCAAGAATCAGCTAAAAACACATCTCTTCCATCTTTATTTGACCCTCCAACTCTAGCACTCTCTATTCTAATTCTATTCCTAAAAAAAAAAAAAATTGCAAAAGCAAAAAAGGCCTCTAACACTAGCTTGCTCTAGTCTTTTTTTTTCTATCTGTTTTCTTTTTATTTATTATATAATTTAAATTAAAAAAACTTGCTACGTGTACTGTGTTAAGCTAACTAAGACGTGTTATAGCACTTGCATTTCATTGCTCTTTTGTTGATTTTGATTGCTTCCATTGTCCTCATTTGTAAGTCGCTTTGGATAAAAGCATCTGCTAAATGACTAAATGTAAATGTAAATGTATTATTAATATTGTTGAATTTATAATTTAGGATTGGCATTTGATCGGAAAACACTGTTCTAGAAAAACTCATTTACTAAGAGTGTAAAACAAGTATATCTGACACCACCAAATCAGCCAATGAGATTCCACATCTGACAGGCATTTTTAATAGATCATAAAGCAGTGGGAGGAGCTCTGACCGAGGTAGGCGGAGTCTGGAGGAGAGCGGTACGTCTGCGTGGGCGAGCGAGCAGACAGGTTGTGTGTCGGCGATCCAGGTAGACTGTCTCCAGTCGAGAGCGAGCGATTCAGAGAGGACAGACTACGACTGGTGTGAAGCAGGTTGGACTGTTTCGTAATCTTACGAAAGAGAGAGCTGCGCTTCTTACTGCAGACAGAGAAAGAGTACAACAACTGAGTAAAGCATTTACATAGATTATATGTATATGTGAAGGCATTCACTCTTTCTGACCTCTCTTGTCCATCTTTTGTGGCTGACTTCTTGTTGCGTCTGGCCATCTTGGCTTTGTAGCTAAGCTTCCTTGCTGGCCCGATCTTTATGGACGTGTTTTCGAATGGCGTGGTCGTTACTGTTACTTTGCTGCCACTCTGAAAATTCAGTGCATCGTGTTAAATTTACTGAGTAATATCTCTAGAAAGTAGAGGGAAAGCAAGTAGCTGATCAAATGTAAAAAAAACTGTAACTTGAATGCAATGTAAGTCGCTTTGGATAAAAGCGTCTGCTAAATGCATAAATGTAAATGTAAATGTAAGTAACAGTCAGATGTGTTTGTGATGTCCGTACCTTCAGAATGAGCTCCACCACCTCTGTGTGCACCAATCCGTGCACAGACTCCCCGTTCACATGGGTGATGAGGTCGCCAGCACAAAGCCCCGCCTCCTGGGCCGGCCCAACACACTCGACATGCTGTGATTGGACAAAAGCAATGTCAATCACCACATGTAAAACATTCTTTAGTTATAAATGAGAAGAACGTTCCAGAATGTGTCCGTACCCAGACCATGTGATGTACGCTGTAGACGTTACTGTCACCCATGTAGACCCTGATGGCGCGCAAGGTGAAGCCGTACTTCTTTCCAGAGCGGTGGATGGTGATTGGTGAGTGCAGGACATTGACAGTAGGTGAGTAGTCACGACTTGGAGATGAGTCACGAGACGAGGGATTGGACGAGATGGAGCGAGGAGACATGGGACTGGCTAGTGGTGACGTACCATGCTGCTCAACTATGAAACCAAACATCATAATATTACAAAAGCACATGTCAATGCCACGTATATTGAAATACTTGATAATGCTTGACCAGAAAAATTTTCTCAATTAATTTACAAATTGAGTACAATTAATGTTTTTATTATACATTAAAATGATAATCTAAACTATGATTTTATAGAGTGTATGCATAAATAATACAAAAACCAAAAAAGAAAACTGTATTTTTTTACTTTTCAATACATCAAAATATTTTCTTCATATATTATTGGTTGTTGGCATTTACAGTGTTTCTATACTATAGTGTATGAAAAGTAGCGTTGCAATTTTGTGAGTTGTTGACATTTATAAACCTAAAATACACTTATAGAGACTTACTATATACACTACTATACACAAAAAAAACTAAATATTTCATGTAAATGTATTTATTCCTTAAGAATCTGCATGAAAAAATACATAAGATTCATTAATTTTGTTTTCATTTTATTTAGTATTTTTATTAGTTGTTAATCATTATTAATGTATTTTTATTATTACACAAAAACATGCCATAAAAAGGGCAAAAAGAATATAGTAATTATTTTATAGTAATATTACTATAGTAATAATAGTAATTATTTTATTATTATTTTATTTTTTTACAATTATTTTAAAGTTGAAGTGCTGTGATTTTATTGGTTGTTAATTATAATAATAATGAAATATTTCTCACCTGCAGGTATGATGACAGACAGGGCTGTGGTGGAGGCTGACTTTATGACTTTGGCTCCAGAGGGAGTCGCGCTACGTTTCTCGCTGTCGGTCGGAATCTGATGGTGTCGCGCTCTTCGTAAGACGAGGTCACTTCCGACGCGAGGCCCAAACGAGTCTGACATGTGTAGAGGAACGGCGGGAGAGGCAGGGGCGGCATCAGCAGGCCGCAGGAGTTTATCTGAGAAACAGGAAGATAAAACGTAAAATGTGAGACATCACTGGGCGGCACAATGAGTGACTGACACCCAGGAACACAACAGTAAAATGTATGAAAGTATTCTATTTATGTTTATTGTGAAAATCAAATCACCTCCAGGATGTCCCCCCGCAGAGCTGGACTCCACCATTCCGGAGCAGACGGGCACGCTGGCACCCTCTAGAGATGAGCCCCTGGTTTTGATGGGTGTATGGCGCGTGTGCGTGTCACCGTCTCCCTCTAGTGGAGAAGCGAAGCGGTGCGTGTCCATCAGTGCTGAGAAACGCCGGCGTGCACCGGGAGGACTGGAGTCTGATTCAGTGAAGGATGACTCTGAACATGACAAACGCTTACTAGAGAGAGCAGAACGAACGGAGGGCGTTAGTGAAGATTATGTCTCTCTGACAATCATCGTTATAGATAATTAAATGTTCTAATAATGATCAAACTTAGATGTTTATATTTTCTTAAGACATTGTGAGGTTGTTACAATGGTCTGACTGGTTGCTAGGGTGTTGCTAGGTGGTTTCTAAGTTGGTCTAATAGTTGCTATGGTGTTTTTACTTTTTAGTGTATGCTATGCTGTTGGTAGGTTGTTCTGAGTGCTCAGTGGCTGTTTTGAGCATTCTAATGTATTTTAGTGCATGCTTTGCAGCTGTTAGGCTAGTTTAAAATGTGATCCTATGTGTTTGCCAGTGCTGGGTATATTACTTACAAATTGTAGTCTGTTACTGATTCCAAATTACATGACAAACATAATCCATGACATTACATATTTTAGGTAATATAATCAGGCTACTTTTATAATACTTTTATATTACTTTTGACCTAACTCATTTATCACATTGATTTAAATAGGATAATCCTGTACCATATTTATATAAAAACACAAAGAATAAGAAAATATTCCATTCATTGTAATTAACAACATGAAGTACAATTAACATTACATTACATGAAGGTTTCCCAAATTGGGGTTCCTAAATAAACTGCAGGGGGTTTGTGAGTTTAATGAAAAGCTAGTAATTAATTAAATCACAAAAAAGTACAAATAAAATAAGTCATTTTAAAATAACATCAATCAAAATAAAACACTTACTAATATATATATATTACATGTCATGTGACCATTAACCAACATCAGATTACCGTGAACATGCAAATGTGATACTTAATTATTAAAATATTTACTTTAAGTTTATTTATTTATTTATATACACACACACACATATATATATATATATATATATTTACTTCAAGTAAATATATTAGCTGAAAGATGTTCAGATGACATGCCTGCATTACATGTAAATAAGAAATAACGTGAATTTGTGCATTTTGAAAGACAAAAGCCTTCCAAATCTATAGTAATACATGGTTAAATAAACTGAGTGATAATTCAAATAAAAATTAGTGTGTTCATCAGTAGTTGATGCAATGTTGAAACACTTCTTAAACCCAAAATGATTTTTGTAAATCCAGTGGTCTAATGCCGTGTAGCCACCTGACTAGTGACTGGAATAATTTATTGCTATTGTGTGAATATGTAATCATGTAATCAAATAACTGTAGGCTGATTACAAGTATTTTAAAATGTAATTTAATCTAATTACAGGTACATGATTTTTGGAATCTGATTATGTAATCCAAATTACACACAATCAGTTACTACCCAGCTCTGGTGGTTTCTAGGTGGTTTCTAAGGTGTTGCTAGGCTATTCTGGGAGGTCGTTGTACTGTCTGTCTTACATCTCAGGGGATCCGGTTCTCCAGCTCTTGTCTCGGAGGGTCAGGCTGCCCAGACTGTCTCTCTTACTGCGATCTTCTCTGTGAGCTTTGGGCTCTCGTCGGGTCACCACGGGTTTGTGCTCCAGCTGCGACAGATGCTCCATGCTGCTGTACACCTGTGATTCAGATGAAGAGATGAATCCTTGAATGGGCTACACTACCCATAATCATCGGGTTGTGTAAAGAGCAGAATCTCGGTCTAACCTTGCTGAAGCGTGGCGAACAGGAGGAGAAGCGGTGAATCTCCACTGGCTCGTCGTCATTGGTGTCGTCCTCATCGTAAGATTGAACGTGATGATATCGCTCTGATCGCGCTGAAACAGACGGATGAGTTACTCACTAATGCACACATCACACAACAGCACACACACACCACCCATCCATCCATCCGTCCATCACTCACTGTCGAAGTAGCTGGTGTCCTCCTCAGACTCCAGATGAGGGATGAACTCAGCTTTCTGTCGGAGCAAGCTGCTCCAGTCCAGATCACAGAAGAACGGATGCTCCTTCACCTCGAACGCTCCACCTGCGCACAAACACACGACTTCATTCAGCGAGTGCAGAACGTCTGACTCTACTGACCACAACAGCAACATGATAAAAGACAGTCAATGATCAATCAAACGAACTACTAATAATAGTTAAAACATTTGTATTTTTCATTAGAAAATAAAGGCTAGAATAGTCTGAGTGTTTGCTAGGGTGTTAGGTGTGTTAGGGTGTTTTAAGTGAATACTATGGGGTTTGGTGATTCCGAGTGGTTTTAAACTTTTTACTATATTGCTGATACATGGTTATTAAGGTGTTCTGAGTGGTTTCCACGGCGCTATTAGTTGGTTTGCTATGGTGTTTTTTGCATGCTATGCAGCTCTTTGGTGGTTTTAAACTTGCTATGGGTTGCTAGGTGGTTTTAAAGGTGTTCTAAGTGGTTGCTATGCTGGTGCTAGGGTGTTTTAATGCATGCTACGCAGTTGGGTGGTTCTGAGTGGCATTATACCTGCTACTTTGTGGTTGCTAGGTGGTTTCTAATGTATTCTGAGTAGTTGCTATGCTGTTGCTAGTTTTTAATGCATGCTATGCAGTTAAGTGGTTCTAAGTTGTGTAAAACTTGCTACTATGTTGTTGCTAGGTGGTTTATAAGCTTATAGGTTGCTAGGGTGTTGCTAGGGCATTTTTAGTGCATTCTATGTGGCTGTTGGGGTTGTGAGTGGTTTTAAGTCAGTTGGAAGTCGTGGCCTAATGGTTAGAGATTCGGACTCGTAATCGAAAGGTTGCGAGTTCGAGTCTCAGGTCCGGCAGCAATTGTAGGTGGGGGGAGTGAATAACCAGCGCTCTCTCCACCTTCAATACCACGACTGAGGTGCCCTTGAGCAAGACACCGAACCCCCAACTGCTCCCCAGGCGCCGCAGCATAAATGGCTGCCCACTACTCCGGGTGTGTGTTCACGGTGTGTGTGTGTGTTCACTGCTGTGTGTGTGCACTTAGGATGGGATAAATGCAGAGCACAAATTCCGAGTATGGGTCACCATACTTGGTCGTATGTCACATCACTAAATCACTAAACTTGATATGGGTTGCTATATATGCATGCTATGTTGTTGGGGGTTCAGAGTGGTTTTAAACTTGCTAGCTGGATTCTAAGAGGAGCTGCTAAACTATGCTGTCGCTAGGTTAGTTTTAATGCATGCTATGCAGCTAAGTGGTTCTGAGTGGTGTCAAACTTACTACTGTGTGTTTTCTTGGCAGTTTATGAGGTGCTCTGACTGGTTGCTAGGGTGTTGCTATGGCGTTTTAGTGTTGACTATGTGTAGGCAGTTCTTATTTTAAAGAAACACTCCACTTTTTTGGAAATAGGCTCATTTTACAACTCCCCTAGAGTTAAACAGTTGAGTTTTACCGTTTTTGAATCCATTCAGCCGATCTCCGGGTCTGGCGGTAGCACTTTTAGCTTAGCTTAGCATAGATCATTGAATCGGATTAGACCATTAGCATCTCGCTCAACAATTATAATTTTTGATATTACGCAGCGCCTGAAAGTAGTCCCCAGCTATTTCATAACTAGTTACCTAGCTAGGGACTAGTTTCAGGCGCTGCGTAATATCATTGCGCCTGCTGCACCCACGGTACGGCAGCAAAGTTCCTTGATTATTACGCCGGAGCGAGAGTATAGTTCCTAGCCATATCGGACTACAAAATCGCAACTTTTCATTTTCCGTCGGTCTTAGTACACGATGTAACTACAGAAGAGTCAAGCTTTAAATAGGACAATCATCGAAACTCTTTGGTCATTTTTGATGACCAAATGCTAATGGTCTAATCCGATTCAATGATCTATGCTAAGCTAAGCTAAAAGTGCTACCGCCAGACCTGGAGATCGGCTGAATGGATTCAAAAACGGTAAAACTCAACTGTTTAACTCTAGGGGAGGTGTAAAATTAGCCTATTTCCAAAAAAGTGGAGTGTTTCTTTAAATGTGCTACTATGTGGTTGCCAGGTGGTTTTGTAAGGAGTTCTGAGTGGTTGCTAGGGTGATGTAAGTTTATGTTATGTTGTTAAGTCTATGGGACCTTTTCACTTGTTATACTGTCAACGAATGGACTGCAGTTCAAAAAGTAGGTTTAGGAGCTTGAGTTTTGAGCTACTCTTCTGCTTAAAATATCCTTTTTTATAATCATTGTTTGATCATCATACATATATGATGGTTACAGTTATAATACAGCTCTAATCTAAGTCAACAGCTCTAACAGTTGTGCATTTAGTGACAGTGGGTCACATGAATGGAGGTGTGTGACGTCACCTGTGCCCAGTCTGAGCAGCGGGTTGGTCTGCAGGAGAGATGAGATCAGGTGCTGCGCGTCAGCGGGGAGAGCGTCATCATCCTCGGGCCACACAATGTCATCTACACACACACACACATTTCACATTGTGTACATCTTTTTTGTTTGGATTCAAGAGATTGTTTCACTGTGTGAAATATTTTATGTTTTTATTGTAGGCGTGTTTTTACCTGTGATCACCTGACCAAACAGCTCCTCCGGTGTGTCGCCGAAGAACGGCACGCAGCCCACCAGGAACTCGTAGAGGATGATACCCATGGCCCACCAGTCCACTGGTTTGCCGTAACCCTGCCGCAGGATCACCTCCGGGGCGATGTACTCTGGGGTGCCGCAAACCTGGGGTCAAAGGTCAAAGAATGTTTCTATGCGGTTTCAGCACATTTCTAAGCAGTTGCTAAGTTGTTCAGGAGTGCGTTTCTCAAAACCATCATTAGCTAACTATGGTCGTTATTTCCATTGAACTCGATTGGTAACAGAACAGACAGAACTCGTGACCTTAGTTGCTATTGGGAAACGCACCCCAGACTAATTTTAAACGCGTTGCTATATGGTTGCTAACGTGTTCTGAATAGTTTTTAGTGCGTTGCTGGGCTGGGAATATTAGGGTTGGGAATATAAATCGATGCATCGTGAATCGAGAAATGATTCAGCATCATTTCTGAGATTTTCCGAATGCATCGTGATTCTTTCTCGAATCGATTCTGAGCTTAGTTTTGAACAGCAGATGGCGCTGCATGCTTTAGAAACAGCTGTACTCTGCTTGTTTCCAAATCCTTACACACACTTGAACCTAAAACAATCATTCATAAAATTTGAAAAGGTTGAAGCGAATTACAAGGTTGTTCGCAGTGGGCTGTGCGTCATGAAAGCATTTTGAGCCGAGGTGAAATTACAGACTTCAGCACTCTTCTTCATGAGCATTTGAATGTGCGGATAAAAACCTAGAGCGCCATCTGCTGTAAAAATCTAAGCTCAGAATCGATTTCAGAGGATTCCATGAATCGTTTCTGCATCGATTTATCGTCCCAGCCCTAGTTGCTATGCCGTTGCTGAGGTGTTTGGATTAGTTTTCAGGGCGGGTCCTAGACGTTGTTAATAGTTTTCGGTGCTTTGCTATGCGGTTGCTGAGGTGTTCGGACTAGTTTTAGTGTGTTGCTATACCGTTGCTGAGATGCTTGGAATAGTTTTCAGTATGGTGGCGTTTGGAATCATTTTATAATGTCGTGAAGTTGTTGCTTACTGGCTTCATCAACACTCCATCGGTGACATTTTATCATAAACATGAATGTGCAAATTACATTTGTTATGATAAAAAATAACTCAATTAATTGAAATGTAGTTTTGTGGCTTTTTGACCATGACTATGTACAGAACATAATATTGTAAGTATTTTCTGGTACCTGTTTATCCAGGAACTCTCGGGTGTCCTTCTCAATGTGTCCCTCATACAGGTTTGTGGTGAGACTCATGAGACCCATTTTAGACAAACCGAAATCAGTGAGTTTAATGTGACCCATTGATGTGATCAGCAGACTGACAGAGAGAGAAAGACAGACGGAAATGATGTGAGACAGTCTCTACAGTAACACACACTCAAGCTGAGTGGCACTTCTGACATTGTTTAATTATATAACACAATCTGTCCAAATTAAACGATTTCATTAATCTCACACAGGAAGTGCTGTATGCTATCACCCAACAGATGGCAAATGAATCCCAGCAATCATTTAATTGACTGTGCATGGTCACTAAGTAAATGGCATGCTCCCTGCCATCGTCATTACATATAAATCAGAATTATTTTAACTGTTATTGGCATATTACTTGTCCGGTTTGAGATCTCGGTGCACGATTCCATAGTTATGTATGTATTCGAGAGCCAGGACGGATTCAGCGAAGTACATGCGTGTCATTTCCACGGGCAATGCTCCGATATTCTTTAGCAGTGTCGCGCAGTCGCCTCCTGAAACGAAACACACAGATGAGCTCTCGTTAACATCCAAGTTGTTTCTCATAAGACAACAATACCAAAGCCTCCTGCTTCTCAGATGTTTCTCCTGAGAAAAAGACTCCAGTAATCTCACACGTGTCTCCTCCTCAGGTGTTTCAGAAGAGATCTCAAACTGTGCTCAGATTTGCTCAAGATCCCCAACACAAACTCAATCTTTTCTCATCAAATGATCTGAGCTGCTTTCCACATTCATTTCATAGCCCTAGACTCTTACTGGAGTGACTCATCTGGGTCTGTTTTGTTTCTCAGGCACTTTATGAGAGTTGATACTTAAACAAAACATACCCGAGACCTCAATACAGTCAATAAAGCTTTAAAAGAGCAATAAAAGTGTGTGCATTTCTCACCCTCCACGTACTCCATGACCATACACAGGTGTCTTCTGGTCTCAAAGGAGCAGAACATGCTGACCACGAACGGGTTCTCGGCGAAGGTCAGGATGTCTCGCTCCACAAACGCCTGCTGGATCTGGTTCCTCAGAATCAGGTTCTGTTTGTTGATTTTCTTCATAGCGAAGCGCTGTCGTGTCTCCAGATGGCGGACCAGATACACCGCACTAAGAAACACACAGTATCTTCTGTCAGTGTCTCAACTCATCTGTGTGTGTTTGGTTATTAGTAGATGCGTTTGTATCCACAGTGACAGTACTTATAATGTTACCAAATTTTCAGTTACAAATAAATGCTGTTCTTTTAAAGGGGTGGTTGATTGCGATTTCACTTTTTTAACGTTAGTTAGTGTCTAATGTTGCTGTTTGAGCAGTTTAAAATTCTGGCAGTTTAATGCCTACAAAAACGGCTCGTAGGGACTACAACGAGTTACTTCTCGGGTTTGTGACACCACAAACCCTGATAAACCCCGCCCCCAGGAACATGCAACAAAGGGGGCGCGGCGAGTTTAGCCAATCACAACACACTGGGTCAGCTAACCAATCTGAGCCCATTGTGTATTTCTGAGGGAGGGGCTTCATAAAAACAGGAAATGATCAGCCCGTTTATAGGAGAAGGGACAGAGCGGTGTAGAACAAAGATAAATTATGTGAAAAATACGTTTTTTTTTGGTTTGTTTTTTAAACGAAGCATTAACACGTTAAGGTCATTGCACACTTGAGTCTGAAAATTTCGTCTGAAATTTTCACACGTTTAAAACTAAATACGACCTCACGTTATGTCTTTTACGTTTACACACTGCCTCTGAAATTTTCGTCCGTCATAAAATAAATTCGGATCGGTTCGATTTTTTTAATTTTTCACATCCGTAGCAAGCACTTTGAGAGGTGTTTTGACAATTCAGAGCCACCATACAAGCGAACGCCAAAATCCAGAATGGCGATTGTCAAGTTCATCCACATCGTCTCGCAGCACAAAGCACCGCAGAGATCCTTGCACACTGAGTTCACAGAAATGTGTGGTCTTCTTTTTAATATGTGGCTCTAGTATCGCTAAACTGAGCCACTGACATCCTGAAGTAAACTTTGAATCGCCCGTGATAATCCCCCTGCTCCTGAGGGGGAACTCTCCGTATATCTCATATTGGATGGACCCAATATTTCCTCTTTTTTTCTCTTTTTAAGAAGCGAGAAAACAACAAAATCATCCTCACTGCTTGAATACTCCATTTAGTACTGTTCCAATTTTTTTTGCAACAGATTAATTAATACTCATCAGACTCAGTGTGCAAGGTTTCTGTGCGTGACAAATTTTTAGGATAACGAATACGAAAAAAAGCATATGAAAATGTTGGACTCAGTGTGCAGAGACCTTTAGACTGCACCCCATAAACACAATCAAGACTAGGAAAAAACAGTCAACCACCCCTTTAAACTTTATATCCCCATTTAGATATTGAAGCAAACGTGTGTGTGTGTGTGTGTGTGTGTGTGTGTTGGTTTACCCGTAAGCTCCATTGCTGATCAGTTTGATGGTCTGGAAATCTGCCTCTCCAGGTGGCTTCATGGGTTTCATCTTTCCCTGGAAAAGACAAAAATCCCCTCAAACTCTTGCACAAGATGTTATCATCATCTTGTAACAGACGCTTTACTGACAAACAATCATTTTCAGATTTCCTGGGGCTGTGTGTGTGTGTGTTCAGACCTCTGCGGAGTCGTCTGTCTCCGGTGTGACGGGCCCCTCGCTGTCGTAATGCTCTCGACTGACCATCTCTGAAACAGACGTGACAGTCGCTCAGTGATCTGCTACTGTACTGGGATCAGTGCTGTGTGATTGTTGTGTGACTGTGGTCTCACCCTCCAGAGGGTCTCTGGTCAGACCCAGCTGACTGATGATGTATCGCGGGATGTCGGTCTTCATCAGGTGTCCTTCTTTAGCGTGATCTTCAGCCGCCTCCAGCAGATGATAGAACTCTTCAGGGTTAAACTCCTGGAAAATGTGTCAGTGCAACATCTGTTAGTGTTGCTATTGTAGAATATCAGAGACTAACTCAGACAAAATTTCAGATGCGATCAGAACATTGAAACCTGAGGAGCTAACATTCCAGAGAGAGACCAAGGAAACGTCATAAATCAGACTCCTAGCTCAGCCCGTCTGAAGCAAGCAAACTAACCAACTCATTCACAGAACGGCTTGCAACATTAAAACAAAAGAACACTTATTGATAATTCCAATTCATTAAGGAGACTGTCAAATTTGGGGCAAGTAATCAAGATTAATGGTCACCAGATGACCATCACATGGGTTCCACGCTGGAAAACCACAGAAACAGACTTGTTTAGATGGACTACCCCCACACAAGACAAAGGACCACACGGGAATTCCTTTGTCACAGAGACTCTTCTCCATATGCAACAAAAATCATCTTAAAGGGACTTAGGAATTATTTCTCTGCATAGAAATAACCATATCATGTATGTAACCCACACAATTAGACTATCATGTTTCAATCAAATATTATGTATGTCTTTTTAATCATTATTGAATAGCTGAAGGATTAATATTCATGTTTGGTATGTGTGAATGTGAAAAATCATGCTTTAAACGTTTCTTCCAATCAATTCTTTGTCAAATGTATCATAGTCTTGTTATAAGATTGTTATAAGAGCCTGGAAAATTTGGACCAGATAACATAACATGATTTATGATTGGGGCAGAAACATAGCAACACCCCGAGCCAGAACAGTATCTAATTGGTCAAGACAAGCATTAGGAGGTGTCCACAAGCCGAGTTAAAAACCTCAGGACACCCTCAAACGCTCTCTTGCTCTTAAAAAATCTCTTGCTCTTAAAAATCTCTTACTCTTAAAATGCTCTCTTAAAATCTCTTACTCTTCTTAAAATGCTCTTTGTCCTCTCTAAAACTCTTCTCTTTTGCCACACGTGTTGACGCTGCTCTTTGAGCGCCATGTGCTCTGGCCTAGCGGCCAGTTGTGACCATGATGAGAAGAAATACCACCTAGTCTCTTTACATCCATGTATTCTTTTATTTTAATTTCATTTCTTTCCGTTGAGTTTCGTGTTCAAAAGTTAAGTTTGCCGCAAAGTCCAGCACCGACTGCACCCGCTTCAAACTTCAACTAGCAACGGACTCGGACCATTCGTCAGCCAACGCCCAAGACGTCACTACGAAAGACCACTGAACTGTCAGCCAACCAACCAGCAACCTGGGAAACCCCCTTTCCTGCAATGAAGATGACAGAAGGGAATCCCGTAACACAAAGGCAAAGCAAGTAAAACAACTCCAGACTTTTAGCTGAATTGGTGCATTTAACACAAATTTTAGACTTATTGAGAAACTCAAAGCGAGGTTTAAATAAGTGATTGATGGTTGTTAAGGTCTATGCAATTGCACATATTGCTATAAACTTGGGATTTCATATTTTCATTCTCTTAAACTCATCTTTCCTTACTTTCTCTCTTCTGCAACGTGTGAATGTGTGAATGCGTGTGTTCATGTGTTAGATTAGTTTAATGTCTTAGATTGATCAAATAAAGCCTTGTTTATATTGAAAAGAGAAGTATCTTGTGTTTTGTGCTCATAAGTTAATGTCTTAATCTGCCGATTTGTGCTACTGTGCTATTTAATAGTGTTTTCACTATATTTTGGATTTTAGTATCCAGTGCAGTTTGTTATACGGCTTGTTCAGTGAATCGCCGTGAAACAGTGAATCTGTTCAAATTCCCTATACAATCATTAATGATTCCCTTTGAGCTAAATTGACCTGTTTCCCTTTAAATTATATATTAATATTACGTTTCAACGTTACATTGGTGGAGGATGCGGGCAGATAAATCTAAATTGTGAGCATAAACCGAGTTATTTAATCTTTTCTATTGCCGCGGATGAGAGACGCTTCTGAGCGGAGACTATAGTGTGTGCGTGTGACGTCAGCTGCGTGCGCCCCGCTTGTTTGAATGAATGAGCACAGAGAAGTCTGTAACTGGAGCAAAGATTTTCTCAAACTGCAGTAAGTGAACTTAGTTATCTGAGATCGTACGATAAGGTATAAATTGAGCGTGTTCCTCTTTTCTGTAATACCTTGTGTTAAAGCTGAATTGATGCCCTGCGAGTTCCAGATCATTCAATAGCTATAACGTTACTCTCGAATCTCAGTTAACTGTTACTGAACGAGCTAAACTGCAGCGAGTAAACGGGAATAAATCGGTGTATAATAGTTTTGAGCGTGTTCCTCAAATCTATTTATCAAAGCCTTCTTTTTCATAGTTTGATTAAGTGCGTGTTCCACTGTAAAATCATCTATGCTATTTGCCTCCCTGGGTAAACATTACAGAATAATGCTTGCCTGTAATGTTACACTGTTCACTAACTTAAGTTAATTTAATCTCGCGCAACACTGAGCGTGTCCGAGAGATTTGAACGGGAGTTTGGGCTTGATCAAATAAAGTTTAACTTGAACCAACAGCGAAGAAAACCTGTTGTGTTTACGTGGCCAGAGAAACTGGCACGGGCTTTTATGTTCGTTATCACCGTTTCCCTCAACCTCAGCACCAAGCTGCTATTTGAATAAAGTTTAATCAAACTCTGAACGAACGGAGAATTTAAGTGCCACATCGCAGAGCCAACTACAAGCGGTGTTGTTATTTGTACAGTGTTGAGATGCGCTTACATGTCATGTAACATACGTTAACTGTACTTGCAATGCAAAGATGCTAACTTAGTCTACTAGAGTTTGTTTTGGTTGCCACAGTGACGATAGTGACACGGAAGTCTTAACCTACTTCCGGAGCAACTTTGAACTGAGCACTTCGACGCTACTGTAAACAAAACTCCATGCTGTTGCTAAGCTAATGAAAAGGTTGTGTTTACAGTGAAGTATATGCTAAAGGCATTATCCTCAAAGGTTAGCCGTTAGCATTGAAATCCAGTGGTTGAATATAGTGTGTGTTTGAAAAAGCTAAAGTGGTTTAACCCTTTAAACATCTCAACTAATACACTTGTTGGTCTTTCTCTTTCTTATTTCTCTAATTTCTCACTTCTTACCACTTATTTGTATTTTTACTAGGAAGGGAAATACGAGTTCACAATTATTAATTGTGCCAAATTTTAATTAAAACATTAAATTTATTTGGAATCATTCAAATTTCCCCTCAGGTCATTTCATATGATCATTACTTCTAGTATTCTCTTCTGGGTCCAATCATTTTAGGAACAAATAAGTCTTGAACTTGGAAAGTTTAAGTAAACTTATTCTACCTAATTGATTTATTACCCATATTATTAGATTCTATTCGGACTTAGATTCACTCATTACTTTATTGCGTTTTACCCCTTCGTTCTTCCTGTTTTTGTTATAAACTTAGCCACTATTTTTATTTACTGATTTCCTCCTTTATTTAATTAAAGTTTTTTTTTTGTTTATTTTACCATTTATTACCTTTTTATTTTACTTGTGCTTACCATCGTCTTTCCTTTGTGTATCCTAGCTTGGGAACGACCTGAGCCTTAATAGGAGACATTGTTATCCCTCACTACGAGTTCAAATAAATTAAAGAGACAAATCTCTTTCACACAAAATTTATTTTTGTTGATAGTTGTGTAACAACTGAAAACAATACACTACTCGTAGTCAGGCATAACTGCTTGCTAGTGGACCTGATCCACTCAACTTGCTGTTTTTTTTTTTTCTCTTCTCTCCTGTTCTATCTTGCTTTCTTTCCTCTTCACTTGTCACATTTGTAGGGACCTGGCTGTAAGAACCATCAATCAATTCTAAGTGAATGAGATACACAATCTTGTAAAAAAAAAAAGATGACTCATCTTTATGAATTTGATTGTAATAAAACCCTCTTTCGTTCTTCCTAGCCTCCCCACATTTGAAAACGCAATCCAAATTTTAACATCTCATCCAAATGCTGAGATCAATTTAATAGGAAAGTTTTGAGCAATCGTTGCCTTCGCAGCCTCCCAGGTGAGCGGTCCAACTGTAAGGTGTACGGTTGTCAATCCTGTCAGACTAAGGAAAGAGATATAAAAATTATTATTATATTCATTTGTCTAAAACAGAGATTTAATAATATTGTTTGCCTCTTTGATGATAACATTTTAATTGAAAGAAAAAAAAAAAAGAATTTTCTTCATTGAAAAAAAAGGGAATTGTTTCTTTTAATTGAATTTGTTTTCACCTGTTTCTCTCTTTTCCCTCTTCCTCATTAGAGTGACGAAGTCTTCACATCTCTAGTCTACCTAGATACCCTGAGACCAACACAGTCATCACCACATTTCACTAGTGGTTCAAAATCACTGACACAACACTTAGTTGTCGCACCACACATAGGCTTGTATTCCACACAGATCTGTGTCAGTCTCTCTTCTCCCCAGCGTGCCAACATGCCGCAGACTGCAGACCACTTTGCCCAAGGGGAAGATGTGAACACTTGGCTGAGAGGCACGACAGACAGCCTCACCCCCAAGACGTTTGAACTGTTATTATTTTTAATAATAATCCTAATTCTGAGAAGATTCCTGACACAAGATTCAAGCCAGAACAACAACCACGAGGAGCTAGTCAAAATCACCAGCTCCCTAAGCTATGCCTTCACAACCCAGCTGAAACTGAGCGACAAGCACGTCACCCACCTGCAAGAGGAACTGACACGTGCTCAACGCCGCATAGACAAGCTGGAAGTGAAAGTTCAAGATCAACTCCAAGCACCCAACGAGAGGGAGCAGGAAACAACGGAACAAGTTAAGGAGCTACAAGCAACCCTGACAGCAGCTCAGCTCGATCAACAACATGCAAAGGCTGCCCAGGAAGACCTGGTAAACAGACTCCAGTATGCCGAACAGCTACTAGAGAAAGCCAAGAATGACATCAGTGACAAGAATGCTGAAATCGGTGCCTTGAAAGACCACCTTGAAAGGTACAGAACTGAAATAGACAATCTGACCCAACAGCTAGACGATAACAACGATCAGCTCTACATGGTCAGAAAAGAACTGAAACATGCTTATGAGCAGAAACAAGAGCCAAGGCGAGAGAAACATCACTCAGCCTCACCTCTGCTGAACAGAGCAGAGCCCCACATCCAAGAACTGGTATACATCGAAAGAAGTGAAGGGCCACAACCCAAAACCTCAACTGCCTTCGCTACAGAACTCTTTCCTGTAAATGAAAAAAAACCTCCCATCCAAGCAGACCTCAGAGCTGCACATGGGATGACCATCAAAGACCTCGACAAGCTGTCTAAGAACATCAGCAAGTTCAACCCGAACTCCACAGAGGGCCACACCATCCAGACCCATCTGCAAGATATTGACTTTTATCTAGAAATGAGACCTCATGTGACTGACAGAGACAGGTTATACCTCCTTAGAGCCACGTCCAGTTCCGAGGTACGAAACTTCCTAGATCGACAGCCCAGTCGAACGAAGTCAGACTACCAGCTACTTCGTGAGGTCCTGATTAAAGAGTTTTCTGACCCTGACTCGGAAAATGGACTGTTAACTGCCTTAGAAACCAAACAAGGTCGACAAGAGGCTCCACAAGCTTACTACAACCGACTCCGACAAGCCTACTTTGGTGCACACAATGAACCTGACCTTGAAGAGGATGTGAACTTCAAAAGCCTCTTCCTTAGAAATCTGCACCCTGGAGTCAGCCACCATCTAGGCGTCATGGCCTGTCCACGCTCCATGACCATCCAACAGTTGCGTGACCTAACACAGAAGGCCTACAACAAGCAGAAGATGGCCTCAAAGAAAGGTAACAAAACATCTACACTCTTGAACTCTGTCAACAAAGACTCAAGCCTTGCACTGGACGACACCCAGTTGCATCACAACACCAGAGTCCTCCATCAAGAGCACAGAGAACGTGACCCCCATGTCCACGACAGCTATCAGCCCAACCGCTGGAAAAATCCATGGGACCAGCCACGCTTCTCAAGAAACCCAAAAGATGAGAACAACTGGAAACCTAACCAGACATCCAAAGGTAATCGCCTGACTCATCCAAGAGCAACTCGTGTGGGTAAGCGACAACTAAACCCACCTCAGCACCGCTCAGACATGCACAATGCTGAGTATGCTCAAGAACAATACAGCTTACCGTCAGAAGACATGGAACAAGTCATGAGACAACTGAACAATTTCCTTCAAGATAAGCTGAACACGGATGACTACAAAATTGAGTCATGCTCGCTGTGACCAGCGACAGAACGGAAGGCCGGTGATCACATGGTACACCACTATATCAGAGATGACGAGCACCTGTTCAACAACCACCCAGAATGAGCAAGTCTCTCACGGCCAGCCGTTGATGAAACTGAGGTACCAGAGAACATCACCTCACTCACTCATCACTCACTAGCAAACTGCTAAATGAACTCCAACTTCAAGAACCATATTCCTGTCTGTGCAACAGTAACCACCAAAGCACAGAAGGTCAGAAAGTCTGCCACATCCAGAAGGCAGCACAAGAGGAATGCAACATAGGAGACGAAGTTTGCATCCCAGCTTCACACAGTCATGCCAAACTACCTCCGACTGTCTGCTAAAGAACCTCCTGCCTCTCTGGACTGACCCCCATTAGATCAGGGACACACCCTCATCCAAGCCAAGGATGCAGAGAGCCCGTCTTCACTGACATACCCGAAAAGGGGGGAGACAACACAGACTGAAACAGATCTGACCACACCTACACACCTACACTACACCATTAACACACACGAAGTTACTTACACCCAGAGGTAACCACATCTACTGATAACACACTCAACAAACATATTCTTCCCACAAGTAGAATATCTAAATTTTAGCGTAACAAAGTTACATGCACCACCATGAAGAAACATGCAGCTATCGTCACAATAGGTAGAACACCTGACACTAAGTTAAGGTACATGACTCCCTAGCTGCACATGACATCCTAGCTCAACAGTAGTTGCAAACCATGCTAGGAAAACCCACAGCAGCTTTGTTTTGTTTTGTTCTTCTTTTACCTATCCTTTTCCTTACCCTCTTTCTCTAGTAGGTGAAACACCTAGACACCCTGCAAGGGTCAAAGGTCTGATATTAGGATTGACGCGCCACACCTAATATCCGCAAGCCACTCTAAACTGAATGGAAGCCAGAGAGCTCCACGCACGATAGGTCAATTCATTTCACCACAAATGATGTCATCAGAAACTAAAGGTGAACATTAAGTTAAGACAACTAAAAGGAACAAACAAATTTAATCACAAAACTTGATCGAAGAATCGGAGTATTGAACCGAATTAGAACAACAATTTCCAAATTGAACTATTCAATTTACTAAACTATATTGACTAATTCAAATAACCGCCTGTACCTAAATAACCTGATGCCCTGCACCAGTACAGTAATGGTCATGGAAGTGTTGTCTTGTTGTTTGCTGTGTTTTTGTCTGCTTCTTCTGCCCTTGTTTTCCCAGTGCTTGCCGATGTCTCCAACTCGACACATCGCCAATCAAGGGGGGATATGTAGAATATCAGAGACTAACTCAGACAAAATTTCAGATGCGATCAGAACATTGAAACCTGAGGAGCTAACATTCCAGAGAGAGACCAAGGAAACGTCATAAATCAGACTCCTAGCTCAGCCCGTCTGAAGCAAGCAAACTAACCAACTCATTCACAGAACGGCTTGCAACATTAAAACAAAAGAACACTTATTGATAATTCCAATTCATTAAGGAGACTGTCAAATTTGGGGCAAGTAATCAAGATTAATGGTCACCAGATGACCATCACATGGGTTCCACGCTGGAAAACCACAGAAACAGACTTGTTTAGATGGACTACCCCCACACAAGACAAAGGACCACACGGGAATTCCTTTGTCACAGAGACTCTTCTCCATATGCAACAAAAATCATCTTAAAGGGACTTAGGAATTATTTCTCTGCATAGAAATAACCATATCATGTATGTAACCCACACAATTAGACTATCATGTTTCAATCAAATATTATGTATGTCTTTTTAATCATTATTGAATAGCTGAAGGATTAATATTCATGTTTGGTATGTGTGAGTGTGAAAAATCATGCTTTAAACGTTTCTTCCAATCAATTCTTTGTCAAATGTATCATAGTCTTGTTATAAGATTGTTATAAGAGCCTGGAAAATTTGGACCAGATAACATAACATGATTTATGATTGGGGCAGAAACATAGCAACACCCCGAGCCAGAACAGTATCTAATTGGTCAAGACAAGCATTAGGAGGTGTCCACAAGCCGAGTTAAAAACCTCAGGACACCCTCAAACGCTCTCTTGCTCTTAAAAAATCTCTTGCTCTTAAAAATCTCTTACTCTTAAAATGCTCTCTTAAAATCTCTTACTCTTCTTAAAATGCTCTTTGTCCTCTCTAAAACTCTTCTCTTTTGCCACACGTGTTGACGCTGCTCTTTGAGCGCCATGTGCTCTGGCCTAGCGGCCAGTTGTGACCATGATGAGAAGAAATACCACCTAGTCTCTTTACATCCATGTATTCTTTTATTTTAATTTCATTTCTTTCCGTTGAGTTTCGTGTTCAAAAGTTAAGTTTGCCGCAAAGTCCAGCACCGACTGCACCCGCTTCAAACTTCAACTAGCAACGGACTCGGACCATTCGTCAGCCAACGCCCAAGACGTCACTACGAAAGACCACTGAACTGTCAGCCAACCAACCAGCAACCTGGGAAACCCCCTTTCCTGCAATGAAGATGACAGAAGGGAATCCCGTAACACAAAGGCAAAGCAAGTAAAACAACTCCAGACTTTTAGCTGAATTGGTGCATTTAACACAAATTTTAGACTTATTGAGAAACTCAAAGCGAGGTTTAAATAAGTGATTGATGGTTGTTAAGGTCTATGCAATTGCACATATTGCTATAAACTTGGGATTTCATATTTTCATTCTCTTAAACTCATCTTTCCTTACTTTCTCTCTTCTGCAACGTGTGAATGTGTGAATGCGTGTGTTCATGTGTTAGATTAGTTTAATGTCTTAGATTGATCAAATAAAGCCTTGTTTATATTGAAAAGAGAAGTATCTTGTGTTTTGTGCTCATAAGTTAATGTCTTAATCTGCCGATTTGTGCTACTGTGCTATTTAATAGTGTTTTCACTATATTTTGGATTTTAGTATCCAGTGCAGTTTGTTATACGGCTTGTTCAGTGAATCGCCGTGAAACAGTGAATCTGTTCAAATTCCCTATACAATCATTAATGATTCCCTTTGAGCTAAATTGACCTGTTTCCCTTTAAATTATATATTAATATTACGTTTCAACGTTACACTATGCAGTTTCTGGGATGTTTGGATTAGTTTTCAGCATGTTGCTATGAGGTTGCTATGGTGTTTGGAATAGTTTTCAGCGTGTTGCTATGCGGTTGCTGAAGTTTTTTGTTTAGTTTTTAGAATGTTGCTATGTGGTTGCTGGAGTGTTTGGAACAGATTTCAGAGTGTTGCTATGCAGTTGCTGAGGTGTTTGGAACAGATTTCAGCGTGTTGCTATGCTGTTGCTGGAGTGTTTGGAACAGATTTCAGAGTGTTGCTATGCGGTTGCTGAGGTGTTTGGAACAGATTTCAGAGTGTTGCTATGCTGTTGCTGGAGTGTTTGGAACAGATTTCAGCATGTTGCTATGCGGTTGCTGAAGTTTTTTGTTTAGTTTTTAGAATGTTACTATGTGGTTGCTGGAGTGTTTGGAACAGATTTCAGCGTGTTGCTATGCAGTTGCTGAGGTGTTTGGAACAGATTTCAGCGTGTTGCTATGCAGTTGCTGAGGTGTTTGGAACAGATTTCAGCGTGTTGCTATGCAGTTGCTGAGGTGTTTGGAACAGATTTCAGCGTGTTGCTATGCAGTTGCTGAAGTGTTTGGAACAGATTTCAGAGTGTTGCTATGCAGTTGCTGAGGTGTTTGGAACAGATTTCAGCGTGTTGCTATGCAGTTGCTGAAGTGTTTGGAACAGATTTCAGAGTGTTGCTATGCAGTTGCTGAGGTGTTTGGAACAGATTTCAGCGTGTTGCTATGCAGTTGCTGAAGTGTTTGGAACAGATTTCAGCGTGTTGCTATGCAGTTGCTGAGGTGTTTGGAACAGATTTCAGAGTGTTGCTATGCAGTTGCTGAGGTGTTTGGAACAGATTTCAGCGTGTTGCTATGCAGTTGCTGAAGTGTTTGGAACAGATTTCAGCGTGTTGCTATGCAGTTGCTGAAGTGTTTGGAACAGATTTCAGCGTGTTGCTATGCAGTTGCTGAGGTGTTTGGAACAGATTTCAGCGTGTTGCTATGCAGTTGCTGAGGTGTTTGGAACAGATTTTAGCGTGTTGCTATGCGGTTGCTGAGGTGTTTGGAACAGATTTCAGCATGTTGCTATGCGGTTGCTGAGGTGTTTGGGACAGATTTCAGCGTGTTGCTATGCGGTTGCTGAAGTTTTTTGTTTAGTTTTTAGAATGTTACTATGTGGTTGCTGGAGTGTTTGGAACAGATTTCAGCGTGTTGCTATGCGGTTGCTGAGGTGTTTGGAACAGATTTCAGAGTGTTGCTATGCGGTTGCTGAGGTGTTTGGAACAGATTTCAGAGTGTTGCTATGCGGTTGCTGAGGTGTTTGGAACAGATTTCAGCGTGTTGCTATGCGGTTGCTGAGGTGTTTGGAACAGATTTCAGAGTGTTGCTATGCGGTTGCTGAGGTGTTTGGAACAGATTTCAGAGTGTTGCTATGCGGTTGCTGAGGTGTTTGGAACAGATTTCAGCGTGTTGCTATGCGGTTGCTGAGGTGTTTGGAACAGATTTCAGAGTGTTGCTATGCGGTTGCTGAGGTGTTTGGAACAGATTTCAGAGTGTTGCTATGCGGTTGCTGAGGTGTTTGGAACAGATTTCAGAGTGTTGCTATGCGGTTGCTGAGGTGTTTGGAACAGATTTCAGCGTGTTGCTATGCGGTTGCTGAGGTGTTTGGAACAGATTTCAGAGTGTTGCTATGCGGTTGCTGAGGTGTTTGGAACAGATTTCAGAGTGTTGCTATGCGGTTGCTGAGGAGTTTGGAACAGATTTCAGAGTGTTGCTATGCGGTTGCTGAGGTGTTTGGAACAGATTTCAGAGTGTTGCTATGCGGTTGCTGAGGTGTTTGGAACAGATTTCAGCGTGTTGCTATGCGGTTGCTGAGGTGTTTGGAACAGATTTCAGCGTGTTGCTATGCGGTTGCTGAGGAGTTTGGAACAGATTTCAGAGTGTTGCTATGCGGTTGCTGAGGTGTTTGGAACAGATTTCAGAGTGTTGCTATGCGGTTGCTGAGGTGTTTGGAACAGATTTCAGAGTGTTGCTATGCAGTTGCTGAGGTGTTTGGAACAGATTTCAGCGTGTTGCTATGCGGTTGCTGAGGTGTTTGGAACAGATTTCAGAGTGTTGCTATGCTGTTGCTGAAGTGTTTGGAACAGATTTCAGAGTGTTGCTATGCGGTTGCTGAGGAGTTTGAAACAGATTTCAGTGTGTTGCTATGCGGTTGCTAAGGAGTTTGAAACAGATTTCAGTGTGTTGCTATGCGGTTGCTGAGGAGTTTTGGTTTAGTTTTTAGAATGTTGCTATGATGTTGCTGAGGTGTTTGGTTTAGTTTTTAGAATGTTGCTATGAGGTTGCTGAGGTGTTTGGTTTAATTTTTAGAATGTTGCTATGAGGTTGCTGAGGTGTTTGGTTTAATTTTTAGAATGTTGCTATGACGTTGCTAGGGAGTTTGGAATAGTTATCTGCATGTTGCTGTATGCGGTTTCACTCTGAAATAAGTCAAATGCAATAAACGTTCAGTTGGGTTCAGGGTTCAGGCGGCATTATAGTTTGGCTGAGGATCAGCACTAGGGTTCAGTTTCTGTGACAGTCTAAAACTAAAGTTGAATTAAACTGAACATTTGTAATTTGTTGAAGTACATGAACACACTCATTTTGGGAGCATCTCTGTTTAACAGGGATAATGAACGGTTCATGTGGTTTAATCCTGGTGCAGCACAGAAACATTTCCAAATGAGTTTTTCAGGCAGTGAATCACAGAAGGTCAATGATAACAGCAGCACGCTCACAGCTCCCAATCTAAATGCTAATGCAGCCACAGGTTCGACTCGCTCTCTTTTTTTATGTGTTTTGCAACGATTCTGGTTTAAAATACTTTTCTGAAGTAGGAGTGAAAATTGGAAAGCATCAGGCTTGTGTTGTTGGTGTCCAGAGGGGTTTGAAGCATCGTATTATATGATGAATGGATAAAAGAACAAGCAAAAGAAAGCATTTTCTCACCAAACACTCCAAAAGTCGAGCAGGTCGAGCGATGATGAAGAGGAGTTTCTTCACCAACTCAGTGACGAAGGTCAACTCTGAACTCTCTGACCGCTTATAAGCCTGAGAGACACAAAGATAGAGAAACACAAGCTAAATAATATTTCATTACTCCTTCACATTACTGTCACGACACACACGGAGCACGGAAACACGGAACGAGGAGACGAGGAATTCATAAACAGGAGTCTTTAATAATCCAAAGGAGAACATGGGAGACACAGGAACACCAGGGATGACGTTTAAGGACCGACAAACACTAATTGAAAGGACTGGGGCTTTTAAAGACAGGGAAATCAGGGGAAAACAAGACACACCTGGAGCAAATTAACACTCAGGCTGGGGAGAAACTGGGTCACAGGGAGCACAAACACACACAGACAGGTCCATGATCCTGACATTTACAGTAAAGGGACCAGTCTTGTTGGGTTTAATGAGATCACAGGTTTGATGATGGACTCACGTCATCCAGAAGTTTCTCCAGGTTCTCCTGCAGCTCAAAGAAGTAGATGGACGTGATGAGACCCTCCTTAGATTTGGTCAGGCAGTCTCTGGACAGCTCGATGATCTGGTGGTGGATAAAGCTCAGGACCCCATCGGCCAGCGGCAGAATGCTCTCGGGACAATATGAGTGCATGAAATCACACAACCTGCCCTCCATCTGCGCCGTGGCCTGACGAGAACAAATAATTTATTATTTTATAATAATTCGCTGAGACCAGTATTTTAAAACTACTACTAATAATACCTAATAATAATGTTATTATTATTATTATTATAATAAAGCATTTTGTAATAATATATTAGTATTTATATCTTAGTAGTATTTCTAGATTATTCATTTATTACAAAATGCTTAATAGTTAATAATAATAATAATAATAGAGCATTTTAGATATTCTAGAAATTTATAATAACAATAAGCATTATAAATATTCTAGCATTTTTTATAATAATAATAACAATTATTATTATTATCATTATTATTTAATAATAATTATTATTATTATTAAATAATAATAATTAGTATTATTTAATGTAAATAAATAAATATTCTACAAGTTATTATTACTATTAAGTATTTTGTAATGAATACAATTATTAATATTTCTAGATTATTTTTATTACATAATACTTACTAATATTAAGTAGATGTTAAAATATATAAATAATATATAAAAAATAAATAAGTATATTATATACATACATACATATATATATATTTTTTTTCATATTTTAAATATGCACACATTTGATGTTTGATATATAATTGTGCAAAGCAAGATTTTTAGAAAGTGATTTTATTTTGATTTCTTATCTGTAAGATAATCTGTCTTAACTGAGGACTCCAGTCGTCCTCAGTTAACCTGATGCTGTTCTGACCATATAAATGTGTTTATCTCACAGCGAACTGTGAGTGCAGACACCAGACACCACTGAGAGCCTCACTCTACTGTGTGTGTGTGTGTGTGTGTGTGTGTGTGTGTGAAAATCAATACAGTTTCCCATAAGACGGCTAATGTTAGAGAAGAGCTTCACGTGACGAGGCTCATGAAGTACACTCACAGCAAAGCGTTACTGCTCAGATGTTGCTGATTTACAGTAACTTAACATTAACTAAGATTAATAAATGCTATATAAGTATTGTTCATGTTAACTTATATAGTTAACTAAATCTTTCCAAAGGAAACCTCATTGTAAAGTGTTACCATAGGTAATTATAGAAATTATAATATTTAGAAATGTTAATATTAACATATATTTATATTAATATTATTCTAGAATCTGTTCAGAATTTTTGTGTGTTCACAAGTGGACAGGTGTGAGAAACAGGTAGACAGAGGCTGTGGTGTGAGACAGGTGTGTGTGTGTGTGTGTGTGTTACCTTAGGGAAACGCTCCCTGTAAACATGATTCATCATGATGATCTCATTGTCGTAGCAGGAGTGAGAGCGACCCGGACTGAACACACAACAGAGAGAGAGAGAGTTAAACACAACCACTGCACACACACACACCTGAGGATGAGTGAGTGAGTGAGTGAGTGAGTGTGTGTGTGTGTGTGTGTGTGTGTGTGAGCTGTGTGTGTGAGCGTGTGTGTGTTAACCTGATGCTGTGAGCGTGTGTGTGTGTGAGTGTGTGTGCGTGTGTGTGTGAGCGTGTGTGTGTGTGTGAGAAAGAGAGAGCGTGTGTGTGTGTGTGAGAGTGTGTGTGTGTTGTGTGTGTGTGTGAGCGTGTGTGTGTTATGTGTGTGAGCGTGTGTGTGGTGTGTGTGTGTGTGTGTGTGTGTGGTGTGTGTGTGTGTGTGTGTG